>OY998248.1:30367145-31567145 GCA_963922005.1 Cornus suecica
TGTGGTCTGGTCTGGTCTAATCTGATCTGGATTCTGAACTTAAAAGTCTGTTTGGTAAGCGGTCGCCGATCTGGTCTTACTATTTATTTATTATTTACTATATTATTTATTTATGTACTATTTATTTCTTTATTTATTATTTCTTCACTATATAATATATTTTATTAAATTATTACTTATATTATTAAATTATTATTTATTCATTTATATATTAATTTATAAATATATTTTATTTATTTATTATTATTTCATTATTTAATTCATTTTATTTATAAATTATTTATTCATTTTTAATTATTTAAAATATATTTTATTAATTTAATATTTATTTATTATTATTATACTCATTTTTTGTTATTATTATGAAGTATTTATTTATTATTATATTTACTTATTGTTGGCCTTGAAATTTATTCTCGGATAATAAATCATATTTTGATATTAACAAAACATTTAAAGCGTGTTTGGTACTAATATGATTTTGAGTTACGCGTTTCAGCAAAAGACAGGTGAATGACTTGGAAAACATGTTCGGTAAGAAAGCTTGCATAAAAGCGAAAAAACAAGAAATAAATTGAAGCACGGAAACGGAAAATCAATTATTCAACGAAAAAGGTGAAAGTCGAAGATTCAAGACTCGGGGTAGATAGGTCGGGGAACGATCATTGTAACAAGGTATTTTATTCGTTGATAAAATCTTATAAGCTCAAGTATTAAATGAACCGAACTCAAATGAAAGAAAAAATGATGTAAAACAAGTGTTCTTTGAAGCCATAGTCGACTAAGACTTATCATGTAGTCGACTAAACCATGCCGAAGGTTAGTAATATTTTCATCATATCTTTGAGTCGACTAAATCCCTCATGTAGTCGACTAAAGATGATGTGTTTTAAATTATTACTCGCAAGTGCACGAATCAATTGTAGTTTAGGTTATGCAAGAATGAGGTCGAACCCAAGGGAATGCTTTAAAGAGAACTTAATTAAACTCAAATTAATCTAAAACTAACCTAGTTTCTCAAAGTTTGTTTGTTGAAGTGATTTTTATACTAAACATGCAATATCGAAATACAAATAATTAAAGCGAGAATAATAGGGAGAAAATACTAAGGTATCGGAATACACCACCACTAATCCATAAACTTCTAATTATTCTTTTATCAATTCCAATTTTAGAGCAGTAATTTAGAAATCAATCTTATTACTTTCTCAAGATTTAACAATAACGCACTAATGAAATATATTTTCAAGAAATAGATTTTCCTTCGCTTTAAAGTGTAAAATTCTAAGCATCATATGTATGCAATTTAATGGATCACATAAGATCAAAGATTTTTACTTATAAACTCATCAAATCCAAGCTTGATTAATTGTGATAAGAATTCTTAACTACTATAAATACATGATATTTATAGTGAAAGGAATTTAAAACAATTAATACTATGAAGCGAAAATCATAAGCATTTAAACCATACACATGGAAATTGATAAAAGACTAAAATGAATTTATTTCATAAATGGTGGTTTCATCCTCAACCTTAGTTGAAGATTTAGTTACACATGCTTAAAAATAAAATAACAAAGTAAGAACAATAAAACCCGGAATTGAAGATAAATTCTCCTCCTCTTTGGTGTCCTTCTTGCTCTCCTCCTTCTTCTTCCTCTTCATCCTTTCCTTCTTCAAGATGTATCCATATTTATAGATAAATATTGGAATCAAATTACAACTTGTAAAGAGAAATGAAATTTTCTTTTCTTTTATTTTTCTTTGAATATACATAACTTTCCATCACATTTTGTTCTTTTCCCATGTGCATTTGAATCTTCCAACTTTCATCCATGTGCATTTGATTCATTTCTCACTTTACACTTATAAATGAAAGACATAAATGTAGATGTAATTTAATGACATTGAAAATGATTTATTCAACAATTTTATTATATAAATTAAGTTTTGTGCACTTATCATTATTACACTTCTAAATTAATTAAAATAAATAGTTTTACCTACTAACAAATATACATTTGGGGATAAAATATGTATGTAAAATGGACTTATCAAAAGACCTCATTTAGTCGACTAAACCATGCCGAAGGTTAACAAGTTTTTCTTCAATTCATTGAGTCGACTAAAACCCTCAAGTAGTCGACTGAGCACTACCATCCAGTCGACTAAAGCATCATTGAGTCGACTAGAGAGCACCAAGTAGTCGACTAGGACTTCATCTAGTCGACTAAGAGAGACCATGTAGTCGACTAAAGCCCTTGATGTAGTCGACTAAATGCTCATTATTCTGCACTTTGACATAATACTTTTTTCCTTCATTTAAGCAAACATGTCTAATGGTCTTCAAACGACTCTTGTCTTTTCTATTATGATATTCATTCTTAAAACCCTAAAGCATCCATTTATAAAGAATGAGATGTGTATTTTGAAAACAAGAGATTGAACAAGAGAGAAATCAAGTCTTCATCTTCATACAATTTTCTGAAAAAGCCATTGAAGGCAAGAAGCATATATACAGATTTTCTGCAAAATCTTTGAAAATCAAAAACTCTAGTACCTCTTCTTATTCTCCAAATATTGTTCATTGATTATATCCTTTGAGAATACATATCTAGAGCTATTGAGAAATCACCAAAAACACTTGAGCTTATCTTGATTTATCTTCCATAAAAACCTTTGGGTTTTTGAGTGTTTTTATTCTTGAGTGATACAATTGATTACATACGAATTTATGATCTCGGACAAGTGAAGTCCAAATATTTTTCAAGAGGGGATTGTTCTCTTGATTGAGAGAGAAGCTTGTGAAGCTTGTGTTGTAAAGGTTTGTCATTCCACCTGTAAAGGAAGGGCCATGGTGAAAGGATCGGGAAAAGTCTCAAGAAGGGGTTCTTGAGCCGATGACTAGGAATTACCGAACCTCGTAAAAATTACGGTGTCAATCTCTCTATCTCTTTCTCTTTACTTCAATATTGTGCATGCTACATTAATCTTATGATTATTTACTAGACTTCTTAAATTGAATTTATCATTGAAATAATTACTTGTTTCGTGAAGTAATTGTAAATTTGTTATAGCTTCTTTCAATATCCGAAAAGATTGAAATAGATTTTTGAACACCCTATTCACCCCCCCCCCCCCCCCCTCTAGGGTTAATTGGTGACTAACACTTATTATTTATTATTATATCTATTTATTATTTATTTCATTTTGTTTATTATTTATTATTTTTATTATATTTTAAAATATGTTTTATGTAATTTATTAATTAATTTATTAATTTATTATTATTATTATTCATTAAATTTTAATTATTTACAATTATATTTTATTAATTTATTATTTAGTCCATTTTTTATTATTATATTTATTTATTATTATTGTATTCATTTTTTATTATTATTATGTATTATTTAATTCTATTTGTTTATTATTTATTATTTATTTTTAAATATGTTCTATTTAATTTATTATTTATATTATTAATTATTCATTTTTAATTATTTATAAATATATATTATTATTTATTCATTTATTTTTTATTATATTTATTTATTATTATTATATTCATTTTTTATTATTATTAGGTATTATTTAATTCATTTTGTTTATTATTTACATTTTATTTTTAAATATGTTTTATTCAATTTATTATTATTATTTATTCATTTTTAATTATTTATAAATATATTTTATTAATAAGACTATACCGGACCAGGTTGAACCATCAAAAAATCTGGTTCCAAAAACACTTCCTTTGGTTCAATTTGGTATGGTTCCAAATTTTGAGACCAAGTCCAAAGAAAAATGGTTTGATCCCTGAAAACAAATACCAGACCAGACCAAGTGGAACCAGACAGCCTATCAAACAGAGCCTAAGTCTTGTAGCCTCACACTTCCTTGGAAAAGTATATGATAATATTGTATTGAGATTCAAAACTGAATAATTAATTTGAGACAAGTAAAGTAGGCAAAGTGGACAACTAAATTGGGACGGAGGTAGTATAATAAATTGGTGGTTGTACTTGCAAAGAAGAATCTTCTTGGTTGTGTATCCCTTTTAAATTGATGATTTCATAAATCATGTAGAAAAACTATGATGTATCCAATATTTGAAACATTATTGCTCATGTTATATTAACATGCGATTCTGATATATTTATATATATATATAAAACAACATGCACTCAATTATTGATATATAAATTACAGGCAGTAAACTAACCAGTAATACAAAATGCAAGAAGAAAAATCAGAGAAAAATCCGAGCCCTGTGTGATACCACAGTTTCCTTAAGGCAAAATTGCTCCCTCTACGGTGCTTAAGGAATCCGAACAAATTGCCTCCCAAGATAGAACGGATTTCGCATTCACTATTGCAGTGAAGACCGACGAACTCAAATACTGTGTTTGCACCCGAACTTTGGACCAGACCTATGTATCTATATGTATATGCGTATGTATGTAGAGGGAGAAATCTGTTTTTCTGGCAAGAGTAAAAACGTATTTCATGAATGAACTGCAAACCTATAGATATAGAGAAGCAGAGGTATCTCAACTGTATTGGTATCCATTCCAATAGGTGCTAAAACTGTTTATGTAATGGTTGCATACAAAACTGTATACGTATCTCTTCAGAAGAGACATTTGCAGTTTTGGCAAAAAATAAAATGGGTAGAACCGACGACCCACCCCCCCGCACCGCGCCATGACCACGGCCCAGACCGGGCGGGCGGCAGCGCGCGTGTATGGTTAGGCTAAGACTTGCATGGTTCATGCATGGTCTAGCTCTCCTCCCATGCCTCTAGTTATTCAATTCACCCATTCAATGCAACCATATATAAACACCTTGACACTTCACTTTATTTCCCATGTGGGACAAACATTCTTACCCAAGTTCAAGTTGGTCACTTTGAGAGATAATTTCTCATTCAATAATTAATAGTTTTGAACATGTAATTATACCAACTTGATCTCCTCACCAAGGAGAACACATTAGTGCTTGGTCCCGTTAAATTCGGAGTTCGGGTCCCATAATTATTTAAGCTAAAATTTGGGTTTAATTACTGTTATTTCTAAACTATTTCCAACAATCCCCACATGAATGGAAATTAGCAGTTCAAAATGCAGATGAATATGCAGACACTAGTTCGAGTACAATGAAAGGTTACTGTATCAGGATAAGTAGCCTCAGAGCCTTGAACTTTCCCTTGTGAAAGACTATCGGATTTACTGGCTAATCAGTGAACGTGATGCCTTGAACTGTCAGCTGTTTGTGTAAACCAAGACAATAGACTTCACACAGTTCCCCTTCGAACATAGTTGATTCTCACGTTTGTGTCCATTTTGGCCTTGGACACCACTTGGTTTCATGAGTATTTGTCAGAGAATTCCGCCTTCAAAAATTCTCCTAGAAGCGGCCCCTTCTACTCACATAGGTGATTCTATTAGGAGTTCTTCCTCACTTGGATTTGTCCAAGTCATAGACATCATTAAAAGCATAGCTTACCCTAAAATATGCACTATCTCATCATAGGAATGGGAAGGAGTTTTGTGTTAATCTCCACAGTGCTTTTAACTAAGTCACGCACAATTCGGTTGTCCCTTTGAATCTAGATCTTGGGATCTCCAGTCAACTAGGTTGGGTTGCCATTATGATGTCTTTTAACCTAAAGGCTTCAAGCCCATTCCCCTCGATGATCTTTCAACTTGCTCTCTTGCCAAACCTTTAGTTAACGGATCCGCTATATTATCCTTAGACTTTACATAGTCAATGGATATTATATCATTTGAGAGAAATTGTTTTACGGTATTATGTCTACGACGGATATGTCTAGACTTACCATTATACATGTGATTTTGAGCCTTTCCAATCGTAGATTGACTATCACAATGTATACAAATAGCTGGCATTGGTTTATGCCAGTTTGGAATGTCCTCTAGAAAGTTACGAAGCCATTCTGCTTCTTCTCCAGCTTTGTCCAATGCAATGAATTCAGATTCCATTGTGGACCGAGCAATACATGTTTGCTTTGAGGATTTCCAAGACACAGCTGCACTTCCAAGAGTAAAAATATATCCACTAGTGGATTTTGAATCGTTGGAATCAAATATCCAATTAGCATCACTATATCCTTCGAGTATAGCTGGATATCTAGTATAATGCAAACCATAATTTTGAGTATACTTCAAGTATCCCAAAACTCTTAGTATTGCATTCCAGTGACATTTACATGGGTTGTTTATGTATCGACTTAGCTTACTAACAGAGTATGCTATGTCAGGTCGAGTACAATTCATAACATACATTAAACTTCCCATGATCCGAGCATATTCCAATTGTGAAATACATTCATCTTTGTTCGTAGAAAGTTTAACGTTTACATCCACAGGTGTTCGTGTTAGACTTATCCCATAATTCTTAAACTTGTCACACACTTTCTCTATATAGTGAGATTGGGATAACACAAGTTCTTCTGATGTTCTAGAAATTTTAATTCCTAAAATAACATCAGATATGCCAAGATCTTTCATGTCAAATCTACTCTTTAGCATTTGCTTAGTAGAATTGATTACATCATTATTACTGCCTATAATAAGCATGTCATCTACATATAGACATAAAATGACATACTCATTATGATAAGTCTTGACATAAACACACTTGTCACATTCATTTATTTTAAACTCATTTGACATCATGACACTGTCAAATTTCTCATGCCATTGTTTTGGCGCTTGCTTTAGTCCATACAATGACTTTACAAGTCTACACACTTTTCTCTCTTGGCCAGGAGAAATGAACCCCTTGGGTTGTTCCATGTATATTTCTTCATCTAATTCACCATTTAGAAATGTTGTTTTTACATCCATTTGATGTATTTCTAATCTATTTAAAGCTGCTATAGAAATTAGCATACGAATGGATGTTATTCTAGTAACTGGTGAATAAGTGTAAAAATAATCCAACCCTTCATTTTGCCTATAGCCTTTAGCTACAAGTCTTGCCTTATATTTGTCAATTGATCCATCAGCCTTCATCTTCTTCTTGAAGATCCACTTACATCCCAATGGTTTATTGCCTGCTGGAAGATCTACTAGTTCACATGTATGATTTTGCATAATAGACTCAATTTCACTATTCACAGCTTCTTTCCAATACACTGTTTCAGGTGAAGATATAGCCTCTTTATAGGTTTGAGGTTCATTCTCTACCAGATTGATAACAAAATCTGGCCCAAAAGACTTAGTGAATCTTGTTCTTTTGCTTCGTCTAGGTTCTATAGATTCTTCGTCTATAGGTTCCTGACTATCTCGAGTCATATTACCAAATGACCTTTTCTGTGAGTTTGAATCTGATGTCCTTTTATATGAAAATACATTTTCAAAGAATGTAGCATTCCTTGATTCAATTATTGTATTGACATATACATCAGAAATCTCAGATTTATTAACAAGAAAACGATATGCACTGCTATTGTGGGCATAACCAATGAATACACAATCCACGGTTTTAGGTCTATTTTCACCTTTTTAGGTTTAGGAATTGCCACCTTTGATAAACACCCCCACACTTTTAAGTATTTATAGGAAGGCTTATAGCCTTTCCATAACTCATATGGGGTTTTAAATGTTTTCTTTTGAGATAGTTTATTAAGAATGTAATTAGCAGAAAGTATAGCTTCCCCCCACAAATTTTGTGGTACTCCTGAACTTAACAGAAATGCATTCATCATTTATTTTAAAGTTCGGTTTTTCTTTTCAGCTACACCATTAGATTGAGGTGAGTAGGGAGTTGTAGTTTGGTGAATAATTCCATGTTCTTTACAGAACTCCTCAAAAGGAAATTCATACTCACCACCCATATCACTTCTTATAGCTTTGATTTTTCTGCTAAGTTGATTCTCAACTTTAGTTTTATATTGTTTGAAAATATCAATAGCCTCATCCTTGCTTCTTAGCAAATAAACATAGCAATATCGAGTGCAATCATCTATAAAAGTAATAAAATACTTTTTTCCTCATCTAGTTTCCAAGAACTTTAGATCACATATATCAGTATGCACTAGTTCTAGAGGCTCACTACATCTTTCAACTTTTTGAAAAGATTTCCTTGTTAATTTCGATTCTACACAAGTCTCACATTTATGATTTGGGTCAATTTTATACTTAGGCAAATCATTTAAATTAATTAATCTACGTAAAGTATCATAATTAACATGGCCTAATCTAGCATGCCAAATATCAAAAGACTCAAGCATATAAACAGAAGAAAATGTGTTATTAATTTTATTAGTTGTGGGTACAACAGTCATTACATTGAGTTTAAACAGCCCATCACTGAGATATCATTTTCCTACATACATTTCATTCTTTGTAAGTACAAACTTATCAGATACAAAGACTAATTTAAAGCCATTTTTGCTTAGCAGAGATCCAGACACCAGGTTCTTGCGAATATCCGGCACATGTAGCACATTATTCAGAGTCACCTCTTTTCCAGAAGTCATTTTCAGAATCACTTTTCCACTACCTTCTACCTTAGAAGATGAAGAATTACCCATAAAGAGTTGTTCTCCATCTTTCATAGGTTGATAAGTAGTGAACATCCACCTATTGGCACAGATGTGACGAGTAGCACCAGTGTCCACCCACCATTATTTGTTATTGCCCACCAAATTGCACTCTGAAATCACAACAACAAGGTTCATATCACCTACATCATTTGCAAGTCGATCTGCCTCAGTCACATTCGCTTGGGGTCTAGTGTTTCTGAAGTTCCTTGGCTTTCGACAGTCTTTAGAGAGATGTCCCAGCTTTCCACAATTGACGCACTTACCTTTGAACTTCTTAGATCCTTTACTTGGACCTTCATCACTGAACTTTCCATTTTTAGTCTTTGAAGATGATCCCTCCTCCACAATATTTGTTTTTGACTCCATATGATGCCATGCACCACTTTTCTTTTCAGACTTACAATTGTCCTCTTCAATTCTCAGGCGAACTATCAACTCTTCAAGAGTCATCTCCTTACGTTTATGCTTCAGGTAGTTCTTAAAATCTTTCCAAAGTGGTGGTAGTTTTTCAACTCTAGCCGCCACTTGGAATGACTCACTAAGAGACATACCTTATGCATGAATATCATGAAGAAGCACTTGAAGCTGTTGCACTTGGCTGAGTACAGTTTTGGAATCTAACATTTTAAAATCTAAGAACTTGCCAATAATGAATTTCTTCGTGCCAGCATCCTCAGTTTTATACTTTTTATCCAATGATTCTCATAATTCATTTGCAGTTTGCACACCACTATATACATTATACAGTGTGTTATCTAATTCATTTAGGATATAGTTCCTGCACAAGAAATCAGAATGCTTCCGTGCATCCACTGCAGCCAGTTTAGCTTCATCAATTTCACCCTCGTCCACTGTTGGAATTGCTTCCATTAAAAATTTGGCCAGATTCAAAGTAGTGAGATAAAACAGCATCTTTTGTTGCCAACGCTTAAAATCAGAGCCATTGAATTTCTCAGGCTTCTCCCCATGTGGGACAGAGATTGTGGTTGGATTACCAGTAGCCATTTCTATTACACAAACATAAATCTACTTTATGTACTGTTTCCCGCACAATAATATAACAACACAAAATTACACCGTAATACAACAAACAGGATATATATATATATAAAATTCCGAAATAAAATTTCAAAAATATATAGACAACCAATATATACTGGACTTGATTCAAAACATATATATATAATTATATTAACAGTTAATATAATTAAATATATATAAAAACTATTTTCGTAATATAATATATATATATAAAAACCAAATATATAATATAAAATTATATACACATAATATATATATATATCAGTATCCAAATTTAACAGAATATATATATATATATATATATCAGAATATAAAATCAAAATATATATATATATATTAAAAAAATAGAATCAGTATATATATATATCACAAAGTACAATTTCAGTATATATATATATAACATAATAAAATTTTAGTATATATATATGTATAATAGAATACCGAAAATTATAATACAATTTCAAAAAATATATATAATCAGAATGTAATATATATATAATCATAATGTAATATATATATATAAACAAAATATATATATATAAACCAAACATAAATCAGAATATATATATATATAGCAGAATACAACAACAAAATATATATATATATATATATATATATATATATATATATATTTTGTTGTTGTATTCTGCTATATATATATATATATATATATATATACTAGAATACAATAACAAAATACTAAAACAGTATATAAGTATATATATATATCAAAAATCAGAATATAAATATATAACAGAATAATGCGGTATATATATATCACTATATACTAACAGAATGTGTAAATATATATATATCAGTCTATACTAACCGAAATTAAATATCAGAACAGAAATTCAGAATGTATATACTAACACAATTACAGAATGTAAATATTTATATACTGACAGAATGTACATATAACAGATATACATGGAAATAATGAAAGCAGTGGTACACTGAAACACAATTTACAAAAAGAAACGTAATTTCATACATACAAACACTGTCAAATAATATGTTGTATGCAGGAAGTAATATATGTATGTACGCAAATATAGATATATATGTTCGAAATATATGTGTACAGAATATATGTATACAATACGTACGGTATACGAACTATATATATAATACAAATATAACAGAATATAAAAGAGTAAAAGAATTTTTGCCTTAAGATTGTTATATTAACATGTTATTCTGATATATTTATATATATATATATATATATAACAACATGCATTCAATTATTGATATATAAATTACAGGCAGTAAACTAACCAGTAATACAGAATGCAAGAAGAAGAACCAGAGAAAAATTCGAGCCCTGTGTGATACCACAGTTTCCTTAAGGCAAAATTGCTCCATCTACGGTGCTTAAGGAATCCGAACAAATTGCCTCCCAAGATAGAACGGATTTCGCATTCACTGTTGCAGTGAAGATCGGCGAACTCAAATACTGTGTTTGCACCCGAACTTTGGACCAGACCTATGTATCTATATGTATATGCGTATGTATGTAGAGGGAGAAATCTGTTTTTCTGGCAAGAGTAAAAACGTATTTCATGAATGAATTGCAAACCTATAGATATAGAGAAGGAGAGGTATCTCAACTGTATTGGTATCCATTCCAATAGGTGCTAAAACTGTTTATGTACTGGTTGCATACAAAACTGTATACGTATCTCTTCAGAAGAGACATTTGCAGTTTTGGCAAAAAATAAAATGAGTAGAACCGACGACCCACCCCCCCGCACCGCGCCACGACCATGGCCCAGACCGGGCGGGCGGCGGCGGTGCGCGTGTGTGGTTAGGCTAAGACTTGCATGGTTCATGCATGGTCTAACTCTCCTCCCATGCCTCTAGTTATTCAATTCACCCATTCAATGCAACCATATATAAACACCTTGACACTTCACTTTATTTCCAATGTGGGACAAACATTCTTACTCAAGTTCAAGTGAGTCACTTTGAGAGATAATTTCTCATTCAATAATTAATAATTTTGAACATGTAATTATACCAACTTGATCTCCTCACCAAGGAAAACACATTAGTGCTTGGTCCCGTTAAATTTGAAGTTAGGATCCCATAATTATTTAAGCTCAAAGTTTGATTTAATTACTGTTATTTCTAAACTATTTCCAACAGCTCATTCATCCAAGAGTAAAATATAAATTTGAAATTAATAATTTTGTTAGTTATTCATGTCATTTTCTTAATAATAATCTTGTAAGAACAGCCTCCACAATGAACTTGTATTCTTGCAAAAATAGCGGAAAATAATGTCAAAAATTAAAATGCAGGACCAAAGAAAACAAAAAAAAAAAGTCTTAAAATTAGTGACATGGCGGAAAACAATATTCAAAATTTTGTTATCTTTCTAATTAAAAGAGTAACACTATCAATTATATACTATCATTTGAGAAAGAGTAATGATATTTACACCGAAGTCTTGCACCAATTTGTGGATCTGGTAAGATACCAGTCACTATTGTTTGATATTTTAGAACTTGAATATTACTACCTGAGTTTTGAAATTTGTGATTTCTGAAATTCTTTCTCCTTTTTCTTTTTTCTCAATTTCAAGCATAACATGTGCCTAAACTCAGTCAATCGGAACAAAATGTTTCCTAGTAGCCACATTGTGTTTATACTAGAATCATTATAGGTGAAGTTTGGGGAATGTCAAAATGTATTGCCATCAAATGGAATTTTGAGTCCATAGACTGTAAAATGAAAAGGACAGTAGAAGAGACTTGATCCACATTGTTGAAGTTCTATCAGCAACACTTTATTAGTACCATTCAGCTAAAATCAAGATTTATCTTTTATCTTCTTCTTTTTTCTAACCATGATGTCCGGATCAGCTTACGCACACCTCGACTAATTCACGGAACCCATGCAAGGCGACCCCCCCACACGAATCGGGTAAAACTCGAACTATGTCCGCTGTCGTGGCCCAAGATTCATCTTATTAGGGTTCAAATGAAAATTTTCTATTTAATTTTTTTTGCTTTCCTATGTATTTATTTTGCAAGTGAGTTAAAATCATCTACTATAGTTCACTGACAAAATAGGCAAAAATACCGGAACGAAAAGCAAATAATATCATACAGAATTCGTAGCGCAAAATAAATGTGTGTATAGTGACAAAAAAAAATTTAGTAGCAGACTAAAAGTGGCCGCCACTATAATGCAATAGTTAATTTTTTTCATCTAGAGAATTTAATATATGACAGTAATTTTTATTGTCATTATAGCCTAAAAATCTTTTAACCATAGGACTTTAGATGACAATTTATGATCCGTCACTAAACTGCTACTAAGGTCTTGTTTGGCACAGTTTTTTATTTTTGCTTTTACATAGAATAAGATAAAGCATAAACCATACGTCTTGAGAAGTCAGTACACCATAGCTTCTTCAAAACGTTCTTCCAAGACCTAGAAACTCTTCTAAAAATTTTGTCAAATATCATTCAAAATAGCTTTTTCATCCAGAAAATAATAAATAAAGTCAATTCAAACCTGCCCTAAAACTAATAACCCAACCGACACTAAAGCTCTTATTGCTTGTAAGAGGACCAAAAGAAGATAGATATTGTCACAAAAACTGTGACAAATTCGAATATAGAATTGGGCTATTTTTAAACAAATTGGCCCTTTTGGGAACTGTTTACTATGCAAGTTGCCAAGCCAATGGAGTGAGGTCTATCCCTCCATCTCAAGCTGTGACCATATGAAGAATATATATATATATATATATATTCCTTGATGGGCAACTAGATAATGAAGATGAGAAGTGGAAGAAAAAAAGTGGTATATTGAAATTTTATCATGTTTTCCTGATTGGCTATAAATAGAGTCTAAGAGACTATACCTTTTAGCATGCACTTGAGCATGAGTATTGTGAGAAGTGAGGTCTATGATGAATACAAGAGTCTAGTTTGGTTAGCCAAGGATGACTTGCCTCCTCCTTCCTAGGGGGTCTCAAATATTTATATATTGTAGGACCCTTTTATTGGATTGTATGCAGGTTGTCCTTGCTATCTTCACTGCCTCTTCTCTTTCATTTTAGGCCTTCTCTTCTTTTCCAACGGGCACTATTAATGAAGCTCTTCCCATCTTTTTGCATGCTGACGTATTAATATGCTAAAATATTTAACCTCTCTTTTAACTAATTAATTAATGTCTATTCTCTATCGATTTCAAGAATGTGTGCCTTGGAGGTTTTAGAGTAATGCACTCAGCTTACCACCGGCGAATTGTATTGTATGTCATAGTGTTATGAGCTGATCTTTTATTTCGGTTTAAAACCAGTGTTTTAGCTTTTATTGTAAATTTTATGTTTTAGTTTTTTTTGTAAGGATTAGATATTGGTCCACTATTATTATTATTATTATTATTATTATTATTATTATTATTATTATTTGTGTGTGTGTGTGAATAGACCAACATTTAGCTAGTTGTATATTTATATGAATCTAATCAATAATTAAATACCATTTTTAAATTTAGTTATGTTACATCATCGTTAGTAGTTCACACCCAATTCTTAAATCTTGGTTCCCGCTTTGACTATTATAATTTACAAAATTTCGTTTCAAAGTTTAGCTTTATATATCTGGCTTGTCCTCGTTGCTGCACCATCATAATGCATGAATTATGATTTAAATATTTTTTTATTGCAACTTTCATATTGTTACGAGTTAGACTAATTATATTGGAGTGCACACATAGAATAATAATATAACTAAACCACACCACATGAGGATAGAACTTGTGCAACTAATTGAGTCGGGATCCAAATCGAGTAAATAGAATAATCCGATCTCAGGATTAGTATTGAGCGATTTTAGATGAGAGAGAATATTAGAGGACGGTCTGACCCATTACAAAATCCACCTAACGAATTCATAGTCCAAAACGGAAGGGATTCTAGCACTTCGCGTGGTATCCATCAAGTATTTTTATTGGTTTGGGATACCATGTCGTAGTTATTCCTAGGGTAATCAATAATTTTTCCAAAACCAAAACCTCATGATAATGGGTGGGTGAACGGGCCTAGTGTGGACCAAGATTCATTGGGCTTTTGGTTTTGTGATGAATTATTTATTTTAAATGAGGAGGTTTGTATCATGTCTTGGTGGCCTGAATTTGTGTGGGCTTGGGCTTGTAGCCCAAGTACATTTCTAAATTCTTTTCCTAACCTTTTTTATTTTTTCTCTAAAACTTGAGCAAGTATGAATATTGAATTACAATTGCTCATGTCCATTATTGAATTACAAAATGTGTTTAAATTTCCAACACCATCATTATATGGACATAACAAAATATGTAATTTATGAGGGTCCATTCGATTGCACGAATTTTTATTTTTTTTCATATAGTAATGGTGTTAAGTGTGGACAAATGATTACATATAAACCGTTCAATATTATTACTTCCATTTATTTTAAATTCATTTGTTGGCCCCCAAAAAGTGATTACGGATGGAAAAAGTTAGTATGCCTTTATATTTATAATAACATATCACTAAGGTTCTTTTGGATGGACAGAAGAGGGAAAAAAAATAAAAGGATAATATTAGTTTTTAAAATTTGGCCAACATCTGATAATACTTTTAAGAAATTTGGTCCACATCGGATAATATTTGAAGTGATGGTATTGTACACATGCCTCAAACGAGATGTCAAAGCAATAAACCTAAAATAATTTATGCTTGCGATTTATATTAAAAATAAAAGGTCAATGTGATATATATATGTGTCTGCATATATATAACCTAATTTATTGTAAGGTCAATGTGTAATTTAAACCACACAAATATATTTGTGTGTGGATGAAACCTGATTATTGTAATTCAAAACCACCCATGGATTACAATGAAAGTTGATTATGCTCATTAATTGTATATTACATGTATATTAAATTGATTATGCTCATTAATTGTATATTAAATTGATTATGCTCATTAATTGTATATTAAATTGGAAATTTATACCCTCTCAACAAACTTCCTTTTTTCCCACCTTGGTTTGACTTTGAAAGAAGCTCCTTAATTACACAATATTTAAGCACATTAACTTATATATATATATATATATATATATCTTTGAATATAAATTGAAGGAGTAAATGCTCTTAATCAAGTGCTTGAGATTAACATGTTTAATGACATGGTGTGGTCAAAATAAACGGTCATAGGTTGGAGAGGGCCGTGTGGCCATTCAAGTGTATTAAATTATTAATGACAGTATATTAAAGAGTATTAAGTTGCTTTTACTAATTAAGTTAATACTTACTTATTTAAGAAAGTAATATTTTATTATCTATTTATGACCCATTCACAAAGTGAGATTACATAGTTGACTATATTTTTTTCCTTTTAAGAACCTCACACGGTAAAGATTACAAGATTGACTTGTGGGAATTTTAATTGAGATATTTGAAATTTCAAGGAATCCATTAAGGAAAGTGAAAGTGAAATTAATCTATGTTATTATTTGTATATTGGGATGAATATGGTCTAAGTCCGTTCTGAGTTAAATCGGAACTGAATTTATTCTAACAATTGTGAGAAAATTAGAATTGGAAATGGTGGATTTGGAACCGACCCAAAGGTGACCGGTTGAATTTTATTTTATTAATCTTTTTACATCTTTCAAAAATTAAAGCAAATCTAATCAATCAATCTCATTATTAATTAGTAGATTTGATTTGTCAAAACTAATACAAAGTTATAGAACACATAAATAGTAATAAATGTCTCAACCAATAAATGAAAGATATTACTATATCTGTCCGGTGCATTGTTGACTTTTCAATAATTTTTTAGAATTTTTGTGTTGTCATTATCGCCCTTAAACATAAAATATAGTTTAATTTTTTTGAGGGGTTCACTATATTTTGAAGTTAATGAAAATAGATAATTTAGGAAAGTATAAGAATATATTGTATTGGGATTCGAAACTGGACAACTATTTTGGGACGGATAAAGTTATGAAAGTGGACAACTAAAGTATAATTTAATTTTTTTGTTGGGTCCAATATTTTTTGAAGTTAATGAAAATGGATAATTTAGGAAATTATAAGAATATATTGTATTGGGATTCGAAACTGGACAACTATTTTAGAACTGATAAAGTTATGAAAATGGACAACTTATATGAGACGAATGAAGTAATAATAAAAAATAAACAAACAATCACTACATTTTCAAAAAATAATTACAGTATAAAATTTAGAAGTATAAACTATTTGTCAATAGAACTCTTGTTTCTACTGTAGTCTAATAAATATATTGTTGCATACTAGTGTATAATTTTATTTTGATATAACCATATTAAGCAAATAATTTTTATATCTATAAAATATAAATATATATACATATATTACGGTTCGATTTGGGAGCTGAAACCAAAATCGAAAGGTGAAAGAACCGTTTCATTGATTCTTTCATGCACCCCTAATTGTATCTCATTATTACTCTCTTAGAACCTTGATAGTGACTTTTTAATGTAATTAGATGGCATTTTTAAGTCGAGAAATAAATGGTTATTTAGGGATTAAACTAGTATTTCTAATTTGCAATTCCGATGATAATTGATGATGCGTAGAATGGTTGGGTAGAAAACAATGTGACTAGAAAAGGTACCGGTGGGGTACCGGCCAAATAGGCTCTGACGGTCAAGTTAGAACTTGGATCATTCAAAGAAATATAGCAGGAGTAATATTGGGTGATTATTGCGTATCTTTTTAGATTGACTACAACCCTATATTTATAGGGTTTTTAATGCGGTGGTCCTGATAGAGTTGTAGCTTGTCGTATATATCTTGACAGCTACCCATATGTATCCTGATAGGATTCTGATAACTACCCGTAGCTATTTTATTGAGATGTGTAGAGTCCTGGTAGTAGGTAGTCGGTTGACAAATCCTTATCTGCACGTGTCGTACTAGTTATACCTATCAGTTGCCCCCGTTCCCGAATTCGTTTGTCGAGTTTAGGAAACGAAATCTTTTTCTGTTGTGATTTATTTATATATATATTAAAGTAAAATGTAATCTCATAAAAGATTTCTTTCAAAAACTTAAGTGATCATTTTGCTAATTACAAAAAAATTTACATAGGGGTCACTAAATAATTATATAAAACTTTGTGGGTTGGAAAACTGATTACCTTTTCTTTATGAGATTCTCCAGATTTGTCTTTTATATATATATATATATATATATATATGATAAAGAAAAGTCTTATATATATATATATATATATATATATATATGATAAAGAAAAGTCAAAGACAAGTGGCAAGATTTCCTTCCCCCCAACATACTATCATTATTTATGTTTTCCCACGTGTCATCTTGTGTGCAAGAGAGTGATCAAGTGGGTTGGTAAATAAAGAAGTCAAACGTGGTATACACGCCCTCCACTGGCCAAATCATGTATCCACTCAATAAAAAGAAGTCGAGCGTGACATACACGCCTTCCAATTGTCTTATCATGTATCCATCCTATTGTCTTTTGTCAGGCCTGACCTTCCGATTGTTCAACTTATTTTCAACAATTTTCAAATAAGTTGCAACGGCTATTATCAATTTCAAAGCTTCAACCGCAACGGCTATATTTTTTTTTTTTTTTTTTTTTTTTTGTTTCCTCTTTTTTTTTTTATGTCTCTCTATGTATTCCACACCTCCATTCCCAACATTTCATATTCCACCAGCTCCATTCTATTTTTCAGTAGCTTGCCTCTTCCCCTTTCTTGGTCTACATTTTTATTTTATTTGCCAGAATATTTCTACAAAAATATTTTATGGCACCAAAAAATGTAGGGGACGTAATTTCCACTGTCCAGCCGACCATGCTTGATAAATTGAAGACGAAATTTGTATTTCCGTACAAGGTTGAGCTAAATTGTCCGGGTCTAAATCAAAGGGCGCATCACTCCCTTCCACATGGGATGTTTCTCTACATCTCATATTTTGATGTTGGGCTGCACCTCCCGCTTCCCCGACTATCGAGAGAGATCTTGAACCATTTTGGTTTCATCCCTTCCCAGCTCTATCCGAATGCCTGGAAGGCTATTCTAGGGGCTCCTCTTCTATGGTGCCTGTGCGGGAATGGATCCATGTCTCTTCAAGAGTTTATCTCTTGTTATTACATCCAGCGCAATGGTGTCTGGGCCAATTTTTTAAATGCAGTAAAGGGCTTCCCACAGGAGACTGGTGACAATCCAAAGCTTTGGTGGAGTCGTTTTTTTCACGCTAAAGGCAACGGATTGGAGTTCCTGGACGCGGTCGAAGGCGAGGACAATGGTCTGTCCGTTCAAAAGAAAGCGGGTGATCTTACTGAAGTGGGTAAAATTTATTTATTTATATATATATATATTTTTAAACACATCTTCTCTTCTCTTCGGTAGCGAAAAAGAAGCTATCTATTCTTTCACCGGAAGAGAAAAAGAATATGAAGGAGAGACTGAAGAGGGTAAAAGTTTTCTTAGCCCGGCATAAGGAAGAGTCTTTTTTTGATTCAAGCGATTTGTCGGGATATTGTCTTGGCCTTTGTGGAAGCCCAAATATCCCACTCGTACCTCATTTCCCTGACTCTCTGAGTGGGAGTTCGTCAGCTTCGCCATCATATCCGGAGCTCCATTCTTTGGTATCTGGAGGATGTCGGGTAACTGTTGACTATGGTCAGACCTCCCCCGCTTTTCCGACGACCGACAGTCGGGCATTCCCCAGTCCTCCCCCAATTTCTGGTGGGAGTCAGGCACCTTCTACTCTTGGAGATCTTAGTTCATCCCTGATAGTTGGCGGGAGTCGGGCGATTGGAGATCTTGACTCACCCCCGACAGTTGGCGGGAATCGGGCACCTTCCACCAGTTCCAGTGCAGGTATCATCATTTTTTATTTTATTTTTAGTGTTGCTTATTTGCTTTGTCTCAAACACCAATATTTTATTGTGTACATGGGGATCTCAATGGTTTCCGCAGGATGTGCTTGATAACTTTTTAAACAAAAAGTGCAAGACAGGTTTGTCGCCACTGATTCCCCGCTTCTCCTATTCCCTGCCTGGCCAAGGTTCTTCTCCCTCTCACCAGATGATGGCGAGAGCATCCTCTGGTCCCGTTAGGACCTTGGATCTTGATTCAAATACTAGGAGCAGGGGGCCTGCCGTTCAGACTGGGTTCAACCAATTCTCTGGACCGCCTACTTTCGGCCAGTCTCCGTAGCCTGGGCTCATTTTTGGGATATCCGCCCCTGAGTCCAAATCTTCATCGGGTGACACCGTGATGTCAAGCGTGCAGGTAGCGACTGAAAAGCTCATGAGCGCTTTGATGGATGAGGACCTTCAGTCATTGGAGAATGAGAATGACTCCATTGTAGAGGTTTATTGGGATCTCTCCTTGATGCAGGACGGGTTAGTATATATGCATTATTCATGGTCCGTTTTTTATATTTTATATGTTGGCCCATTTTTCTTTTAGCAGAATTTGACCCGAGGCAGGTACATAGCCCATAGATGCATGCGAGCTGAGTCTGAGAGAGATCAGATGGCTGTCAATCATCAAGCGGAGATCAACGAGCTTCGGGGCCATTGTGAGCATCAACACCAGCAACTTGAGACTGCCCGACTAGAGGAGGTCAACAAGCTAAAGGGGACTTATGAGTTTGACCTCAAGAGGGCAGAAGAGGAACATGCCTCTCTTTTGGCCCAACAGTTGGGCGAAGCAAGGATCGCTGCAGTTGAGGAATTCAGACACTCTCCTAAGCTTCAGGAGCAGCAACTAGTATATTACCTTGGTGGTTTTGAGGATTTCCGTGAGCAGGCGACTGTTTTTTATCCAGCACAGGATTTCACAAGATTCAACCCTAGTGGACGTCGTAGGCAGTAGTTGTTTCTTTTTCTTTTTCTATTTTGAAATCTTGTAGTGTTTCTGTGATGTTTCATTTTCTTTCATTTTCATTTGATGTACTTTGAAAGTTTATGAATGAAACGATGTTTATGGACCTTGATCCTTGATTTATGTAGGAAAAACTTGACCTTTCATATTAAGGCAGTCTTTATGAGAAGATGAGTAGTAATTCCACTCTCTTTTATTTATAGGATTTGGGCTTCACTCAGCTATATCCTTTTAATAATAAGATTATAACCCCGAGCTTTACTTAGCCCCCCTTTCTGTTAGGGGACCCATTTTTTTTTGTGGAAGAATATGTTTATGATAACACAGTAGGTGCTCAAGAATTGTAGAAAAATAATTCTCTTTTTTGATAATTGGCAGGATAACCGTTTTAACAATTAATGTAAATTAAATAAATTATACTGTAGAATGTTCGATGACTTATTGCAAACTAAATCTAAGTAAACGAAACTACTCAAAAATGATGCTAAAGAAAAGAAAATAGAGGGTAGCCTAAACTGACCCTGATATTACCTTTCCGCTTTTATTGGTGATACTTCCTCAAGTGTTGCACATTCCAAGGATGGGGTAGTTGTTTTCCTTGGAAGGTCTCTAGCCAGTATTCTCCCTGCCGGTATGTGCGGGTTACCCTATATGGGCCTTCCCAGTTGGGAGCCAGTTTTCCTATTTTCATAATTTCACGGTTGCTGGTGAGTGGGGTGACTTCCCGTAGGACAAGGTCTTCTGGATGAAATCTTCTCTGCTTTACCCGTGCATTGTAATATCGTGACATTGCCTGTTGGTAGACATAAACCCTCATCTGGGCTTGCTCCCTCCTTTCCTCAATCAGATCTAAGCTGACTGCCAACTCCTTTTCATTATGTTCTAGATCATAGTGACTTGTCCTGTAACTTTCCAACCCGATTTCAACTGGGGTCATAGCCTCACTACCGAAAGCAAGGAGAAAAGGGGTCTCACCCGTGGGTGTTTTGGCTGTAGTCTTGTAAGCCCACAGTATAGCGGGCAGCTGTTCAGGCCATAACCCCTTGGCCTTCTCCAAACGCTTTTTGATCATCCTAAGAATCGTCTTGTTGGCAACCTCTGCCTGCCCGTTAGCCTGTGGATGTCCAGGAGAAGAGTAGTGGTTTTTTATTCCCAGACCTGAACAAAACTCTCATAATACACTTCCTTCAAACTATTTTCCATTGTCAGACACTATGACCCGGGGGACGCCGAATCTACAAATGATTGACTTCCAAGTGAAGTCTTTGACATTCTTGGTAGTGATTCGGGCTAGTGGTTGTGCTTCCACCCATTTAGTGAAGTAGTCAATCGTTATTATTACAAATTTGGTTTGACCCTTACCCCGAAACAATGGGCTAACCAAGTCGATTCCCCATTGAATGAAAGGCCATGGCCCAGTCATGGGTGTTAATTCCTCCGCTAGAAGTCTGGGGACATTAGCAAATCGCTAGCACTTGTCACATTTCTTCACGTACTGTAACGCATCATTTTGTATTGTCGGCCAGTAGTACCCTTGTTTTATAGCCTTATGGGCTAGAGATCTGCCCCCTGTATGGTTTCCACATAAACCCTCATGAATCTCTTTAAGGATGTAGTTTGCCTCCATAGGAGAGACACAACACAAGTATGGAAGAGAAAGACTCCTCTTATAAAGAACTCCGTTGATAAGAGCATATCTGGTAGCACGAAGCCTTATCTTTCAGGCTTCCATTCAGTCTTCTGGTAATTCCCCATCCTGGATATACTTGATGATAGGTTGTGCCCATTCCATACCTTGTTCCACTTGCATGATCATTGTAGTCTCCTCCTGATGAATACTTGGTTGATGTAAATGTTCCAAGGGAAATATATCATCCTCTGACTCAATAATTGTAGCTAAACGGGCAAGGGCATCTGCATGACCATTCTCTTCTCTTGGTATTGGGCAGATTATGCATTTTCTGAATTGAGCGATCAATTCTTTTACCTTCAGTAGATAAGCCTTCATTTTTTCTCCTTTCGCCTCATACTCCCCATTTACCTGGCCTGCAACCAGTCGGGAGTCGGTGTTGACCTTCAGGTAGGGTGCATGCAAGGTTTGCGATATTCGGAGTCCTGCTATCAAAGCTTCATACTCTGCTTCATTATTGGTAGCTTTAAACTTGAATCGGAGGGTGTAAGGGAATCTTTCTCCCTCATGAGTGATTAAGAGCAAACCTGCCCCGCTTGCCTGCGAGTTGGATGAACCATCCACATATAATGTCTAGAGCACCTCCGGGTCTATTAGTCCTTCTGCCTCAGGAATGAGTATTTCTTCAGAAACTTCAGGGGCTTCTTTTAGAGGATAGGTGAACTCCGCCACGAAATCTACAAGTGCATGTCCCTTAATCGCTATTTTGGGCTTATAGCGGATGTCGTACTCTCCCAACTCAATCGACTATTTCACCAGGCGACCGGATGTTTCTGGCTTGTGGAGCACCTGCCTGAGTGGTTCAGTAAGGACTATTATCGTATGAGCCTGAAAGTATGGCCTTAATCTCCTAGCAGAAATAACCAGGGTGAATGCCAACTTCTCCATTACTGGATACCTTTCTTCTGCTCCCCGTAGGGCTCGACTTGTGTAGTAGATTGGTCTCTTAATAGACCCATCGTCTCTCATTAGGGCAGAACTTACTGTCGTTAAGGAGACAACTAAGTAAAGTAGAAGTTGTTCCCCTGGTACTGGTCGGGCCAATAGGGGTGGAGAAGCGAGATAATTCTTTAAATCCATAAATGCTTGTTCGCACTCAGGGGTCCACTCAAATGCCTTTTTAAGCACCTTGAAGAAAGGAAGACATTTGTTAGTAGCTCGAGAAATTAGCCTGTTGAGGGCAACCACCTTTCCCGTCAACCGCTGCACATCTTTGGTTGACTAGGGAGACTTCATGTCCAGGATGGTCCAAATCTTTTCCGGATTGGCCTCAATGCCCCTTCTACTGACCATGAACCCCAAGAACTTTCCTGATGATACACCGAAAACGCACTTGGTTGGGTTAAGGCGCATTTGGTGTTTTCGAAGCACCTCAAAAACTTCTTCGAGGTCCGCCAGATGATTATCCTTTTTGACACTCTTAACTAACATGTCATCTACGTAGACCTCCATGTTCCTTCCAATTTGATCTTTGAACATGTTGTTGACCAATCTCTGGTAGGTAGCTCCAGCGTTCTTTAACCCGAAAGGCATGACTTTATAGCAGTAAATGACTCGGTCGGTGATGAAAGATGTTTTCTCACAGTTAAGAGGGTGCATGGGGATCTGATTGTAACCCGAATATGCATCCTTAAAGCTAAGTAGTTCATTCTCTGAAGTAGCTTCTACCAGCATGTCAATTCTTGGTAACAGAAAACTATCATTTGGACAGGCTTTATTCAAATCTGTAAAGTCGACACAGAGCCTCCATTTTCCATTTGCCTTTTTTACTAGGACCACATTCGATAACCAGTCGGGGTAGTGGACCTCTCGAATGAAGTTCGCCTTTAGAAGCTTGTCAACCTCCAACATTATAGTTGCATTCCTCTCTGGGGCAAATGTTCTTTTCTTCTGCTTTACAGACTTGGCAGTAGAATCCACATTTAGGCGATGTTGCATAACTTGAGGATCAATGCCCAGCATATCTTCATGTGTCTAGGAAAACATGTCTTAATTTTGTTTTATGAATTGAATAATTTGATCCTTAACATCATCGGGGAGCAGAGACCCGATGCTTACTGTTTTTCGGTTCCCGCCCTCTTCCAGGCTTACCTCTATGAGGTCCTCTACTGGCTCTGGTCGGGGAGTATTTTGACTTGAGACTGATTCGAGACCTTCGATAACAAGTGATTCCCGTGACCTTCTATCTCTTAGAGCGACTACATAGCATTCCTATGTCATAGCTTGGTCTCCTCTTACCTCTCCTAGACCATAATCAGTTGGGAACTTCATTAGCAGATGGTAAGTTGAAGTTACTACTTTCAATGCACTGAGAGTTGCTCTTTTCGAGGATGATATTGTAGGTGGAAGGGCAATCCACTACAAAAAAATCTACCATGATGGTAAACTGTCTTGGAGCCACCCCTACAGTGAGAGGAAGGGTCACTATACCCAGTGGAGAAACCTTCTCTCCAGAAAAACCGACTAGAGGTGATTTGGATGACTTTAACTAGTCTCTTCTTATACCCATCTTGTTGAAAGCTTTAGAGAATAGCAAATCCGCAGAACTTCCATTGTCGATCAGCACCCGTCGGATAATAAAATTGGTCACTGCCACAGTAATCACCAGTGGGTCATCATGGGGATGTTGTACTCCCCGTGCATCATCGTCGGTGAAGGTAATGACCTGCCCTTCTAGTCGTGGTGATTTGGAAGGTGGAGCAAAGGTATCCACCCCTTGAATCTCCATCATATTTCTAGCCCTTCTCGCATGAGCTTTTCGAGATGAGCTTGTTTCCCACCTCTAGCAAATCCTCCAGAAATCATATTGATCATCCGAACCGGCTGTTTATCTGATGTGCGACTTCTTCGGGGAGCATCCTGTCGACCTTTTCCTTTATCGCCATTGGTCGTGAACCGGCTCAAACGCCCCTCTCTGGATCAGGCTCTCAATTTGATTTTTGAGGTCGATGCATTCATCTATCGTATGTCCATGGTCGCGATGAAAGCGACAAAATCTATCGCGTGCCCTTTTTTATGGATCCGACTTTAGCCTGGGTGGCCAGGATAATGAATGATCGTCTTGTATCTGAAAAAAGATCTCGCCTATCGGCTTGTTCAATGGAGTGAAGCTAGTGAACTTATCCTGACTCTTTGCAGATCGAGATGACCTGCCAACAGTCAGTTGGGTTCTCCGGTCTTTAGCTTTTCTCTCATCCCTGGTAGTTATTGATGGTCTTTTTTTCTCCACCTTTTTTTTTCAGTCTCTTTTCCTTTTCAGGCATTCATGGTATCCTCTGCATTCATATGCTTTTGGGCTTTAACAAGTAGTTCTGCCATCGTCTCGGGCGGTTCTTTTGATAAGGAAAAAAGGAACCTAGAAGACTGTAGTCCTCCCATGAAGGCTGTCACTACTACGTTATCATTAACCTCATCAACCTGGAACATCTCATTATTGAATCGGCTTATATAATCTCGAAGTGTCTCTCCCTTATCCTGTTTGACATTTAGCAAGTAGGTGGCGGGTTTCCTATGTTTCCGCCCGACAATAAAGTGCTCGATAAATTTCCTGCTTAACTCGTCGAAGTCACAAATAGAACCGGGCCTCAGCTTATTGAACCATACCCGGGCTGACCCTTTTAGGGTGATGGGAAAAGCCCGATATATGATAGCATCTGGGACATCCTGTAGATGCATGAGTGCCTTAAAAGTCTCTAGGTGGTCAAGAGGGTCCTTGGACCCATCAAAGTTCTCCAACTGTGGCATCTTAAACTTGTTAGGTAAGGGGAACACTCATCACCAAAGCATCAAAGGGGGAATTAGTCTTCTGTAAGAGTTCATCCACAATAGCGAGGCTTTTGCCCTTTATTGTCTGTGCCATATCTTCCATCTGTGCTTTCAGATCTTGGATATGTTGATCCACACCCACGACTTCTGTAAGATCATCGGGCGTCCTGCCTCGTCGGGTGCTCCGGATCACTGTCCTCCGTTGATCCTGGTTGTGGCTATGCTCTGCCCCCTCTTCCAAACTATTATGTCCTGTCGCATCCGAGGTGGGAGGAATGGGACCAACAAGTCGTTGAAGAAACAAAGCGTTCTGCTGGGTCTGCTGGATCACTTGGTCCATCCCTCGGGCCAGAGCTTGAACCTGTTGTTCTAATACCGCCACACATTCTGTAGGATCGTTTTGTCTGACTGGGTCTGAATTTTGGGGATTTTCAGAGTTGTGTGATGATCTGTCATCACCAACTTCTTGCTCTCCTAAAGAAACACGTGTCTCCTCTTGGCCATCAGGTAGGGGAGGATGCACTGGAGGTAGACCAGTATGGGTTAGTGGTACTCCTTGGTTGGTTGGGAGCAAGGGATCATTGGGTTGAAGGAGAAGATTTCTGGGTTGTCCAGAGGCATCACCCACCTTACTTTTGCTTCGTAGTTGGACCATTCTAACGCTTTCTGGAAGTAAGAAGTTGTCGCTTCCCACAGACGGCGCCAACTGATGATGCGTAGAATGGTCGGGTAGAAAACGATGTCGTTCCTGTCAAAAAGAACAAACAGTGACCGGAAAAGGTACCAGTGGGGTACCGGCCAAATAGGCTCCGACGGTCAAGTTAGAACTTGGATCGTTCAGAGAAATATAGCAGGAGTAATGTTGGGTGATTACTGCGTACCTCTTTAGATTGACCCCAACCATATATTTATAGGGTTTTTAATGCGGTGGTCCTGATAGAGTTGTATCGTGTCGTATATATCTTGACAGCTACCCATATGTATCCTGATAGGAATTGATAACTACCCGTAGGTATTTTATTGAGATGTGTAGAGTCCTGGTAGTAGGTAGCCGTTTGACAAATCTTTATCTGCACGTGTCGTACAAGTTATACCTATCAATAATTGTAATATTTTAGGGGTTAAGATACACCAATTTTTCTTTAATTATATGCAAAGACAAAATAAAAAAAAATATACGTAGGTGGCTGCCTTTACAATAACAATATATATATATACATATATTATGAAGGAAATAGTATTTTAATTTCAGTAAAACTAATTCCATGATTTTATTGGTATAATACAAAAATGAAAAACTATTTTGTATGTAAAAATAAGGTATAACCTCCCAAAGAGGATCTCCCAGGGACCTAGACCCAAGGAGATCTCCGATCCCACAACTCGTATATGTAATTATACTACAGAAGGGAGGGCAATTTCGCCCCATAACTTATATGAAGGTTGGTGCTTTGATTACCTAAACCCCACATCTCCATTGATCTATAAAACACATTTTTTTATAAAAGGGTAAATTACTCTAACCTCCCTAAGATTTTATATAATTACTCTCAGATTAAAATTTGTATAAATTTACTCTGACCTCCCATGTAAGATTAATATTACATTAACATTTTTGTGCATATTGTAAAGTAATCTTAACTTAAGTGTTTCAAACTGAAGTAATTTATGTTTTGTATGTCTAATGACCTCCTATCATTTAAACTACTAAAATACCCCTCATTTGACACCACTCAAAATATTCTTTATCCCTTCCCATACAAGTTGGTTAAGTTATTTTAACATAAATTACTCACTTTAAAACACTAAAGTTATGTGTACTTTAGTAAATGCAAAAAAATATTAGTGTAATATTAATCTTGCAGGGGAGGTCAGAGTAAATTTACACAAACTTTAATTTGAGAATAATTATACAAAACCTCAGGGGATGTCAGAATAATTTACCCTTATAAAAATGGAACAAAGAAAAAATATTATATTAAATTTTTTATTTTTAGAATAATAATTAATAACAACACAATCAAGAAAGATTCAACAATGTAATGGTAATAAAAATATCCAAATACAATATACTCCAATTGATGACATAAAGTGGTAGCAATTTAGAGCTGACAAAATGAGATACGACACATTAATATGATAAGAACACGTCATGAATTAAAAATATTAGGGTTGACCATAAAAGGGTTGAAGGTATATAAGGGTCGATTCGAACACGACATGAGAATATTAGTGTTGGGTAAGGGTCAAACCCGAACAACCCATTTGATACAATTATATATATATTTTTCCTCTTATTTAATTGGTCATGGGTTGAAATATATCAATAAGCTATTATTGGATCATGTCAAATTCAATTTAATTTTGCTGATAAATAGGTAAAATAGTTCGTTTTGTTTTGGATTGTGTCTAATTTAATTTGATATATTATCATAAATAGGTTAAATGAGTTACATATAAGGCTGACAAATTCATGTCAGTGGGTCGTGTCCGTATCGGGTTGAGATCGTATCGTGTTGAAAAATATCTGGTTAATATACATGTCAAATATGCTCAACCCTAATCCAACCCAGAGGTTATCCGTGTCGATCCACGTGTCGACCCATGTAATTCATTTAGTCTATTTATTATAATATATTAAATTAAATTTGATACAATACAACACGAAATGAACTATTTTACCTATTATCAGCAAAATTAAATTGAATTTGACACGATTCAGTAATAGTTTATTAATTTATTTCAATCCATGATCAATTAGAGAAGATAAAACAATAACAATAACAATAACAATAAATATAAATATAAATATAATCGTGTCAAACGTGTCGTGTTAGGATTACTTATATTATATTCGGGTCGACCCTTATATACTCGTGTCGTTTTCCGGTCGACCCTTATACAACTTTAGCCCTTTTATAGTCAACTCTAACCCTTTTAATTCATGTTGTGTTCGTGTCTTGTTACCGTGTCGTGTCTCATTTTGCCGTATATTTTGTGGTATTTAATAATTCATTTTTATATGAATAAAAATATATACAAAATAATTAAAGAAGAGATGTATGCTCATATATAGTTAATAAATTATTTAAATTCTAAATAAAGACATTTTAGGCATTTTTATTGCCAATAAAAATAAATTATTTAAAGATATATTATTTTCTAGAATAAATATACTTAAAATTTAACTATGTTACCTTGAAAAAATGAAACTGTCACAATATGGATTAAAATTTTCTACTATAAATTATTTTATATATATATATATAATAAATGACATTAAGGGTCTGTTTGGTTGCGCGGATTTGG
This sequence comes from Cornus suecica, assembly GCA_963922005.1. Classification (NCBI taxonomy): domain Eukaryota; kingdom Viridiplantae; phylum Streptophyta; class Magnoliopsida; order Cornales; family Cornaceae; genus Cornus; species Cornus suecica. The sequence goes on from OY998248.1 coordinate 30,396,439, forward strand.
AATTGAATTAGAATTTGAATATCATGGTATTTCAATTCCACAAATACATTATTTTGACGTGTCTTGGAATTCAAGTGTAATTGAAATTCAATCATAAACTCAATCCAATTTGAATGTAAAATATCATAACTTTAAAATTAAATTAGACAATATAAATATATATATACATAGGTAGAAGTATACAAGTATATGTATGAATATATATACGTGTGTCTGTATGTGTGTATATGCATGTGTATATGGATGTATATCTATGTGTTTATGTGTATATATATATGTGTGACTATATATTTGTGTGTATATGTATTCATATTTGTATATATATGTGTCTATGAGTAGATATATATGCATACGTATATATATGTGTATATATAAGTGTGTATATATAGGCGTATGTATATATATATATATATTTGTGTATATATATGTGTATGTATATTTGTGGTTGTGAAAAATTTGTTGTTAGAGAGAGATTATGTAGTGGGTCAAGGATTTGAGAATATGTAGAATTGGAATTCACAACTTTTCCTTTTGGAATTAGTGTTTTTGGAATTGCATTTCAATTTCAATTCAAAAGTATTTTGTTACATCAAAACAATGAATTTGGAATTGGAACCCCCAATTCCAATTCCAAAGATATAATTTCATGCCCAAATGAACCCTAAAGGTATTTTGTTAAAAATGAAAATACACAAGGATAATGAAATTAACAATGAATTTCTCAAAAAGGTAATAAAAAACATATTAATGCTATTTTGTAAGAAACAAAATGAAAATACTAGAAAGAAATTAAGGGCTCGTTTGGTAGGCGGTCCGGTCTGGTCTTATCTGGTCTGGTTTGGTCTTATCTGGTCCGGTCTGGTCTGGTCTTATATGGGTGATGTTCTGAAAGTCTGTTTGGTAAAGCGACACTCTTATGGTCTTATTCAAGTTGTTTGGTCTTATGTTTGGAAAATAATACAAAAAATAATATATAAAATTCAAAAAATATATTAAGTATGAAAAATATAAAAAATTTGAAAATAATATAAGAAATTCAAAAATAATATATATTTCAAAATTTATAAATTATTTCGAATTTTTATATTATTTTTTGAATTTTATATATTATTTTTGATTTTTTATATTATTTTCAAATTTTTTATATTTTCTCAAATATATATATCTAATTTTGTATATTATTTTTGAATTTTATATTTTATTCAAATTTTATACATTATTTCAAATTTTTTATATTATTTTTCAAAACTTATATATTATTTTTTAAATTATATATATATATTTAAAATTTTATATATTAATTTTGATTTTTATATATATGTTTTCGAATTTAATACATTATTTTAAAAAAATTATATTATTTTTCAAAATTTATATATTATTTTCGAATTTTATACATTATTGTTTCTATTATTTTGGAATTTTTTTATTTTCCCAAATTTTAAATATATTTTTTGCATTTTATATATTTATTTTGAATTATATATATATATATTTCAAATTTTATACATTATTTCAAATTTTTTATATTATTTTTTTAATTTGATATATTATTTTTAAATTATATATATATTTTAATTTTATATATATTTTTCAAATTTTATGGTTTCATGTGTTAAGACAATTGTATATAAGATCACTTGAGACCATTATTTTTGGTTGTCTCAAATTACCCCTTTTGGTCCCAAGTGGTCCTTGTTTTTTTGGAACCGTGTTGCTAAACAGTGTCTGGTCCCAAAAAAGCCATTATAAGACCAACCACATGGACCGGACCGCGAACCAAACAGGGCCTAAGTTTTATTATTAGTTTGTTCTTCCCATTAAAAAGTGGGATTAATAGGTAATTTCCTACGGGTCCGGGTCCGTTTGGATACGAGAAAACAGTTTTTGTTTTTTTACTGTTCACCCAGTTCAAAAAAAAAAACACGTTTGGTAAACGCGTTTACTGTTCACTTTTTTTTTTTCTCAAAAAAATTGTTTTATGTGAATAGTGTGTAAAAGTGGTGAAAACACAAAATACAACTTTTAGTTATTTTTTGAGTTTTTTCACTGTTTAGGGTACCACATCCGCCACCGCTGCCGCCGCCACCACCCGTCACCGGTCGCCGCTGCTGGCCCCCACAACCTTTGGTCGCAGCCGCCGCCGGACCCCACCGCCGCCCACCAATACTATTTTATTTTTCAATACAAATTTTCATCCAAATGTTTTTTTGTTTTTAGTTTTTTGCTGAAAAAAATAAAGACAAATACAAAAACAGTTTTTATATTTGATGAAAGATAACAAATAAGGCTTTCCAAACCCACCCTATAACTTTTTTTTTTTTTTTTTTCATTTGCTTGAGGACCATCGCTATGTTGTATCTTTGCAATCACATACATTTTTCGTGCAAAACCCTAGCTTTTTTTTTTTCTCGAACTGATCGTTCTACTGGAGAGAGCTTTCCATCGAAGCCGCGCAGCAAACCCATTATTGAGGTAGATTCACTCTCTTGATATCAATAGTAACACAAATGTTTAGTATATCTTTTCATATATATATATATGTATGTATCTCTCTTTTTTTCTTTTCTGTTTGCTATATTCTTCAAATGCTGTGTTTTTTTTCCCTTTTACATTGTCTTTTTGACTATATATGCTTGTATAATGTCTTAGTTGGTTGACATCTTTTTGAAATAATGGGGTTAATTCGTAGTCCAACTTGATATAATCTAGGAATGTTTCAGTGACCATTTCCAAATAATTTGGTTGTATCCATAGAGTTCAGGGGGATAATATCACCACAAAAATTATAATTTTGGTTTTGGGGTATAAGTAAGAAATAAATTAAGCATAGAGAACCCAAAAAATCAATTATTTCCTCTGTAGATATAGACATTTTTTATATAACTAATAGAGTTTTCAATGCCAATAAAGCAATGCCTGTTGCGCTCCTTCCAAATGCACCACCAAGGCAAAGAGGCATTGCCATTCAAAAATGACCGGCGCGGGTACCCACAAAGCAGCCTCTCCAATCTTCCATCACTCCTCTAGTAGACGATGGCATGACTCACTGAACACCAAACAAAACAAACAGCAAGAAATTTGAACAATATGCTTAAAATGCATTCCAAATTGGTTTAATCTAGACATGTTTCCCTGACCATTTCCAAATCATTTGAAGATAACTATTTTAGGAAGAGAATATGTCCATTAAAGACTTATCAAAAATAAAATAAAATATGACCATTAAAGTGAAAATTGGGGCTCATGGTGGGTGTCGGCGTGTATATTTTGTTATGAAGACGCATTTAGTTTTTGATTTGATGCATAAGCCGGTGATATGTTATTTCCTTTTTTTTTTTTTTTACAAGTAGCTCTCAATTGATAAGGACAACATTTAAGTGTCAGTCTTCCTATCTTGCACCTTTGTTCCCTCTGGCGCACCTTTAACAACACCTGCCGCTTTGATATGGAATATGCATACGTTAATAGTAAATTGGGTTATGTCTGGCGGCTACGCTCCTAAAGACCTCTACCACTTCGGTGCCCTTGGGCCTCTGATAACAATGGGAGGGAAGGAGCCACTATAATTCTAGTGATGTTGCTAGCCACTCTAAATTTATGCAGCAGTGGTAGCAAAGTTGTGCAACCTCAATATTTTTTTTTTCGGTTGTAATATATTATGAACTTCTAAGAATGCCATGAATTTCTAACAAGAGAAAAACTTTTAGGACATAATGCTAAATAGAGAATATATATATATATATATATATATATTTGTTTTCAAATGAAGTATCATAATGAAACCTTCAGTGTTGTCTGATAATTAGTTGGATGTTTGAATATAGAAGCATGAGATCTAAGAGAAATCCTTGTGTGCATTTTGCACAAGGATTGGCCCTTTAGGCTCTCTCGCCATATTTCTCACATATATTGTTCATGTGTTATTACCTGATATTTAATTTATATTTTACAAAATGTCTTCTCTAGTAGTTTGAGAAAGAACGGCAACTTGGCTTAAAGAAACAGATATTTTGGGTAGAGACAAATGGGAGACAATCACATGATTGAATATGTAAGAAGATATTAAAAATGTTTCATGTAAACAATGTAACTACCATGTCATAGTTTTTCATATTTATTATGCTCAGGATGTGTTGTATTTTCATACATAACAATAAGAGTTGTAACAATAAAATATTTAATCTAAGGAAATTACATTATGCAGATGTGTTTTTTATTTTTTTTGATTTTACTTGTTTTATGAATTTATGTCTTGAGAGGTTATTCTTTGATGCAATGGCCGTGCTCAAGTTGACCAAGGTGCGCTAGGAAGTAGAGACACGGACATGACATGACATAGATAAGCCGGCATGTCAAAATTTTATTAAAGTAAGACACATATACGATCTCCACATGGCATTTTGCATGGAATGGAGGAATTTAATCGTTATTTTATAGTTTTAATACTAATCTACATAAGTTAGAAGAAGAAACTATGATATCCAATGGATTGCTTTTTATTATATATGATAGTAAGCTCCTATTATGTCATTATAATTACATTTTTGTTCATTACATATTGTACTTGGTGTATGCTCATATATTGTTTCCAGGATTATAATGTGTTTATTTATATAAGCCGAAGGTTGTAGGATGTGTTGGTCAAGGAAGAATGTCCTGACAAGTGTCTGAGGTGTGTCGGCCAAGTTTTTCAAATAATACATAAACATGTCTAGGAGTGTTCATAAAGTGTTGGCGTCCAACATGTAATGACACCTTAGAATGCGATAACGTGGATTCACATCTTAAGAAAAGCTGCTTGGTGGAAAGTAGTATCGAAGGGTAGATTTGTTTTCAATATTCTCCTCCAAAGATTTTGCATTAGAACATAGGCTGGGAAAAACCATATTATTTTTCTTACTTTTGGACAAGGCTTGACAGCATGGAAACATGAGGTTGATGGATGACTCATTGAATAGGGTATAAGTTCACATTTACAAATAAAATAAACCTATAGAGCACATGTATAAAGCTTGTCAAATGATTATAAACCATCAAATCATACAGTGATCCCTTGAGTTGCTAGGAGTTGAAGATATTAAGCGTAATAGATAAGGTCCATGTTTACTCCAAAGTAAGCTAATTGCAAGATATAAGGATTGTGAAATAATCATCAACCATCAAATCATAGTTTTGATTATGTAAATTATATAATTATTTTATAGAGAAGGAAGTTATATATTAGGTTAAAGAGAATACGCACTCTTTGGTAGGAGGGAAGCAGGGAGGGAGGGAGGGAAGCGCAAGTCTTGGTTGTTTGGTAAAAGGAGAATTAGATGGAAGAGAGAGGATGGGAAAATAAATATGGATTATCTTTTAAAATGACGATCTGAACCTTCATAATTTTTTGGCAAAGTTACGTAATAAGGGCATTGTGGTAACAATAACATAAAGTCCCTCCTTTTCCTAACAATTGAAGGTGGCACCTCCTTAAACTCCCTTCCACTCAACCAAACAAAAGGGAGAATGAGTTTAATGACACCTTCTGTTCCCTAGGTATGCCTTGTCCATCCTTCATATCTACTTTTCCATCCTTTATGAAATTCAAGGGCAACTAGAACGAAATTGGACCCGCCTATCACGATTACGTTAAACATTGACCGCAAAAAAAAAACCTTTGTGCTTATTTTTGCATGTCAAACACCTGTAGTTTAAGAACATTACAACATGTAGATATAATAGTTTTACTTAACCCCTGATATAGTGCCCTCTAGATTGCATTGGAGGTCTTGGATGTAAATATTGTGGATCTTATTTCCGATTTTGTGTATCTTTAACTTTCACTTATTCAAGCAACCACAAAAAGATTTGATGGTCGATAATTATCTGACAACCCTTAAATATCCTGAGCTCTAGATTACATTGGTAGTCTTTGGAAACGTTGACCTTAGAAATCCGTGTATCTTTAACCGTCCACAAGAGCTTAAACTTGCCAACCAACTATATTTAATGTTCATAATGTGCATACATGTACACTAGATGGTAGTCAGATTTATCAAAATCTGGTGGACAATTATGGTATAACTCACCTACCAAAATAAGGTGAAAATTGGAGTTAATATATGGTAGGGAATGGAGGCGCTTAGCCTATAAATTGGGCCTATCTTCTTAAACACTTCATCAAATCAGGAAAACTAGCTTTACCTTTCTCTTCCATAATTTTGCAATGGTGAGGTCCATGCCGAAGAAGACCTTAGGACGGAGAAAGATCCAAATGAAGATGATTCCGGAGAGAGATGCTCGCCAAGTTGCATTCTCAAAGCGCCGAGCTGGCCTCTTTAAGAAGGCCAACGAGCTTTGCACTTTGACTGGCTGTGAGATTGCCCTTCTTGTCTTTTCACCAGGTGGGAAGGCCTTCTCATTTGGCCACCCTAGTGTGGACACAATAACAAAAAGGTTCCTTAGCCGAAGCCCCGTGCCGGTTGCTGATAAACCACAGCCTTATATGGCTATTGGTTCTGATATCAAACAGCGCTACAGTGACTTGAATGATCAAGCAGAAGTGGCGAAGAAACGAGGAGAGAATCTGAAGGAGATCGAGACGGGGAACGATGATTTGGGCTGGTTAGAAGCACCAATTGATGATCTTGGCATGGATGAGTTGGTGAAGTCCAGGGTGCTTATGGAAGAACTTAAGAACAAAGTAGCCAAGCGAATCGAAGAGCTTCGCATTGAGGGTTCTGTCCCAACACCATCCCCATCTGTGAACTCCACTGGAGTTATTGATCTGAATGTCCCTGCCCCTGACTCAGATGAGATATAGGCTCCTGTTTATTTATGGCTCTAGTGAATCGGTCATTTGTAGTAGGGTCTGTTTGGCTGTGGTTTTTCATAGTATAATGGTATCAGTAATATATTAAAAAAGTAATAGATTAAATAAAATAAACTTTTTATCAAACATATGGGCAGACAGTGGAATGTTTAACTGTATGTTTCATTACTATTGCATACTTTGAAGATTGAGTCGCCGAAAAGATTGTAATCTCAGTGGATGTCCTTTAGAGATATTACTCTATTTCAAGGATCAAGAGACCTTTGCATTGGTTAAAGCTTGGAAAATCTATTGACTGTGCGATGTGAATTGGCTAATTTGATGGAATGAATACTCACATCTTTCTTAAGGAAAATAAATAAAATAATCTTTCAAGGAATATGAGGCCATGGGAAAATATTTACAAACAGAGGGTCCTTTTCTTTGTAATTTATTAAATTTTTTTTTTTGGGGGGGGGGGGGGGGGGGGGGGGCACCTTCATATTAAAATGAGTGCCTGGATATGGAAGCTTTGCTTGTTGTGGAAATTCCCCTGAACTATTTTCCTCTTATGAAAAGATGATTTTTCCTACCAATTTTACTATTTTTTCCCTTAATTATTTGACTATCAATTTGATTATGTTCCACGTGGCTTAGGAAATAGTTTGATGACCATATGTCTGTCATCTTGTTATGAAAATGCATTGCATTAAATGTACCGGTATTTCAATAGTCCTGGTATACAGTTCCTCCATTCCATCTGAGTTGATAGTTTGGGTAAAACATGTGTATTTCAGTGTCTGGAATACACTTCATACTAAAATGAGTGTCTGGATATGGAAGCTTGAGGAAAACTGTGGCAGTTTGGCACCATATCGAGATATGGATATTCGAGAATTAGATTCCTGTGTTTGTTCTGGAAATTCCCCTGAACTATTTTCCTCTCTTAATGAAAAGATGTTTTTTCCTAGCAATTTAACTATTTTTTCCCTCAATTATTTGACTATCTATTTGATTATGTTCCATGTGGCTTAGGAAGTCGTTTAATGAACATACGTCTTCCATCATGCTATGAAAATGCATTCCATTAAGTATACCACTAGTCCAATAGTCCTGGTAAACAGTTCATCCATTTCTTCTTAGTTGATAGTTTGGGTAAACATGTTCTTATCAGTGCATGTGCATCAGCATCAACATATAATAGTATGGCACAAGCAAGTCAGTCCTAATATTGAAATTTCATCATGTAGCATGACATGCAGCTTATTATTCTGTTTTCCATCACAATTAGCTGAGTGCAAAGTGTCCTCTCCAGTCGCAAATGAGCCTTTTAAACCTTCCGTTTTGACCAATCAATTGTCATCTCCTGTGTTATTTATCTGAAAAAGAGAAAAGAGAAAAGAGAAAAACATTATGTCATATCCAGTGCTGCAATTAAGTATCTTGGATACCTCCAAGGATACCTTTTTTTTCGTGGCTCTTGGTAATATAGATGCTATAATAACCCTAAACTTTCGGATGTAGTTTTTATACCTGAAATTTAGTTTGATATTTTGGATAACTTGTGACTAGCCCATTAGTAGTTTCAACGGGAAAATGATAGGGCTGACCCTGAAAGACCTCAGTTGTTAAACTCTTCTATCATTAGGGCTGACCCTGAAAAACCTGATGTGCATCAGCATCAACATATAAGAGTATGACACAAACAAGTCAGTCTTAATATTGAAATTTCATCCTGTAGCATGACGTGCACCTTATTGTTCTGTTTTCTATCACAATTAGCTGAGTGCAAAGCGCCGTCTCCAGTTGCAAATGAGCCTTTTAAACCTTCCGTTTTGACCAATCAATTGTCATCTCCTGTGTTATTTATCTGAAAAAGAGAAAAGGTGAAAAAAAAAGTGTCATATCCAGTGCTGCAATTAAGTATCTTGGATACCCCCAAGGATCCTTTTTGATTTTTTTGGTGGCTTTTGATAATATGGATGCTATAATAACCCCAAGGCGTGGGGTCATATCCTTACTTTGGATAACTTAAGGCGTTGGAATATCGTTGTGGTTAACCGGTGCTTCATGTGCAGGAGTGATGGCGAATCTACTGATAACCTCCTTCTGCACTATCCAGTTGCTTTTGATTGTTGGTGTATGCTTTGGGGCCTTTCTAGTTTACAATGGACTATGCCTGCTTTTGTTTGTGGTGTCCTTGATGCATGGAGAGGTTGCTCGGTGGGGCCCTATGCCATGTCCGTGATTTTTGGATGGCAGGCCCCTCCCCCTTGCATTTGGTGGTAATTGATGTTGGTTTAAAGGGATTGAGTCCCTGGGTGGCTCCATCAAGGACCTTTTTATCTCCTCTCTTTTTATGGGGTGGAGGGTAGATATTGTAAATCTATAGAAAAAAATAGATTGTTAGGGCCTTAGGGTGGCCTTCTTTTGCGAGGGATGCACTCCTTGTACGAGTGTTTTTTTATACACGTCTTACTTTTTTATTATTAGTTATAGTGTGTGAGCCCATATGATTTTGTGTATCCATCTATGTGTTGCCTTAATATTTTTTTATATATATATATATAGGGTTGCTAACTAGAAAGTTAGTAAGTCAATATTACACTAATTTCAACATGGTATCAGAGCCAGATACCGAAGTTTGAGAAACCTTCTCCTCACAAAACCCCAACCCTGATCACCATCCTTCTTCCCCAACCCTAATCCACATAAAACCCTAACCCTTGTTTTTTGTGAAGCCAAATTCCGCTACGCAGCGCCCCGGTCTATTTTCGTAATTTCGTTCATGAAACCCTAATTTCGTAATGGGTCCTTGACTGAAACGTTGTCTTGATATATATAGGGGTGCGGTTTTCCCTTGTTTATGTGATTATGGGTGTGGTTCCTCGTTATTTTTTCTGTTTCGATTCGCAGGGTCATCTCTGGATTTTTTATTTATTTAAGATTTTATTATGGCGGATTTGTCTTCTTCTGACGGTGGGGCTGTTGAGAACAAGCCCATTATTTCTGAGCTCGTTTCTGCCTCTACCAAGCTTACAGATCAATGTTTGGTTGGATCTAATTTTCAGTATTGGAGAAAGATTGTTCTTTTTGCTATTCGTGGTATGGATAAGGAAGATCATCTTACTGTTGAATTCCTGAACCTTCAATCTGACCCTGCAGGTTATAAGATTTGGTTACGTGATGATGCACGGTTATATAACCAACTTATCAATTCTATGGAGCCAAAGGTAGCCATGTTGGTTACCCACTGTGATTCAGTTAAAGAGTTGTGGGAGTATCTATAGATTCTATATTCTGGCCGAGATGATTTGAACAAATTATATGATGTATGTCAGTCCCTATTCCGCCCTGAGCAAAAGGAAAGTATCAGTAATTATTTCGTTTCGTTCAAGAAAACATATGAAGAATTTAATATGTTGGTGCCTATTACGTAAGATATTCATTAGATGCAGAAACAGAGAGAACAATTGGTTATTCTTGCATTCCTGAGTGGTTTAAAACCTGAATATGAATCGGCTCGGTCTCAGATTCTAGCGAGTCGCGAAACTTCACTTACAGAGGCATATTCTATGGCTCAACGCTCTACTCGACAATCTTCAGGATTCAGTGATAATGGTGATAGGACTGCCCTAGCAAGTCAATCCAGAGGCAGTGCTGGGGGAAGATGAGGAGGCTGCGGGGGTTGAGGAGGATACGGACCAGATGGTTGAGTTACTTGTTTTCACTGTGGTGGCATTGGTCACATGCGTGACAAATGTTGGAAGTTACATGGTAAACCACCTAATGTTCGGTCAGCAAATATGATACCCGGGACTGATCAGTTTACCCAGGATATTACTGTTGATGATGGCCGTGTGACTTTATTCGTAGAGGAGTACTCTCGCTTGTTATCTAATCAGGCCTTTATATCTGCCACTGTTGCTCAGACGGGTCCATCTATTGCTTGTCTTTCAGCTTATCCTCGGGCATGGATTATTGTGATTCTGGAGCTTCAGACCATATGACTGGAACCACAGGTATATTGAGTGCATATTCTCCTACATCATCTCTTCCCGATGTTCGGGTGGCTGACGGATTATATATTGTTGTTCGAGGGATTGGGAAAACATCTCCTACACCTAGTTTACAATTGTCATCTGTTTTATATTTGCCCGATCTTCCTTTTAATCTGATTTATGTCAGTGCACTAACCACACTAACCAAATGACTTAATTGTTGTGTAATTTTCTATAATGAATATTGTGAATTTCAGGATCATTCGATGAAGAGGACAATTGGTGGGGGTCGTCGCACTTCAGGAGGACTCTGCGTGCTAGATGATGAACCAATATCCATGGCGTGTTCCGGTGTGTCATCCACTCCTTTCGAGCTTCACTGTCGCCTTGGTCATCCTGCTCTCTCTAGTTTCAAGCGTCTATATCCAGCTTTTCAGTCTTTACCGGAGTTGTTTTGTGAGTCGTGTCAGCTCGCTAAACGTCATTACGTGTCATATGTGTCTAGGATAAATAAACGAGCATATGCTCCATTTGATATAGTTTATTATGATTTTTGGGGTCCATGTCCAGTTCAGTTTAAGTCTGGGCTTCGTTATTTTATTACATTTGTGGATGATTATTCCTGTGTTGCTTGGTTATATCTAATAAAACAACATTCTGAGATATTTTCTGTCTTTTGTGCTTTTTACAATGAAATTCGTAATCAGTTTTCTGTGTCTATTCGCACGTTGCGTAGTGACAATACACGTGAATATTTTTCTTCTCCCTTTACATCATTCATAACCCAAGAGGGTATTATTCACCAGTCTTCATGTCTAGATACCTCCCAACAAAATGGAGTTGGTCAGCGTAAAAATCAACATATTATGGAAGTTGCTCGGGCACTTATGTTTTATATGAGAGTCCCTAAAATATTCTGTAGCGACGCCGTATTGATTGCAACATATTTGATCAATCAGATGCCATCGTCTGTTCTTAAGGGGGAGATTCCACATAAAGTATTATTTCCTAACCAACCTATTCATTCTCTCCCATTACGCATTTTTGGATGCACCTGCTATATTTGGGACATTCGATCTCAAGTGACTAAACTTGATCCCAAGTCCTTACGATGCATATTTCTGGGATACTCACGTACTCAGAAGGACTATCGGTGTTTCTCTTCTGAGTTAGGGTGGTACCTAGTGTCATCAGATGTAGCTTTTCATGAGTCTTCTTCCTTCTCGTCACATCTTTCGTCCGCGGATCCACCTCCCACACCGCCAGTTGATGAGTTTTTGGTCTATGACTTGATTCGTGTCACATTTGTCCCCTTAGTTCAGCCTGTGTGTCCTCTCTTCCAGACATATGTCCGTGGACCACGTCAGGTGTTTGGTTATACTCCTGTAGCTAATCCTGAGCCGCCCCCTGCTGCATCGGACTCTTCATCCTCTGATTCTCTAGTGCCAGTTCAGACATCTGATGATGATTTGCCCATTGCTCTTCGGAAGGGTAAGCGCAATTGTGTTAGTTATCCTGTATCTGCGACCTTCTCCTATGCTGGTGTTTCTTCATCATTACAGGCTTTCGTCTCAGCTCTGGACTCTATTTATGTGCCTCGAAATCTATCTTAGGCTCTATCTTCTGTAGATTGGCGAGCAGCGATGCAGGATGAAATGTCCGCCCTAGAGGCCAATCATACTTGGGACTTGGTGCCTCTCCCGCCGGGTAAAAAACCTATTGGTTGTAAATGGGTATATGTTAAAACGAATCCAGATGGTTCTGTAGCTAGACTCAAGGCTCGCTTAGTGGCAAAAGACTATGCTCAGACTTATGGGGTGGATTATACTGATACCTTTTCTCCTGTGGCTAAATTTGCATCTGTACGTCTCATTATTTCTCTTGCAGCTATGTCTGGTTGGCCGCTCCATCAGTTAGATGTTAAGAATGCGTTCTTGCATGATGATCTCCAAGAGGGAGTTTATTTGGAGCAACCACCTGGTTTTGTTGCTCAGGGGGAGTCTGGTCTTGTTTGCAGCCTGAAGAAGTCTTTATATCGTTTGAAACAATCCCCGCGCGTGTGGTTTGAGCGCTTTAGTGATGTTATTTTAGAGTTTGGTCTTAAACGGGCAACCAAAGATCACTTTGTCTTTTATCGCCAGTCGGATGCAAGTAGCATTTTATTTATTGTTTATGTTGATGACATTGTGATCACTGGCAGCGATGGTGCAGGTATTTCTTCACTAAAAGCATTTCTGCAGACTCGGTTTCAGACAAAGGATCTTGGTTGTTTTCGTTATTTCTTGGGAGTTGAGGTGGCCCGAAGCAAACGGGGAATATTTCTCTCTCAAAGAAAATATGTTCTAGATCTGTTACGCGACACGGGGATGATGAGTGCTAAACCATGTGATACTCCTATGGCTCCTGGGGTTAAATTATCTGGAGAAGATGGAGATGTGTTCTCTGATCCTGAGCGTTATAGACGTTTGGTTGGGAAGCTTAATTATCTTGCAGTAACCCGCCTTGATATTTCCTTTCTTGTAAGTGTGGTCAATCAGTTTATGGTAGTGCCTCGTGTTCCGCATTGGGATGCAGTGATTCATGTTCTACGATATATTAAAGGTACTTCAGGTCGAGAATTATTGTACAATAACCATGGCCATATGCGGATTGAAGGGTTTTTGGATACTGATTGGGCAGGATCCCCGTGTGACTGGAAATCTACTACAGGTTATTGTGTGTTCGTTGGTGGTAATTTGATTTCCTGGAAGAGCAAGAAACAGAATGTAGTGGCTCACTCTAGTGCTGAATCAGAGTATCGTGCATTGGCTCACTTAACTAGTGAGGTGATATATTTGCAACAACTTCTCGATGAGCTTTGTTACAAGTCCTTAGAACCGTCCCAGTTGTGGTGTGATAATCAAGCAGCTATACATATTGCCTTTAATCTTGTTTTTTATGAAATAAGAAAACATATTGAAGTGGATTGTCATTTTGTGTGGGATAAGCTACAAGGTGGACAGATTTCTTTGAAGCATGTGAAGACCAGTGATCAGCTAGCAGATGTGTTTACTAAATCTCTTATGGACAATCGGGTTTCTTATATATGTAACAAGTTGGACATGATTAATATCTATGCTCCAACTTGAGGGGGACTATTGGTTATAGTGTGTGGGTGTCTTTGGGCTTGACCCAATATGGGCCAAGCCTATATGGTTTTGTGTACCCATATATGTGTTGCTCTAATATTTATATATATATATAGGCTGCTAACCAGAAAATTAGTAAGTCAATATTACACTAATTTCAACACTTATGGGGAAAAAAAAAACCTAAACTCTCGGATGTAATTTTTAGACTTGAAATTTAGTTTGATATTTTGGAGAACTTGTGACTAGCGCCCATTAGTAGTTTCAACGGGAAAATGATAGGGCTCACCTTGAAAGACCTTAGTTGTTAAACTCTTCTATCATTTTGCGAAATAAAAAGAACTATGAACTAGGGCGTGGGTCAAATCCTTACTTTGGATAACCTAAAGCGTCGAAATATCATTGTGGTTAACCGGTACTTCATGTGTAGGAGTGATGGCGACTATACTAATCACCTCCTTCTGCACTGTCCGATTGCTTATGATTGTTGGTGTATGCTTTGGGGCCTTTTTGGTTTACAGTGGACTATGCCTGCTTTTAAGGTGATTGAGTCCCCGGGTGGCTCCGTTAAGGACCTTTTTATCTACTCTCTTTTTATTGGATGAAGGGTAGATATTGTAAATTTATAGAAGAAAATATTATTTTTTTGGGATTGTTAGGGCCTTAGTGTGGCCTTCTTTTGCAAGGGATGCACTCCTCGTATGAGTGTTTTTTTTATATACACATCTTACTAATAAAAAAAAAAAAAAAATCCCCTAAACTTTAGGATGTAATTTTTAGACCTGAAATTTAGTTTGATATTTGGGACAACTTGTGACTAGGCCATTAGTAGTTTCAACGGGAAATTGATAAGGCTCACCCTGAAAGACCTCAGTTGTTAAACTCTTCTATCATTTTGCGAAATGAAAAGAACTATGGATTATGTTCCTCCATCCCTTCCTTTTCTATTGTTTCCTTTTCCTGGTAAGGGACTTAAAATTGTCCAGGTTGTTTGACGATGAAGAGACATGTAGCTTCTCTTTGATTAATAAAGCTTTCCAATGTGGTAACTGGTGGATGCAGGTCCTCACTCTCTCTCTCTTAATTCTATTTTTTTGTTTTTTTTGTAGTTTTTTCTATTCTCTAGCTGGTTGTTGAGCCAGTTTCTATATTACATGGACTCGTCAAAAGTAGTGAAGTACCCGTTTCGAACATGTAATGCTCGGATATGGGTATGAAATATGTGTGCAATAATTTTGGCTGGACATGTGTCAAAAATGCATATCCAATCATTCCATAATGTTGGATTATTACTTCAAAATGAGTTAAAAGACTATTTTGAACACCATATTAGATAAAGACATTAATCTGAAAAATAACATAATATATTAATGAGAAGGAATATGTTGCAGTGTCTGTGTCACCGTGTGTCATGTTTGGATATTTATCACGTCCGACATATGGATGCAGATCTATCCTATAATCGTACCCGAGTCCATGTAACATAAGTCAGTTGTAAAGGCAACCTTTGCTTAGTTTCCACATGTCGACAGCCGGTATTCTGAGGTTTTCTGAACCGCTTTGAACAGTAGCCAGTAGCAAAAACATTGGTATAAATAGTGAGTTTTATTTTGAACTTGTCAGTTTGTCAGTAAATTTTGTCCTTCACTTTATAATCTGTTTTTCTTTCTGCCATTCTTCTGTTGTTTGGCTCATTAATCTGTATCCCTTGCTGATGATGTTATCTGTATGTGTTTATATGGTCAAGCAAGGGCAACATGTTATGTATTTGGTCACTTCTTTTTCATTTTTACTATTAGTACTGTTATCATCATCATCATAAATCATAAATCATGTGGGTACCTATGTGCCACAAATTGTTTGTGAGACAACTTGTGTTTCTGAAGTATCTTTGTTGGAATATGTGAAGATTCTTGTGGGAAAACATATCAAATTTTTGATCCAATTTAGTCAAGGACAAGGCTGCCTATACTGCAGTGTAGCTGTAAATTATAGCTGCAGATTTTGACTATAGTGTAGGCTCTTCTTGGGAATCAAATTATGATAATCAGCCTTTATTGCTGTTTTTTCCTTTTGCCTTCATAGCCAAACTTTTTGTGTTTGTGTATGATAATCAACCTTTATTGCTGTGTTTTTTGTGCCTTCTTTACCACACTTTTTATTGGAAGAATGTCGCTGATCTCTCACTCCAATGGTGGTGGTTTTGGAGAACTCAAGAAGGAAGACATTGACAAACTCAGAATATTTCTCAACTCCCTTGATAAATCCTCTAGTATGTGTTCATTGGCTCAATCAGGTAAGTACCCTACCTCTTATACTCTTAGTGCCTCGGGTTCACAATTTTCCAGCTCTTGGGTTATAGACTCAGGAGTTACCGATCACATGACACACAATCCAACCAGATTTACAATTTATAACCCTTGCCCTGAAAACAGAAAAATCATAGTGGCAGATGGCTCACCCGTGACTGTTGCTGGCCAAGGAACAGTAAATCTTACCCCTTCCCTTCATCTAAAAAATGTGTTGCATGTTCCAAAATTGTCTACTAATTTGATCTCCATTCACCAAATTACCAAAGACCTAAACTGCAAAGTAACTTTCTTTCCTACACATTGTATCTTTCAGGATCAGGTTTCGGGGAGGATAATTGGACTTGCTAAGGAAAGGAACATACTCTACTACCTTGAGGACATGAGTGAAAATGTGGACAAGGACAACATGTTATCTTTTTCTTGCTCATCCGAAAACTGTCTCCCGATAAAGCTGAAATTTGGCTACACCATTTTCAACTTGGACATCCACCTTTTAGCTTACTTAAAACCATGTTTCCTTCTCTTTTTAGGAATGTTAATGTTACCGGTCTTCATTGTGATACTTGTGAACTTGCTAAACACCATTGTGTTTCCTTCCCATTAAGTAACTCAAAGTCTTCCAAACCTTTTTTGTTGATACGTACCGATATTTGGGGACCATCGAAAATTCCTAATATTTCAGGAGTAAGGTGGTTTGTGTCTTTCATTGACGATTGTACTAGAACAACTTGGTTATTTCTTATGAAGGAAAAATTCGAAGTGAGTAATATTTTCCAATTTTTCTTCAAAATGATAAGTACTCAATTTAGGGTATCCATTAAAAGAGTTCGGTCAGACAATGCTAGAGATTATTTCAATCGCATTCTCTCTCCTTTCTTTCAAAAGGAAGGAGTTATTCACGAGTCCTCTTGTGTTGATACACCCCAACAAAATGGCGTTGCTGAATGGAAAAATGGGCATTTACTCAATGTTACACGGGCTTTGTTATTTCAAAACAATGTTCCAAAATCTTTTGGGGAGAGACAGTTTTGACAGCGGCGTATCTAATAAACAGAATGCCATCAAGAGTTTTAGGATAACAAAGTCCTAAAAGTGTACTTTCTAAATTTTTTCCGGACTTCAATAGTTCTTGTAAACTATCTCCTAAAATTTTTGGGTGTGTTTCATTTGTGCATATTCACAATCATAATAGGGGTAAACTTGATCCAAGGGCTTAAAAATGTGTATTTGTGGGATACTCAACTACTAAAAAGGGCTACAAGTGTTACCATCCAGCCACTAGAAATTTTTTCATTTTTATGGATGTAACATTTGTAGAATATGAATCGTTCTTTCAAAATCAAAATCCTTATATTCAAGGGGAGAGAGTTCCTAGGGAAGATAACGAACTTGATATTCCTGAAACACTGCTTGAGCTCGACATTAGGTCCGAATCTGCCCCTAAATTTGCTGTTGTTCCAGAGCCTAAATCAGGCTTCAAACAGCCCGAATCTGCCTCTAAATTTGCTGTTGTTCCAAAGCCTAGATCAGTCTTCAAACAACCCGAATCTGCCCATAAGTTTGCTGCTGTTCCCGAGCCTAAATCAGCAATCAAAAGGCCTGAATCTGCCCCTGGCATTGAGCTGGAAAAAGGATAACCTGCTGGTCCGAATTCTGCTAAACCACTTCAGGTCTATTCAAGAAGGAGAGAACCTGATTCTAAGCCTAAACAGTCCAGGAATCCAAACCAGAAACTGAACCAGGTACTGCCACTTTTCCTTCTCATTTCTTTGTGGATAATGAGCATGATTTTCACAATTTTCCAGATTTAAATTTGCCTATTGCTGTTAGAAAAGGAACCATACAATGCACTCAACACCCAATTTCTCACTTTGTATCGTTTCATAGATTATCCTCACAACACAAGGCCTTCATTACTTCCCTTAATTCCATTGACATTCCACAAACGTTGCAAGAGGCACTTAGGGATAAGAACTGGGTACATGCTATGAGAGAGGAAATGAATGCACTAGAGAAAAATAAAACATGGGAAATTGTCAGTTTGCCTAAAGGAAAGAAACCAGTAGGTTGTAAGTGGGTATTTATCTTAAAATACAAGGCTGATGGATCTCTAGAGAGATACAAAGCTAGACTTGTTGCAAAAGGATATACTCAAACCTATGGAATAGATTATCAAGAAACATTTGCCCTTGTTGCTAAAATTAACACAATGCGTGTCATATTATCATTGGTTGCCAACTTTGATTGGTGTTTGCAACAATTTGATGTTAAGAATGCTTTCTTACATGGGGATTTGGAAGAGGAGGTGTACATGGAACCTCCACCAAGCTTTAATAACAATTTTGGTAGTAATAAAGTATGCAGGTTGAGGAGTTCATTATATGGTTTGAAACAATCTCCTAGAGCATGGTTTAGGAGATTCGCGAAGGCTATGCTAGCAATGGGATATAAACAGAGTCAAGGGGATCACACTCTCTTTATAAAGCACTCGATCACAAGGAAGCTCACAATCCTACTTGTTTATGTAGATGATATTATTGTAACAGGGGATGACTCAACCAAGAGAGAGACACTCGGAAAAAAGCTAGCAAAGGAATCTGAGATCAAGGAACTTGGGAAGTTGAAGTATTTCTTGGGGATTGAAGTAACACGTTCTAAAGAAGGCATCTTTGTTTCTCAACAAAAATACGTGTTAGATCTCCTTAAAGAAACTGGAAAACTCGGTTGCAAGGTAGCAAGTACACCTATTGAACCAAACCTCAGGTTGGGTAAAGAAGATGATAGTGCGGTTGATAGAGGAAGCTATCAGAGACTAGTTGGGAGACTAATTTACTTATCCCATACTAGGCCAGATATAACTTATGCCGTGAGCATGATTAGTCAATTCATGCATGATCCTAAGGAAAAACATTTGCAGGCTGTTTATAGGATTCTCCACTATCTTAAGGGTACACCAGGAAGAGGGGTCTTATTCAAGAAGGATGGTGGACTTAATCTTGAAGCTTATACGAATGCGGACTATGCTGGTTCTATAGTCGATAGAAGGTCCACATCGGGCTATTGTACCTTTCTTGGAGGTAATCTAGTGACATGGAGAAGTAAAAGAAACATGTTGTAGTTGCAAGATCAAGTGCGGAGGCAGAATTTAGAGCTATGACACATGGAATATGTGAACTCCTATGGATAAAAATAATTTTGGATGATCTTAAAATCAAGTGGCAAGGACCTATGAAACTTTATTATGACAACAAACCTGCCATCAACATTGCACACAATCCGGTACAACATGACCGTACCAAACACATTGAGATAGATAGACACTTTATTAAAGAAAAGATGGACAGTGGATTGATTTGTACTCCTTACATATCATCAAAAGATCAGTTAGCAGATGTTCTCACCAAAGGGCTGCCTACGTCAAACTTTCAAGACATCACAAGCAAGCTGGGAATGGAAAATATCTATTCACCCGCTTGAGGGGAAGTGTTGGAATATGTGAAGATTCTTGTGGGAAAACATAACAGATTTCTGATCCAATTTAGTCAAGGACAAGGCTGCCTATACTGCAGTGTAGCTGTAAATTATAGCTGCAGATTTTGACTATAGTGTAGGTATAGATCTTTGGATTTTGTATATATATTTGTCCTTATCTAAAGTCTAGAGTATTGCTGTAATGTCTTGTATATATAGGTTTCTACAATCTGTAAATGAGGTAAGATAAGCAATAGAATTCTGCTCTTCTTCATCAATACAATTCTGAAAGTAGTATAATTCTGCATTCTCCTTCAATAATTCTGCAGTACTTTATCAATAGATTTTGCATTCTTCTTCAATCTTTAGTAAGATGCAGGGAGTATTTGGCTATCTATTTTTCGATGATATGGGAAAGAAAGATCTGCTGTTTTTAATTTAATCAGTTAATGGTTCAATTTTGTAATAACTTTTTAATCAGTTAATGGTTCAATTTTGCAATAACTTTTTTTAAAGATTTTAGCTGGCATTGTAATTGTGTTAGAAATACATTGTTAGAGCCTGGTATGGTGGAAAGGTATTTGTTGAGCCTATCCCATAATATAAACTATAAACCTGGGTCCAACATCTCTTTATGTTCTTTGATATCGTGTTGTTTCTTACTTTCCAGCAATTCACTTGGTGAATGCAAGTGGAGGTGGTCGTTTTATACTCACTGTTCAAATTGCGTGAAACATCCTAAGAAAGTCGCTCTGCGAGTTGACAATATTGTGTTTGTACTGCAGTAATGCTCTTGGCTCCAAGTGTGGCCAATCTACCTTGCACAACACCTCCTGTGTACTCTGTTCACATTAAGATGAAGAGATGCCCTTGATGCCCGGTCATTTTTGAGATAGCTTAAGCTGCGTTTACCCATCATTAAGACAGTCTGTGCTCTGTGCTTGTAAGAGGGGAACAACTAGGTAGTTGTTTGGCCTCCAAGGATGAATATGTATTGTACTAAATACCTCTACAGTACATACTGGATTTTCGTAAACTCGGCATGGAATTCAAAGGTCTCAAGCAGAGCAAATAGAACAACAGCCAAAAAACAAAAGTAGCAAGTAGAGCAAATAGAGATTTCTATGAATATAGAGATCCTAAGTATTAGGTAAGACAGGGTATATATAGTAGATGAGAAGGTGCGTCCAAAGGGTGCATTAAATGGGGTTGAGGCGTTGCAGCTTTTCAAGACAGACCGACGCGTCATTTGAGGGAATCAAGCCGTCAAATTCAATTCAAAATCTGCACGTAATTTAAAGTTATGATTGTGGTGACGTCAGCGGACAATTCTTGATCGTGCACATACATCTGTATGTACATACTAAGAAATGAAGAGACACTTGATCAAAACCACCATTTGGGTCAGAACCAAAGGGGCTAGTGTAATGGACCAAAATTCACGGCCCATCAAAGTAAAGGTCCAACGATAATTATCCAAGAAAGAGGCAGATTGGGGCCTGTTGAGGAGAGAATAAAAACCCAATTAGGAAGGGCCTGTAACCAGTCATAAATTAGGCCCAACTGGCTATAGCCCATAAGTCCTTTTAACTTGGGGCTAAAGCCAAAGGTTCAACGAGATAAGAAAAGAATAGATTGACAATTGTACAAGGAAATCAAATCCCTTCAATAAAGGGATTTGATCCTAATCATAATGGGTCAATGTACCCATTTACTCTTGTATAAATACAACCTTAGAGGTTCAATAACATTCATTCGAGTGTTTGAGCAAAAAATAACACTTACAACTTTGATTATAATTTTATCATTATAAGAATTATTATTATTTCTTATATTTAACATGGTGATGAATTGATCAAAATATTAGAAAGTTAATATCTTTTGTTATATTTAACATGATAATGAATGTTTAATAATATATTTTCCCCGAAATATATATTGAAATATATATATTTTTCAAACTTAAGGAGTCTGAATGTAGTTTTTCAAACTTGAAGAGGTTTGATTGAAGATAAAACAAACTTTATGGGGTGTAAATAAAATTAATCCCAACTATTTTGACTGAAATGTGAAGTGAGGGGGGTAATTGATACGAATTGAAAAATTGAGGGGTTCTTTGAACCTGGGGGATTATTTGATTAAATTTGAGGGAATTTACTGATAATTACTCTATAATAAATTACACTAAAGGTTCTTTGTTGAAAATGAAAGTACATAAGGATAAATTGGATAATGAACTTCAAACTTTAATTTCTCAAAAAGGTAATAAGAAAAATATTAATCGGACTTTGCTAAAAAAATAAAATGAAAATACTAGAAAGAAAATTAATTTTATTATTAGTTTGTTCTTCCCATTAAAAAGGGGGATTAATAAGTAATTTCCTATACTTTTTTTTATTTGCTTGAGACCATCTCCATGTTGTATCTTTGCAAACACATACATTTTTGGTGCAAAACCCTAGTTTTTTTTTTTTCCGGTTCAAATTGATCGTTCTACTGCAGAGGGCTTTGCATCGAAGCGTCGCAACAAATCCATTATTCAGGTAGATTCACTCTCTTGAGCCTTGACACAAATGTTTATTATATGTTTTCATATATATATATATATATATGTATGTGTATGTATGTATCTCTCTTTTTTCTTGAGATCTGTTCGCTATATTCTTCAAATGCTGTATTTTTTCCTTACATTATCTTTTGATTATATATGCTTGTATAATGTCTTAGTGGTTGACATCTTTTTGCTTGTGATGTACTTTGCACATTAGTCCTTTTGAAATAATAATGGGGTTAATTGGTATTCCAACTTGATATAATCTAGGAATGCTCAAAAGGGGAGCGCATATCAAAACATACAAACAGACCTAGGCATAGAGAACCCTAAAAATCAATCTTTTCCTCTGAATATATAAAGCATCGACCCCATAGCCAACAAAAGAGTTTTCAATCTCATCAAAGCTAACGCCTATTGCGCTCCTTCCAAATGCCACCAAAGGCAAAGAGGCATCGCCGTCCAAAAATCACCGGCGTGGGTACCCACAAAGCAGCCTCTCCAACCTTCCATCACTCCTGTAGTAGACGGATGCATGACTCACTGAACGCCAAACAAAATAAACAACAAAAAAAATTGAACAATATTCTTATAATGCATTCCATATCATTTGAAGATAACTATTTTAGGAAGAGAATATTTCCATTAAAGTGAAAATTGGGGCTCATGGTGGGTGTCAGCGTGTGTATTTATTTATGAAGACGGATTTAGTTGTTGATTTGATGCATAAGCCGGTGATATGTTATTTCCTTTTGAATTTTGATAACTAGCTTGTGATTAGTGTACTTTTTTTTTACAAGTAGCTCTCAATTGATAAGGACAACATTTAAGTGTCAGTCTTCCTATCTTGCACATTTGTGTCCTCTGGCACACCTTTAACAACACTTGCCACTTTGATATGGAATATGCATACGTTAATGGTAAATTGGGTTATGTCTTCTGGCTAGCTCCTAAAGACCTCTACCACTTCGGTGCCCTTGGGCCTCTGATAACAATGGGAGGGAAGGAGCCACTATAATTTTAGTGATGTTGCTAGCCACTCTAAATTTATGCAGCAGTGGTAACAGAGTTGTGCAACCTCAATATATTTTTTTTCCGGTTGTAATATATTATGAACTTCTAAGAATGCCATGAATTTCTAACAAGAGAAAAACTTTTAGGACATAATGCTAAATAGAGAATATATATATATATTTGTTTTCAAATGAAGTATCATAATGAAACCTGTAGAGGGTGATATTTAAATCCTAGGCCATTACTTAGGACACTAAGCATTGGTTAGGGGGGGGGGGGGGTGGTAGCGATTCTTCAAAGTCTGAACCTTCATAATTTTTTGGCAAAGTTACATAATAAGGGCATTGTGGTAACAATAACATAAAGTCCCTCCTTTTCCTAACAATTGAAGGTGGCACCTCCTTAAACTCCCTTCCACTCAACCAAACAAAAGGGAGAATGAGTTTAATGACACCTTCTGTTCCCTAGGTATGCCTTGTCCATCCTTCATATCTACTTTTCCATCCTTTATGAAATTCAAGGGCAACTAGAACGAAATTGGACCCGCCTATCACGATTACGTTAACCATTGACCGCAAAAAAAACCTTTGTGGTTATTTTTGCATGTCAAACACCTGTATTTTAAGAACATTACAACATGTAGATATAATAGTTTTACTTAACCCCTGATATAGTGCCCTCTAGATTGCATTGGAGGTCTTGGATGTAAATATTGTGGATCTTATTTCCGATTCTGTGTATCTTTAACTTTCACTTACTCAAGCAACCACAGAAAGATTTGATGGTCTATAATTATCTGACAACCCTTAAATATCCTGAGCTCTAGATTACATTGGTAGTCTTTGGAAACGTTGACCTTAGAAATCCGTGTATCTTTAACCGTCCGCAAGAGCTTAAACTTGCCAACCAACTATATTTAATGTTCATAATGTGCATACATGTACACTAGATGGTAGTCAGATTTATCAAAATCTAGTGGACAACTATGGTATAACTCACCTACCAAAATAAGGTGAAAATTGGAGTTAATATATGGTAAGGAATGGAGGCGCTTAGCCCATAAATTGGGGCTATTCTTCTTAAACACTTCATCTAATCCGGAAAACTAGCTTTACCTTTCTCTTCCATAATTTTGCAATGGTGAGGTCCATGCCGAAGAAGACCTTAGGACGGAGAAAGATCCAAATGAAGATGATTCCGGAGAGAGATGCTCGCCAAGTTGCATTCTCAAAGCGCCGAGCTGGCCTCTTTAAGAAGGCCAACGAGCTTTGCACTTTGACTGGCTGTGAGATTGCCCTCCTTGTCTTTTCACCAGGTGGGAAGGCCTTCTCATTTGGCCACCCTAGTGTGGACACAATAACAAAAAGGTTCCTTAGCCGAAGCCCCGTGCCGGTTGCTGATAAACCACAGCCTTATATGGCTATTGGTTCTGATATCAAACAGCGCTACAGTGACTTGAATGATCAAGCAGAAGTGGCGAAGAAACGAGGAGAGAATCTGAAGGAGATCGAGACGGGGAGCGATGATTTGGGCTGGTTAGAAGCACCAATTGATGATCTTGGCATGTAAGAGTTGGTGAAGTCCAGGGTGCTTATGGAAGAACTTAAGAACAAAGTAGCCAAGCGAATCGAAGAGCTTCGCATTGAGGGTTCTGTCCCAACACCATCCCCATCTGTGAACTCCACTGGAGTTATTGATCTGAATGTCCCTGCCCCTGACTCAGATGAGATATAGGCTCCTGTTTATTTATGGCTCTAGTGAATCGGTCATTTGTAGTAGGGTCTGTTTGGCTATGGTTTTTCATAGTATAATGGTATCAGTAATATATTAAAAAAGTAATAGATTAAATAAAATAAACTTTTTATCAAACATATGGGCAGACAGTGGAATGTTTAATTGTATGTTTCATTACTATTGCATACTTTGAAGATTGAATCGCCGAAAAGATTGTAATCTCAGTGGATGTCCTTTAGATCAAGACACCTTTGCATTGGTTAAAGCTTGGAAAATCTATTGACTGTGCGATGTGAATTGGCTAATTTGATGGAATGAATACTCACATCTTTCTTAAGGAAAATAAATAAACAGACCAAAATAATCTTTCAAGGAATATGAGGCCATGGAAAAATATTTACAAACAGAGGGTCCTTTTCTTTGTAATTTATTAATTTTTATGGAAGCTTTGCTTGTTGTGGAAATTCCCCTGAACTATTTTCCTCTCTCAATGAAAAGACAAATTTTCCTACCAATTTAACTATTTTTTCCCTCAATTATTTGACTATCAATTTGATTATGTTCCACGTGGCTTAGGAAATAGTTTGATGACCATATGTCTGTCAACTTGTTATGAAAATGCATTGCATTAAATGTACTGGTAGTTCAATAGTCCTGGTATACAGTTCCTCCATTGCTTCTGAGTTGATAGTTTGGGTAAAACATGTGTATTTCAGTGTCTGGAAAAAACTTCATACTAAAATGAGTGTGGATATGGAAGCTTGAGGAAAACTGTGGCTGTTTGGAAACATATCGAGATCTGGATATTCGAGAATTAGATTCCTGTGTTTGTTCTGGAAATTCCCCTGAACTATTTTCCTCTCTTAATGAAAAGATCTTTTTTCCTAGCAATTTAACTATTTTTTCCCTCAATTATTTGACTATCTATTTGATTATGTTCCATGTGGCTTAGGAAGTCGTTTAATGAACATACGTCTTTCATCATGTTATGAAAATGCATTCCATTAAGTGTACCAGTAGTCCAATAGTCCTGGTATAGAGTTCATCCATTTCTTCTGAGTTGATAGTTTGGGTAAACATGTGTTTATCAGTGCATGTGCATCAGCATCAACATATAATAGTATGGCACAAACAAGTCAGTCCTAATATTGAAATTTCATCATGTAGCATGACATGCAGCTTATTGTTCTGTTTTCCATCACAATTAGCTGAGTGCAAAGCGTCATCTCCAGTCGCAAATGAGCCTTTTAAACCTTCCGTTTTGACCATTCAATTGTCATCTCCTGTGTTATTTATCTGGAAAAGAGAAAAGAGAGAAAATTATGTCATATCCAGTGCTGCAATTTAGTATCTTGGATACCCCCAAGGATCCCTTTCCTTTTTTTTTTCGTGGCTCTTGATAATATAGATGCTCTAATAACCCTAAACTTTCGGATGTAGTTTTTAGACCTGTAATTTAGTTTGATATTTTGGATAACTTGTGAGTAGGCCATTTGTAGTTTCAGCATCAACATATAAGAGTATGACACAAACAAGTCAGTCCTAATATTGAAATTTCATCCTGTAGCATGTTGTGCACCTTATCGTTCTGTTTTCTATCACAATTAGCCGAGTGTAAAGTGCCATCTCCAGTCACAAATGAGCCTTTTAAACCTTCTGTTTTGACCAATCAATTGTCATCTCCTGTGTTATTTTTCTGTAAAAGAGAAAAGAGAGAAAATTATGTCATATCCAGTGCTGCAATTAAGTATCTTGGATACCCCCAAGGATCCCTTTCCTTTTTTTTTTTTTTTTTCGTGTCTCTTGATAATATAGATGCTATAATAACCCTAAACTTTCGGATGTAGTTTTTAGACCTGTAATTTAGTTTGATATTTTGGATAACTTGTGAGTAGGCCATTTGTAGTTTCAGCATCAACATAAGAGTATGACACAAACAAGTCATTCCTAATATTGAAATTTCATCCTGTAGCATGTTGTGCACCTTATCGTTCTGTTTTCTATCACAATTAGCTGAGTGTAAAGTGCCATCTCCAGTCACAAATGAGCCTTTTAAACCTTCTGTTTTGACCAATCAATTGTCATCTCCTGTGTTATTTTTCTGGAAAAGAGAAAAGAGAGAAAATTATGTCATATCCAGTGCTGCAATTTAGTATCTTGGATACCCCCAAGGATCCCTTTCCTTTTTTTTTCGTGGCTCTTGATAATATAGATGCTCTAATAACCCTAAACTTTCGGATGTAGTTTTTAGACCTGTAATTTAGTTTGATATTTTGGATAACTTGTGAGTAGGCCATTTGTAGTTTCAGCATCAACATATAAGAGTATGACACAAACAAGTCAGTCCTAATATTGAAATTTCATCCTGTAGCATGTTGTGCACCTTATCGTTCTGTTTTCTATCACAATTAGCCGAGTGTAAAGTGCCATCTCCAGTCGCAAATAAGCCTTTTAAACCTTCTGTTTTGACCAATCAATTTTCATCTCCTGTGTTATTTATCTGGAAAAGAGAAGGTGAAAAAAAATGTGTCATATCCAGTGCTGCAATTAAGTATCTTGGATACCCCCAAGAATCCTTTTTTTTTTTTTTTTTTTTGTGGCTGAGGATAATATAGATGCTATAATAACCCTAAGGCGTGGGGTCAAATCCTTACTTTGGATAACCTAAGGTGTCGGAATATTGTTGTGGTTAACCGGTGCTTCATGTGCAAGAGTGATGACGAATCTACTGATCACCTCCTTCTGCAATGTCCGGTTGCTTATGATTGTTGGTGTATGCTTTGGGGCCTTTTTGGTTTACAGTGACCCCCCCCCCTCTCTTTTGGTGGTGTATTTGGTTGGAGCGTAATAGACGTTCGTTTATGGGGATTGAGTCCCCGGGTGGCTCCATCAAGGACCTTTTTATCTCCTATCTTTTTATTGGATGGATGGTAGATATTGTAAATCCTTAGTAGAAAAGATTATTTTATTGGGATCGTTAGGGTTATTGGATGGACGGTAGATATTGTAAATCTATAGTAGAAAAGATTATTTTATTGGGATTGTTAGGTCCTTAGTGTGGCCTTCTTTTGCGAGGGATTCCCCGTATGAGTGCTTTTTTATACACACATCTTACTTTCTTATAAAAAAAAAAAAAAACCCTAAACTTTCGGATGTAATTTTTAGACCTGAAATTTAGTTTGATATTTGGGATAACTTGTGACTAGCCCATTAGTAGTTTCAACGGGATAATATGGATGCTATAATAACCCCAAGGCGTGGGGTAAAATCCTTACTTTGGATAACCTAAGGCATTGGAATATCGTTGTGGTTAACCGGTGCTACATGTGCAGGAGTGATGACGAATCTACTGATCACCTCTTTTTGCACTGTCCGGTTGCTTATGGTTGTTGGAGTATGTTTTGGGGCCTTTCTGGTTTACAATGGACTAAGCCTGCTTCTGTTTGTGGTGTTCTTGATGCTTGGAGAGGTTGCTCGATGGGGCCCCATGTCTTTGATTTTTGGAGGGCAGGCCCCTCCCCCTTGCCTTTGGTGGTAATAGACGTTGGTTTAAGGGGATTGAGTCCCCGGGTGGCTCCATCAAGGACCTTTTATCTCCTCTCTTTTATGGGGTGGAGGATAGATATTGTAAATTTATAGAAGAATATATTATTTTTTTGGGATCGTTAGGGCCTTAGGGTGGCCTTCTTTTGTGAGGGATGCACTCCCCGTATGAGTGCTTTTTTATATACACATCTTACTTTCTTATCAAAAAAAAAAAAACCCCTAAACTTTTTGATGTAATTTTTAGACCTGAAATTTAGTTTGATATTTGGGGTAACTTGTGACTAGCCCATTAGTAGTTTCAACGGGAAAATGATAGGGCTCACCTTGAAAGACCTCAGTTGTTAAACTCTTCTATCAGTTTGCGAAATGAAAAGAACTAAGAATTAGGTCCCGCCCCCCCCCCCCCCCCCCCCCCCCCCCCTCCCCTCTTCCTTTTCCTGGTAAGGAACTTAAAATTGTCCAGGTTGTTTGACGATGAAGAGACATGTAGCTTCTCTTTGATTAATAATGCTTTCCAATGTGGTAACTAGTGGATGCAGGTCCTCACTCTCTGCCCTGACATGGAGTGTATGTGAATGTTAGAAAAAGAAAAGAATTGTGAAAGGCAATAATTAATTTCAATTATTTTTTGCATTTTGTAGTTTTCCCCCCTCTCTAGTTGGTTGTTGAGCCAGTTGCTATATTACATGGACTCTTCAAAAGTAGTGAAGTACCCGTTTCGAACATGTAATGCTCGGATATGGGTATGAAATATGTGTGCAACAATTTTGGTTGGACATGTGTTAAAAAGGCATATCCAATCATTCCATAATGTTGGATTATTACTTCAAAATGAGTTAAAAGACTATTTTGAACCCTATATTAGATAAAGACATTAATCAGAAAAATAACATAATATATTAATGAGAAGGAATATGTTGCTGTGTCTGTGTCACCGTGTGTCATGTTTGGATATTTAACACGTCCGACATATGGATGCAGATCTATCCGATACTCGTACCCGAGTCCATGTAACATAAGTCAGTTGTAAAGGCAACCTTTGCTTAGTTTCCACATGTCGACAGCCAGTTCCGAACTGCTTTGAACAGTAGCAAGTAGCAAAAAATTTGGTAGAAATAGTGAGTTTTATTATGACGTTGAACTTGTCAGTAAATTTTGTCCTTCACTTTATAATCTGTTTTTCTTTCTGCCATTCTTCTGTTGCTTGGCTTATTAATCTGTGTCCCTTGCTGATGATGTTATCTGAATGTGTTTATATGGTCAAGCACAAGCAACATGTTATGTATTTGGTCACTTCTTTTTCATTTTTACTATTAGTACTGTTATCATCGTCATCATCATAAATCAGAAATCATGTGGGTACCTATGTGCCACAAATTGTTTGTAAGACAACTTGTGCTTCTGAAGTATCTTTAGTAAGATGCAGGGAGTATTTGGCTATCTATTTTTCGATGATATGGGAAAGAAAGATCTGCTGTTTTTTATTTAATCAGTTAATGGTTCAATTTTGTAATAACATTTGGTTTTTCTGACCGAAAGGAGTGTTTTAGATAACCAATTGTACTGCTGTAAAGATTTTAGCTGGCATTGCAATTGTGTTAGAAATACATTGTTAGAGCCTGGTATGGTGGAAAGGTATTCGTTGAGCCTATCCCATAATATAAACAATAAACCTGGGTCCAACATCTCTTTATGTTCTTTGATATCGTGTTCTTTCTTACTTTCCAGCAATTCACTTGGTGAATGCAAGTGGAGGTGGTCGTTCTATACTCACTGTTCAAATCCCGTGAAACATCCTAAGAAAGTTGCTCTGCGAGTTGACAATATTGTGTTTGTACTGCAGTAATGCTCTTGGCTCCAAGTGTGGCCAATCTACCTTGCACAGCACCTCCTGTGTACTCTGTTCACATTAAGATGAAGAGATGCCCTTGATGCCCGGTCATTTTTGAGATAGCTTAAGCTGCGTTTACCCATCATTAAGAAAGTCTGTGCTCTGTGCTTGTAAGAGGGGAACACCTAGGTAGTTGTTTGGCCTCCACGGATGAATATGTATTGTAGTAAATACTACAGTACATATTGGATTTTCGTAAACTCGGCATGGACACTATCGTTGACTGTAGGTGGATTGAGCATATGCAGTGAACAATCATAGACCGCACCCCAAAGGTTCTCACATCACGGTAAGGACATAACCTTTAGCTGGATTGAAATGAGGTTAATGTAATGCACACCACCATGTATACAAATTTGGTGCAAAGAGGTCAAATTTAAGCTCACATTTCTCTTCACAAATGACCATGTTCATACAGTTTCTTTTGGACTCAGTCATACCAATTAGGATTTGCTTTGTGTGTGTTCTTTCAATTTGGACTCTGTTGTACCAATTCAATTAGGGTTTTTTTTTTTTCCGGATTTTGACTTCAATTTTGCCACTACTGATTCTCTCACTTTGAACCATTCACCTTACTGGTTGTAAAACCCTATAATTTTTCAAAAAGGAATCTCGTCTTTATCCTTTTTCAAAATGATGATTTTCTCACTCTATCCAAAATTCCAATTTTTATGATTTCCGTAGGGCATTATTGTTGGGAACCAGAGCTCATTATTTATGTATATACATTTATATTTTGAGTTTTGTAGATTTTAGTTTATTCTGAATGTTTTTTCAATTTGTGTCTCACTTGCCCATGAATGTGTTTTGTATGACCAATTTTTTTCTATGTATCTTTTTCTGTATTAAGTGTTCAAAACTTCATATCTTGCAGCAACATAAAAGTTAATTGTGTTTAAATTTGGTGAAGCAGAAGGAAATCTTATGAAATTGTGTCTTCTGCGTATGGAGATTACTTGACTTACTGGTCATTTTGCCTTGCTCTTTTATTCACTTATTGTCATTGTCATCAACCTTTTTTATTACATTGTTTTGGCACAAAATTTTTAGAAGATTGGCAAACCCCTTCCAAAGTCACAAGTCCTCTAACCTTTATGTAATACCCACTAGATTGCCTTCAAACACGCATTTACCAACACAAACTATGACGGCAATGTGGGTCTTGTGTTGAAGCTGAAACTGGCCTATTCTAGGTAAATTTTGACCCCCGTCATATCCGTGCTGTATCTAGCCGTATCCTGGTCGTATCTGAAAATAAAAAATTAATTAAAAAAAATTGGATACTTCTATGGAGTATCGGACATGTGTCCGGGAGTATCGGAGCTGGAAACGTCCCCGATACCGCCACGACGCCTCCGGAGAAGTATCCGTGCTTCATAGGTTTTGAGCATTTAAGAGAATCAACCAGGTGGTTATTAATAGTTTCACTGCTCTGGTTGAATCTATTAGTGGTGGGTTTTTATTTTATTTATTTATTTTTGATGAATTAAGCAAATGGGATTTTTATAAAATTAAACACTAATTTCATCTGCAACATAACATTACCACCAGCATTAAGTTTGAGCACTGAAGTAGTTTTAACACTTGCCACCCTAATTTGCATTCCACTTGAAAAGGAACAATTACACTGTAGATTGTAAGTGTTTTTCGTTAAGAAAACTGTGGAGTGAGTGTGCTTTTGAAGGATAGTTCTGTCTTTTTCAATCCTTTCTTTTATTTTTTATATGAAAAACAACACAATGTAGATGGAGGAGTACAACAGAGTAATGTAAATATCATTTCTACATCACTAAATCGTAAATTTTCTGTAGACTAGAAGAAAATTTGAAAATTTTGAGCGTGAATGTCTATATTGTTTTATAAACCTATATATCCAAGTATCATTGAAATAATATTAGTCAGGCCAGCTTATTTTGGTCCCATGCTTGACTGAAAGAGAGACAATTGCTATGGAGGCCTGGAGGCAAGTCTTATAGAGGGACTTTCCCACAAATATTGGGGGCATTTTTCAAAGCTAACATGGTTGCCCCCAGTGGACCCCATTTACATCCATTCCTGTCGAGCTTGGTCGTAGATTTTTGATACAGGAAGATAATTCATAAGCCTTATATGGGAGATATACTCAACTGGTTTCGTACTAAAGAGCTTGTACCAACCATTGAGGGTCTATAAGGCCATTGCTATCTCGATCTAGGATAACTTCAGTCCCCTTTTCTTTAGTATTTCCTTAATGTCGTCGTTTCATTTCTCATTACTAGTCCAGTTATTTGTCTTTGTTATGCACATAAAAGTATCCTAGTGGATTATTTCTGTCACATAATAATGCTATCTCCCTTCGTGAGTGAGCTGATCAGTGATCACTAGGCATCTTATATCGTGTGAGTTTGCACGGAGATTTATTTGTTCTTGAGTTTCCAATGAACAACTTCTAAATTTGAATTTCAAAGTTGTGTATATTATTTAAATACTTTTGCAGAATTTGAAACTATGGAAATACTACTTTCCATGTTGAAAATTTGAAATTCAAGGTTTTGTTTGTGCATGTGTCCTCGCCCAGAAAGACAGGATATCTGGTTATCTTACCACCTAATTCTTAAGCCGAATTAAGATAGTGAATGCATATCCACTGTTAGATGGATGATTGTGGGACCCAAACATGTTTATACTTATCCATCCAACAATGGATATGGATTCACTGTCTCAATTCTCTTTCGCAATTCGGTGCAAGAAACATTTTCCTTCTTAAAATATGTGTTCATGCTCGGCTTAGTTGTTTGGCTGCATTGATGAAGGAATAGTCTTCGATTTTGAACAAGTTACACGACATAGTGAAGGAAAGTTGACTCATTCCAGTCCTATATATATATATTTTACTTGTCTAGAATATGTATGCTCACCTTAAGTAAGTGAGGAGGACATAAAATTGCATGAGATGTGTTCTAAAGCATATATGGACTGTTGTATAGCTGATTAGACAGAGCTCCAAATATTATGATGGACTGCTTTCTATGATTGAATATGGCTTATGTTTCTCTCCAGAAATTTCAGAAGAGGATAGGCATGATACTTGGAATCAACAACCAAATTGGAGTCAATTGAAGCATCACAGCCAACAAGCTCCTGCTCTGCCTTCACAACTGCCGACTGGGGTTCGTCTGCCCTCGTGTACAGGTGACACTTTGGTTTTGGCAGTGTTCTTTTTATGGTATTTTTGTATTCACATTTGGTATGCTTGCTCGTGAATTTTTTTTATTTATTTGATAATTTCTGTAAAATAGCATAGATACCTGGTCGAATATATGAATTTTGCCACCACTCAGTCGTTCACCTTGTTAAAATATGAATTGAATTGCAGAGGTGACGCTTTGGTTCTGTCATTGGTTCTTTGAAATGAGGTTTTGAGAAAAATTTCTGGTTGCTGGTGTATTTATTAGATTGGTTGCTTTGTGATTTGTTGAAAGACCAGTTCATAACAAATGTAAATTAACATACAGAAATTGTAAATTTTTTTTTTGATAAGTAAGAATATTATAAAAAGCACTCAAAAGGGGAGTGCATCCCAAAATTACAAAACACCGCTCTATGAAATAAGCGAGCCCAAGAAAACAATATTTTCTTCTATAGATGAACAAAATCTGCCCTCCACCCAATAAAACAACAAGGAAATGAAAGAATCTTTAAATAAACTAATCGGGGACTTCACCCCCTCAAAACACCTTTTGTTACGCTCGAGCCAAATTACCCACCAAAGACACAAAGGCGCCACTCTCTAGAAAGGACGGACCCACAATCCCGCTAAACAATCCCACCAACCATCGATAAACTCACGAATCGACGCCGGCATCACCTAAGAAATACCAAACAATCCAAAAACTAAACACCAACAATCATACGCCACCGGGCAGTGAAGGAGAAGATGATCAACAGATTCCGCATCATTCTTACACATGAAATATCTATTGACCACAACGAAGTTGCGGCGCTGAAGATTGTCCAAGGTTAGAATTTTGCCCCACACCGCCAGCCATGCAAAAAAGGCAACTCTAGGAGGGGCACCAGAATGCCAAATCTCCTTCCAAGGAAAGGCCACGCGCGGCAACTGAGAAGACATCTTAAAGAAAGAGGACACCGAAAAACCTCCAGTAGGAGAAGGATACCACACCATCCGGTCCGCTCCACTTCCTGGGATGGACAAACTGTATAATAAACCTAGAAGGCCAGACACCTCCTCTAGCTCCCAATCCTGAAAAGGTCTCACAAACTGAACATCCCAGACGATCCTACCGTTATCAAGCCGATAACAGTCAGCAACGCAAGCATGTCGATCGCAAGCAATATAAAAGAGCATAGGAAAGGAAGAAGCTAGGGTAGAATCACCGCACCAATTGTCAGACCAGAAACTAACCGAGCTACCAGTACCAATGCCAAAGCGAATATGAGAAGAAAATGTAGTCCATACACGACTAATATCTTTCCAAACCCCCAAATCTCTACGGAAACATATTGGACTCGAGCACCAACCCCTATGATCCTCTCCGTAGCGGCAAACAATCATCTTCCTCCACAATTGGTCCCTCTTAATCCCAAACCTCCAAAGCCACTTCCCCAACAAAGCTTTATTGAAAGGCACCAAACGTCGGAGACCCAACCCCCCTTCCTGTAACGGTCGGCAAAAGAAATAGAAGAGTGTTCACGATCCCCTCCCCATAAAAACTGCCTCTGAAGTCTCTCAATCTTGAGAGCCACACTGCTAGGAATCAGATACATCGACAGAAAATAAGTGGGAAGAGTGGACAACATAGACTTTACCAAAGTGAGCCGACCTCCTTTGGAAAGGTACTGACGTTTCCAACATGCTAATCTCCTAGCAACACGGTCAACCATAGCATCCTAGAAAGGTTTACGCTGAGCCGCCGATCCCACTGGTAAACCCAAGTAAATGGAAGGTAACTGACTGACACCACACCCCAAAACTGCAGTTAAAGAAGCAATGTTCCCCACTTCTCCTACCGAAATCAGAGAACTCTTCCTAGTGTTAATCTTCAAACCCGAGACAACCTTAAAACAAATCAAAATATATCTGAGATGCCGTAACTGAACCTCCTCTGCGTCGCAAAAAGCAAGTGAGACACATCCACAAACTGATGTTTCATACTCCCCACTCTAAAACCGCGCAGAAGAGCCGCCTCCGAGGCCCGAGTCATCATCCGACTGAAAGCCTCCATCACAACCAAGAACAGGAACGGAGATAAGGGGTCACCTTGTCTCAGACCACGTGAACTCCCAAAAAAACCTGAGGGAGAACCGTTAACCATAACAGAGAAACTCGCCGACGATATACAAAAATGGATCCACTTCCTCCACCTCTCACCAAACCCAAGTCGCTCCAACATATATAGCAGAAAACTCCAACTGACGTGATCATAGGCTTTCTCCACATCCAACTTCACAAGGACCATTGGAATCCCACTTTGAAGTTTGGCATCCACTACCTCACTCGTGACAAGAGTCGAATCAAGAATCTGGCGTCCACCAACAAAAGCATTCTGGGAATCAGAAATAACCCCATCCAAAATACCACGCATCCAAAATGCTAACACCTTAGCGATCAACTAATAAATGCATCCAAGCAAGCTAATGGGTCTAAAATCCTTAATGTCACTACCACCCTCCTTTTTAGGAAGAAGGGAGATGAAAGTAGCATTAAGAGACCTCACAAAGCAACCCTCACGATAGAAATCACAAAAAATACCCATCACCACGGATCAACACTCTAAAAGAAACCTCATAGTAAACCCATCAGGTCCAGGGGATTTGTCCCCATTACAGGACTTCAGCGCCCTGACCACCTCCTCCTCCGAGAACGGGATCTCCAAGCTAACACGCTCCTCCTCAGAAATATAGTCAAAATCAAGACCATCCAATCGTGGTCTTCACTCCTGTCTCTCCTCAAACAAATGCTGATAATAACTGGCAGTCCCCTGACGGATCTCCTCCTCAGAACTCAGCAAGGACCCCTCAATAGTGATGTTCCTAACATGATTGGACCTCCTGTGGGCATTGGCAACACGGTGAAAGAACTTCGTGTTCCAATCACCCTCAGCCAACCAAACGGCTCGAGATTTCTGACGCCATGAGATTTCTTCCTGAATCACAATCTCCTCAATCTCAGCCAAACAAACCGCTCTTCGACCCCTTAACACGTCATCCATACCTCCACTGAGCTCAACACTGTCAATCTCGGCTATCTCTGCCATCAGTCTATTCCTTTTCCATTCCAGGTTTCCGAAAACCTCTTTATTCCAGGATAAAATCTTGGTCTTCAAAGCATGCAACTTCGAAGCCAATGTGAAACTAGGCGACCCTTGTCTGACAGGGAGAGCCCACCAATCAGGAAGACGACTCCAGAAGTCCTCGGATATCAACCATATATTCTGGAATCTGAATGGAGATTTTCCTCTAGAGATACCTCTGCAATCCAGCACAATAGGAGCATGATCAGAAGTAAGCTGAGGTCCAATAGACTGAACAACATCAGGAAACCATTCCTCCCAATCACCGGAAATAAAAAAGCGATCAATTCGAGACAAGGTAGGGTGATCACGGCAACTAGACCATGTGAAAACCGCTCCAACCAACAGGAGATCATGCAAAACGTGCCCATCAATAAATTCAGAAAACTGATCCATAGCAGGGGTCCTACACCCCCCTGAAGATCTCTCCGATGGAAAACGGATAACATTAAAATCCCCCCCCCCCCCCCCCCCCCCCCCCCCATGGGAGCTGCCAAGCCTCCTGAACCTCCCCCAACTCCCTCCATAAAACATATCTCTCACTATCCTCAACAGGACCATACACACCTGAAAAAACCCAACCGAAACCATCCTCAATCATCGAGAAAGAGCAAGAAACTGAAAATCTTCCAACCTGAGAATCCACTAAAGATACACACCGCCTATCCCACATCACAATCACCCTTCCAGCAACACCTATAGAGCTCAGAGCACACCAACAAACAAATCTGTTACCCCACAAACTCTTAACCACTTTATCAAAAATGATCTCCATCTTCGTTTCTTGCAAGCATACCACATGAGCATTCCATTTTAGCCAACCGCACTATCCGACGCTTATCTGGGTTGTTTAAACCCCGGACATTCCAAGATACAATTTTAAGCTTCATTAAAAACAGTTAAAGTTCCCACCGACCCCCTCCGGCCTCCCCACACCTCCTCTCCCTATGACTCGACCCATCGCTTTTTTCATCATAATTGATTTCAGACACAAGTCTCCTGAGCTCCCTTTCACCTTTCCAAGTAGTAGATGGGCGAGGGACAATGCACAAAGTCCTCTTCTTGTTGCTATTCACCTCATCGGTGTCCGCATTCATAGCATGAAGCAAAGCCTCTCCTTCCTCTCGATGCTCCCCAAAAGACACACCCACTATCCCCGCAACATCCACCACCGTCATAATAGACCAATTATGAGAATCCAGCCCTGAACAGTCCACCGCAACTGGCATCACATTCTCCATTACCATCAAATCATTCACAACAGTTGACACATTACACTTCAAACTCAATTTCAAACAATCCTCATCATCAAGCCCCCTGCTCCGGTAACAGCCCCCCCGTCATACACCCCATCGAATTCCCATCCACACCCACTATACCATTCAAAGCCAACCTCAAGTTTTCATTCAAACAGCACTCACTGCCAATAGCATCAATATCAATATCCGAGCCACTATCCAACTCATCAAACTGTTGCGTGGATCTCCAATCACCATTACTGCCCATGCCTTGAACCCTCGGAACAGACAGCCCTGTAGAAGAAGAGGGAGTCAACCCCTGGTCCACCCCATTAACCACACAAACACCACAGAAATTGTAAATCAAAGGTAGAAAACTAGAAATTTACTATTAGATACTGCTTCACAAGGACACGTTTTTCCCTGTCTTACCTTGGAACCCAATTATGAATTTCTCTAGTTTTGAACAGCTGTGACGTGTTATACTATTTATGTTTTCAAGTTTTGGTGAGTACTTTAAACCAAGTGTGAGTTTTATTTGATATCAACATGTTATAATGGTGAAATATGGATTTAGATGTTGTGTTATATTGTGACAGACATGGGGAAAAAGGGAGAAGGCACCAAACAATTCAGATGGAAACCCCAAATGGAGAGAATGCTATTGGAAATTCTTGCCGATGAGGTGAATAGTGGCAACAGACCTATTAATACATTTAAAGTCAGCTCGTTCACTAAGGTAGCAAGTGCAATAAATGAGAAGTTCGGAGTTGATTGCTCATTCCAGCACTTTGAACACCGTCTTAGAACCATAAAAAAAATGTATGGTCGATAGTAGAGCAACTTCGCGGAAAACCAGGTTACGGATGGGACGATAATATCAAGATGGTAGTAGCTAGTCCAAGCGTATATGATGAACATATTAAGGTACATTGTTTTCATTGTCTATGTTATATTTTAATCAATATTCACTAATTCATTGTCTTTAGGTATTTACCTTTTGTTTATAATTTGGCCTATTAACATAAAAAAAATCCCTAGTTTCAGATTTTGATCAAATACCTCCTTGAGGTCTCATATTGCCCCTCCACTATGAAAATCTTTCACAGACCCCTCTTTCCGATGCCAAATGACAACGTTTTAACATTATTTTTGCCCAAAACCTACGCCGCTTTGAGACGGAAAGGGAGGTCTGTGAAAGATTTTCATAATGGAGGGAGCAACATGGCACTTCAGGGGGGTATTTGATAAAAAACTGAAACTAGGGGGAATGTGATGTTAATAGCCCTTATAATTTTAATACAGGTGAATCCTAGTCATTTTAAGTACATCAATAAAAAGATCGAAATGTATGAGGAAATGTCTCTTGTTGTCGGCAAGGATAAAGCAAGAGGAAATTCTGCTAAATCAGTTCCCGACACAAATCTGGAAGTAGGAGCAGAAGTTAGATCGGAGTTTGAGTTAGACGATGGTCTTGATATTCGAGAAGCATCAATGAAGAAAGACAGTAATAAAAGAGCGAGCTCATCAAGTGCAACTTCGTTCCAATCGAGACAATGTGGGAAAAGAAGCCGCACCTCTCGTGAGATGGATCAAATTGAAAGCCTTTCGACAAAAAATTGGAGACGTAGCTGCTGCAATTAGTAAGTTGACAGAAGATCGATTGGATATTATCAAACTGTATGAAGAGGTGATGAAGACTGTTGGTTTCGATGAGATGTTTCTTGCCACAACATTTGATCACTTGGTGGAGCATGATAGGCTTGCAAAGGCTTTTTAAGTTAAGAATGCTAGACATAGAAAGATTTGGATGGAGAATTTTGAAAGCAATTAGATGATATATGAACTGGAAATTATTGGAATATAATTTGATCTAGTGTGAGTGTTTTTTTGTGTTACTCTACTTGTTACTGTTGTTTAGTTGTAAGAGATTTTCAGAGTTGTGTTGCAATATAATTTGATCTAGTGTGAGTTGTGTTGGAAATTATTGGAATATAATTTGTTTAGTTGGTGTTAGCCTTTGATTCACCTTTGTCTTTGGTATGTTATTTTCCTTTGTTTCCTCGAGTATAAAGCTTCTATTGTTGTAGGCCTTTTGTGGTCATTGATGTTTGATTGTCTTTGTTATGTTGTTTCTCTTTGTTTTCTCGGAGAAACTAGATAATCAAAAAGATTAATGCTTTGTTTGGTTGGAAGGATGAAAAAGTAAATGGAAGGAAGAGGGGGAGGGACGGATCTGATGCATTTTTAGGGAAGGGAAGATGTCTCTTTCATTTTCCGCTTGGTTGAATAAAATGGAGAATGGAAATGATTGAGAGAGAGAGAGGCGAAGGACTCAACAATGGTTTTTCACATAGTCAGCTATTATCGCAAACGGCACAGTAATGTCATCAAACTAAATTAGCTCTTATGTTATTTATTTATTTTATTTTATTTAATATCTAATATCTATTTATTATTTTTCATTATTTTTAATTATTTATCACTCAATTTGTTTTGAATGTCTGTCCTTTAGATGTAAAATATAGTAACAAGGGTAAAAAGGTAAAAAATTAAATAATATTTCTACATCGTTTTAGTATCCAAACATACAAATGGAATGTAGTTCAATTCCAATTCCAAATCCTATTGAAATGTAGTTCAGTTCAATTCCAATTCTAAATACAAGTGATTTCATTCCAAAAACAATGTAAGAAACTGCTAAGTTTTGTGATAACTAAGAAACGATTAATCTCGTTCGTCTGTGAGAAAAAAAAAACATTTCTTAGTCGGTAGGCATTATAGTCGTTCGATCTAGGGCTTTCAACGCGCCTTTTATACAGTCTCTCACTATTTAAACAACCCTTTTGGTCCTTTTTGGTTTAGTCTTATAATTATTTTACACTCCAGCGAGAGAGAGAGAGAGGCGAAGGACTCAACAATGGTTCTTCACAAATTCAACTATTATCGCAAATGGCACAATACTGCCATCAAACTAAATAAGCTATTATGTTATGTTATGTTATTTTATTTTATTATTTATTCATTATTTTTAATTATTTATCACACAATTTGTATTGAATGTCCTTTAGATGTAAATATAGTAACAAGGTAACAAGGGTAAAAAGGTAAAAAAATAAATAATATTTCTACATTGTTTCAGTATCCAAACTTCCAAATGGCAAAACCTTTCCAATTCCAAATCTGCTTCTATTGAACGAAATAGGTAACCCTTCAAAAATGGATTACTAAGTGTCTGTTTGGCAACCGGTGACGATATTGATTTTTGGTTTTGGTTTGGATTGGGCTGAGTTGGGTTTGGTGTGATTTTATTTTAAACTGAAATCATATTTGGTACAGATAATTTTGGTGTGAGAAAAAATAAAGCTGAAAAACCAAATCATCTTTGGTAGAATTGGTATGTAATGAAATTTTGTAGAGTTGGTATTATTTTTATTAATTATTTATTTATAATATTTTTGTTTATTATTTACTTGATTTTATTTTATTTATTATTTTTAAATATTTATTATTAATTAATTAATTATAATATTTTTGTTTATTATTTATTTGGTATTAATTTATTTATTATTTTTAAATATTTATTACTCAATATTTATTAATTTATTATTATTTATTTGGTTTTACTTTATTTATTATTATTTGGTTTTAATTAATTTATTATTTTAAAATATTTATTATATTTTTATTAATTATTTATTATAATATTTTTGTTTATTATTTATTTTGTTTTACTTTATTTATTATTTTTAAATATTTATTACTCAATATTTATTTATTTATTATTAATTAATAATTATAATACTTTTTTTTGTTATTTATTTGGTTTTACTTTATTTATTATTTTTAAATATTTATTACTCAATATTTATTTATTTTTTATTAATTAATAATTATAATATTTTTGTTTGTTATTTATTTGGTTTTACTTTATTTATTATTTTTAAATATTTATTACTCAATATTTATTTAATTATTATTAATTATTAATTAATTTTTATTGTTTAGTAATTTTTATTTAGTTATTTAATTTAATTAAATGATATTTTTAATTAAATAAATATATATGTAATATGGTTACGTGTGTGTGTATATATATATATATAACACAACACACTCACACACACCATGGTTTAACATTTTGGCTCTAAACCATGCAAATCATGTCAAAAGATGGTGTGAAAAATCAATAATTTGGTACATCATGATTTCACATTTTGGCTCCAAAACTAAGTCACCAAACAATGATTGGGCTAAACTTTCCACATCAAAACCATAAATTTGACACTAAAATTATGTGTCAAACAACACCTAGAAGGATCGAAAAGAGGTCTCAAGAGATAGTGTCTTATGGGCTTCATATTTGATTTATGTATCCTGTATAATGTATTTGATTTCTGTATCTCATATAATACAAACAGGTAAAAAGTGAAAAAATAAAAATGAAATGAAACACCCGTATGTTATTTACCAAAAAAAATAAAAATAAAGCACCTTATGTAGATTTAAAAGAGAAGAGTATAAATATTGTACGAGTATTAGATCATATTTATTTCACAATGGAATTGTAGATATGAATTTGTTTCCTGTATATATCCTATAATAAGATATAAACTATAATTTATAATCCTAGCTAATGTACAAAATCTAATTTATAGTCCTAATATAACCGGAGAGAGAAAAATTGAAAACCTAATAAAACACAAACTCTTAAAATATATAGAGATATATAA
The DNA here is from genome assembly GCA_963922005.1 of Cornus suecica. NCBI lineage: Eukaryota > Viridiplantae > Streptophyta > Magnoliopsida > Cornales > Cornaceae > Cornus > Cornus suecica. The sequence goes on from OY998248.1 coordinate 30,439,144, forward strand.
GATAATAGTATAAAGATTGCAGGAGTCTTATAGATGGAATTTAATATAATTATGTTTAAAATTAAATTATAATTTAAACATAAAAAATAGGGTTGAAAACTTGTTGCACTTTTAATAATAGTATAAAGATAGAGATAGAGATATATTGATATGGAGAGAATTAGAAAACTAAAAAAAAAAAATTAATAGATTTTTAGAAAAAATCTTAGCCTTCTACTAAAATTAAGTTTTAAGTTTATATACAATATTCCTATTAGAATTGGAAAATTAACATTAGGTGGTAGAGATATAATTAATTAAAATTAAGTTCTAGAGATGGAGTTAAACTATAACTATATTTAAATTAATCTATCTATTCTCTCTTTTTAATTTATAGGTGCTTTAATTATAGATCTTCATAAATAAAATACTATAATAGTATATGGTTAAAAAAAGTTAAAATTAAAATAATATCAATCAATATTATTATTACAAGCATTAGTTTTATTTTAGTGTAATATTTTTTAATTTATGTACAATGGATCAAAATTTATATTGAATGTCTTATTTTATAACTGTACATATAATAATAATATAGGTAAAATATTAAAAATGAAAGAATTTTTCCGATTCGTATTATCATCCAAACACATAAAAGGAATTATGTTTCACCTAAAATACTGTTTATTCCAAACACACAAATGAAAATCTATTTCATTATCGATCCAATTCTAAAGACAGTGTAAGTTTTGTGATAACTAGGAGAGTCGATTAATCCAATCTGTGAGGGGAAAAAAAAAACAAACTTTAGTGGGTAGGCATTATATGGTTCTTCACAAACTCAGCTATTATCGCAAACGGCTGAGTAATGCCATCAAACTAAATCAGCACTCCATCAAATCAAATCAGCACAAAATCCCTGGTAATCTCCTAGTTGTTAATTTTTTTTATTTAAATAATACAATATTGTATTTTCTGGTTTCAATTTGAATTCTTTATATTATGGAATATTTATTTGATTACTGATGATTTGGGGTTAAATTAGGTGGCAGATTGGTGTATCAGAGTATTAATAATAGACCCAAATATCCGGCACCGGAAAGAGAATCGAAGGAGGTATTTTTGGTCATTTATTATTTTTATTTTTTTTTAATTTCAAATAAACATCGCTAATAGTATATTCTATAAACGAAAAAAAAATTTAAAAACGAATTATATATATATATATATTACTATAAACGAATTCTTTTTTGATTTATGCCGAAATAAAATTTTAAAGTTGAAATAATTTTTTTTCGAACTACCAATTAGGGTATATTATTTTCTCACTTTCAACATTATTATCAAGTTATATAGATAAAAGTATATATTTTTTAACTACCAATTATAATAAAATGTAAAAACATTTAAGTCCAAAATATAGAAAAATATTTCGAACTACAACTTAGATTTTTTTTTTGTTTTTAAAATATTTTTTATATAACGATTATTTTTCTATTTATGCCAAAATAAAAAATTAATGCCGAAATATTTGTTTTCGAACTACCAATTATAGTAAAATCAAAAAAAAAATTAAGTTTAAAATATAAAAATATATGTTTAGGGGTATTTTCGTACTTTCACTTCACTTTCGTTAGACAATTTAACGGCAGAGGAGGTATGTGCAAATGGTTGCAAATCACAGGAGAGATAGTTGATAATTTTCAAACAGTAAGAAAGATCCTTGGCTTTTTGACAAATTTCGGGAGAAGTCCGTGTAAATTACCCAATATATTATCAAACAATATTGGTTACTTATGTTGTGATTTTTAGGAAACTCAACCACCCTAATAGGGTTAAAGAAGTCATTTCATGACTAATAGGGGTCCATTTATGAGCTCTTTTATCTTTTGTAATTCAGAAGTTGTTCTAAGTAAGTTTTGGTTCATTCACTTGGTAATAAATTGTACATGGAATATGTGACTGGAATAAAATATTGTTGTTTTTTATTTGGACAAAAACGACATGATTATGCAGATATCATTGTACTAGTATTCAGATGTAAAATGATAATTTTTTCCAGAAAGGTCAAAAGGATGTAATTGATAACAAGAATTATAACGATAGATATGTGATAGGCAGCTCAGTTTGTGTAAGGCCAACCTTTTTCAGGGTCTCTACCAGTGTTGTTAAAGGCGGGTCTAGGCTCCAGACTCCTTGAGATGCAACATTTGTGACTTTATTTTATTTTTTTATTGTGTGTCTCGCTATACTCGGGCACGAGCCTCAGCACCTCCGGCGCCCTACTGTGCAAGGGATACTAGTGCTCCTGTCCAAAATCCTTTTTCCCCTTACTATACCTGTGGTAGTTGATGCTACGAATTAGTTCGTTATTTCTTATTAAGAATTAATTCGTTCAAGATCAAACACGGTGATTGGTAGCAGTTATACAAAACACTATTGTTCTCATGCCACTCCTCAACTGGAAAGATATACAAGAACACTGTAAATGAACATAAAAGGCTATGACATGTGATTTTGAAATTACGTAGGGGGGGGTTATTTAAAATTTTAATTGTGGAATAGTCAATTTTAATTCAATTCGGTCATAATATAAATCACACAATAATAAATATAAGTGCAGAAAATAAATTAGAGACGACACCAATATTTTTACGTGGAAAAACTCCAAGTAAAAAACCACGGATATGTTCGGGTATCGATACACTATGAATCAAGAAGTACAAGACTCTATGAAGTTTTAAACTTACAAATCACTCCTGATATGCGTTTCTCCACTCAACGTCTGACAGTCTTGAATCACTTGCGCCACACGAAGCTCTCGCTCCGATCTCTGTACTCTGACGACTTTACTTCTCAACGAATCAAAGAACCACGAAGCCTCCTGCTTCGATCAAGGTGGTGTGATGATTTTTCAGCAATTAGATCATCCAATTGTGCATAACGATCTTCGGTGTAAAAGCACAATTGGAAAACCCCAAACCAAGAAAGAAGTAGAAAATATATAATCACTCATTAATTTTCTCTTTATATATATCTCTGTAAAAATATATGAACTGTAGAATAATTTCAGAGAACTCTCACAAAAGTCACACCATTCTCTTAGATTTAACTCATATATATAAAGAAGAATCTTCAATTAATGGTAAGAATCATTTTTCAATCAGGATTTGTATTTTCACCATTTAAATCTTCCAAATATAAATAAATATATCAATGATAGTCCAATATACTGATAATAGTTTATAATCACGACCCAAAGTGGTTAGGAATTGATTGCATATCAATTTGATACTTCTCACAAATAAATCTACGTAGCCACTTACCGAGTACTTGGTGAACCTTTTTGTGCGCAAGTTCGCAAAACACACTGGTGCTTTTTATCCTCTTTGCGCAAACCGTGCGCAAGTTCACACCTTACCGAGTACTCGGTAATGTTCCCACCGAGTAAACATTATCGAGTACTTGGTGGAACAAAATTGCGAAAATATAAAAATATAATTTTGTCACGTTTCCGCTTCCTTTCAACCGTTGTTTCACTCTTGTATCTTCACCACTTTATACTTGATTTCACACATAAACTCTTTATCATACAATGTTTTAACAACTCGATCTAAAACACACAACTCTCAACATGATTTTTTATCAGAATAATGTTATTACATAAATAAATGTTCTTACAATCTCCCCTTTAGTATTTCTGAGACAAAAACATGTTTTACAAATATATCCTCACGATAAACATAAAATCTATATCTATGAACACACACCAACAAACATAGACATTGACTTTTCTTTTGATCTCATGATGATCTACGAATCTTGCAATCACAACACTTAAACAAACATACATGTGAAATGTAACTGTGGAAAACAAGTAGCAGGAATAATCCATATTAAATGATCATAAACAAAACAAATAATATCAACATGAAGCATAATGATCATTAACCAATAACAAATAATTTCCCCCCTCAATTAAATATTTCTCCCCCTTAACTGTATATCTCTCCCTCTTACTAAATACTTCTCCCCCTTTCTAAATTATTTTTCCCTTTTTTGTCACTGAAATGATAAGGAATTATAAAAATAATCAAGATATTTGAAAGAGAAAACACAAAGTGTAAACATTGAGAAAAATATACGAGAAAACTAGAGAATCTAAACAACACTTATATTAAGACATAAAACTCTAAAGATTATATCCCGATTCTCGAATAACAAAAATTTCTACGATGCATGAATGCAAAATGAAAAAACAAATTTATTTTTAGACATATGTGAGCCGGGCAGTAGAGACAATTAGCTAATCATTAGCACATCATATTCACATATTTGACTTAGCTATTATACACACAGTAGTGAAGAAAATCAGCACACATACCTTGCAGTTATAAGCAGTCACAAGACAGGCTTTACATAGTTTTTGCATATATGAAAATTATTCAGGTGCAAATAAACAACTAAGATAACAATAATACATACTAATTCTAATAATCTCCCCACTCACCATAATGATACTTTGGTCCAAAACCTAAACTAGAAGTCAAATCTTAAGCTCGGGCCTTATTGCATTTAAATGTCTCACAATTTAATCTTTTGCACCTTTTCACTTTATCCCTTTTTGTCTTTCTAAGCTCCAGACTTTCCAGCGAAGATTTTTAGTCCCGACTAACTGGGTCCGAGCTTCTTTCATGGGATTTTATGATCATTAGTCTTCTCCCTTTTTATGCGAACACTCAATGCTTAATGAGGCAAGATGCTCGATTACTCAAATCGAAGAACTACTTTTTGCATTTTTATATTTTAAAGATCTCATTCTTTCCTCTTTTAACATCACCCCAACATTCAAAATCATGCAAAAAGGTTTTCAAAAGCATCGATTAATCTAACATAACTCATGAACCTACATATCACTTCAGGTTAGATGAGAAAGACTAAAAGTTTTAGCAAGTATTATAATCATCTCCGAAGTAAAACAACCACCCAAGTTTAATAAGTTATAAAAATAATATTTAAACATGTCAAGTGAATAACTCATATCCCCATGTCAGACTAACAACTTCAATTCCCATAAGCATAATAATAGAAGTAAATATGATAATAGAGTGAAATATGACAACCATTTGTACCCTTAGCCAAGATCAACATGCTAAGAAATTTTTATTATATAATTTTTATGATTTTTGTCATGATGTATGCATGCATGAATAATCCTAATAGTAGCAAAATATGATGCATGTATAATGATAAACAACACAATAAAAAATGCATAAATAAAAAAATGCATGATAATGTATCAATTCTAGGATAAAGAATAATGCAAGATATTCCTAGAATGATACATATGAAGACATCTAATCTAATGAGAACATACCATTAGATTTCCTAACACTCTCATGTTTTTGAAAATCTAATGATTTTGTAGATATGTCTGTCAACTGAGAATCTGTGGATATAAACTCTAGATCTTTCTCAGAACAAAGTTTAAGAAAAACGCAATAACGATTATCAGATGTATGTACACCTTCCATAACACAATTTTTAAAAGAATCAATAATAAAACATTTATCGAAAGTGAAATTAATATTATGGTTATTATCGCATATTTGGCTAATATTAAGCAAATTAGTCTTTAGGCCCTTAACATAATAAACATCTTCTAATCTAGGTAGACCAGAAGTAACAATGGTGTCCTTTCCTAAAACTTTAGACTTTTTCCCATTATCAAAAGTAGCAGTTCCAACATTACTACTCTTGAAATAACCAAACAATGACATATTTTCAATCATGTGCCTAGAACATCCACTATCAAAACACCATGAACTAGAATTACATGCTCTAAGGGTAGTATTGGCAACAAAACAATGTAGCTCACCTTTCTTAACCCAAACGTGTCTAATTTTCTGTGTTCTACTTGCCATATTAGATAAATTCTTTACCTCTTCACTTAACACCCAAATTTGACCATGAACATTAGGCCTTATTTGAGTTCTCTGTTTCCTTTTTTATTTCAAATTATTTCCTTTTAACTTTGAACAATATGGTTGAATGTGACATTTCACTCCACAGTGATGACATATAGGAACGAATCTTTGAAAAACATTATTAGAACTCTTATGATACTTAGAGGCAAATGGAGGCTTACTCTCAACCGGTTTTCTAACATAAGATTGGACATTAGAATTCTTCTTAACATGAGGAATGTTTTTTATATTATAATTATCTTGAGAGAAACTAGATGCTACTTGAGAAAATTTAACAAAAATCATTTTGGGGGCACTATTTGAATTACTCAATGTTCCTACGAATCTCAATCCTTTAGTGTTTCCCACTAATTTACCTACACCCAATATATGATTAAGTTTAAGGGTTTCACTAAACTATTTATAAATAGTTGAGTTAACATCCTTCAATTCCTTTTCCAAAACCTCAATTCTCGTAGATTTCTCATTTATATAAGATCTTAGATTGACTATTTCCTTATTGAGATCATCTACACTCTTGAAAGCATGTTTCTTATCTTTTTCAGACTTAATCAATTCTTCAGACTATTGAGCTCTTTGTGTCTGCAGTTGATTTAGGGAAAATGTAGTTTTAGTTAAATATTCTCTTAAGGATTGTCTTTGATAAGTGCACAAAATTGAGTAATTTATCTAGCATAATGTCCTAATATGTATATATTTTTATTTCATGCAGGGGTTGATTTACAAAAGAAAAGAAAAAGAAAGCAAGAAGGATGAAAATGAAGAAAAAGAAAGAATTGGAGGGGGAAAATGTAATAAATGCATATATATATATATATATATGTGTGTGTGTGTGTGTGTGTAAGTGTAAGTGTGTAAGTGTGTAAATATATGTTAAATGTATGAAAGAAAGAGAGAAAGTGACGTGAGAGAAGTGGTTGAAAGAGTAGGTAGCATTGAATATCAAATTTAATGCATCAGTTGTATTGTGCCTATATATAGAGGCCATGTGAGGCCGAGTGAAGGAGTTGAGGAATGAGAGTTTATAATACTTTTGTACCATTTTCATATTTTGTGTAATTTTTGCTCTATCAATGGAATTTTATTCTATTACCTTGTTTTATTTTTCTATCAACATGCTAGCTTAAAACTCTTCTCAAGGGGGTGATGAAGCCACCATGGGTAAGATATAAATAATTTTTATTTTATTTCCTATTGTTTAATTCTCTTCCCGAGAGTATTCATTTTATGAATCTCAATGAACAAAAACCTTACAATAGAGGTTGGAAGCTAAAAAAATAAAAGGAAGATTTTCCGTGATTACCAATTAATGGAAATACGGGGAATGTCTACTACTATTTACATTTTATTTAAACCAAAACATTAGAGAGATGATTCTTCGTGATTACCAATTAATGGAAATACGGGGAATGCCTACCAATATCTATGTTTATGTTTAATAGGTTGGAGGAGAATTTGTAATAGAAATATATAATATTATTTGTATAGACCCGGGTGGTGGATTCTTTTCCCTTGAGATTTTTTCCACCATTTGATAATTTTATCTAGTTATTTTAGTTTACTATTAAAAAAAATTCAAGAGTTGTTTTAAGTGATTTCTTTTTATCTCGAAAAGTAAAGTTTTGGATCCTTGTCTCAAAACGAGTTCCAAGTTGAGAGTGGTTCGACCCTACTTATTGCTATACTATTTTAAGTAAAGTATTAGTAGGTATAAATTCTTGTTGATCGGGGTGTGGTGAAACAACGACATAATATCATCTAAAACCAACCCGTCAAATGACGCCGTTGCCGCTTCAACACTAAGAATTCGGAATCAAAGATCCTCCACTCAAATTTTTCGGGAACCCACCCGAACTTTCTATCCCTCCCTTTCTTTCTTTATTATTATTATTATTATTTCTCTATTTTGTGACATTCTGTTAATTAAAAAAAAAAAAATTGTCCGTACCATACTGGATCATTGTTTAGTTGATAGTTTATTTGCTTACTGTTACCTTTAGTTAAAAATTAATAATAATAATAATAATTTACGCAAAAGTCAAAGTAGGAGGTTAGGCTTTGCTGTAGCTTTTTGTGAAATTTATTTTTTCCTTTCATTTTCGTGGGCCCCTTTAATATAAAAACAAATTTAAAAAAAAAAAAAAAACTCCCAGCAGCCTCACTTTTGCATTGTGTGTCACATTTTCTTTCCTTTTCTTTGCAAATTACTTTTGCTTCCCTACTTTTTTTCAAAATTTCCAAACCCACCCGAATTTTCTATCCCTCCCTTTCTTTTCATATTTTTTTCTTTATTTTATAATTTTGTTAATTTTTAAAAAAATAAATAAATAAAATAAATAGGGAATCGTCTGGTAGAATTTTTTTTTTTACATTCCTGTAGCTTTTTTTGATACATTTTGCTTTTGGCTTTGTTTTTCTGTTCACTGTGTAACAGTAGGTTCTGAAGAAAAAAAAAAGAAAAAAAAAAGTATACTTCTTTTAACCTGTTTCATTCAATGGTGACACACTGACAGCTCCTTCATGTTAAAATATGTGCTTGCTTTTATCTAACTTTTGAAAAAAAAAAAAAAAAAACCCAAAAAGGTGACACATAAGTCAAACCGGAGCACTAACGTGTGTTTGTGCAAGTAGTGAAACCACTTTATTTTGTAGTAGTCTAACTTTGACAAACCATATAAATAATCAAAAAAAAAAAAAAATCGATTAAGAGTCATAGCTTGTGTGCCACTTGGCTATTTCTTTACTGTTACATTTTGAATAGATAGCAGTAGCTCAAGTGTGAAATTTTCTTTCCCTTTCAATATAAATCCAAATCACTCAAGAAATTATTTTAAAAATTACTTTTGCTTCCCTACTTATTTTCAAAATAATCAAACCCACCCATAAAAAAAAAATTAGATTAGTTTAATTCTTATTATTTTTATTATTCACTCAATTTTATTTTCATTTTTTTTTACTTACTTGTTTATTTTTGTTGTTTTCTATTTGCAGGAGTTACCGTACCGGATCGTCATTCAGGTTCCATATTTCTAAACCCTTGTTATTATTATTATTACTTTCCCCTAGAATAGGTAAAAATTTTGCATGCGACCTCTAGACCCTAGGCTCCCATTATTTGTATTTAGCTTATTTTCATATAAAGATATATATTAAAAAAAAAAAAATCTTATTCTTGTATATTTCTTTTTTTTTTTTTTGTATATTTCTTTCTTATTTTGTTTTATTCTTGTATTGTTTGTGCATATTTTAATTAGCATTTTGCATAAGATACTTAAGGGCAAAATTCCCACAAGATACGGTCGGGACTTCATCACCCGTCTCCGTGGCCCACAAATCACAAAAATTCCTTGCATTTGTTAAACCATGAACCGGATTTGATTAAAATTCATTAGAAATCAGCCATTTTAGGGTTCCGAGCTCATAGGCCCTCTAGGAAGGAAGCGGTTGGTAGTCACCCCAGTGAGTCATTATCAAATTGATAAACGGTAGGACAGTTCTGTCTAGGAAAGTGAGGTTGACTTAATCCGGTAATCTATCGCCATCCTGGGAACTACTCCGTTGTTAGTTTGATGATTCTTAACTGGTAATCTATCGACTTAATCCGGAATAGAGTAGGAGCTGTCTAATTAGGAGAAAATTAATTTGGACATCATCCTATTAATTATCTACAATATTAGATTTAAAAATTCACCACCTTTGACTTTAAGCTCAAGATAACAAAGCCAAAATTTTTGTGTGATTTGTCCCTCATCTAGCCCTTTTAGGTTTCTTTTTGTTTATGCCCCAGTGGTTGCGAGTTAACAAGCGTCTAGTTAAGTTTCCTAGTGATCTGTCACTCATTGATTTAGAAGCAAAATCAATTCCCTTGTTAAATCTGTCCACCACCAATAATTCATCAATGGCTGCACCAAGAACTCTTAATGACTATTTTGCCCCAATCACAGCCAACCCACCCAATTGCATAGTTCTACCAGAGAATGATGCACCCCAATTTAAGATTAGACCCGCCACAATCAATATGTTGCCAAAATTCCATGGACTCGAAAGTGAACAGCCCTATATCCATTTAGGGAAGTTCTTGACAATATGTAACACATTTAAAAATCAAAATTTGAGCGAAGAGGGTGTCAAACTGCGTCTTTTTCCCCTATCCTTAGAAGATAAAGCTGCTTCGTGGCTAAACTCCATTCCACCCAACTCCATTAGATCATGGGATGAACTTGCAAGGAAATTCATGAGTAAGTTTTATCCCATGCAAAAGACCGAATCAATGAGAGATGCCATTAGTACTTTTAGAGGGAAAACTGAAGAACAATTCCACCAAACTTGGGACCGATTTCATGACTTGCTCCTCAAATGCCCACATCATGGCTTTGATAAAGCACAGTTAGTCCATTTCTTTTATAAGGGACTTTCACCTATGAACCGAACCATGATTGAGTCAATGCACCAAGGAAAGTTCAATGCCCAAACCCCTGACCAAGCCTATATATGTTTGGAGGAACTAGCTGAAAATGCCCAAAATTGGAATTGGAACCAAAGTGAGAATGATTTTTCTAGGAATGATCAAATGAATAGAAAACCTGGTTTTTATGAGATCAAACCTGAAAATGAGTTAAAAGTCTGTGATGCAAAGTCTTGCTGGCGGAGTGAAAGACTTAAGCAAAACGTTTGATGCATTTGCCCTAATCTCTACCACTGCACAATGCAATGTTTGTTCTGGTTTATCTCATCCCACAGAGGAATGTCCGGTCTATTGTACATCTGAACCTTCGGATGCGCAAGTTTGTGCTTTCAATACCTTTAGGAGACCATTGCCTAACACATTTAGCCAAAGTTACCATCCTGATACTAGAAACCACCCTAATTTTTCATGGAGGCAAAATTTACCTCCACAAAACTTAGGTGGTCCGTCCGGCTTTCAAGGTAACTCCATTAGGCCACCTCCACCTCAAGGACAAATAATTCCTCAAAATCAATTTCCCAGGAATAACCTGTTCAATCCAAGCCGAGATTTAGCTGTTGATCCCATGAACAACTATGTTGTTCCTGTCCCACCGGTCCATAGTACTTATAATTATGAGGACACTTTGAAAATGCTTGCCCTTAATCTTGATCAATCCAATAAGCATTTCAATCAGAGATTCCAAAAGTTAGAAAATAACTTTGATCTCTTGACTCAAAATCAACTGCAATTTCAGCAGTCTCTCCAAAATCAGTTGAGTCAACTCACTGCAACTCTTTCTGAAAGACAAATGGGTACATTACCGAGCCAACTCGAAATCAATCCAAAAGGAAAAGGAGTTAATCACATAGGGACCACTTTTAATTATGACCACTCAAATGACCATGTAAATTATATCACTACCTTGAGGTCAGGAAAGAAAATTGATAATAAGGTTGAGCCACCCATCAGTCATGAAAATGACCAATCCAAATCTCTTCTCCCCAATTCCCCAAAATCCAAAAAGGATCAAGGTCCTAAGATTGATGAGATCATTCTTAAGCCGGTTGTTCCACGTGCACCTTTTCCCTCTAGACTAGTCAACAATAAGAAGGATTCTCAATACAGTGAAATCTTAGAGATTTTTCAAAATCTCCAGATTAACATTCCATTTCTCACTGCTATTAAGCAAATTCCTTCTTATGCCAAATTCATCAAAGACTTAGTCAAGAGGAAAATCAATATTCCTAAGGAAGCCTTCATGGCCCAACATTGTTCCTCTTTCCTCCAAAACCAAGCTGTGGTTAAACACAAAGACCCTGGTAGTCCCACTATCACTTGTAGGATATGAGAAAATTTTGAAGGTCGGGCTTTATTGGATCTTGGTGCCAGTGTCAATGTGCTACCGTATTCAGTCTACTTGGATTTAGGATTGACTGATTTGAAGAAAACTGACGTTAGAATTCAGTTAGCTGACCGATCCATAAAAATTCCAAAGGGTATCATTGAGGATGTGATAGTCAAAGTTAATGATTTTTATTACCCTGTAGACTTCATTGTGCTAGAGACTCAGCCAACTCAAGGGAAGCAAATTCCAATAATTTTAGGTCGACCATTTTTAGCCACAACCAATGCTTTGATCAATTGTAGAAATGGTAGCATGAACTTGACCTTTGGGAACATCAAAGTGGAATTTAATGTGTTTAATTTGATGAAACAACCCATTGAATCAGAATCTGTTGAAGAAGTTTGTTTTATTGAGTCATTGACCACCCACACCTTTAACCACTTTTATCCTGAGGATCCACTTCAGCAGTGTTTAGCCCATTTTGGTGATAGTTTTGATGAGGCTAATTATATTAGCCAAATCAATGATTTGCTAAACTCTGCCCCACCTTTTGAAGCTCCCAAGTATAAATCCAAATTTGAATCATTGTCCTTACCAGTTACCACTGAATCTGAACATGCAAAGAAACCACCTAAGATAGAATTAAAGCCTTTACCTAAGACTTTAAAATATTCATATCTTGGTGAATCTGAGACTTTTCTAGTGGTAATATCTTCTGAGTTAACTGAGCAACAAGAATCCTAATTACTTGAGGTTCTTAAGACAAATAGGGAAACAATAGCATGGTACATTGATGATATCAAAGGCATTAGTCCTCTAGTGGTGCAACATCGCATTCACTTAGAAGATAATGCGAAAACCTGTAGGCAACCTCAAAGGAGACTTAACCCCAATATGAAGAAAGTTGTCCATGGAGAAGTTATCAAACTTCTTGATGCTGATATCATCTACCCGATTTCTGATAGTCAGTGGGTGAGCCCAATCCAGGTCGTTCCAAAAAAGTCTGGTATCATTGTTGTGTCCAATGCCCACAATGAGCTAGTTCCTACTCGCATTCAAACTGGATGGCGAGTTTGCATAGACTACAGGAAACTGAATAGTGTGACTAGAAAAGACCATTTTCCACTTCCCTTCATCGACCAAATGTTAGAGAGATTAGCTGGTCAAGCCTTCTATTATTTTTTAGATGGCTATTCTGGTTACAATCAAATTCCTGTCCACCCAGATGACCAAGACAAGACAACTTTCACTTGTCCATTCGGTACATTCGCTTATCGTCGTATGCCATTTGGCTTGTGTAATACCCCAGCTACATTTCAGCGGTGTATGATGAGTATATTTAGTGACATGGTTGAAAAGTTTTTAGAAATATTCATGGATGACTTCTCTGTCTTTGGATCATCATTTGAGCAATGTTTGGACCATCTTTCTCTCGTACTTCAACGTTGTCATAACACTAACTTGGTACTTAACTGGGAAAAGTGTCATTTCATGGTTACAAAGGGAATTGTCCTAGGTCATAATATCTCTAGTGCAGGAATTGAGGTCGACAAAGCCAAAATTGATCTAATCTCCAATCTACCTATCCCTAAATTTGTTCGAGATATTAGAGCATCTTAGGTCATGCAAGTTTCTACAGGCGCTTCATCAAAGATTTCAGTAAGATAGCTAGACCTTTGACCCATCTTCTCGTTAAAGATGCCCAATTTGAGTTTACTGATGCCTGTAAGTCCGCCTTTGAGCACTTAAAGTCCACACTCACTACTGCACCTATCATTCGCTCACCTGATTGGACCTTGCCTTTTGAAATTATGTGTGATATGTCTGATTATGCAGTAGGTGCTGTTTTAGGCCAGAAAGTGGATAGAGCACGACATGTCATATACTATGCTAGCAAAACCTTAAATGATGCCCAAATCAACTACTCAACCACTGAGAAAGAGTTGCTAGCAATCGTGTTTTCCTTTGAGAATTTTAGATCTTATTTGATTGGATTTAAGGTCATCATCTATACAGATCATGCAGCGTTAAGACATCTTTTGTCCAAATCTGATGCAAAACCTCGGTTGATACGCTGGATCTTACTCCTTCAAGAGTTTGACCTTGAGATTCGAGATAAGAAAGGTTCTGAGAATGTAGTCGCTGATCATTTCTCCCGTCTTGTTATTGAATCCACTAGTGACTCCATTCCAATCTCTGATTATTTTCCTGATGAGCAATTATTTGAGATATCTCATGCACCATGGTATGTTGATATTGTCAATTATATTGTGACTGGTCAAATTCCTTCCAACTGGTCCAAGCAAGAGAAAGATAAACTTTTGGCCAAGGCTAATGAATATTTTTGGGATGACCCTTATTTGTTTAAATATTGTCTAGATCAGATCATTCATAGGTGTGTTCCTGAGGTAGACCAATAGTCTGTCATCTCTTTCTGTCATGACCACGCCTGTGGTGGCCATTTCAGTTCCAAACGAACTGCTGCAAAAATCTTGGAGTCAGGATTCTATTGGCCAACCCTTTTCAAAGACACCCACACATACTGTCTAGCTTTTCATGGATGTCAATTGCTCGGTAAGATTACCAAAAGAAATGAATGGCCTCAACAATCAATTCTCGTCGTTGAAATCTTTGATGTATGGGGTATTGATTTCATGGGACCATTTCCATCCTCGTTTGGTAATCTCTACATCCTTCTAGCAGTTGATTATGTGTCAAAATGGGTAGAAGCTTTAGCCACCAAAACAGCTGACCATAGAGTTGTGGTTCAATTTTTCAAAGACCAGGTTTTGCCTCGATTTGGAACATCTCGAGCCATAATCAGTCACAATGGTTCACATTTTTGCAACAAAGTCTTTGGAACCCTGTTGTCCAAATATGGAATCAACCATAAAGTGGCCCTATCATATCATCCTCAAACCAATGGTCAAGCTGAGGTATCTAATAGGGAGATTAAGCAGATTTTAGAGAAAACTGTTAACCCCACAAGGAAGGACTGGAGTCTTTGACTCCAGGATGCGTTATGGGCATACTGAACTGCTTACAAGACCCCTATAGGAATTTCCCCATATCAATTGGTCTATGGCAAAGCTTGTCACTTGCATGTTGAACTCGAACACCGTGCTTATTGGGCCATCAAGGCCATGCACTTTGACTATGATAAAGCCGGTCAACGTAAGACCCTTCAACTTGATGAGTTAGATGAAATTAGAAATGATGCCTATGAGAGTTCAAGACTTTATAAACCTAAGACTAAAATGGAACATGACAAACACATTCTCAAAAATGAGTTTTTCATAGGACAAAAGGTTCTTTTTTATAACTCCCGTCTTCAATTATTTCCTGGGAAGTTAAAGTCACGTTGGTCAGACCCGTACTATGTCCATCACATTTCTAGGCATGGTGCCATTGAGTTACAAGACCCTAAGACTGGACAGTTGTTTAAAGTTAATGCTCATCGCCTCAAGCCTTTCCTAGAACTTGAAGCTTCTGAAATTGAGGAAATTCTCCTCATTGATCCGATTTATTCGGACTGATCCATTTAGGGGTAGCACCTCCATTACGTCTGGCTGATGACGTTAAAATTAGCGCTCCTGGGAGGCAACCCAGTCTGTTGTGTAAATATTTTCTAAAAAAAATTTCTTTCTCACTCTGTTTGGGTATGTTTCGATTTTGTTTGGGGGTAAAGTTTGTCATAATATTTCCAATCACTTGACTTTTCTTTTGCCCAGAATCTTTGCAGGGACTATACTCCATCACCTCCACCTCAATTGTGGTAATTTGTTCCAATTTGTCTCTTAGATGTATTTTTACACACTAGGGACAGTATTATTTTTGTTTGGGGGTGAATATCTATTTAATCAAATAGAGTTTCAATAAAAACAAAAAAAAATTGAAAAATTGAAATTTTTTGAAAAAAAATTCTTTGTTTTTATGCATAAGTGTTTTGCATTATAAGTTGATTAAGTTTGTGTTTATGATGTATCAGTAGTATGTGATGCGATATTCCCGCTCTTGAGAGTAATGATTAGATTGAGTTAGTGAAGTGATGTGGTTTTACATAGGTAAATGAATTAGTGAAATTGAAACCGAAAAGGACAACTTTGACCTATAAGCACATGCACACATTCACTATGGGAAAAACAGTTGATCTTTGACTATGAAGTTGAAAAAATAGCTTTGCCGCTATAAAAAGGGGAGATAGAATGGAGAAAATTTAAAATTTTATTTTGAAAGAAATGCAAAAAGTAGTTCTTCGATATGAGTAACTGGGCCTTGGTATCACCAATATCACTGCTCGCGTAAAAAGGGGAGAAAACTAATGAGCATAAATCCTATGGAAGAAGCTCGGGCCCAGTTGGTCGGGACTAAAAATCCTCGCTGGAAAGTCCGGAGCTTAGAAAGATACAAAATGGATAGATGTGGAATGATGGAAATAATGAATTTTTACAAAAAATGGCAAAGTTTGATCAATGAAGTAGAAAAAGAGAGATTGACATACCATAGTAGAATGTTCACAAAAACACAGAAGGTTGTCTAGATTGGGAGTAGAGAGTAACGAAGTTATTTACTTTAGTGGGGACCGTTCGTATCATTAACTTGAAATAGTTATTGTTCGGTAGTGAGTGGGAGTATTTGCATTCATATTATCTTATATATTGTATCATGACTTAATTAATGAGTGTGTGAATACATGAATGCATGAAAATGAAGACTAAAGAAGTTTGTGGGTATCTTCACTGAAAACCCTCACGAGGCTATTGCTCGTCCACTAGGGTAACCTAGGGGTTTAAGGCCTTATTGCATATGATAAATGCAATCGAATGTATCCTGCGAAAGTGACACATCATTAGTTAAACTTTAATAATGTATCATGTTTGTGAACTTATCTATTTTTTTTCTTATTTGCTAGAGGACTAGCAAAAGCTTGTTTGGGGGTAATTTGATAAGTGCACAAAATTGAGTAATTTATCTAGCATAATGTCCTAATATGTATATATTTTTATTTCATACAGGGGTTGATTTACAAAAGAAAAGAAAAAGAAAGCAAGAAGGATGAAAATGAAGAAAAAGAAAGAATTGGAGGGGGAGAATGTAATAAATGCATATATATATATGTGTGTGTGTAAGTGTGTAAATATATGTTAAATGTATGAAAGAAAGAGAGAAAGTGACGTGAGAGAAGTGGTTGAGAGGGTAGGTAGCATTGAATATCAAATTTAATGCATCAGTTGTATTGCGCCTATATATAGAGGTCATGTGAGGCCGAGTGAAGGAGTTGAGGAATGAGAGTTTAGAATACTTTTGTACTATTTTCATATTTTGTGTAATTTTTGCTCTATCAATGGAATTTTATTCTATTACCTTGTTTTATTTTTCTATCAATATGCTAGCTTAAAACTCTTCTCAAATGGGTGATGAAGCCACCATGGGTAAGATATAAATAATTTTTATTTTATTTCCTATTGTTTAATTCTCTTCCCGAGAGTATTCATTTTATGAATATCAATGAACAAAAACCTTACAATAGAGGTTGGAAGCTAAAAAAATAAAAGGAGGATTTTCCGTGATTACCAATTAATGGAAATACGGGGAATGCCTACTACTATTTACATTTTATTTAAACCAAAACATTAGAGGGAGGATTCTTCGTGATTACCAATTAATGGAAATACGGGGAATGCCTACCAATATCTATGTTTATGTTTAATAGGTTGGAGGAGAATTTGCAATAGAAATATATAATATTATTTGTATAGACCCGGATGGTGGATTCTTTTCCCTTGAGATTTTTTCCACCATTTGATAATTTTATCTAGTTATTTTAGTTTACTATTAAAAAAAATTCAAGAGTTGTTTTAAGTGATTTCTTTTTATCTCGAAAAGTAAAGTTTTTGATCCTTGTCTCAAAACGAGTTCCAAGTTGAGAGTGGTTCGACCCTACTTATTGCTATACTATTTTAAGTAAAGTATTAGTAGGTATAAATTCTTGTTGATCGGGGTGTGGTGAAACAATGACATAATATCATCAAAAATCAACCCGTCAATCTTTTCTTTTCAACACTTTTAAGTTTAACTATACATTTTGAGAATTCTTTACTAAGATGTATGGACTTTTCATAAAGTTTATTGTAAACATCTTCATACGAATTCCCACGATCTTCATTATCCTCAGAATCTTCATCCCCAGACATTGTCCATTTTGTAGCAACTTCTTCAAACTCCTTACTTTGCGTTGCAAGTGCAATAAAATCCTTATATGTATCATCTAAATCACTAGTTGTATTATCATCTGATCCATCATCCCAAGTGACAGCTAGACCTTTGGATCTTTTTACATTATTAGCACACTCCGTAGTTATGTGACCAAAACCTTGACACTCAAAACATTTAAGTTTCTTCTTATTAGGGTCAAACTTGTCATTCTGATTTTGGACTTTATTTTTATTTTTAAAATCATATGATTTATCTCCAATTTTTTGACCTTTAATCATTTCTTGACCATTAGAAGATTTTAACAACTAATAAAACTATTTCATGATTATGTCAACCTGTCTTGAACCACTATCACTTTCCTCATCAGACTTAATAGGATCCTCCTTAGTGGTTTTAAAAGTTATGCTTTTCTCTTTTACATTACTAGACTTCTTAGGGGATTTTTTAACATCTCCATCTCATAAGATTTTCGGTTTCCAGCCAATTCTTCAAGTTTAATTTCTTTAAGACTCATAATTTCCGAGATAACAGTAAACTTAGATCGAAAACGTTTAGGGAGAGACCTAAGAATTTTTTTCACTATAGTAGTTTTAGGAATGGACTCTCTTAGATTAGACAACTTGTTACTATGTCAGTTAGTCTATTCTCGAAGTCGGCAAAAAGTTCATCCTCTTCCATTTTAAGTTGTTCAAATTTAGAATTTAACATTTGAAGTTTAGACTCTTTAACTTTTGAAGTCCTTTCATGAGTTACTTGGAGAATATCCCAAGCTTCTTTTGCATTCTTACACATGGCAATTATCTTAAACTCACTAGAGGTAACAACATTATATAAAGCATTCAAGGCTTTAGAGTTCCAATTAGAACTATTTGTTTCAGCAGAAGTCCACTAGTTAGCCGATTTTAATTTAGGTTTATTAGTAGTCGCGTCTATCAAAGTGGGAGATGAATACCCTATCTCTATAGCAAGCTATGCTCTCTCATCTAGAGATTTCAAGAAAGTTTTCATCATAGCTTTCTAATACGTATAATTAGAGCCATCAAACAGAGGGGACCTAGATACGGACCCTCCTTCACGAGGTAAATCCATCGTCTAAGTTCAAGATCTAACCCTAGGGCAAACCTTGCTCTGATACCAATTGAAATTACCTAACATATGGTGAATTAAGCCTGCCTTGGGGGGGGGGGGGGGGGGGGGGGGGAACAGGCTTTTTATGAATTAGTTGACAAATTAAAATTTTAATTGCGGAATAGTCAATTTTAATTCAATTCGATCACAATATAAACCACGTAATAATAAATATAAGGGCATAAAATAAATCAGAGACGACACCAATATTTTTACGTGAAAAAACCTTGGAAAGATTCCAAGTAAAAAACCACGAATACGCTCGGGTATCGATACACTATGAATCAAGAAGTACAAGACTCTATAATGTTTTAGACTTACAAATCACTCATGATCTGTCTTTCTCCACTCGACGTTTGACAGTCATGAATCACTCGTGCTCCACGAATCTCTCGTTCCATCTCCGTACTCTGACGGCTTCATTTCTCAATGGATCAAAGAACCACGAAACCTCCTCCTTCGATCAAGGTGGTGTGATGATTTTTTAGCAATTAGATCATCCAATTGTGCATAACGATCTTTGGTATAGAATCACAATTGGAAAACCCCAAACCAAGAAAGAAGTATAAAATATATAATCACTCAATAATTTTCTCTTTATATATATCTCTGTAGAAATATATGAACTGTAGAATAATTTCAGAGAACTCTCACAAAAGTTACACCATTCTCTTAAGTTTAACTCATATATATAGCGTATAGTCTTTAATTGATGGTAAGAATCATTTTTCAATGAGGATTTATATTTTCACCATTTAAATCTTTCAAATATAAATAAATATATCAATGATAGTCCAGTATACTGATAATAGTTTCTAATCACGTCCCAAAGTGGTTAGGAATTGATTACATCTCAATTTAATACTTCCCACAAATAAATCTGTGTAGCCACTTACCGAGTACTCGGTGAACCTTTTTGTGTGCAAGTTCGCAAAACACACTGGTGTTTTTTATCCCTTTTGCGCAAACCGTGCGCAAGTTCGCACCTTACCGAGTACTCGGTAATGTTCCCACCGAGTACTCGGTGGAACAAAATTGTGAAAATATAAAAATATAATTTTGTCACGTTTCCGCTTCCTTTCAACCGTTGTTTCATTCTTGTATCTTCATCACTTTATACTTGATTTCACACATAAACTCCTTACCATACAACGATTTAACAACTCGATCTAAAACACACAACTCTCAATATGATTTTTTATCAGAATAATGTCATTACATAAATAAATGTTTTTACATATTCCATGTCACAAATGTACTAAAAACATGGATCACAACAATGGTAGAACCTTTTCACCGATATTTCCTGTTTTCCTAATCGGGGTTTTCCTTTTATTGCGCCTTTGTGAAGCTTCATACAACTTTGTCAGCTGTTTGTTTTGTTTGGTTTCGATTTAGTGAATTGGGTGGTTGTGTTTGGTTTTCGATTTAGTGAATTGGGTAAAGTAAGATTTAGGATGTTCTGGCCAAGAGAGGGGTATTCTTTCCGATTGATTTTGATATTTTGATCTGGGTTTTTTCATTTGAGTTTTTGTTGTGGGTGGATTTTCTAAATTTGTGTTGAGATGATTATTATGTGGACTTCTCTAATTAAAGGATGTTTCTTTCACTAGAAGTACTTTTTCTCTTTCTAATTGATTATTTTTTATTTTATTTTCTTATGCTTTTCGAGAATCTGAATCCAAGTAGCTTGGATGAATTTAAACAAAATACGTTCCTTATAACACTGATCACAGACTTAAATGCAGGCTCTATAATCACCCAAGCAAAATAAATAAATTAAAAGCAAGCATTTTAAAGAGAGTGATCTTCACATGACTAAATATAAGAAATATTAATCCGGACGGGTGAGTGGGATGAAAGTGTTCCTGGGTCCTTCACCATGAGGTCTTAGGTTCAAATCCTTTCAATTACGTTTTTGTCTGGGCTACTGGAGGTTTACCCGGTCGTTAACTTCAAGATCCCAAAAATTAATCGAAATGCACGCAAGCTGACCCGGATCACCCCGATTAGCGAAAAATATATATACGAAAAGCTATAGAGGCTATGCAAAATTGCAATGATGAATTAAACAGAACATCTGAATACTTGCACCAAGTCTATATTCTATATTTATATTATACAAGGCCCTTGGATTATTTTTATACATAAATTTAATATATTTTAAAGGCTTAAAAAAATTAAATACTGGTGGATCCTAGGAAAATCATGAATGAGAAGGCAATCCTCGGCTTGACAATGAGCTATTAAGGAATAAGGTGGAACAACTCCAAGCCCAAGTTCATATCCCTCAGAACACTTAACTGTTTGGTAATTTGGTTTTGGTCTTGGTTTTGTAATTTTGGTCTTAGTGGTCTTGGGTGATTTTAGATAAATCTAAAACCATGTTTGGTAAGGAGTTGCTCTTGGTCTTGGTATAATTATATATATACTAATATGTATTAAAAATATATAAATATGAAAATAAATATATAAAATTGGAAAAAAATATTAAAATGAATATATATATATAATTAAAAAATATTTAAAATTCCCGAAAACAATTGACATTTATATTTTTTTATTCCAAAAAATATATATATAATTGAAAAAAATATTTTAAAATGTTAAAATTATATATAAAATTCAAATAATATATATTAAATTCGTAAAAATATATCTAATTAAAAATATATATAAAATACTGAAAAATTATATTATATACTGAAAGTTTTTAAAAATTTAGGAAAAAAGGATATAAAATGGGGAAAAATATATAGATTCGAAAAAAAATATATAAAATTCAAAAATCATATAAAACAATATTTAAATTTCTATTTTTTTAAATTCAAAAAAATATATATATAATTGATAATAATATCTTAAAATGTGAAAATTATATATAAAATTCAAATAATATATATATATATATATAATTGATAAAAATATTTCGCACTTTCCAGAAAATTATATTTTCTAAAAACATATTTCCAGAAAATTATAAAATTTTCTCACTTTCCAGAAAATATAAAAAAGTGCGAAATATTTATAATTTTTTCCAAATTTTTTTTCTCCAACTTAATTTTCCGAAAATATTGTTTTTCATAATATATTTTTTGAAAAAATATATATTTTAAGAAAATTATATTTTGAAAAAAATATTTCCAGAAAAATATAAAATTTTTGCACTTTTTTTTTTTGAAAAGTGCGAAATATTTATATTTTATTATAAAATTTTCGCAATTTTTTTTATATTTTTTTAAAAGTGCGAAATATTTAAAATTCAAAAAAATATATATAATTCAAAAAATATATAAAATTTTGAAAAATTATATTAAAATATGATGTTTTTCCAAAAAATATTTTTTTCAAAATATAAAATTTGAAAAATAGTTTTCCGAAAATTTATTATGTCCCAAAATATAAAAAAAATTCCGAAAAATACTTTTTTTGCGAAAAATATATATTATGTTTCAAAATATGATATTTTGCGAAAAATATATATTATGTTTCAAAATATGATTTTTTTCCGAAAATTAATTTTTTTCCAGATATTATATATTATTTTTTTCAAAATAGTTCATATTTTCGGCCATATATATATATATAGAGAGAAAAAAAAAAAAGTCAAAATTGGTAGGCCAAAACTAAGGTTTTAATGGTTGGTTTTAAAAAACCCAAAACCAAGTCCAAAAACCACCAACCAAACATGATTTGGTCTTCAAATCAAAAACCAAAACCAAAACGAAGCCCAAAACCCACTTCCCAAACAAGCCAAAGGATTTGTGTTTAATGCCTACCAGATATCTTTGGGGCTTATATCTTCCATTCTATATTGTCTGTCATTCTGAAAATGGCACAACCCTAACTTCTGTGCTTACTTCGATGAGATTTTGAAGGGTTCTTGATTGGAAAAAAATCCTCTCAAGTTACCCTCTCACATGATTTATGTCAAGTGCGGGGCTCGTTTGGGAATTTGGTTTTGATCTTGGTCTTGTAATTTTGGTTTTTGTGGTTTTGGGTAGTTTTAGGTAAATCTAAAATCTATATATAATGTTTGGTAAGGAGTTGGTCTTGGTCTTGGTATAATTATATATATATACTAATATGTATTAAAAATATATAAATATGAAAAATATATATATAAAATAGGAAAAAAATATTAAAATGAATATATATATATATATAATTAAAAAATATTTAAAATTCCCGAAAACATTTGACATTTTTATTTTTTTTATTCCAAAATTTATATATATATAATCGAAAAAAATATTTTAAAATGTGAAAATTATATATAAAATTCAAATAATATATCTTAAATTCGAAAAAATATATATAATTCAAAAAATATATAAAATTCTGAATAATTTTATTATATACTAAAAAATTTTAAAAATTTAGAAAAAAAAGATATAAAATGGGGAAAAATAATTTTTTTCCGAAAAATAATTTTATTCCCAAAAAATAATTTTTTTCCGGAATAAAATTATTTTTTAAAAATATTATATATTATTTTTTTCAAAATAATTCATATTTTCGGCCATATATATATATATATATATAGAGAGAGAAAAGTCAAAATTGGTAGGCCGAAACCATGATTTTAGTGGTTGGTTTTAAAAAGCCCAAAACCAAGTCCAAAACCCACCAACCAAACATGGTTTGGTCTTGAAATCAAAGACCAAAACCAGACTCAAAACCACCTATCCAAACAGGCCCTATATCGGTTTCATATTAATTGTCTATTATTGTAATTTTATTTGTTCCAAAATACTAGTCCAATTCGAATTCCAATACAATTTAACCTTCCACTTTCCCAAACTACCCTTCTTCCACTAACTTTAAACAAATACCGGACTCCACCATAATATTATATCATTAAGGGCAAAATTGGAAATTGTACACTAATCAACGTAAATCAATAAAATATTAAAAAGTCCAAATTGAACAATTATTGCGGGAGGGAGGGAGTATGATTGTTTAGGTAATGTACAATTATACAATATTATATATGTATATATATTAGATTATATTATATGTATAAGTGAACATTCAAATTATATTCTAAATTTTTATTTTTCCATCCCAATTTTTTCGTCCATATCTTTGTTCTCATATCAAAGTTACACATGTATATATATATCTATATATAAATAAATAAAATACTTTTCTCTATAAAATTGAAATTCATTTGAATTTTTTATAATGAAACTTAGTTGGCATGAACTTTTTTTTTCCTAAATAAAACTCATTTGAGTTTTTTGTACCAAAAATTAAATTATATTCTATTTTATTTTGTTTTTCTATCCTAGTTTTTTTCCTCCACTTCTTTGTTCTTAAATCAAAGTCATACATCTATATATATAAATATAATACTTTTTTCTATAAAATTTAAACCCATTTGAAATTTTTATAATGAAACTTAGTTGGCATGAAAAAAAAAACTCATTTGAGTTTTTGGTACCAAAAATAAAATTATATTCTACTTTTTTTATTTTTCTATCCCAAATTGATATATAATAACATGTAAAACATCATATATTTATATATAATAATATATTTTTTTGTTATACCAATTTTACCCTTATGATATAAATGGGTAACTTTCTTTTCATTTTGTTAAGGTGGCAAATATTGGGATTCGCAATGTGGGAGAGACGTGGTGTGGTTAAATCTTGGCCATTGAAATTATGTGGGCCCCTCACTTGACAAAAATCAGGTGAGAGGGTAACTTGAGAGGATTTTTTCTCGATTGAGATAGGCACAAGAGTTTTGAATCCATGATATGTTATTTCATTCTGCTGTAGAAATCATTGTTGTCGCCCCCCTTAGAATTCCAATATTATTAGTAACTCAACACTTATCTTCCAATTCAATTGTGTTCTGATAATAGTTCACAAAACGATTTTGGTTGGTGTATGGTTGCAGTATTTGATTTTTAATAATTTTAAATGAATTTTATTTATTTTTTAAATATATTTAATATAAAAAATAATTTATTAATGAGTTTTAAGGTGTGATCAATCTTCTTACGAGACTATTTACAATATTAATTTTAAACAAATAAATATTCAAATCATAAAATATGTACTTTATTTTCAAATTAATCTAAAATAATTAACAGAAGTATATGGCTCATGAATTTCGAGATGGATCTTGTTGCTTTGGTTTGAGTTCATTAAAATAAATAAATAAATAAAAAAATACAGAGTGTTTTGAATCAGCCGAAACCGGCGTTACGATTTCCGTAACGGCAATTTTGGAAAGTATTGGCCGGTTCGAGTATGTGAATCGGCACTCACCGATATACCGGACTATAACAATAACGCTAACTCAACAAAACATTACGAATTGGGCGATACGTAAAGCCTTTTTTCCGATACATGGTTGTGATGTTTCAATGTTCACTCCATCATGGAGCCTTCGTTGCCTAGATGGTAAAAACAGACGAATATTAGACTATATTAACAAAAAATTATATGTCTGTCTATATATATACAAGAGAAAACGTCACCTTTTTCTCCCAATTGGTGCATAAAGTTACCATCAAAAGAAGCAATGCCTGCGTAAATAGCGCAAATATTATTCCAATCCATATACCTATGTATGATTATTATCATCATGTGAGAAAATATGTCAGATTTAAAAGGCAAAAATCAATGTGGGAAATGCTAGCAAAATGTTACCTTCCATCCAAAATGATAGCCAAAAGCTAAGGGTATGTTTGGTGACGCTCCCGCTTCCTGCTTTTGCTCCCATTTCTATTATTGTTTACAGAGCAGGGTTGTTTGGTTGGTTGCTCCCGCTTCCAAAATCTGGAAGCAGGCTGGAGCAAAACCTCAAATTTGGAAGTAAGACTTACCTTGCTTCTACTTGCTCCCATCACTATTTTTAGTGGGGCCCATTAAAAGTTGCTCCCAAATTCTCCCAATTACTCCCAAATTCTTTGCAACATGTTATGTTTGCATCAAGGTGCATAAAATTTCAAAAAAAAAATTAATTCCGAAAATATATATAAAATTAGAAAAAAAATATATAAAATTCCAAAAAATTATTTTTAATTTCGAAAAATATATAAAATTCGAAAAAAATATATATAAAATTCGAAAACAAATATAAATTTTGAAAATTATAGAAAATTCAAACAATATATATATAATTCAAAAAAAAATATAAAATTCAAAATATATATATAAATTTTGAAATATATATAAAATTAGAAATAAATATATAAAATTCCAAAAAAATATTTTAAATTTCAAAAAATATATAAAATTCGAAATATATATAAATTTTAAAAATATATATAAAATTCGAAAAAATTATATAAATTTTGAAATATATATATAAATTTTGAAAATTATATAAAATTCAAAATATATATATAAAATTCGAAAAAATATATAGAATTCAAAATATATATATTTCTAAAAATAAAATTCGAAAAAAATATTTAAATTTAAAAAAATATATAAAATTTGAAAATTATATATAAATTTTGAATTTTAATATATATTTTTTGAACTATATATATATATATTTCAAAATTTACATATTTGTTTCATATTTTAATTTTTTTCAGAATTTAACATATTGTTTTTGAATTTTACATATATATATTTTTTGAATTTTATATATTTGTTTCGAATTTTAAATTTTTTTCAAAATTTAATATATTGTTTTTTGAATTTTATATACATTAATTATCTCTTAAAATACATTATTTTTTTTAAAGGTAAAATTGTAATTTTACAATAGGGATGGGGTAAATTGCACCTAATTAGGATAGTTGAAGGATTTTTTTTGCCCCTTTTGTAGTTGAGGGGGGGTTTTGTGCTCATGGGGCAATAGTTGAGGAGGATTTTATGCACTTTACCCAAAATAAAATATTATAACCAAAGGTCTTGTGTAATACAATATTATAATTTAGAATTTATCTACAAAAATTTTTATAGTTTACAAAAATATAATTATTTTTATCCAAAATTATAGTTGACAAAAAATAAAAAATTTATTTACAATATCCAAATGAGAGGCCTTGTGCAATACAATTTTTATTTTTTTTAATTGTAGAACTTATTAATTTCTTATATTCAATCTAAAATCCAAAAAAAAAAAAAAAACAGAATCTCAAATCATTTGAATTCACCAAACATGTTTTGTTTTCACATTTTAGGAAATCAGCAGTTCCACCAAACATGCTCTGCATGCTTCAGCTTTCATTTTTCTCATATCAGAATCATCAGCACCAAACATGCTTTCGCTTCAGAAAAAACTTGATTCGCTACGCTTCAACTTCCAAACCTGTTTGAAAGCAAGAGCGAGAGCGTTTCCAAACAGACCCTAATTTGTAACGTCCCGCATTCACTTTCCCTTTTCTGAATTTTTTTTGATTTATTCTTGATTTGTGATGTCATTTTATTTGCTCATGACGTTTGTGTATTCTTGGTACTTTGTACGTGTAAATTTTTCGCGTTTCAAGTTTCGGACTTAATGGGACGACTTCGTGCATTTTCGTTGCCGATTACGTGGTTTCGTTATGAGTCTTGCGAAGTTTATCGTTTGGTGCTTCGACAGGCTTGGGGCGCGCTTCGTAACGTCCGGTGTTTTGTTTTTTTTTTATATTTGAATTATTACGTGCCTTGCGTGCTTACGCGCTTACTTTTTTCCCTCTCCTATTCGTTGTTGTTGTTTTGGAGTTAAACACTACCTTATAATGTTCTAAGTGTTTGGGAGTATCTTAGATTGTGTAGGAGTCATCCGGTGTAGTCCTAGGGCCTTCATCCCTCTTTTTCAAAGCCTGGTGTTATAGAGAACTCGAGGATTTTTGTCGAGTACTTGACCTGTCTGCAGTTTTGCTAGAGAAGTCTTTTTTTCTTCCTCTTTTTTTTTTCTTTCATCCCAACCATCTGGGTTTTTGACACGCCCTTTATACAATCTCTCACTATTTAAACAACCTTTTTGGTCCTTTTTGGTTTAGTTTTATAATTATTTTACACTTTAGCGGGAGAGAGAAAGAGACGAAAAACTCAACAATGGTTCTTCATAGACTCAGCTATTATCGCAAACGACACAATAATGCCATCAAACTAAATAAGCTATTATGTTATTTATTATTTATTATTTAATCATATTATTTATTCATTATTTTTAATTATTTATCACTCAATTTGTATTGAATGTCCTTTACTATGTATGTCCTTTAGATGTAAATCTAGTAGTAACAAGGTAATATTGGCAAGAAGGTAAAAAAATAAATAATATTTCTACATCGTTTAAGTATCCAAACATACAAATGGAATGTAGTTCAATTCAATTCCAAATCCAAATACAAGTGATTTCATTCCAAAAACAATGTAAGAGACCCCTAAGTTTTGTGATAACTAAGAGATGATTAATCTCGTCTGTGAGGGAAAAAAAAAATCTTAGTCGATAGGTATTATAGTCGTCTTATCTAGACATTTCGACACTCCCTTTATATAGTCTCCCACTATTTAAACAACCCTTTTGGTCCTTTTTGGTTTAGTCTTATAATTATTTTACACTCCAACAGATAAAATGTCACTCTTTTTTGTTTGGTTGAGAGGAAGGAAATTTTATTTTTCATGATAGTTTTACTAATATATCTTCATTATTAGCCAGAACATGATACTAGCATAATTTGACAATTAAGGTTGCATTTTTCTTGAACAAGAGTTATATCTAGTGGATGGGATGCTTTTGTTACTCATATTTGCTCATTCAAATCTCAATTATATTTTAGGCTTGTCAAAATATACTTAGGGTGCGTTTGGAAAACCTGTTTTTTGTATTTGTTTTCTGTCTTCAAATATAAAAATTGTTTTTGTATTTGTCTTTATTTTTTTCAGGAAAAAACTAAAAACAAAAAAGCGTTTGGATGAAGGTGTTTTCATCACTTTTATTTGGTGAAAATTGTATTTTATGGATTTAGTGTTTTCACTGTTTTTACCACCTAAACAGTGAAAAAACTCAAAAAACAACTAAAAGTTGTATTTGGTGTTTTCACTACTTTTACACACTATTCACAGAAAACAGTTTTCTTGGGGAAAAAACAGTAAACAGTAAACGCGTTTCCCAAACGTGTTTTTTTTTTTAGTTTTGTGAACAGTAAAAAAACAAAAACAAAAAACAGGGTATCCAAACGGACCCTTAGTATTATCATGTGGTTTATAAACAAATATTTAGGAAGGTTAAAATTGAAAAATTCAAAATTTATGATAGCTTGTTTTTTTTTCCTCTCCAGCTGAAAAATTGTGACAGAATGAGGGATGAATGATCCTTCTTAACTTCCTCCCTATCTTCCTTTACCTCCAACCAAACACAAACACATTGATTATCCTTCCTCTTATCCATTCGTCCCTGAACTATCCCTCCCACCGTACATAGCATAAATAAAAAAATAAACTTAAAATTATTTTGAAGAAAAATAATTAGTATATCAACAATACCTAATAATAATAATAATTAAATAGAATCATGTTTAGGAAATATATTTAACACAATATGTTTTATGTAGTAGTAAATTATGAAATGTAATTTTATTTTTATTCTCATATTCCAAAAGTGAAAGTAAGAAACATGAAATATTTTCTGTTCGTAAACGGTGTCTTAGCATATTTTACTTTCTTTATTTTTCCTTGCATGAATAGAAATTGAAAATTAATTTTATTTTATAACATATTTTTCATATTTTGATATATGACCGCCAATATATATATATATACATATATATATTCAAATTACTAAACCAATTGTTTTGAATATACGGGTCAAATTACCATTCTACCGGAAAAAAGAAAATTACCATTCTACCCCCTAGTCAAACGTGTGAATAAAACTCAATTTTCACTTCCGAGTTCCGACTAGAGAGAGAAAGCGAAAATGGCGACGGCGATGGTGAGATCTGCATTTCGAAGGGCTGTGAGTGGTGGCTCTCGGACTCCTACTTCCAAAAGGAACTTCTCTTCCTCTGCCCATCACGACGACGCTTGTATATATCATCTCTCTCTTCCTCTATATCTATATATGTGTGTATATATATGTGTATATATATATGTATTGATATAAGTCTTGAACTTTGAGCTATATGCTATCAAACTTATTTGACTTGCCCTTAGTGTTACGTCAATTACATTCTATTCGATTAGACATTTCTGGGGTTGGATTCATTTTTAGATAGGGTTGAATTTAGTTTCTAATTTGTATTCTAGGGTTTTCATTTTCTCACATCGAAACAGCTTTGATTGAATGAGATTTCTTCATCTATCTCTCTCTTTCACACTTACTTTGATTTTGGGTTTATAGTGTGATTGGTTACTCTCTCTCTCTCTCTCTCTATATATATATATACACACAAACACATATATATTTATATGTCTTGATACAAATTTTGGAAATTTTGAGGCAAGTGCTATCAATATGATTTTACTGGTCTTTATTATTATGTGAATCATATTATAATTCGATTCCAATAGCTCTGTGTTTGGATTAAATTTCAGGATTGAACTTGGTTTATTATATGTTTTCTTGGGTTTTCATTTTCTTATGTCGATGACAGTTGGATTGAATGTGTGTGATGGATCCACCTATCACTTTTGCACTTATTTTGGTTTTCAATTTTGTTTTCTTAGAAGGCCTGATCTTTGTATTGTGATTCATTACACAATCTCTCCCCCTGTATATGTGTGTGTATGTACATATACGTATATATTTATCTTGATACAAGTTTTTGAAGTATTGATTTGATTTTACTTGTCTTTATTATTTGATGAATAACATGGTATTCGATTTGAACAATTCTGAGCTTGGATTAAATTCTCTTCGATGAAGTTTTGATTGAATGGGTTTGCATGATCTATCTATCTCGTGCACACTTATTTTGATTTGTAACTAGGTTTTCGTAGGTGGGTTGATCTGTGTATTGTGATTGGTTACACTATTTGATTGATTGTCCCTCTTCTGTTTCTTCTTTTTTCCTGGTCAGATGAAACGGCAAAATGGGAAAAGATTACTTATGCTGGCATTATCGGTTGCTCTGCTTTTGCGTTCTATAATCTCTCAAAGGGCCATCCCCATTATGACGAACCTCCAGTAAGCTTTGCTTTTAGTACATTTATTATATATTTTATTCATTGTACGCTAGTTATAAACTTTTATTGTTCTATGAAAACATAGGTTTAAGGTTTCATGTAGCTGACCCGATGTTGTTGGAAAACTGGCTTGATTGTTGTTCTCTGTAATATATTGAACTCATGTACCACCAAATCCTTCTGAAGTGCCCCATTAGAAATTATAATGCATGAACTGAGCTGGATGGTTGCACGTGAATGTTTTAATAGCATGTTTTTTACAATTTGGACAAATCCATTGTTGTTC
The DNA here is from genome assembly GCA_963922005.1 of Cornus suecica. Lineage (NCBI taxonomy): Eukaryota > Viridiplantae > Streptophyta > Magnoliopsida > Cornales > Cornaceae > Cornus > Cornus suecica. The sequence goes on from OY998248.1 coordinate 30,470,624, forward strand.
TTTTTAACTGGCTTAGGTTAAACCGTTGATTTCTATTTATTTTCTTTAATTTTTTTAATCAATTGATTATTGAGGTTGAGAGAGATTGTAGAGGTATCAGAGTAAACTGCTACCCAATTCAAGTTCAACTCAAGCTATTACTGAGTAAACCAATTAATTAAAGTCTAATCCAATCAAATTGAACTCGACTTGAGTTTAGATTTGGAGTTTTACAGAGGGTTTTATAGGTTGTGTTGGGCCTAGGTTGAATTGTCAACCAGCCCCATCCATTGCTTAATACAACTGCTTGAAATAGAAGCCTTTTGAAGTGCCCAATCATAAACTATGTTCAAAGGATGATGATTTTTTTTTCCATTTTTTCTTATCATAATTTATAATTTTACTGCAGGCATACTCATATCTGCACATTCGCAATAAGGAGTTCCCATGGGGTATGTGCTTATACGTTACTGTGGCATTGGATTAAGTTATTATTTGATTTCATTATTGTTATTAGTTTTTTTCATGTCATCATATTTTGGTATCTGGTTGTAATATTAGCCAACTGTTTCTATAGTTTGGGAGTTTTCATTTGGTTTGTATTATCTTCCCATATTGCTAAACAAGACAAGAATTTAGCATAATCTTACTATGTGACATACATCTGAATTGGAACGTTATAACCTCTTTATTTTGATATGGTATATTTGTATGGCCAATATATCATTAACCATTTTGTTTTTCTGTACGTAAGGTTTTGTTATTGTTCATTTTCTCTTTTAACATACCTGTAACTGTGAGGTCGATTGTTTAGGTGACAAAAATTTCTAGTGCTGGGATTTCTTTTCCATTTTGAAATCTCTAGGTATAGGTTTTGTGTTCATGTTTCTGTTCGAGTTATAGTGAGAAGAAATGGTATGTAGGATGTCTTTTGTCAGATGGCAGCTTCTTGGCTAGTAATAAAATTTGTCGCGGTTATAGATTCTTAAAATTTCAATCTACAATTCATCAGTTATCTTTCCAGAAAAGTAGTGGTAAACCATAATGTTTGACTAGAACAAGGATCTGAAAAAAAGAAATAGGTAAGAAAGCAAGGGAGTCACTGAAACACTTTGCTAATGGCTATGCTCATTGGATTTCTGTTTATTTGCTAACGGCTATATTTATTTATAAAGGAAGCCTACAAAATTGATAACTTTTGCCTGATAGGCATTGAAACAGTTTGCAATCTCATCGATATCTCCTTTCCATCTTCATATCTAACCCATTTTCTAAGATCATTTACCAAAACCATGAAATCAAATTCTGGAACACTATGTAACCAGTCATCATAAGCCAGTTTTACATAGTTTTGGCTGGTTGATATTGTGCAATGCTATATTTAGCCATCAGGATTGGAACTACGCTTGTCACACCTAATTTGGTTTTATTTCTTTTCTTCTTCTAAACATATGGGTGATGAAATGGTCGGTTATTTTCTCAATCATATACACCATTTTGCTAGATTTTATGTTCGTTTGATTTAGGAAAGAAGGAAGAGGAGTAAAAGGAAAATAGGAAGGAAGAAGCAAATATTCTTTTTCAGTAGGGAGGAGACAAAGGATCGAATAGGAGGGATGAGGAATTTTTCTTCCATAAAATTTCATCTAGGATGGAAGAGAGCATGGAAGACTAGTGGGTCTATTATATCAGTTTTAATTGCACTATTCTTATTCAAAATTATAATATTATAGGTAATGATGGGTGCCCCCTCAGTCCCAGAATAAGTGTCCCTTTTTGGGAGTATAAATTTTTAAGGGGATTAGCAAATAATGCATTCTTTCCCCCTGGAAAGTTACTGACTTACCCCTATACTTTTTACTATAGATATATTTACTTTTTAAAAAATTTTAAAACTCAAGAACATAAATATGTTGTCTGAAAAGGAAAAGTGTACACGTATTTGGGGACAACCCAAAATGGAAAGATAGACTCTCTCTTTGGGACAGAGGGAGTATAAAGCAAAATAGGTAAGATTTTTGGCTTCTTTTCTCTTTTATCCAACTGAAGAAAAAGAGGGGGTAAGACACAATCTCTTTCCTAGAGATGTCTCATCCATCCTTTCTCTTCCTTTCATCCATTTATTATTTTGGAACAAAGCATTAGGTGTTCGACCATGTGGATGTGATAATAGAGGCTCATCAAATGGAGTTAGGAGTTTGTGTTGTTGCCTGTGGGCAAGAAAAAGTAAATGTGTTGGGCAAGACTTTTGGTGTTGCTTGATCCTTGATTTAGTTGTAGATATGATGTGTGATTCTGTAATCTTTTGGACAGATAAAGTTTGGTTTCTGTAAAGCTAAATTAAGTCGTGAAGATGTTGTAGACTTTCTAAATTTCATTCCGAAAGAAGTCAAGCTGGCTACAAAGATTTATTTTTTATTTTTGTTAAAATGTGATGCCAGTTTGAAATTATTCTTTTCGTGAGTTCAAAATGATTCCTAGGCATGGAATTGTGGAAATTATTAGGCCTCTTGTCTAATTGAAAATATTTTTCATTAAACATTTATAATCAACAACTCTATATGCTTTGAAAGCAAATATACATGAGTCAAATGTTTTTTACCCATAACAAGTTTTTCTCGATTGTTTAGCGTTTGAGATATCAAGAAGGGTTTTAACTGCATAAATTTGCTTCTTATATGGCTTGTTCTGAGGTACTAGATTTTAAAGGGCACTGGAATGTGGAAGATGTCCTATAATATCATGCCATGGTTGGGTTTTAGTATTTTAGTATTTAGTTCTTCTTTCCCATTTGAGTGCAGAATATTAAGGCTGCAATTATTTATTTATTTATTATTTAATACATATTTCTTTTTCATTTCATAAATCGTGTACTTATTCGTTAACCTTCTGTTTGATCACTAATTGATGCTTTCCTAGATAGTTTTTCGAGGCTTAATAATGCCAAGAAAACTATTTTGTGTTTCTGACATATCTTTTTCTGATATTCAAGGTCCAAATGGGCTTTTTGAGGCGGAGAAGCATCACTGATTCTTGGAGGACATCATTGAGACATCCATAAATAATGATTTTTTAGTTCATGATGATGTATCGTCCGTTAAGAATTATCTTGATGATATGTATGGATGTTATATTGGCACTTCCCTTTTTGTCCAGTAGAACCATGGTTTTTGGGCTGTATGTGGCTAATTGTCCATACTTTTCATAGTCTGTCAACTTTGTTTCTCGACATATGTTTGCTCTGAAATAAGATATGACAAATAACTGGGCATTTCCTTTTCTAAACTTGAGTTCTTTAGCTTGGTTTGTGTGTAATTGGTTTACTGTTCAGCTTGCATTGCCTAATAGTCACATATAGCTCTTTACTATATTGCCACTTAATTTTTAGCTTATATCTCTAGCGTAAGGAAGGCAGTGAATATTTGATGCTCCCGAAACCCTCATTGAAGGGGAGGTCATACGAGCGAGCTTGTATCATATTGATGTTCATTTGATTGGTTATGAGATATTTACAGGTTCCAGGGTTTCATAGTCAATACTATGGCAACTGTGTCTCGGAGACCACCTTGATCACTTCTAAGAATGAAACAAACGTGTGGATTGGGTTGCCAAATTAGAACTCTTTTGAGTTGTATACTGGTTGGATTGGCAACAGATGGAGGATGTTTTATGAATGGTTTTGGTAGTTCAATATCGACCATTTGGTATTTTACTTGAATATCATCTTTTGTTATTTGTTAGATATCAGCCCCACGAAAAAATATTAAAGAAATTGTTTTTGATCCATGAATGTTTAATGTATGTAGCCTAACCAGGTTTTCTTGGAATTTGAACATTTTTTTACATGCTTGTATGAACAATTGATCACTTCAACACATGTTTCCTCCATATTGATGCTTGGTATATTTGAGTCAGATATTTTTAGGCATAATTAAATTAATTTTATGGAAGGTTTTGCTTGGCATCAGTTCACTTCAACAAGTGGTATTGATTGACCAAATAATGTTGGCATTGTTTGCTGGCATGTATGGTGAGGCTAAGTTTTCATTTGCATTGGATTGACACTTGTTCATTGTAAAGGTAGCAGTGACATGTTAAAATCTGCAATGACATCACTATTTCAATATATGGATATTCACTCCAATATGATCAACAATATCAACATCCAAAAATACCATCTAATCAATTAAAATTTGTATAGCCTTCAGTTTATTCAAATAGGGTGAGAAAACAACATTATTTTAACTCTGTAGAACCAGTTTAATTTTAATAACTTGGAAAGACTTGTATTGGCAAACAAGTTCTTACATCAGTTCATTATATATTAGTACTTTAAACATGGCCACTTCCTGCAAACACAATCTACTGCATTCGATAGTTCCTACAGAACATACATTCTCAGGAAAAAACAACTCACCAACACAACAAGATCCTAGATCCACATACGATAGTTCCTACAGGAAAAAACAACTCACCAACACAACAAGATCCTAGATCCACATGTTATCCATTCAGATGGATCTACCAAACGAAACTCCATTATCCAAACCTCTTGTGCTGACTCACATGCCACTAGAACTAGAAGATCGAGACATGAGAAGAGAGAAATCTGGGTTCATTAATTACTCAAGTAGGATTAACAGACTGAAGGGGCTTGGGTTGCTGGCGAGTCTTCTCATATGCTGTAACCCAATATTCTGGGAGCAGCCTCAGAAGCACATATCCATGGCATGGATATGTGCTGAACTTCCAACTCATCTCACAGATAACACAGCAAATGTAGTAGGTACTTCAAACCTTGTTCATATAATTCTCAAAAACTCCTTTCTGCAAAGTTGAGATTATATCTTTTACATCCATATCTTGTATCATAAATTACAAACCACCAAAGTTCTTAAATACTACAAATTTGATTTGCTCACCTCTGGAATCAAGAATGAAACAGGACAAAAAATAAAAAATAGAATAAATAACATTACAGTTAATGAGTATGAAATGGTCATTTGACCATGCAAACTTACACCCAGGTTCTGAGAGATGTCACTTTGCGACTGCGTCTTCAGTGGTGCCGCTAGTTTGAGTTTCGATATCAGGCAGCGTTCCCAGATCTGTTCGTGCGTCTTTCTCTTCTTGTAGGAGGGAAGAATCAACTGCATCATGATGGGTGCCATCCGTGCTTTCGATCGAGTTTGAGTGTGCATCTTTATCATCGTGGCCAACTGAAGAATCAACTGATTCGTCCCTCCCTGTATCTGCATTTTCATTTTCGTGAACAGTTGTAGCGTTTTCTTCTGCTCCCGCTTCAGAATCAGGACCAGACTTCTCGTCTGAGACCAGCTCGTTATTCTCATTGGTGGTTGAATTCTCGAAATTGCTCTCTGCTTGGACATTCTGTTCATGTGAAACAATAGATTCAATATTGTTCGAAGAATCTGCGAATTCTACATTTGATGAGTCCGTATTCTCAGTTTCCGTGGAAGGGTTTGTACTTGATTCAGAATTCTCACTGCTGTTAATTGTGTCCGTCTTTTCAGTCTCCTCCTTCAAAACAGTATGCATGTTATCTCCTTCAGAAACGGCGTTATCTGATGTGACGTCTTGAGTTTGAGTGGAATTAGTCGTTTCATCTACATTTTGTGAGGATAAATTGGGGGATCCTGCATCAATCGGTGTGGAGTTCTCGCTTGCTTGCTGCTGGTCATTAGATTCTTCCGTTCCTGCTGTATTAGGATGGGAGCTATTCTCAGTCTCCAGTAGACTAGTCTCATTACCCTTCTCTTCGTTAGCCGCTGCACCCTCACTGGAGTCCGACTCCTCTTTATTTACATTAGTTACTTCTGCGTTACTATCATTGTTCTCCTCGGAGTTGTTGACGTCCTTGCTCTTTAATTGCTCTTCTTCACTTGAGTTTTCCGAAATTTTCTCATGTTCAGCGACTTCAATCGTATTCTGAGAATCATGTAGCGCTGCATCAGAAGAATCATCCCCCTTCAGATGGTCGTCATTTGCCTCCTTGCTTTTATCATCGTTTCCATCATGAGCTTGATCCTCTCCCGAAACAACAGTTTCTATATGACCTTCCTTCTCATTCTTCTCTCTTTCATTTTCACTTTCTTTGACATCGATCTCTGTCGCTTTACTCTCTTCATTTTCTGTCCCTCTGACCGCATCATTCTGCTCACTTTCGTTCGCTTCGCTTTCCTTCTGTTTGGTCTCTGCACTTCCATTATCATTGCCCTCTCCCTTCTCTCCACTCTCACTCTCCACATGTTCTCTCTCCTTGTTCGGTTCGCTTTCCTCGCCACTTTGCTTCTCTTTGCCGTCTTCCCCCTCATTCTCTTTACTTTCATTCCCTTTGCTCTCCTCTTTATTCTTGTCACTCTCCGGAGTCTCCCCTTCACTCTCCTCTTTAACTGTGTTCTCTCCCTTCTCTCCACTCTCATTCTCTACATTATCTTTGTTTGGTTCACTTTCCTCTCCACTCGGATTTTCTTTGTTTTCTTCCCTCTCATCATCTTTCTTTACCTTCTCTTCACTCTCTTCATTCTTCTCACTTTCCGGAGTCTCCCCTTCACTATCATTCTCTTTGCCATCTTCACCTTCCTCTTTATTTGCATTCTCTCCATTTTCTTCCTTCTCTTCCACATTTATTTCCTTCTCCTTGTTGTCTTCCATTTCCTTTTCTCTATCTTCAGACTCCATTTTATGGTCATCTTCCTCTCTTTCTTTCTCCGAGTCATTTTCATGTACGTCATCATCTCCAGCCCCTTTTTCTTCACTCCCACCCTCCTTGGGCTGGCTTTCTTCCTCCTCTTCTTTCCCCTTGTGTTGCTCATCCTCAGCGGTCTCTTCCTCCAAATGAGGATGGAAACGAGGATGGAGATCCTTCCTCCCTAACTTGACGATTTCGTTCCCATTCTGTAACCTTGCTGAGATATTGATCTTTCCTTCTGCTTTCTTGTCACGGGAATGTTGGACTTGGTATAGCAGCCAGATACAAACCCCAGCCAACACACATATCTGCAGAACATGCTTTACCTTGAAACCTTTCGATCTCTGGTTCCTACGGGGTGATGTCCTGTACATGATGAATTTCCTAAAATCTTCACTTTATACAAGAGTCTGGACCACTTCCAGGAAAGTATAGTCTTTATCAGTAATTCAACTTTCTGTTCAAGAAGAAAAAAGAAAAGGGCAAAATCAATAAACATATCTGGAATATATCTTGCAGCCGATATATATAACATGTATAGCGAGAAGATATAGAAGCATGAATTTTGCACCAATTTGAAACTCATTGGAACACATTAAACACCTCAACTGGATGGTTTTAGTTAAATTACCACCTAAGATTGCCAAAATAGAATAACCAACCAATCAACTAAGCTCACACTCAAGAGGACAAAACATATCATAACAAGTCTATATTCGTACTATGGAATGAAGTTCTAAACTGAGACAAAACAACCTTGTGACATGTAATCAAGATAAACTCCTTCTCTTTGCTGGTCACTGAAGCTACAAAGTGATGATAGAACGTCTGGAATTAGGACCCGACATCAGTGGTGGGCCCCACACCCCATGCTCGCACCACCCCATTTGGGCGTTACATGACTCTCCAAATAACAAGTAAGGTAGTGTAAAAAACAACAATATCCTTAGATCTAGACTGTAAACTAATCCAACAATCTACAGCTCACTATTTCTTTGCTTTCATAATATTTGTATATTCCCAAGCTGATCTAAAGCAAATATATTTGACAGGTGAAATTCCAAACACACTTGCATAACCTTAAAGTAGAGAATAGATCAAGCATGAAAGCTGGAATTAAAATTCTAGTCATATAACAAGGAGATATCAAAGTACACATAGGTCGCCAAACTTAAAAAAGAAAGGGAAATAAAAGCAAATATACACTTTCATGGAAGACAAGATCTGCAACTCCAGACCTCCACCACCAAAAAACCCACCTTAAATCAACCACTGATAATCCAAGATCCAAACCATCATCATATTCTGTATAATTCTAAAGGCAACCACATAATATTACTAACAATATTAGTACATATAAGCATGTAACAACAAATACATTGATGAATTTGTATAAATCAGCAACTCCGGACCTTCACCACCAAAACCCACCTCAAATCAACCACTAATACTCCAAAATATAAACCACAATCACATTTTTCATCATTCTAAGGACAACCCATGAATGAGAAGAACAAATACATAATAATAATAATAAATAAAAAAAGTACAGTATGTATAAGCATGTAACATTGAAAACATTGATGAATTAGTATAAATCTGCAACATTAGATCTTAATCACCAAAACCCACCTCAAATCAACCACTGGAACTCCAATATTCAAACCACAATCACATTTTTCACCATTCTAAAGACAGCCCGTAATTGAAAAGAAGAAATACACAACAATAGTAACACTACAATTTATCAACCATGTAATATCAAATAAATTGAGGGAAAAAAAGAAGAATATATAGATCTGGGACTTGCAAGGTTTTCAATATTGGATCAAACCCACCAAGAGAAATTGCTTTGAATGGCCAAAGAAATGTAAAAGACTTTAGAGAGATCTTACCTGATTCAAAGCAAACCCTCCTTCAGATCCTAAAATGATGTTGCAAAAGTTGCCTTTTTTATAGCATTACCAAATGATTGGGTTTCAAATAGAAGTTGCTTACATGGTACTATTACTCAGAATAAATAGTTGTTTTGGGGGTTTGAAAAAAGACCAAGGTGAACACAAATGTCAATAGAGGTAAGAGTTGTTCTTCTCTCTCTTTGATCTGCAAATGGTGCCACACAAATTCAACTTTATATGCGCATATATATATAAAAACACACACATAGTGACACATGTAAGCAGTCAGTTTCTATCGTTTTCTTCCCTCTGTATTTTTACACGCTCTTTCATGCGCGTGAACAACAACAATGTCGGTCCTGAGCTTTATCTATCTATCTATCTATATATATGTATAATATTTCAGTGATTATGCTGAATAATATAATTCAATAATAGTTTTTATTCAACTCCATTCTCATGGTTTAAATTGGATAATTCTCCTTATTTTCCAGCTGTAAAAGTAGCACACTTTTTTAGTTGTACGTTTCAAAGAAAAACACCAAAATATCACATTTCCTAATTATTTACCTCATAAAAATAAGAATTATATTTAGATAAATAAGCATACATAAATTTATATACACATAAAAAATAGAACTAATACTAGTTAACTTTTTGTAGAAAAAATAGAACTTACGTTTCAAAAGATAAAAAATAGAACTGTTACTTGATTGATGTAACAACTTAACATAACCTTACCGTGAATCAAATACGAAAATACACATAACTACCAAATTATGTATGAACACACACTTATATTGGGCTGATAGTGTTTTTCTACCCCTTTTTAAATATTATAACTAAAATATTTTTGAGTCAAATTTAATAGAATTCAAAATTTATACTCCCACATTGTCCGCATATAGTGATTATAATTCTCCGGATTTCTCTATTTGGTATGATATTTTTTGGGAAAATCCAAATATGAAATACAACTGGACTCAAAACGGATAATATTATACACATGTTTGAGCGGGCTTCATTGACCTAGACCAGCTCGAATCCGCCATCCGTGATCCGTCTGATACCAAACTCGTCTTAATCATCATGGTTGTGATGAGTAATTAGGTGTTTATGAGTTGGGTGCATGGTAGGTAAATGTTGGGTCCAAACCAGTATCAAACTCAAACACACACACACAATAGACACCAAATTTATAGTGGTTCCCCAAATAATCGGGTACGTCCACTTTGAGAGGTTTCACTATCTTCGGTTTGAAGAATAACCGAGAATTGGGAGGAGGATACAATCGCTCTACTCAACCTAATACTCTCTCTTACAACATCACAGAACAACTCTGTGGTTTACTCTCTCTTCATCACAAGAACTCACTTGTGGCTTTTCTCTCTTACACTTGTTGTGCTTGTTATATTTGATACAACAACAAACTCCCCTATTTATAGGGTGGAGAAGAAACTAAACAACAATAAACCATGCCTAAGTTTGGCATGGTTGGCAAGGTTAGGCAAGTTAGGAACAATTCCAAAGTCAAAGTAGGTTAGGCACCTCCCATGGAATTCCTTGTCCAAGTTTCCTTTGTTGACTCCTTGCATGCATGGTATGGAACATTACAATTCTCCCCCTCCATACCAATCAGAGGAGAACGTCTTCTGCTGATCTCCCCCTCAGTGCCAATTTGGGGTTGCTGTTAAACCAGCTTGTTCTCTGCAAACTTCTAGCTTTTCTATGGATAGGTTCTTGGTCATCATATCTGATCCATTATCATCTGTGTGAATCTTCTCTAACTGTAGAAGTTTATTTTCTAGCACGTCACGGATCCAGTGATACCTGACGTCAATGTGTTTGGACCTTGAGTGGAAGGTTGAATTTTTACTAAGATGAATAACACTTTGACTGTCACAATATATGACATACTTTTCCTGCTCTTGTCCTAATTCTTGAAGAAACTTCTTTATCCACAAGATCTCTTTGCATCCTTCTGTTACTGCAATGTATTCAGCTTCTGTGGTGGATAAGGCAACACACTTTTGTAATCGGGATTGCCATGAAACTGCTCCCCTTGCAAAAGTGATTAGGTATCCTGATGTGGATTTTCTCGAGTCACTGTCACCTGCCATGTCTGCATCTGTGCAACCTTCCAATACAGGTTTACCACTACCAAAGCATAAACAAATATTGGTAGTTCCTCTAAGATACCTGATGATCCATTTTACTGCTGCCCAATGGTCCTTTCCAGGATTTGATAGATACCGACTAACAACTCCAACTGCATGAGCAATATCAGGCCTCGTCCATACCATGGCGTACATCAAGCTGCCAACCGCTGACGCATAAGGCACTTTCTTCATTTCTGCTTTTCCCGTCTCACTTGAAGGACACTGCTTCATATTCAACTTGAAGTGGCTTGCAAGTGGAGCACTGATTGGTTTTGCTTTGCTCATGTTGAATCTTTCAAGAACTTTGCCGATATATCTTTTTTGAGATAACCAGAGCTTGTGTTTCTGTCTGTCTCGAGAGATCTGCATTCCCAAGATTTGTTTTGCCGGTCCCAAATCCTTCATAACAAATGACTTGCTTAATTCCTTCTTCAACTTGTTAATCTTGTTGCTGTCATGGCCAACGATCAACATATCATCGACATATAGCAAGAGGATGATAAAATCTCCGTCAGGAAATTTATTGACAAATACACAGTGATCTGCAGTGGTTCTGTTGTACCCATTCTGATCCATGAATGAATCGAACTTTTTGTACCACTGTCTTGGTGCTTGTTTGAGCCCATAAAGACTCTTCCTCAATCTGCACACAAGATTTTCTTTTCCTTTGGTTCTGAATCCTTCAGGTTGCTCCATGTAGATTTCTTCATCCAGATCACCATGTAGAAACGCGATCTTTACATCCAGTTGTTCGATCTCTAGGTTTAAGCTGGCTGCCAAGCCAAGAACAACTCGGATGGAGGACATTTTCACCACAGGTGAAAATATTTCTTCAAAATCAATTCCCTTCTTCTGACCGAATCATTTCACAACCAGTCTTGCCTTGTACCTTGGTTGTGGATTATTTTCTTCAGACTTCAATTTGAATACCCATTTATTCGTGAGAGCTTTCCTTTTCTGCGGTAATTGACCAAGTCATATGTGTGGTTCTCATGTAATGATTTCATCTCTTCCTGCATGGCTTTCATCCACTCCGCCTTTTTACTGTCTACAACAGCTTCCTGATAGCTCTCTGGTTCTCCCCCATCACTAAGCATCACGTACTCTGTGGAGGAATATTTGCGATTCGGTTGTCGCTCTCTGGAAGATCTCCTTGTTTGAGGATCAACAGGATTTTCTTCTGCAACTGGTTCTGGTTCTGCACCGTCATCAGCTGGATCTCCTTGAATAGCTCCCCCATCATTTTGTGCTCTCGGTGAAGGAACTGGGTCTAGATTAGCTGGTAACTCTTCAGGTGGATCTTATTTCTTCTGTTTTTCAAGATCTTCAATGGTCTGATCTTCGAAAAATACCACATCTCTGCTTCTGATGACCTTTTTGTTGATAGGATCCCAGAGTCTGTAACCAAACTCTTCATGGGCATATCCCAGGAAGATGCATTGTTTGGCCTTTCCGTCAAGCTTCGATCTTTCATCTCTGGGAATGTGGACAAATGCTCTGCAGCCAAATACCTTCAAGTGTTTGTAGGAAACATCTTTTCCTCTCCATACTTTCTCTGGAACATCACCGTTTAATGGAACTGAGGGAGATAGGTTGATTAAGTCAACCGCTGTTCTCATTGCTTCACCCCAAAAAGGAGTTGACAACTTGGCATTAGATAACATGCACCTGATCCTTTCGCAGATCGTTCTGTTCATTCTTTCTGCAAGGCCGTTATGTTGAGGAGTTTTTGGCACTGATTTTTCGAGTCTGATGCCGAAGCTTCTGCAATACTCCTCGAATGGTCCTCTGTACTCGCCACCATTGTCTGCACGTACACACTTCAGCCTTTTCCCAGTTTCTCTTTCAACCTTTACATGGATTTGTTTGAACACTTCCAGCACTTGGTCTTTAGTTTTCAAGGCAAAGGTCCATAATTTCCTGGAATGATCATCAATGAATGTGACAAAATAGAGGGCAGCTCCATGAGTTCTGGTTTGCATGGTGCAAACATCCGTGTGTACAAGATCTAGAATGTTTGGTTTTCTAGATGGAGGGGAACTGCGGAATACAACTCTGTGTTGTTTCCCCATAATGCAGTCGACACAGGTGTGTAATGGAGTACCTTTCATTCCAGGTAAGAGTTCTTTTCTGGCAAGGATCTTGAGTCCTTTCTCACTCATATGACCGAGTCTTTTGTGCCATAACTCGGTGGGGATTTCTTTCTCCATTGTATTCACCTCAACTCTGCACAGTTTTGCTTGCATTGTGTAGAGAGAGCTGGTCTTCTTTCCTCTGGCCACCACAAGATTATTTTTTGGTGAGCTTTCACTTACCATCACCAAAGTGACTTTTGTAGCCTTCATCATCGAGCTTGCCGGTGGAGATCAGGTTGAGACGAATATCTGGGACATGTCTCACATCTTTGAGGAGTAGTTTGCATCCATTGCTGCTTTCCAAAAGAATATCGCCTCTGCCGGTAATTTTGGATGCTCCGTGGTTTCCCATCGTCATAAGTCCGAAGTCACCACTGGTGTAAGATGTGAACATATCCTTCCTTGAAGTGACGTGACATGAAGCACCTGAGTCAATAACCCAGGTAGAATCTTCGGATGTGAAGTGGACACAATCATCTTGAACGATGACCATCTCTTCTCCGGCTGTTGCTGCTGCTTCTGAGGTACTTTCTTCATCTCTGAATCTGGTATGTTGTCCCGATTGTTCGGCTTTTAGCTTCCTGCATTCTCTGATAAAATGGCCTGGCTTGCCGCAGTGATGACAGGTTTTGTCTCTTCTGAAAGTGGACTTTGATCGCCCACGATGTTGTGTCTGATTCCTATGGTTTCTGTTTTTGCTTCTACCGCGCCATTCTTTTCTTTCTCGTCTTTCAGTGACAAGGGCTTCTGACTCCGGATTATATCCTTCTTCCTTTCTTCTGGCTTCCTCATTCAGCATTCTATCTTTCGCCATTTCCATGTTAATTATTCCATCTGGAGCTGAGTTGCTTACCGAGACAACTAGCGTATCCCAACTTTTCGGAAGAGAGTGTAATAGGAATACTGCTTGCATCTCATCTTCTAAAACCATTTTCATAGAGTTGAATTGGTCCAACAACCCCTGGAATTCGCTCATGTGTTCTGACACACTTTTTCCGTCTTTGTATTTAAGGTTTACAATACGGCTCAAAAGATTTACCTTGTTCTGAGATGTTTTCCGTGCGTACATCTTCTCCAATTTTTGCCAAAGAGCATAAGCATCATTGTCGTTGGCAAAATTTTGGTAAATTCTTTTGTCGATCCATTGTCTGATTTGGGCGGCACATTTTCGGTTGAGTACCGTCCAGTCTCCGTCGGTCATATCCTTTGGTTTGCCGTCGGGTGCATCGTCGGTCTTTTTGATCGGCTTCCACAGATCTTTAATATACAAAATATCTTCCATCTTTGACTTCCACAATGAATAGTTTGCTGCGGTCAATCTGATCATGCTGTCGGATCCTGAATCTTCCATCGAATCGGTTCAATTTTAAGCCCTCCTGGCTTGTTTGATATATTCGGAGTGGAATCACGCAAAACGGAGTGCACCGTTGCGTCCGGAACGGTCGAAAACCTTAAGATCTCCTCTGACTGGGCTCAATTCCGACTTACGATGAGTCCGGAATAGTCAAAACAACGGCGAGGGGCAAAACTGTAATTTTGCAAAGTTGATGATGACGTGGCAGCAGCTTCAGGGGGCACGTGAGAGCGCGTCAGTCGTCAGAATGGACTGAATTTTCTACCGACGTGTTCATCTTTGAACGAGCTTTCCAACGATATATTATACGTTGTAGTGTGAATGAGTTTACAGGTTCGAAATAGGCTCGAAAGTGCGGAATGATTGTAAACCCGAGCTCTGATACCACTTTGTTGGGTCCAAACCAGTATCAAACTCAAACACACACACACAATAGACACCAAATTTATAGTGGTTCCCCAAATAATCGGGTACGTCCACTTTGAGATGTTTCACTATCTTCGGTTTGAAGAATAACCGAGAATTGTGAGGGGGATACAATCGCTCTACTCAACCTAATACTCTCTCTTACAACATCACAGAACAACTCTGTGGTTTACTCTCTCTTCCTCACAAGAACTCACTTGTGGCTTTTCTCTCTTGCACTTGTTGTGCTTGTTATATTTGATACAACAACAAACTCCCTTATTTATAGGGTGGAGAAGAAACTAAACAACAATAAACCATGCCTAAGTTTGGCATGGTTGGCAATGTTAGGCAAGTTAGGAACAATTCCAAAGTCAAAGTAGGTTAGGCACCTCCCATGGAATTCCTTGTCCAAGTTTCCTTTGTTGACTCCTTGCATGCATGGTATGGAACATTACAGTAAATGGTGTGGCATGGAGGCATTCATTTCAATTCTAAGAGACTTGTCAACCTCTTGGATTGACCTTTTGGAACCGCAAAACTGCAAAATTGAATCCGTTTTATTTGGCGCCAAGAGATATTTATTAGTGAGGTATAGTGTCACTTTTGTCACTTAAATATGAAGAGATTCAACACTTATTTAGTTAAGTACGTTTGATAAAAATTTTGAATATCACTTAAAACATTAAGTGTCACTTAAAATGAAGTAAAATTTTAAGTGACAGGGTCACCACTTAACAATGAAATCTGAAAATTGAAAATTTTAAACACCACTTAAAATTCAGATCTTAAAATTTTCAGTACTTAATTTTCAATTTTATCAAACAGCTCCGAACTTGCGTTTATATTGCTGGTGTCTTCTGAGCATGTCTTTTATGAGCAATCTATAGGTGATTTTTGTTTGTTTGTTTTATTTTATTTCCCTTCACTGAACCTCAATCATAAAAATTGATAAGTCATGGTTCCCTCTATGGGGTTCTTGATGAAAATGTGACATGTTATCCTGTCTCTTCGTGTTATGTTCATTTTCTGATGCAGTCTGATCCTAGCTGCTGGGACCTTTAATCCAATGAGATCAGATATGCTGACTCAAAAGTTTTCCCTCTCCTAATATTATGTGAAATCAATGCAAAATCGACAAATAGTTTTCTGAAGGTGGGCTTTGGTTGCTTAATTGTAGCTTGAACCTATGAGTTTGGAACTGAACACAGTTTGCATATAAAGATAAGGTTGCGTATGTCTGATCCTACCAGACCCCAGGCACGGTGCCACAGTGTTACTATCGGGGAACTTGCCCTCCATAATATATTAAAAAAATCTATTACTTTTTTTAAAAAAAATGATAATTATATATATATATATATATATATATATATATATTTGCATCTCTAAAAACACTCAATTTTATAACTTTGTTAAATAGCATTTGAGTTTTAAGTCAGAGCTTTTCCTGCCGTGACTTATACGTTACCTTTATAATCTTAATTTTCTTTTGAACTGAGGCGCATGTTGTCGCATTTACAATGGAGTTCCTGAGTCGGTTCCACAATTTTTTTTTTTTTTTTTTTTTGTGGTGAACCTTGTACTTTTAAAAAAAATAATTTTGCATTAATTTTGAAAATATAATACATCTTTTATGAATTGAATATTTATTTAGTTAAATTCAAATTTAATACTATTTAATAATCTCTTAAGAAGAAGTACAACACTAATTATATTTTCCATAACGACAACATCGTAAAATTCATTAATAAGTTAGTCTTTATAACAGAGTTAGTTAAGTAACTTCGATACTGGCCCTGGCCCGAATTCATTACACTGTGAAAGTGACCAATACCACAACTGCAAATTGTCAGCTAAAGTATTTTCTAAATTATGTAAAACATTTTCAAGTTTTTCACTATTTTTGGTGGGTTCATTCGGTGTCTAGCAAATGTCTTGCACATATTTAGAGAATCTCATCTATATAAATTTTAAAAAAACATTGTTCTTCAATATAAGGCATCAAATATTAAAATATAGGGTTAAATTTCATTTATACTTTCTAAGGTTTATCTTAACATTAGTCACACCCCCTGAAATTTGCAAAAATTTATTTACACCCCGTCAGTAAAATTTGTTGTGAAATATCTTAAATGTTCTTAAGCCAAATAAAATTAAACTAACTTAATTAATTCCAGGATAGTTCAAGTTCAATGTGCAAACAACTCTATTCTCAAATCCAAACAACCCCAAAAAACCAACATCCTTATCCCTACCCTAATATTCACACCACTCCAAACACTCACCCCGAACCTCCACTGCAACAACCATCACCATCCCTACCACAATCACCATCGCCACCCCTACACCACTACCATCCCATCCCCACCATCAAGGCCATTGCCACCCCATCCCCCGCCGCCACCGCCACCCCCACCTCCACCATCACAAAACCCTCACCCCCAGAATCACCATCACCGCCACCACCACCCCCACCCCCACCCCTACCGCCACCGCCTCCCCCCAAATTGGGAATGTTCTCTCTTTCTCTCTTTAACAATAAGTCGTGTTTTAGTCTTTTATGATTATTATTTTTTTGGGTTCAGTTATGTGCTTTTGTAAATGGAGGTTTATTAGCGATGGTTGTGTTATTAGGGTATAGAAAATGATTGCATATATATATATATATATATATATATATATTTCAGATATATACAATGATACTTGTGGTGTGATTTTATTTTTCCTTACAATTGAATAATTGGTGCATTAATAAATTTTGATCTTATATTTTAATTTAAAAATATAAATTTAAACTTTTAAAAAAGTGGAATAATTTTTTTCATAAATTTATGTCAAATTATTTAACAAATTATAGAATTATTTTTAAATATCTTTTAATTTTAATTTTTAGGATTGGTAGGGAGTCAAATTAATAAAATATGGAATCTTTATTTTCAAATACCACCTAATTCAACATTGAGGATAGTTTATGTATTAAATTAAAATTTCTGGGTGATGTGATGATATAGGGGGTGTAAATGATGTGTATAAATAGAAATAATGGATGTAAATTAATTTTTGGAAATCTCAGGGGGTGTGACTGATGTTAGGACTAATCTCAAGTAGGGATGGCAAAATGGACCGATCCGGGCGGGTTCCGACCCGATTCGACCCGACTGGGGTGGGTTTGGTATGTTTAAAAACGGGTTTGGGATCAAAAACCAAAACCCGAAGCGGGTTTGGGTCGGGTTCGGGTTTTGCAAAAAACCCGTCGGTAACCCGACCCATTAGTAACCCGCTGGTAAAACCCGGCGGTAACCCGACCCGTTAGTAACTCGACGGTAACCCGTTGGTAAAACCCGTCGGTAACCCGACCCGGTTCGACCTGTTTATGGTTATTTTAAAAAACAAAAAAAAAAACATGTACAATTTTGTATGCCCAAAGTAAGCCTCAAAATATATAGTCATCCCATTTTATAAAAAAATCAAAGTGTGAAATACGATAAAATATATTGATAAATTTATATAAATTTTAAAATAATTATTCTATAAACATCTTATAAGAATAAATGTCCATAGTCCATAGTCCATTAAACAATATTATAGTAAAATATTTCATTAATAATCAAAATAAGTAACAATATAATGTAACTATTGGATTTCAATTAGTTAGAAATATTCAATTAGTTAATTCAATCAGTTAACTATGTTAATTGAATAATTATTTAATTATATTATACAATACAAATATAAGAGTCAATTTGACTCAATTGAATTATGAATTTACTATAAAAGGATAATTATCACATTATACTATTATAAATAATGGAATTGAACTTTTATATTTTATTATAAAAGGATAATTATCATATTATACTATTATAAATAATGAAATATAAAATTTTTTAGATATAGTGAAATTAAATTCGACTCAATTGAATTGGTATTTTAAGTTATTTGAACACAATTTGACTCAGTTAAATTAGGAATTTACTTAATTTCACTAATTGAATTCAAATTGACTCGACTAAATTGAGATTTTTCTAAATTGAACTCAATTGAATTGGTATTTTACTTATTTGAACTCAATTTGACTTGGTTGAATTAGGAATTTACTTAATTTTATTAAATTAAACTCAATTTGACTCAACTAAATTGAGATTTTTCTAAATTGAACTTAATTCGACTCAATTGAATTGTTATTTTAGTTATTTGAACTCAATTTGACTCAGTTGAATTAGGAATTTACTTAATTTCACTAATTGAATTGAAATTGACTCAACTAAATTAAGATTTTTCTAAATTGAACTGAATTGAATTAGTATTTTATTTATTTGAACTCAATTTGACTCATTTGAATTAGGAATTTACTTAATTTTTAATTTGACTCAACTAAATTGGGATTTTTCTAAATTGAACTTAAATCGACTCAATTGAATTATTATTTTAGTTATTTGAACTGAATTTGACTCAGTTGAATTAGGAATTTACTTAATTTCATTAATTGAACTCAAATTGACTCAACTAAATTGAGATTTTTCTAAATTGAACTCAATTGAATTGGTATTTTTACTTATTTGAACTCAATTTGACTCATTTGAATTAGGAATTTACTTAATTTTCAATTTGACTCAACTAAATTGGGATTTTTCTAAATTGAACTTAATTTGATTCAATTGAATTGTTATTTTAGTTGTTTGAACTGAATTTGACTCAGTTGAATTAGGAATTTACTTAATTTCACTAATTGAACTCAAATTGACTCAACTAAATTGAGATTTTTCTAAATTGAATTGGTATTTTAGTTATTTGAACTCAATTTGACTCAGTTGAATTAGGAATTTACTTAATTTTCAATTTGACTCAACTAAATTGAGATTTTTCTAAATTGAACATAATTCGACTCAATTGAATTGATATTTTAGTTATTTGAACTCAATTTGACTCAACTAAAAAATATTAGCGCATGGACCAAGATCACATGATTATATAGGATTATAATTTGATACATAAGCGAAAATGTCGCTTTTTTGTTGAGATATTTGTTTACATGTTTATTTGTGATTGTTCAAGACCCCGTGATAATTCATATATATATATATATGCGTGTTTTCCGATAATATGTCGTATTGTGTTGGTTTGAGACTTAATTACATGTTACATATGATCAAATCAAATGGAATTAGAGCATTATAATGAACAATATCCTCCAGATACAAGTGGACATCCTGTTCTAGGTCTTTGAGAAGCTCAAGTCAGGAGCTCTTTTTACATATACTTGATGCTGAATTTCACAGCAGTTTCTCCTCTCAAATATGGTAGTAAGGGTTTTCAATATTAAGTCTTGTCCATTTTTATTTATTGTGCAATAATTGAAGATAAATTAATTAGTTCAGAATACCTTTCCTTCAGATTTTAACAACTCGTAAACTTTTCATAGTGGTTTTAAACCTGCAGTCATTTAATTTTTTGTAGCTCTTCATGTCTATATCTGTGAATATCTGTGAACATCTATATATATATATATATATATAGCTAAAAGTGTAAGAAAGTAGTAAGCACACATGGGTTAATATCAAAGACATGGAATGAAGTATTGAATGACATTTTGTTACCGATGGTAACCCGATGGAACCCGTTTATACCGACGGGTGGTAATGGTATTACCGATTACAACCCGTCGCGGGTTTGGGATGAGTTTGGTATTAGTAGTGTTTAAATGGGGTGATAATGGTATTAGCCAAACCCGACCAGTTGCCATCCCTAATCTCAAGGGATGTAAATAAAATTAAGGGTTATTATCAACAAACCCCCATGTGGTTTCATATTTTGATCAACTACCCCCCTCCCTTTCAGAAAACCCCCCTGACGTTAACAAATTTGATCAACTTGTCCCATTCCCTACAATTTTGGACAAAACTGCCCCTGAAACTAAATGGGGGTTTACTGATAAACGATTTTTTTATTTATATATGCCAACAAAACACATTAATGCCAAAATATTATTTTTTTCAACTACCAATTAGAGTAAAATATAAAAAATATTTTGAACTACAAATATATAAGATTTGTTTTTCGTTTTTAACTTTTGTTTTTTTTGTTTTTTTACTATAAACAAAATTTTTTTGATTTAAAAAACTTTAATGACAAAATAATATTTTTTTGGGAACTACTAATTAGGGTAAAATATAAATAAATTAAGTACAAAATATAAAAATATTTCGAACTACAAATGAGATTTTTCTTTTCATTTCTAACTTTATTTTTTATATTTTACTATAAACGAAACAAATTTGATGCATCAATATTTTTAAATGAACTACCAATTAGGGTAAAATATAAAACAATTAGGTCCAAAATATAAAAAATATTTTGAACTACAAATGAGATTTTTTTTTTCATTTTTCATTTTCTTTTTGTTTTTAACTTTATTTTTTATATTTTACTATAAACGAAAAAAAATTAATTTATGTCAAATAAAAATTTAATGCATTAATATTTTTAACTGAACTACCAATTAGGGTAAAATATAAAAAAATTAGGTCCGAAATATAAAAAATATTTTGAACTACAAATAAGATTTTATTTTTCCTTTTTAATTTTATTTTTTATATTTTACTATAAACGAAAAAAATTGATTTATGTCAAATAAAAAATTAATGCATCAATATTTTTAACTGAACTACCAGTTACGGTAAAATATAAACAAATTAGGTCCGAAATATAAAAAATATTTTGAACTACAAATGAGAATTATATATATATATATATATATATTTATATATATATATATATAATATATATATATATATATATATAATTTACAATAAATGAAAAAAAAATTTATGCCAAAAAAATATCTAATTGGAATGTTAAAATATTGATGCATTAATTTTTTGGCAATGTATTGGAAAGTTAAAAATATTGATGCATTAATTTTTTATTTTGGCATAAAATAATTTTTTTTCGTTATAGTAAAATATAAAAAATAAAGTTAAAAACGAAAAAAAAAATCTTATTTGTGGTTTGAATTTTTTTTATATATATATATATATTACCCTAATTGGTAGTTGCAAAAAAATTATTTTGGCATTAATGTATTTTTTTGACATAAATAAATAAAAAAAATCGTTTATCAGTAAACCCTCTATAGTTTCAGGGGCAGTTTTGTCCGAAATTATAAAGAAGGGGGCAAATTAATCAAATTTGTTAACATCATGGGGGTTTTCTGAAAAAGAGGGATTAAGTTGATCAAAATATAAAACCATATGGGGGTTTGTTGATAATAACCCTAAAATGTAACTAAATATTTTAGGTCCAAACCATCAATACATAAATCATGTTCTCATAACGTGTTGGGTAGAATCATAATGGTGTGACTTGCATGGTTTATTTTGGATGACTCTGCATTATAAAACTCTAATATTAATGAGAGGGAAGGTAGGAGTATTTTAGCATACGTAAAATGATATTTAATGGAGAAATATTGAGGATTTAAAATTTGAGATATTGGTTAAAATTAGTTATAGTGAAGAATAATGTCTGTTTGATGAGGTAGATTTAGATTTTAGAATAAAACTGATTGTGATTATGGAACAAAATTATAATTTCCTCTCTCTTTTAATCATTTTTGTTAGTTCGCCTTTTTGTCATTTTTAAAATATTTCTTTTCAATTTTTAAACTCGGTGTAAGTTCATATTTAATAATATGGAATCTTTTCAACTAAATTTCCAATCTTCACACATTAAAATAGATGTGATGTGGTTGTTACTATTATAATAATTAAGCTATCTGAGCTTTCAAAAGCATAACTGAATCAGGCAACTTGAAACTGATTCCCAAACACTTCATTAAGGCTAATATAAATAAAAAATTTAAATAAGTAACTAGTAAGATGCTAATATGAAAACTCAATTGATAAATAAATAATGTGTCTTTGGGCGTCATAGGGGTCATATTGGCTTATGTTAAAGAAAAGAGTTATATCGCATAAATAATCAATAAAACAGTTCAATACCCATTATTGTGATTAACACTTACTTCAGGAAGGACCGGAGCCACTTGTTGGGATGATTGAACAGAAACGGCCACCTCCTAGTTGACCGCCAACCGAGAACATAACTTAGAGAAAGGGGAACCCTCATTTGACTAAAGGCAAAGAAAACTCAATTCAAGAGTAGATTTTAGGATCCCCTTCTGGCACGAAATTATTCGCACTTGTTGGCCAAGCAAGAAAAATATTGTATTTTTTGATACATCACCATGTTGCACACCCATGGGCATACGGCCTGGCGGGCCTTCTAGAAACATGGTCCAAGCCCGGTGAAGAAATATAAATTTCAAAGATGCTCTTAGCCCTTCTTTAGCGGTCTAGGTTTACCTTTGAACCCGAGTGTTGCAGTAATTTTGCTAATTTTATATTATAGAGAGAAAGTCTCGTTTGTGAACTTACTCGCTTGAATCAAGTCTTAACTCATTCATAATTACTACCACAAGAAAGCCGCCCCTCATCACTTACCGCTATTTGTTCTTTGGTTCTGGGGGGAATTCACAAAAAGTTTTATGGTGTTCCTTTTAAGAAAGCACAACAATTGAAACGGGTAGTCCGTCTTTCCATTTTTTTACCCATTTCTTGGGTAAAGTCCCCCAACTATATTTGAAAATGACTCGGTTATCCGGTCTCAGAAACTTCAGCATGGATGAGATATTAAGCTTGAGTATCCGGGTTAGTGGAAGTTCATAAAAACCTCGAATGACCCAATTAGGTTTATATCAGACAAATCACCTAATTGATCATTTGATCTTCACCATAATCACATAAAAAGATTATCCCCGTTTGTCTGCACCACAATATATATATATATATATATATATATATATAACATTATTTTCACTCTTTCGGATATAGTACGAACTTTTTTCATAGGGTACTGCACCCAAAATTACAGCAAGAATATTATGGTCTATTTGGTTTATATCGCTGAAAACTGTTCTCGAATTTTCAGAAAACATAAAATTATTCTCAAAAATACAAATCAGACAAGCCGTTAACTTTTATCATTTAATTGTCGTCACTACCTATAGAGAAAATAGAAGAACAAATCCAAGCAAGTGATTATGTAAAGTACAAACAATAGTGCTGATGGGGCTAAAGCTAAACATTTTATTTAGCTTTACAATGATATGAGTTTCGGAACATGTCCTACAAGTAAATTAAAATTAAAATTCAAGCTAAATTGCACCTATTATTAACAACCATGATAAATATAAGAAAAGAAAGAGGGCTCAATTCACCTCAAGGTAGACGATTTGCAAATGTCACATATATTAAGAGATTAACTACGCTTCTTCAACAAGTATTTCAGGAATGGAGAGGTGAGATTTCGAGATGCTTCAGCGGATAGTGCAATTATATCATCAATGTCTTGGTGCTCAAAAGCTTCATTTGGAAAGAGGAACAAGTGAAGAAGATGACGATGATAGTGCTTCTTTTCGTGATGCTGCTGTTGTTAGTAAGGATTTGTTTGTTGCGGTTGATCTCATAATCGAATGATGTGCTAGCTTCTCAGTCCTCCGACTTCTTCAAGGCAGGGATTTGGTGGCATTGCACCATAATGTTGCCAATTAGGGATGCACAAAAAACCGATCATTTTATTGAATAAAGACCATCAGGCAGCTTTTCTGAAATCTCCAAAACGTGTTCATGGAGTGTCCAAAAGTATTTAAGTTTTAGAACACTTCTAACCGTGACAGACACATGTCCGGACACTCTTAAAGTCCTCACCATCAACATATTTCTCAATTTCAGCCCATCTTCATTTACACATCATCGGACCAAAAAAACGAAATTCCTTAACATTATGTTCCAGGCTACCCAACGACAAATTTCTCGATTTCAACATTATATTCATACCATATATCATCCAACACAAACGCATCTCACTAGATTTATTCCATACATCACAATGCCCATGTTCTTTTCATTCATTTCGTTCCCTCTGCCGACCACTAACAAATTTCTCAAATTTCATCCATTTCTTTCCATCTGCCACCCACCAACAAAATCATCCAACACAAACGCCTACATTCTTTTCATCCATTTCTGTCAAGCCACGAATTTCTCAATTTTCAGCCTTTTCTCTGCTTCTTCTGCCACTTACCCTCCATTCCAAACATCATCTGACAGCAACTAGAAATTTCCCTATATTCCCAGCTGACTTCCTCATCTAACATCTCCCTCTCACTTGTTGTTCTTGTTGTTCGGGATCACATTTTTGTAATAGAAATCCTCTTCATATGCTGAGGCAATCACAAAATCCTCCCAGAGGTATTGAAGTTTCTCATGTCCTTGATGAATGTTCCCAATTCTTATCATCCTTCCAATCTCCAATGACAATTTGGCGAGGCGGTCGACAAATGAATTCCCCTCTCTTGGGATATTCAGAATATTATTTACCAGATTCGACCTCAGCATCTCTCATATAGCTGCGTAACTAGGATAATCATCTTTTGGGATGGGGTTTCTTCTTGTTAGTACCCTGAAAACCTCTTGATTGCCCACTGGAAGTGTGAACTCTTCCCCCCATTCCTTCTCCCTCTTGATTGTCCACCTGAAGTGTCAACTCTTCCCCCCATTCCCTTCTCTGATCAACACGAGACCATGGAGCACAGTCCCTATCTCGGCACCATCGTTTCTTTGTTCAGCCTGGTGGATATAGATGGTTCATGAGTCAATGTGCCTTGGATAATCCACCTTATTTTTGTTGTGCCGCTCATGATACTGTTAGCTATAAATTATTTCCTATTCCTTCCATACCAACAATCGAAACGGTCAAAATATTCTCTCCAAAACAAAGGGCCATGTTGTAACAAAACCCTCCAAGTTATATTACCATTTTCAAATTGCAACTCCATAGATCGTTGAATTGAAGTGATTTGATGACCTAATCTAAGGCAAAACTCAATAAAGAGTACCTCGTTGGGCGATTGGATCTGACCCATAGCTTTGCGCCAAAAAAGATTGATGGAGAAGTCATCAGCATCGGCAACTAAGTCTGTCTTCTGGTGGTCCTTGGCGGCTCTGGGTTTGTGGAGCTCATTGGAGACGCCCAAAGCAACACTCAATCCAGCTAGGGGGCTCGTGAGTTAAGTCAAGTGGATGCCTCCAATCTTCCTTATTAAAGTTAGGGTAATTTGCATTGACACCCCTGAGATTTGGGTTAATTGCAGCCAGATGACGATCAACGAAACATTTGCAAAAACACCCCTAAGCTTTCAAAAGTCTTGTAATGACACCCCTTTGGGCCATGAAAAGTCATATTTGTCTTTCTTATAAATATGGTTAATTTCAATAAACCCCATCTACTATTGAATTTAATTAACTAACTTCTCTTGTATCCGGATTGTCCACAGTTCTTTCCAATTTAATCAATTAACCACTCATATATCCGGATTGTCCCATATACTTTTCAATTTTAATCACATTACCCCCACCCTCAAACAATATATATATAAATTTCAAAAAATATATATCAAATTTCAAAAAAATATATAAAATTTGAAAAAATATATATAAAAAATTTAAAACAATTATATAAAATTAAAATTATATATATATTTATTTCGAAAATAATATATAAAATTCGAAAAAAGTATATAAATTTTGAAATATATATATAAAATTCGAAAAATAAATAAATTTTGAATATATATAAAATTCAAAAAGAAATATATATATATATACATATATAATTCGGAAGAAATATATAAATTCAAAAACATATAAATTTAGAAATAATATATAAAATTCGAATATATATATATAAATTTCAAAAAATATATATTTTGAAAAACAAAATTAGAATAAATAAATAAATTTAGAAGAAAAAAATATATATTGGCAAAATATCATATCTTTTATAATGAAGTGAATCAAACTACTTACAGAAACAACAATTAGTAATCTTTTTATATATATTTTTCCAAAATATATTTATATTTTTGAATTATATATATATATATATTTCGAAATGTATATGATGTTTTCAAAATTTATATGATGTTTTCGAAAGTTATATGATAATTTCAAATTTTATAAAAACAAATATATAGGGATTTTTATAAAATTTGAAATTATCATGTAACTTTAGAAATCAAACTACTTATACGATTTTTTTATAAAATTTGAAATTATCATATAACTTTTGAAACACATCATATAAATTTCGAAAATGTCATATAAATTTTGAAATATATATATAATTCAAAAATATATATATTTTGGGAAAATATATAAAAAAAGATCACTAATTGTTGTTGGTGTAAGTAGTTTGATACATTTCATTAGAAAAGATATGATATTTTACCAATATATATTTTTTTCTTCTAAATAAATTTATTTATTCTAATTTTGTTTTTCAAAATATATATATATTTTTTCAAATTTTATATATTATTTCTAAATTTATATGTTTTTGAATTTATATATTTATTCCGAATTATATATGTATATATATATTTCTTTTTGAATTTTATATATATTCGAAATTTATATTTTTTTCAAATTTTATATATATATTTCAAATTTTATATACTTTTTTTCGAATTTTATATATTGTTTTTGAAATAAATAAATATATTTTTAATTTTATATAATTGTTTTAAATTATATATATATATATTTGAATTTTATATATATTTTTTGAATTATATATATATATATATATATATATATTGTTTGAGGGTGAGGGGTAATGTGATTGAAATTGAAAAGTATATGGGGCAATCCGGATATAGGAGGGGTTAATTGATTAAATTGGAAAGTACATTGGACAATTGGGATATAAGAGAGGTAAACTGATTAAATTCAATAGTAGATGGAGGTTTATTGAAATTAATCATATTTATAATAAGGGCAAATCTAAATTTTTAAGGCCCCAAGAAATGTCATTACAAAACTTTTAAAAGTTCAGGGGGTGTCTCTGCAAACTTTTTGTTGACCATCCCAAATATCAGGGGATGTCAATGCAAATTACCCTTAAAGTTATTGTATATCAGAAATAAATATTCCTACTGCCCCCAAATAATAAAGGGTTAATTCCACATAGGCTCAGTCTATTGTGGTGTATATTTACGTTTTTGTCCTTAATTATGGAATAAAGACAAGTATGACTATCTATACAATTTAAGAGCAAAATTGACCATCTTCTAACGTTTTTTTGGGGTAATTTACATAAAATTCCTTGTGATTTTGGATTTTAATCGAGAAATCTATTATAATTCCAAAAACTTTCTTAGTTTTCATTCCGGTTACAATTACCCCATTGCTCCAAAAAAATCCAATGGGGCAAATTTCATTGGTCAACTAACTAAGGGTCTAACAGATACAATGGAGCAAATTTCAAGGGATATGGATAAGAATATTGAAAAGCTGAGGGAGTTTACCGGGAATTAGAGATAACCTGACTAGGTTTAGGTGGAATTAATCGAATAATAATTTAGCTTTTCAACTTTTAATTGAAATTCATTTTAATATTGTATTGATGTCATATTAATTTTTACCAATATGCTTTTTTCCTTTTTTATGATTTTTTTATTAAATACATTTTTTTACTTTAACTATTTTTTAATTCCATACATGGAAGGTAATTTTAAAAAGTTAAAAACTAGTATTTTATATTGATATTCACATCTGGACACGTAATTTATAACATATAAAAGTGAGAAGATAAACTATTACTACGACATGCAGAGAGTATAAAATAAATAATAATGTTGTTGTCATTATTTGCCTCCTATGAAGTACGAAGACTTTGTCGTAGCGTGTAACAAACACACTGATAAATGTTGAATACGGTACGAAAAACAGACAGAAGTATTCTGAAAATTAAATATTTTCATAAACAACTAAAACATGACATGGACACGTTTTGGCTTCATCGAGAACAATGCGATGTCACGGCAAGCTTCCGTTTGGGTGTACCAAGGAAGAGTCTGGGTTCAGGTCAGGTAAGTAGGGTGGTCTGATCACAACGAACGCGCTGCAAGTTTGGTAGGAGATAATACTACAGGCTCTTGTCCCATATCCTATTGAGATACTAATCAATTAATAATTTAAATTTTTGGGTTAGAACTGCAAAGTAACCCGTTATATTGAGTGCTTGTTTGGTAGAGGGAGTTGTGCCCTTTTTTTGGGTTTGGTTTTAAAATTTTGCTCCATTCCATGTTTGGTAAGCATGGTGTTCGACAAAAAATGTTTGAATAGTGTCACTCCATTGGACCCAAATCCATCAAATTTCACACCATCTCAATAGATGGTTTGGTTGGAGTTGGGTCCAATGGTTTGACACTATTCATTTATAATATTATATATATATAAATTTGAAAAATAAAATAGTTATGAAAAAATAAAATATTTCAAAAAAATCAAACAAAAAAATATATTTCATAAAAAATAAAATATTTCGGGAAAACAAATATTTCTAGAAAAAATAAAATATAATAAAAATATATTTATTATTTTTTAAAAAATATACAAATTATATGAATTTTTACTGAAATCTTTTATTTTTTTCAAAATATTTTATTTTTTTGAAATATCTTATATAAAATATTTTATCTATAAATATTTCGAAAAAATTAAATATTTATGAAAAATTAAATATTTCGAAAAAATTAAATATTTATATATTTTATTTTTTAAAACATATATATTTATAAAATGTTATTTTAAATAAATAAAATGTCAAACTATTCCAAGTTACCAAATATGTTTGGTTTCAGAATTTTAGCTCATACCAACTCTACCAAACATGGTTTGATTTTTCAGTTTCATTTTTTCTCACACCAAAACCATCTGCACCAAACATGGTTTGGAACCAAAATAAAATCACACCAACTCTAACCAACCCAACTCCAACCAAACCAAAATAAAAAATCAACACCACACCGTCAACCAAGCATCGAGTCCATTCACTTCTTGGAATGTTAGACTAATGTCAAGCCCATTCTGCAACTTTCCTTAGAAAGGACCTAACTAGTACTGATACATAACTAGATAGGATTGGATTGTTATTCTGGTTATTATGTATGATTGTTTATAAGGTAAGATGAGATTAGTACTCTTTACGACGTAAGACGAGACTTGAGTCGTTTGAGGTTTCCTCCTCTAGCTAATTAATCCCTCATTTACCACCCTTCATAAGTGGTTGCTGATGCTACATAAAGTGTGTACAAATTACATTAGACTTTGACAATGTCGGATCACATATAAAACGTTTTACCTTAACTTGGTCATCTGTTTTCAAAGAACGCTAACATTATTGAGAAGATTAACTCATAGTGTGAAAATTGTTTTAAAAAACTCAATTATAAAAATGTCTATTTTTAAATAATTGTCTTTTATAGTTTTTAACAAACATTTCCATGTTTTAAGAGTTTGAAAACAATTTTCAAAGATACAAACCAAACATGTCATATGTTCTCGATTTGGTTCTGCACTTTCTTCTTGAGTCGGTTCAGTTGCACCGTTTTAGAATTCCACTAGAGTTGCAATTTGATAGATTTGTATTTCTACCAATGCAATTTCAAATACATTATTTGAATAAGTCTTGGAATTCAAGTGTAATTGACTTTCAATCCCAACCCCAATTTAAATATAAAATATCATTAATCTTGAATTAAATTAGACAATATATATATATATATATATATATATATAAGTATGTAAATATATGTATGTGTATATATATGTGTGTATGTATAGGTATGTGTATGTGATATACATGTATATATATATGTGGATATGTAAATATTTGTGAGTTTATGTATTTAAAAACATGTATATATGTATATACAGGGGGATGTATATATCTGTAGTTATATATTTGTGTGTATGCATGTGTATTCATATTTGTATATATATGTGTGTGGGTATATATATATATATGTGTCTGTGTGTGTGTGTATTTATATATATAGGTCTCTATCTATATATATGTATGTATGTTTGTGGTTGTTGTTAGAGAAAATATTTAATGAGTTGAAGATTTGATATTAGAAATCACACCACATGATTTATTTTGTTAATTTAAAATTTGTGGAATTGGAATGCAATTCCGAATTCAAATTATTTTTGAACAACCAAACAATGAAATTTATGAAATTAGAATGCAATCCCAAATCCAAAGTCTAAAACGGTACAACCGAACGGACCCTTATATTCTCTCTTTGTTTTGTTAACCCAAACTATGAATTTATTAATTTGCAAATAATCAATTTCTACCTATTTCATTAATTTTGCTCATTTGTTTTTGATTGATTTATTGATTTTTTCAGAGGCCAAGGCCCAACAAGCCTCACAAAAAGGCAACCACAAAGCCCAACACAAAACTTTAAGTTTGTTGCTACAACAACAACTAAAAAATCCTTACTCTCCGGAAGCAAGACGTTTTATGTTTTAAGAATTTGTTATAATAATTTTCAGAAATACAAATCAAGCAAATCATATATTCTATATTTGATTCGGTATTTTCTTCTTATTATATTCTCTGGATGTTTTGTTAACCTAAACTATGCATTTGCAAAAGAGTTAATTTTAATAAATCCCCCTGTGGTTTTAAAAAAGATCATTTTGTCCTCCTCCTATACAGAAAACCCCCTATGATTACCAAAATGTATCGACTTGCCCCCTTTCTAAGAATTTGTTATAATAATTTTCAGAAATACAAATCAAGCAAATCATATATTCTATATTTGATTCGGTATTTTCTTATTATATTCTCTCGATGTTTTGTTAACCTAAACTATGCATTTGCAAAAGAGTTAATTTCAATAAATCCCCCTGTGGTTTTAAAAAAGATCATTTTGTCCTCCTCCTATACAGAAAATCCCATATGGTTACCAAAATGTATCGACTTGCCCCCTTCCTATAATTTTTGACCA
Organism: Cornus suecica; assembly: GCA_963922005.1. Taxonomy (NCBI): domain Eukaryota; kingdom Viridiplantae; phylum Streptophyta; class Magnoliopsida; order Cornales; family Cornaceae; genus Cornus; species Cornus suecica. Next base: position 30,502,193 of record OY998248.1, read on the forward strand.
AAATACCCCTACAATTTAATTTAATTAAAAAAAACATATAAAATTCAAAAATATATATATACAATATTCAAAAAATATATCGAAATATATTAAAATTCAAAAATACATATAAAATTCAAAAATAAATACATAAAATTCGTAAAAAAAATATATAAAATTCGAAAAAAAAAATATAAAACTCGTAAAAATATATATATATAATTCGTAAAAATATATATATAATTCATAAAAAATATATAAAATTCAAAAAAAAAATATAAAATTCATTAAAAACATATAAAATTCGAAAACAAACATATAAAATTCGTAAAATATATATAAAATTCGTAAAAATATATATAAACTAAAATAAAAACATATAAAATTCGTAAAAGTATATATATAATTCATACAAAATATATATAATTCGTAAAAAAATATATAAAATTCGATATAAATATATATAATTAGTAAAAAATATATAAAATATAAAAAATCATATAAAATTCAAAAACATACATATAAAATTCAAAAAAAAAAAAATTCGTAAAAAATATATAAAATTCAATATATATATATAATCCTTTGGCACACTACAATAGTATATTCAAACAAGATTATAAAAAAAAAGGGGTAGGAAAATCATAATATTTGATTTTTGGAAAAATCATAATACAATCCAAGAAAGTGCTCTTCCACTATATTTGATTTTTTTTTTTCAAAAACATTTAGATGTCACAATAGAGTATAGTCATAGTTTTAAAATAATTTATGGTCTTAAAAGTGTTTTTTTAGAAGTCAATTGTTCTTTTCCATTTCCATGCAATAAACAAAGTGCTGATTGAACTAACCCTTTTTTTAATATGGAGGGTCCAACATAATCTACCATTCATGTGATTAATAATAAAGTTATATGATTTTATTCCTAATTATAATTAAAATTAAAATGATATTTATGTTTTCGAGATATTTTATTTGATTGGTAATATGGTTTTTTCGAATTTTATAATTTTTTAAAATTTTATATTTTTTTTACAAATTTAATATCTATTTTACAAATTTTATATGTTTTCTTTCGAATTTTATATGTTTTGTTTTACAAATTTTATATATATTTTTGAATTTTATATATTGTTTTACGAATTTTAAATATTTTTTCGAATTTTATATGTTTTTTTTTACGAATTTTATACATGTTTTCGAATTTGATATGTTTTTTACAAATTTTATATATGTTTTCGAATTTTATATATTTGTTTTACGAATTTTATATATATATTTGAATTTTATATGTTTTTTTTAATTTTTATATATTATTTACGAATTATGTATATATATTTTTTGAATTTTATATGTTTTTGTTAATTTAATTAAATTTCAGGGGTATTTTGGTCCAAAATTATAAGGAGGGGTAAGTTGATATATTTTTATAACCATAGAGGGTTTTCTGTATAGTAAGGGAGCAAAGTGATCTTTTTGAAATTACAGGGATTTACTGAAATTAACTGTTTGCAAAAAGAATCAATTTCTACGTACTTCTATTATATTTTATTATATGTTTGGTTGCAATGAATCGTGGCATAGGGTCTGTTTGATTTCTGGTCTTGTCTTCTCTTTACCTGTTTTTCAGACTGAACCAGAAAGACCAGACTATTTATCAAACAAAATTTCAATCAGCACCAAAATCAAATCAGGCCACAACAGACCAAACAAAACCAGCTCAGACCAATCCAGCAAAACCAAACCAGACAAAACCATTTTATACACACACAATAAAGAAATTTAGCCGCCATTTTTCATAAATTTCCAAAATTTATACACAGTAATAAATTTGAAAAAAATATATAAATTTCGAAATAATATATATATAAATAAATTTCAAAAATAATATATATATAATTCGAAAACATATATAAATTTTGAAAAAATATATAAAATTAAAAAATAATATATAAAATTCGAAAATAATAAATAAAATTAAAAAATATATATATAAAATTTGAAACAAATATATAAATTCTGAAGTAATATATATAAAATTTGAAAACATATATAAAATTCAAAACAAATATAAAATTTGATAATAAATAATAAAATATATTTATAAATTACTTAAACAAACAATTAAATAATAAATTAATAGTATAAATAATAAATTAAATAAAACATATATATAAATAAAATAAAAATAATGAATAATAAACAAAATGAATTCAAAAATACATAAAAAAAATAATAAATAAATAAATAATAAGCAAAATGAATTAAATAATACAAAAATTAATAATAAAATAATGAAATTTTTAATTTGTTATTTATTTCTGTAATATATATATTTTTAATTTATTTATATTTTTTTGAATTTCATATAATTTTTTTGAATTTTAAATATTTCTTTCAAATTTTATATATTATTTTTGAACTTTATAATTTAGGTAAGTTTTTTGAAATTCATTTTTTTTTGAATCTATATATTTTTCCCCTTTTTATATATTTTCAGATTTTAATATAATTTTTTGAAATTTATATATATTTAATTATATATTTATTTTTGAATTTTAATATTTTTTTCAAACTTTATATATATATTTTGAATTTTAAATATTTCTTTCAAATTTTATATATTATTTTTGAAATTTATAATTTTATATATTTTTTCTAATGTTAAATATTTTTTAAAATTTTATATATGATTTTCGATTTTTTTTTATTTTCAATTTTTTAATATTTTATTTTCAAATTTATATATATTTTTTCATTTTTTATATTTTTTCAGGTTAAATTTTTTTTTTTGAATTTTAAATATTTATTTCAAATTTTATATTTTATTTTTGAATTTATACATATTTGAAATTTTGTAATTTTGAATATTCTTTTTGGTATATTTTATTGTAATTTGTATATTTGAGCTGAATAATTATTTGGTTCTTTTCGAATTCTATATATTATTAAATACAATGTTTTTAAAAAATTGATATATTTTATTGACATTCTATATATATATTTTTGAATGTTATATAATTTATTCGATTTTATATTTGATTTTTCAAAGTTAATATCATCATTTGGTATTTTATATTATTTGTAATATTGTATATATATATATATTGATTTTTTTATCATTTGATATTATTTTTTCTTTTATATATATAATTATATCGAATTTTATACTTCATAAAATATATAGTTGAATGTTTTTTTTTTTATATATAATAGTCTTTATTATGATATAAATACTGTATTCAATATTTTAATCAATCAGTTTTAGAATATACCACTTATTGGAAACAGACAGTTTTCCAAACAAACACAATTTCAATTAACACTAAAACCAAACCAGACCACACAAGACTAAACAAAACCAACCCAGACTAATCCAGCCAGACCATACCACTTTTCAAACATACCCTTAGAATTGGAAAGAAATTAGTTCAAAGATGAAAATAGATTATTGCAACCATTGCTGCCTACTCTTTCATCACCGGAATTACATGTTTTTGAAGAAGATAGCCAGAAACTATTGCTGCCTAATGTTCGGGAAACATGAATATGTTGGAATGCTCTTAAAGAGTTGATATCTTATGGAAAAATGAATCCATCTATAAGCCATTGTTTCATTATTTATTTTTATTAAATTCGTAATATAATTCAGAAATACAAGTCAACCATACCAGTAGTGTGAACCAACTTCATTCGTTTTGGAGATGACCCAATTATTGCTCAAAACATATATATATATATATATATATATATATATATATATATATATATATATATTTGACAAGTTTTTTTTTTTTTTTTTTGAAAAGACATACTTGACAAGTTGGTAGAGTTCAGTAAAAGGATGCAAATAGGTAGAGTTCATTGTGGGCATTGTGCTTTTTTCTTTCTTGTAATATTTTTGTTATTAGTTTTTTCTTTAATTTTGATTTTTGGATTTGTTGTTGTTGTTGTTGTGTAATATAGACTCTAAAAATGGTCTTTTTAAAAAAAGTTTCCTTTGGAAAACCTTGGCGTTTCCAAGTTCAATCAACAATGGTGGTGTTTACTAACATGAAATATTTACTTCCTGAAATGAAGAAGTAAAAGTAAAATATTGTTTACCAATTTATTTTTAGTTTTGCCCTTCAGGAAACGTTTCCTTTAATTGTAAACAAAAGAGGAAACAAGAAAAATGGTACTTCCTCTTTTTGTTTCCTCTCGCTTTCAAAATGACCAAATTTCAAAGTTGTAAAATTGGGACTTTCATGTCTTTTGGACTAATAAATTTAAATATTATATATAAATAATAATAAATGAATTAAATATTTTTATAAATTAAAAAATATTTAATAAATAAAATAAAAGTGAATGAATAAATAATAATAAACAAAATAATCAATAATAAAATAGATTAAATAATACATAATAATAATAAATAATAATAATTATGATAAATAAAAAATACAAATAATAAATAAATTAAATATTTTTATAAATTAAATAAAAATATAATAAATAATAAATTAAACAAATATATTTATAAATTAAATAAAAATAATGAATTATTAATAATAAAAATAATAAATTAAATAATATACAAAATTAATAATAAATAAATAAAACTTATGATAAATAATAAATATAAATAAAAAATAATAAGAAATACATATAATAAATAAATAAAAAGTAAGAACAAAAATTTTTTAGTAAACATAATTTCTGTTTTTTATTTTTGTTTCTGAAAAAAATCAAAATTTAGGGTGCATTCACTAACGTGAAACGTTTTTCATTTCTATTTTTCTAAGAAACAAAAATATATTTCCGTTTCTCTTATTGAAAACAAAAAATATAAATGATGTTTATTAATCATTGACATTCTCATAATGTTGAGAACAAGAAACAAAGAACATGTTTAATAAAACAATTATTTCACAAATTTCCTATCATAATTCTTTATAATTATAGTATGTTATTTATTGCATACTAATATAAAAATATCATATTTAATAATTAAAAATATATATATATATAATAGATTATATTTTTTTGTCTCATAAATTCAAACTAGTATATAAAATTTTACATATTAAAATTTATTTTATATAATTAAAAATATTTTATTGTTTAATGAATATTTTATTATTTAAATAATATATTATTATTTAATATATTATATTTCATATTTAATAATATGTTATTATATATAATTAATTATATATTTTTGTCTAATAAATTCAGACTAATATATAAAAAAAATTTATATTAAAATTTATTTTATATTAATTAAAAATAATTTTATTATTAATAATAATATTTTATTATTTAATATAACATATTATATATTTAAAATAATATATTAGTTGTAATGGGAAAAAAATTGAAAGTGAAAAAGACAAATGTGAATGTTGAATTAAATGAAGAAAATGCTTGAAAGGTAAGTTGGTGAGAGAATAAAACCAAATAATAAAGAGCATAAAGACAAATAGTAAAAGACAATAAAGGTAATAGTGAAAGAAACGTTTCTCTTCTACAGTAGAGAAACATGTGAAACACCTTTTTTATGTTTCTCATTTTTATGTGAAACATGAGAAACATTTCTCATTATTTGGAAATAGAAACAATTTATTAAACATTATTATTGTTTCTGTTTCTACTTTTTGATAGGTGAGAACAGAAAACGTGAAACGTTTCACGTTAGTGAACGCACCCTTAGTAAACAAGATTTTACTTTCTATTTTTCTTAAGGAATCAAAAGTATAATTCTACTTCTTCAAAAAACGAAAACAAGAAATATTTTCTGTTAATAAACAGTTTCCTTTCTTTTCTTTCTCTATTGAATCAATGGAACATCATATTTGGGAGTATACAATCAAAATTTAGTACGAAAAGTTAGGTTTTCACCTGAATTCCCTCAAACTTCAATCTTCACACATTCAAGGCAGTATATATACATTTGTATATGTAAATGAAATAGAGTGTGCATAGTATAATGGTAATTACGAGATTAATAATTAACCAAAATTTTGCGGCTAAATATCTGAGCTTTCAAAAGTATAAGTGAAATGGTCAAATTGAAATAAATTCCCAATTTGTGACGTCCCACATCGTCCGGGTATAAGTCTGATAATGTACTTATATGAATAGTGTTGTCTTCAATTGATATGATGCTTTTTATTTTTGTTTTCTCTTTTAGATTGCATAATACCCCATTTTCACAATTTATGTCTGTTTAGAGAATCTAACATTTTTAAAAAGAGGACTTTTACTTTTTTATATTGCATGGATAGTTTCATGTATTATTAAATTTATAAGTTCAATGGATAAAAGTTAAATTGGTATTTATAAAAAAAGAAAAGAAAAGGGTACATCGAATTTTCAAAAGAAAACTTAAATTGTGATGAAGAGAATAGGTTTAATTCAAATAACTGAAAATGAGAGTGATTATGTGACTAATGCACAATTTATTTGAAAGTGAAATAATCTACTAAAATATTTTCTAAACTATGTAACACATTCTCAAGTTTTTTTCACTTTTTTTTGGTGGGTTCATTCGGTGTTTTAGCAAATGTCTTTGCACATATTTTGACAATATAATCTATGTATAAAGTTTTTAAAATATATTCTTCTTCTATTTAAGACATCACTTTTTTTTTTGGGTGGTTCATTCGGTGTTTTACCAAATGTCTTTGCACATATATTGACAATATAATCTATGTATAAAGTTTTTTAAATATATTCTTCTTCTATTTAAGACATCATCCAAACAATCAAATAATTAGATCATGTTTCATAGTGTAGTTTGGTAGAATGATAATGGTGTGACATGCATGAGGTAAAATAATAGTGGCATGACCGGTTTTATTTTGGATGATATCCAACGGAGAGATTGAGATTCTAAAATTTGAAATATTGGAGAAAACTATCACCTCACCGAAGTGAAGGAGAGACTCCATAATGACCCCATATAATTGAAAATATTCATTTACAGAGAAACTTAAAACTGCTTGTATTATTTTGGGTTACGTTTTGTATAGGACAAAAATAACTACCTCTTATTTTTTTGCGTCATAATCAGATACTATTTTTTTTTATTGTTTATCACACTGTTTGATATTTGAATTGACGTTTTATCAAAACTTACCAATTTTTTTAATGCTAGTATTACGAAAATGACAACTTAGAGTAAGAATAATCTTATTTTTGATAACTCTAAATAAAATAATTATGCATTTGACAAGTTGGTGTACATGCATGCAGGATTAAAATGCCCCAAACAACTTTTAATAGTTTAATAAGAATGAAAAATAGGTAAAAGGTATTATGGAACGAACTTTTAGTTTTCCCTCTCTTGTAATCATTTTTGATAGTTGGCCTGTTCTTTAAAAAAAAAATTTATTACAAATCATCGTATTTGTAATAAAATTTCAAAATTTGTCATTTTTAAAAATTTTCTTCTGAAAATCCTTTGCGGTTTCAAGTTTAATCAATGTGGTACATTACTGTTTTCTCTCTTTTCTTTCTGTGTTGAATTAATGTAACATCATATTTGACGATATGACATTTAGTATGAAAAGTTAAGTTCTCATCTAAATTTCCTCACATGCAATCTATATGTAAATTAAATACATGTGCTTTGGTAATAATTGCAATAATAATTAACCTTGACTGAATCTGAGAAGTTGAAATTAATTCCCAAACTCTCCATTAAAGCTAATATATAAAAAATATATTTAAATAAGAGGCTAATTATGAAAACTAAATAAATAATGCGTGCGTGGGTGTGGCAACGGGTATATTGGCTTAAGTTAAAGTAAACAATTGATCATTTGATCTCTACCATAATCAGAGAAAAAGATTTATCACCAATTGTATGCACCACAATATATACAAATATATTATTTTCACTATTCCGAACAAAATATTAGACCTTTTCCCTAGGGTACTACTGCACTAAAAAAAACAGCAAGAATATTACTTTTCTCATTTAATTGTGATCGCTACCTACTTTCATTTACAGTCCCTCGGATTTGCTTTTACTTCAATCACAACTCTTCAGGTTGATAATTTTTATTTACATTCTTTATCAGATTTTAATAGTGTGAAATGTCTAAAAGGCTCTTAAACCAAACACTCATTAAATCATGTTAATCCTATGATAAGTCTAATCCTATATCCAAACATCAATTATTTTGTGTGTGAACATCAAGGGCATGTTTGGTTGGGGTGTTTTTGTGTTTGTTTATGTGTTTTGTGTTTATAAACTTGTTTGGTTAATGTTTTTGGGATGTGTGTTTAAAAACACTTTTTCACTTTAGGCAAATTTTAGGCATATGATAATAAACATGAATTTGGTGTTTATCACTTACACTTTCTTCACTTTATAATATATTTTATTATTTTATTATTTATATTATTAAATTATTATTTATTAATTTATATATTAATTTATAAATATATTCTATTTATTTATTTATTATTATTTCATTATTTAATTCATTTTACTTATAAATTATTTATTCCTTTTTAATTATTTAAAAATATATTTTATTAATTTAATATTAATTTATTATTATTATACTCATTTTTTATTATTATTATGAAGTATTTATTTTTTATTATATTTACTTATTATTTATTATTATATTTATTTTTTATTTTTTATTATATTTATTTTTTATTATTATTTATTTCATTTTGTTTATTATTTATTATTTTTATTATATGTTTTATGTAATTTCTTATTTATTTTATTAATTTATTATTATTATTTATTATTTAGTCCATTTTTTATTATTATATTTATTTATTATTATTGTATTCATTTATTATTATTATTATATTATATTATATTTATTATTTATATTATTAAATTAGTAATTATTAATTTATATATTAATTTCTAAATATATTTTATTTATTTATTTATTATTATTTCATTATTTAATTCATTTTATTTATAAATTATTTATTCATTTTTTATTATTTAAAAATATATTTTATTAATTTAATATTAATTTATTATTATTATACTCATCTTTTATTATTATTATGAAGTATTTATTTGTTATTATATTTACTTATTATTTTTTATTATTATTTATTTCATTTTGTTTATTATTTGTTATTTTTATTATATTTTTAAATATGTTTTATGTAATTTATTATTATTATTTATTATTTAGTCCATTTTTTATTATTATATTTATTTATTATTTATATTATTAATTTTTAATTATTGATTTTTAATTTTTCAATTTCAACCCAAAAAACATCCCTACCAAACATACTTCTGTTTTTGGATGAATAAACAAAAAAACAAAAAACGTGTTTTTTGTTTTTTTCAACATAGACACAAACACAAATACAACTCTACCAAACAGGGCCCAATTGTTTTGTATCCAAACACCCCCATCCTACAACATTTTCAAACCCTACAAACACATCTCTCCACCCTTGAAACCCTAGGCAACCATCTCTCCCAAGAGGCGATTTCATCAAATGCCACCAACCATGACGTCAATCCCACTACCCATCTAACCCCTCATCAATTCCGAGTCGTCGATGCCGCCAAATTACTCCTGATTTCGTCGTCAAACAGCTTTCGTCGGCATCAAATAGCTTCCGTCGTTAAACAATTCCCGATTTCGCCACCGTCGCTGACGAGCTCCACACCACCACCACCGTCGTCAACGAGCTCCACGACCACCAACGCCACCCGCCTGTCAAATAGCTTTCGTCGTTATATTTATATATTGTATGTAGAGCTGACAATTCGTGTCAGCGTGTCGACCCACGGGTCAACTATGTAATCTAATACTAGTGGATACGAAAATAAAACATTTTAAATTTGACACAATCCAACACGAAAAATAAAAAAAATAAAAAGAAATTGAATTTGACAACATTTAGTAATAGTTTATTAATATATTTCAATCCATGACCAATTAGATAATAAAAAAAATCTACAAAAAAATATAACAATAAATATTATCGTGTCAAACGTGTCATAAATTGTCAGCTCTAATTGTATGTGTGTGTTTGTAGTGATTTGCGTATATACACTGATTGTATAAACTAAGTTTTTATGCTGCTTTTCAAATGCAAAATTAGGCCAAACAATTTGTCAAATAATTATATATTGTAATGTAAATTAGGAAAAGTGTAAAATATGTATTTCAGTAATTTTTAACGGAATCTTCATTAATAAGTCTGAAAAATCAATAAAGATTTGGTGCATTTAGGTTATAAATGAAATTGTACAATGCATAAACTATGGGTTTGTAAAAATTAAAAGAATAAACTAGTTTTCAAATACATATTTAATTTTTTTTATATGAGATTCAATTCTTTTTATTATGAATATGTGAAAATTGAATATGTTAGTTTTAATCCGTTAATAAATTGAATATGTAAGGAATTGAATAATTTGTGCATATAATAAATTTTGATATAATATTTTAATTTGAAAATATAAATTTAAACTCTTAAAAAAGAGGAATAAATTTTTTCATAAATTTATGTTAAATTATTTAACAAATTATAAAATTATGTTTAAATATTTTTTCATTTTTATTTTTGGATTTTTAGAAATAGGAGGGGTCAAATTGATAAAAGTTATATCCTTGTTTTCAAACACAACCTTGTTAACACATTGATTGGTAGTTTAGGTATTAAAAAAGAAAATTCAGGATGATGTCATGCCTGAGGGGGTGTGAATGATGTGAATTTGAAAAAATTAAGAGGTGTAAATGAAAATTCTCAAACACGTGGGAGTGTGATTGAAGTAAAAGCAAACCTGAGAGGGTGTTAATCAAGCAAGTGATGAAGTAAAATACAAGCAGCAGCATGTAAACAAAAACTCTAGTGCAGATGCTCTGATGCTGATGGGGGCCAAAGAAAACATTTTATTTATCTTTCCATATTGTTTGGCTGATACAGAACAATAATATTAATTTCTTACAAGTAAATGAAAATTAAGATTCAAGCTAAAATGGTGGCTCACCTTTTGCAAAGTCTCATAGATCCTAAGAGAGAAGTAGCCTTCTTCAACCAGTATTTCAGGTAGCCGACAGTGCAACTATATATCATCAATGTCTTGGTGCTCAAAATCTTCATCTGGCAAGAGGAACAGGTGAAGAAGATGACGTTGACCGTGCTTCTCGTGCCGGTATTGTTGTTGTTTGTAACGATTGTTTGTTGCGCTTTTCGTGCCCGTATTGTTGTTGTTCGTAACGATTGTTTGTTGCGGTTGACCTCATAATCAACTGATCTGCTAGCTTCTCGTCCACCCCACCCAGATTGAACGGGACCGAAGAACCGAACCAAATCTACGGTAATTTTGCCCAATAAAGATGATTTGACAAGCTTTCTAAATACTGCAAATCATATGTTCTCACCCATCACCATATTTCCCAACTTCAGCAATATTACTTGGACATCAATAAATATTTCTTAATCATCAACAGATTTCTCAACTTCAGCCGCTCATAATCATCTTTATTCCCACATCATCCAACACACTACATCCCGCGGCCAACAACCAACAAATTTCTCAATTTCAGCACCATGTTCATACCATATATCATCCAACAACACAAACAACATCATCCAACAACACAAACAACATCATCCAGCACAAAGCCTATATTTTTTTCATCCATTTCACTCCTTTTACGATGTTCATTTCAAACATACATGTATTTATTTGGTCATTCTTTTGTTTTACATTATTTTCTTCTAATTAATTAGATATGTTGATGTTTTTAGACTATTTGATTCTCTCTCATTCTCTGATGGTGAATTCTATTTGGGATTTTTCTGATTCAGACCCCGAAAGCCCCTACAAGGGTACTTGAAGGGGTGAAACCTCAACCCCTCTGGTGAAATCAAACCATCTTCTATTATTATATCCCGTAATGAAAAAGAACAAGGATTATTGGGGAGAGAAAATCATTTCCTATTCCTTCCATACCAACAATCGAAACATTCTCTCCGAAATTGTAACAAAACCATGAAAGTTATATTACAATTTTCAAATTGTAACCCCATAGATCTTTGAATAAAGCGAAAAATCTTGTTATCTTGTTTATCACGAATTGAAATGATTTGATGATCTAGTCTAAGGTAAAAATCAACAATTAGTACCTTGCTGGGTGATTGGATCTGACCCATCATGGCTTTGAGGCAAAGGATTTGAGTAGAGAAATCATCGGCAACGGCAACTATGTCTGTGATCTAATGGTTTTTTGCGGCTCTGAGTTTGTGAAGCTGATTTGAGGCGCCCAAAGGAACACTCATCTCGCTAGGGTTTGTGAGAGAAAAGTCAATATGACTTCACATCTTCCTTATTATATACTAGGGAAAATTACATAAACTATCTTTGAACTATGACCTAATTGCATAAAGTATCCCTAATATTTGAATAATATCAGTTACTATCCCTTAGAACAGCCCAGTCAGATTTGTGCGTGAATTTACTTAAAAACCTTTGTTTTATATTATATTTTAGGGTTAATTTCAAGAAACCTCCTATACTATCCAGTTTTATCAACTAACCCCCACGATGTCCACTTTGCCCCAAAAATTATAAATTCAAAAATATATATATATTTTTCGGAGGGAGAATATTATTTTTCAAAATATGAATTATTTCTGAAAAAATAATACATATTTTTTGAAAAAAAATCATATTTTGGAATATAGTATATATTTTTCACAAAAAAATATTTTTTAGAAAATATCATATTTTGGAACATAATAGTATATATTTTTCATAAAAAAATATTTTTCGGAAAAGATCATATTTTGGAACATAATATATATTTTTCGCAAAAAAAAGTATTTTTCGAAAAAAAATTCATATTTTGGAACATAATAAGTACTTTTTTGAAAAAAAAATCATATTTTGGAATATAATATATATTTTTAGCAAAAAAAATATTTTTCGGAAAAAAAATTCATATTTTGGAACATAATAAGTATTGTTTTGAAAAAAAATCATATTTTGGAATATAATATATATTTTTCGCAAAAAAAGTATTTTTCGGAAAAAAAATTCATATTTTAGAACATAATAAGTACTTTTTTGCAAAAAAAATCATATTTTGGAACATAATATATATTTTTCGGAAAAAATTCATATTTTGGAACATAATATATACTTTTTCGCAAAAAAATTATTTTTCGCAAAAAAACTTCATATTTTGGAACATAATATATATTTTTTGGAAAAAATTCATATTTTGGAACATAATATATACTTTTTCGCAAAAACATTATTTTTCGAATTTTTTTTTCATATTTTGGAACATTATATATAAATTCAAAAAAATTAGGGTATTTAAGTAATTTTGTATGTAAAATTGGAACATGCAATGATACGAGGGCAAAAATGAAAGTTCACTACAAAAACAGCCTTTATTGACCAATTCTGGCGTTGACTTTGAACATAATGGGCTAAGTGTTACAACAAATGTGATTTTGAGGGTAGTTTATAATATTATTAAAACGTAAAAAATATCGCGTGCAATTAGATCATAGTTTAGGGATAGTTTATGTAATTCCCTATATACTAATTAGAAATAAATTATTCGTACTGCCCCCAATAATAAATAATAATGGGTTAATTTCACCTGGACTTTATCTATACATCAATCTCACTCCTTTATATTTGCATAATGTCAATTAGATCCCATAGTTATAAAAAAGCAACTCATTTGCACCCGTTATGTCTTTTTTTAACCTTTTCAGACCTGACACAATTTTTAATATTTAAAATACCCCTCTAGTTAAAATTGTCATATCTCAAAATTCAAGATGTGTAAATAAAATTAGCCAAAAAAATTATTTATATATTTCACTAACACAAGTATTAACATCTAAAATAATTATTTTTACATTTATCAAATTTGTAAACTAACACAAATTTTCATTATTTATTTTTTTTCTTTAAAATATTGATATTTATATTTATATTTATCAAACTTGTAAACTAACACAATTTTTTATTTTTTATTTTGATCTTGAAACATATTTGACTTTATTAATAAATATTTTCAATAGTATTAGACACACTTCAAAAAGTAAATAAAATTATTATATTTAAAATTAAAATAAAATACAAAATATTTGCATTATAAAAATAACCACTAAATTACACACATAAATAGTAATTTTTGGTCCAAAAATAAATTTATCCATACATGTATATGTTGGTATACACGTGTGTGTATAGCATGTATATGAGAGCACTGGTGTTGCAACAATGGGTACGGTTTTGGCAAATGGGTAATCATAAACAATGCCAAGTCTGTCCAGTTCTTTCCTAATCAAAGCACTGGTGTTGCAACAATGTAATCATAAACAATGCTCATACCACAATGTTGCTTGCTTTGTGCTGGCAAGTTACTCAATGAAAGGAAAGATAAATTTAAGGTGTGGTTTGAATTACACCAAATATATATATATATTTGTTCTATCATTTCTTGCTCACGTTTGGTAGTGGTGGTGGAGGTAGCCGTGGCCAAGGCGGCTGCCTTGGGCCTCAGGTTGGGAAGGGGTCTCAAAATATATATTTTTTCTTGTAATAATAATAGGCTCAAAATTAAATAACCAGTTATGGCTCAGTAAAAAATAAATACTCAGTCCACAAACACAATTTTAAATTCAGAACTCAATCTAATAACACAAAGTTAATAAAATCAGGACCAAAACTAATTTAATTTTAGGGTTTTGAGCTTCAAAAGAAAGAAAAGAAAAAACTAAAACAAAACACATCTATCGAAGGGGCCCCTGATTTCAGAAGTTTATGTTCTTGAGAGGAAGAGAAAAACAAACAGAAAAAACACATTTACTTTGGACCAATACTCATTTATATTTTCTTTTGATGTAAATGAGATCGTATTTTTTATGAAGGACCGAGACTCTATTTATTTTCTTTATTTTTTGTATTAAATATTTTATGTTTTTAAATGAAAATTTTTGTTATAGTATTTTTTTATAGGGGGTCTCATATTTACTCTCTCGCCTAGGGCCTCAATATTTTTTAGCAAACTCAGGGTTGGCCCTGGCGGCGGCGGCCGTGGTGGTTGGGATTAGGATTAGGGTTAGGGTTGGGGTGGAGGAGGGGGTTGAAGAAGTGGGTGTTTGAGTATAGGAATAGTATGTGTTTGGATAGGGTGTAAGATATGTCAGTTATCCCTATTATGGACAACCATATACTAGGAACTATGACTGTTTAGCAAAGGACATTAAAGTAATTTAATTCAAAGTCAATACCCAAAAGTGATCAGAGTATAAATGAGTTGTTTTTTCAAAAGTAAAGAGTGAAAATGCAATTATGCAAACCTGGGGTCAAATTGATATATAAACAAAATTTAGAGGGTGTAAATGAAATTAATCCTTTGTAGGGGTTCGCAAGATTTAGGTGATGCGAAGATAGTTTCTGTGCAAGTTCGTCAGCCAATAACCGTACTTATTGCTTTTGATTTGTTTTACAGAGAAATGAAAGAGAATAAAATGGAGGGAAAAATAGCAAATACAAGTATTTGAGAAGTGTTTTCTCTCTCTAGGATTTTCTCTCTCTTGGTCTCCAAAAAAAGATCCCTTCAAGTGAGCTCTTGCACCTCTATTTATAGACGCACGTGCTTAGTAATCCTCGCGGTTTGTATCGCCACATCAGCATCTGTCTCGCGACATGGTTCCTTTGTCCTCGCGGATTCTATTACCACGTCAGCACCTGTCTCGTGACACGGTCCCTGCGTACTTAATCCTTGATATAAATATCTTGCACAGTATTATCTCATCCCTTTGATTACGCGAAACAGATTCGCGTCATCTTTATGAGGATCATACTGTGCGCCATAAATACTTTACACAATATTATCCGCGAAACGAATTCGCAGATCATAATGTGTGTTATGCCCTGTGATCCGCGCCTATTGTATCACGGATCTGATTTATCCTTAGCCAAGGATGTTGTTATAACTTTGTTGGGTCATGACCAATCATGCATGCCTTGGTCACGTCCCTGAAAAGTAGCGGCCTCTCTAAGGTATTCTTTACTTAGAATGGCGTAAATATGGTCACGACCCACTTTTTACTCATCCCAAGCATTTCCCTTAAATTCCGTGTAGTATTCGCTACGCAAGCAGCATATAGGGTTATGAGTTCCTGATGCGAGCTATAAAACACATCAGTTTATTATACCTCCCTCTGTATAATGCAAGCTATTGCGTGAAAATCATATTTGGGCTATTTCCCCAAGTAATCAATTTATTTGGGCCAATCTCTCAAATATTCTTTTACTTGGGCCGGTTTCTCCAAATATACCAATCCTGGGCCATATCCCAGATAATTAAAGCTTGGGCCATATCCCGGATAATTTAATTCTTGGGTCATTATCCCAATGAGTCATTTCGCCTTTATGCTATTCCGCGACTCATTCCTCTTTACATTTTTCCCCGTTGCACTTTTGTTACTTGGCCAAGTATTAAAGTGCAATAACTTGTAGATTCACGAATCAAACCTTTACTTCAAGGCTGCGTTTCCCCGTGTCACTTTTGTCTATCGCGGATGAAATTTATTTCCCATGTTTCGCGTCTATTGATCCGCGAACATTCCTTCTTAGTTTTTCTGTTTTTCAATGCCTTTTGTGCATGTGCTTATTTTGTTTTTCCCCATATCTTTCTTATTTTTTACAAACTCCTTTCATACTTTGATCCATGACTTTTGAATTTGCGGCAACCTTGGTGTCGGTTCGGCTTCCGCGGTCATTAATGGCGCCCCCTAGGTTTCTGTGCCTCTTCCCTATAAAAGTTTCCCTTGTCCATTTCATTTCACTTTTTCCTCTTGCCTCGCTACTTCAAAACTTCCTTGTGTTATTCTTATCTTTGATATTTTATTCTCAAACCCCCATTTCCTTCGCGGTCTGCAATTTTAAACCATTTCTCCCCTATTTTCAATGGCCAAGTCCTCAACCCCCAAACTTTTAGTTCCTCCATCTGGGAGTGTCCCATCTATTCCCCAACCAACAGAATGGAGAAATGCTCCATTTTTCGAGATTTCTCATGATCATTTCTGGAGTTCTATTGAGGACCTTCCTCCCGCGGGAGATATTACAGATGAACCCATGCTTATTCATTCTGATGGCGAAGCCCCTTTAGCCAATATCCCACCGACCTCAATTCTTCGCCTACTCATTGAAAGAGGTGATGTCCCATATTCTTTTATAGAATATGAAGGGCATATGTCACCCATTACCCATTGGAGGATGTGGTCTAACCACATACTTAGTCAGGATAGGCACCACGAGACTCTCAGACAGGCAGGTTTACTAGACTCCATAGAACTATTTTCGGACTTGTCTATTCGTCGAGATGCGGATGCTCTCAATCTTTTGGTGTCGCGATGGAGCTCTTTCTCGCACACCTTTGTAACCTCTTGGGGGGAGTTTACCCCAACCCTGGAAGACGTGTACGTGCTGTTCCGACTCCCAGTTTTTGACTCGCGGCCCCTAGATGCCCCAGCTTTCAGTGAGGCAGACCAGGTGATTCACTCTCACCTCCAGTCTTGCGCAACTTATGCCGCGAAAAGAGGTAGCCGTTTTAAGGATGGTGCCATACTTGACGAGGCACCTTTTATAAAAAGTGCGAAGTTAAAGTACTCAAACTGGTGTCATCACTTCTTCAGGGAGTATGAACCAAAGTTGCCTCTCCTCCGCGGTCAAGACCGCGAGTCGGTGCCTGGTCCTGAATTCAACGACGACTTTAAACTGGCTGGATTTTTGGCTTATTGGTTGGACCGTTATATTTTTCAGGGACGTCCTGAAGATGGGCCCAATAAACTGGTGTTTTCGATGGCTTCTATAGCCTCGCGGGGCATCAGGCTTCCCTTAGCCCCCCTCTTTCTGGGTACCATTTATTCCCAGTTGGATACTTTATCCAATGATTTTTTAAGGTCAGTTGGTAGATATGACATAAGCACCCACGTCCCTTTCCTTTTCCTTATGCTTTTTATTTTTGAAAGATTCCCAAAATACGCCCCCAAACCCTTTAGCTTTTCATCTTCAAACACTTGTACCATTAGTCCTAGATCGCGAGCTGCTCGTTGGTCTAGCCTTCTTTCCACCAAGCGACTCGAAGATTTTATTGACTTCAGTCATAATTTTTCCTGGAGACCTTACTCAACGCCTCTGGATGGCATTTATTTTCTTTCTTTCTACCCCGTGGAGGAGCAAACCGCTTATAGTTATCAACACCATGAAGAGCTTATCTTTGCTGCTTTTTTCTTCGAGTGTTGTTTGCCTATTTTTTATGACTCTTTCTCGCGGACCACTCCTTATAATCCTTCGCGGGTGGCCCGTCAACTGGGTTTTGAGTAGGCAGTTCCAGTCTATGTTGCTCCTCCCTCAGGCGATTCTCCTGATAGCTATGACACGGCCCTAGTGAGGTATCGTGAGGAATATGAGAAAAAACATCAAGATTTCTCCTTTGCCATTTTTATTCCCGCGAGATCTCGAGCAGGTGGCCGAACCGCAGTCTATGTGGAGTTTTGGTTGCAAGTGATAACGGACTTCTAAACATTTATGATGGGTCATCCTAGACCAATTGGTCCTGTAAAAATATTCTTGGGAGACTCATCTTTGAAATTACACAAGCCTCACGGCTCCCGCGGATTTTATAGCAAGCTTTCTCTTCCAATTTCTGATGATCATGGGGCCCCAAACACTTCAAATCTGGTTCCTAAGAAACAAAAGATGTCGAAAGAGAAAAAAGGTAAATCCAAAGTTCCTCATGCGCCTAAACGAAAGCGTTCCGAGCGTGTCGAAGTTCTCACTGTCATTCCGGTTCACGAAGAACCTATTTCAAAACACTTGGTTATAACTCTGTACTTTATTCTTATTCTTACTCACTGCTTCTCAACTGCCATTTAACCTGCTTAAGTTTTTTTTTTTTCAGAGATCCGCGAGTGCTGCTGTTATATCACCACCGCGAGTTTCTCTTCCAATAGATCCCTTATTAGCGGTTAATTCTACGGGTGATCTTTTAGATTATATTCCGTTGTCTCAGCGGTGAAGAGATCAAAGAGCACAAATTATAGAAGCTGCTACTCATATTTCTAAAGATGATGAGGTAAATACTATTCCTTTGCTTCGTAGAAGGTTGAATCCTTCTACCTTGATCTCTCCTGACAGATTTGGAGTTTAACCTCTTGTTTTTCAGTCATATCAAGCCGAGGGTGAAACCGCATATTTTACTCAAGGTCAGGCTGAATCATCCTATCCGCAAGCGAAAGCAACCTCCTTATTGGATACAGTTGCAAAGGCTGTGGAAGACATTCATGCTTCTGATCCTTTATTTTCATGTACTGTCTGACTTGTTAAATATTTCTTTATTTTTCATACTCTTGTGCTTCCATTATACTCAGTGTTTTATTTACCTTTGCACAACTCGCAGGATTGGAACGAATGCAAATCAGGAAGTTGATGATTCTGACCGCGAGGTGGCCCACATACTTACAGACTTTTCGGCTCAGGGAAAAGAGCAGGCACCGACAATATCTAGAGCCGTGAGGAAGATTCTGCTTTCTGACGTAAACGATGGGGATGATCTTTCTATTGCTACTATTATCCGTAAGGATGCTCCTCCATCCAATGCGAATTCATCTCCTCATAATCAATCCGCGGTCCCAACAAATCTTGATGCCGCAGTTCAAAATGAAACCGCGAGTATTTCTGGGATACCTGAAGCAAACAATACCAATCTTGTCTCAGAAGTATCTGTTGCTGCAGTGACTGATCCTCAAGCCTCTAGTTCTGACACAGATGCTCGGCATATGGAACCTATCATTTGTGATATTGCTACTGAGCTTGCTGCCACTTTGCAGGATGGGTCCCAAATTCAAAGATCACTTTTCGGGGGTCCTGAGGCTGATATGGAGACTATTGTTGAATCTTCTCTCGGCGCGAATCATACTCAGACTGCGAATGATGGTAATAATTTTTTATCCGTTTTTTTTATCTGTTGATACGATTCTCTGTATAATATTGACTTGTTGATAGTTCTATCTTTTTCTCCAGATAAGTCAAATAAGAGTCCTGAATCCTTATTTTCTGATTCTGCATTTGGGGATCCGGAAACGCTACTTAATGAATTCCCCTCGCCCCCAAATACTTTACAAAATCTGACATTCCCTAGCTCTGATTCCTTTTTCCTTCCCATTCATCCTCTTCAACCTTCTTTACCTAACCTTTCATCCGTGCCACAAATGTAGTCACATCAACCCTTACAAAACACCTCCATCCATTCCTGCCACCACATCCGTGCCACATATACCATCTCATCAACCTTCGCTTACCCATACATCTATTCCTACCACCGCATCCGCGCGACAAGTTCAAACTCATCAACCCCCTCCTCAAGCCATTCCCGCGCCTTTAGCTCAAAACCCTCAGCTGGATCAAGTCTATTGGCGTAACTTTTTATGTTACTCAGGCAACATGGCCATTCTGAATCGTGTCTACAACAGTCATCCAGAGACATTTGCTACCATGGAGCTCTATGATCCCCTTCTCCAACCCACATTTTTGCATATTATCGCGGATGCTTTCGCTTCCTTGACAACTACTTGCATTCGCGACCTTACCTCTACCACTTTGTCGCGCCCGTATCAAGGATTAGAAAAATATGAAAATGAATGTGACTTGGTGGGAGGTTCATCTCGAAAATTTTGAGCGCCTATATGCAAAACACTGTGCTGAGGTCAAAGCTCTTACTGAGTACCAAGCCAGTATGTCAAAAATGGAAGAAGCCCGTGCTTTATTAGCAGTTGCAGAGCAAGATGCCCTTAGGCTTAAGGATTCCACGGAACATTCCATGTGTTCCCGCGAGTTACAAGAGGAACATGAAAACCTCCACATCTCTTCTCCTGTTAGCCGCGATTTGTATTAGTAGCGATTTTGTACTAGTAATTATTTTTGATGTACTCTATACACATTCATATATGTAATTTTATATACATTGTGCTGATGTTATATATTTTATAATTTATCATCATTGGCCTCTTGTATTTAAGATTGGTACAATTTGATCCATTTTACGTTAAGAGGTCCAACACTCTCGTGGGTGATTTCATGCTCCATTTTGTAGTACCCACTACTTCCTTCACTTACAATCACATACGGACCCTCCCACTTGGCTTCAAATTTTCTCACCCTTTGTCCTCTCATGATTGTTGGTACTACTTTCAGCACTCTGTCCCCCACCTTAAACCATCTGTACCGTACATTTTTGTTGTAGATTTTTGCTTGTTTCTGATTGTACTCTTTCTGATTTGTAAACGCCTCAGCCCTAGTTTCATCCAATCCTTCTATCTCCAATAGCATGTCCTCCAAACTGATTTTGCATGCCAGCCTTCTAGCAGCAACCTCTAGCTCCGCAGGTAGTACAACTTCTGCTCCGTATACTAGTGCATAAGGGGTCATGTTTGTTGCACTTCGGTATGCAGTTCGATGCGCCCATAGTGCTATTGGCAGTTCTTCTGCCCATTTCTTCTGATTATCATGCACTATTCTGGACAGGATTCGAATCAGCGCTTTATTAGAAGCTTCAGCCTGCCCATTTCCTTTTGGATAGTAAGCCGTGGACTTGTGATGAATTATTGAATATCTCCCTAACAAATCCGTGAATTTACTATTGACAAAAGAAGTCCCATTATCTGATAGTATCACTTTCAGAATTCCAAATCGACAGATGATGTTTTCTTTTATGAATTGAACCACATTGTTTGCTGTCGTCCATCGCAGCGGGATAGCTTCTACCCATTTTGTGAATAATTCTGTTGCCACTAAAACCCATGCATATCCCTGAGCCTGCGGTGTGATTGGTCCAATTATGTCCAGTGCCCAGGTGTGGAAAGGCCAGGGGGTTGCCAAGCTGTGTAATTCAGTTCCCGGAGCATGAATAAGATCCCCGTGCACCTGACATACATGACATTTTCTGACAAAATCGCTGCAGTCCCTTTCCATTGTTGGCCAGTAATACCCAGATGATAGGAGCTGTTGAAACATTTTTCTAGGGCCTTGGTGACTAAAGACATGAACTTGTTTTAATACTTCCCCTGCTTCCTCTTCACTTACACATCTCATTAGCTTTCTTTCAAAACTTTTGCGGAACAACTTTTCCTCTTATAGGACAAATCGCGAGGCCAATTTTCTGAACCGCGGATGATCCTTTTAAGGAAAAATCCCTTCTTTAAGATACTGTACATATTTGTCTCGCCAGTCTATCATGTCTGCCACATTACCTTCGTTCGCAGAGGGATATGCATTGCAACTCTGACAGCTGCTTTGTAATTTTATTGCATCATCCTTCATACTTGGCCAAAAGAAACCTTCCCGCTGCACAACCCAATAGAGACTGACATCTGCTTGACCACATATCTTCCTATGGGTTCTCTGTAATATTTCTCCTATTTCGTTTATTGCCACACATCTGGCTAGAATCCCTCCGGCTCTGTAATATAATATGCCTTTTATGATATGGTATTCTCGTCTCAAGGCATTGTTATCATTTTTAAATAGAGCTTGTGCTATATGTGTTCACCAATCATTCTCTTCATACACTTCTAGTTTTCCCCCGCTACTGACCACAGAGTTGGTTATTCGTATTATCTGCGCAAGAGATTCTAACCCCTGGAACTGTAGTCGCGAACCCAATGTTGCCAACGCATCGGATCGTCGATTGCCCTCTCTCATCGCGTGCTGAAAATCCACTTTCTCAAAGCTTTCTATCATTTAACGGATGAGAGTTCTATAAGACACGAGATGTGGTTCTTTGACATCATACTCCCCTTTTACCTGCTTAATGACCAATTTGGAATCCCCATTTACATGAAGTATTTTTACCTTCAGCTTCTGGGCCATCATTAATCCCAGCGCCAACCCCTCATATTCCGCAATATTGTTG
This sequence comes from Cornus suecica, assembly GCA_963922005.1. NCBI lineage: Eukaryota > Viridiplantae > Streptophyta > Magnoliopsida > Cornales > Cornaceae > Cornus > Cornus suecica. The sequence continues at coordinate 30,525,118 of OY998248.1, forward strand.
GTACAAGGAAAGTCCAGTTTGTAAGACATAACTAATTCCTCCTTTATTTCTTCATTTCTTAATACAAAACCAGCCCCACCTCCTTTTTCTGTGGATGATCCATCAAATTCCAAGGTATATTCCGCGCCTTGTGTCACATTTGCTATTCCCACTTCTTCTGCTTTGGGTTCAGCTTCCTCAGGAAATAAGGCTAGCAAATCCGACAAGGCCTGACTCTTTACTACTTTCGGTCTGGAGCATGTGATCTCATATTCAGACAGTGCTAACAACCATCGGGCAGTTCGTCCACTGAGTATAGGCTTTGTGAGTAGATACCGTATGGGGTCACTTTTTGTGACTAGCTCCAACGGATGTGCCAGTAAATAATGTCTGAATTTCTTAGCCGCGAATACTAAGGCGAGACAATGCTTTTCCAATAAGGTGTATCTCGACTCTGGCCCCTTCAATACCCGACTGATATAGTAAACATGCTTTTCTTCCCCTTCACGATCCTGAGCCAAGAGAGCTCCTATAGATTTTTTGGTGGAAGTAAGGTACATGATCAATGGCTTCCCTGCTTCTGGCGCTATCATTATTTTTGGTGATGCCAAGATCCTCTTGATTTTCTCAAAAGCCTCTAGTTGTTCTTCTCCCCAGCTATATACAGATTTTTCTTTCAACAACGGCATTAATGGGTGAGTTACCTTTGCTAGTGCTGGGATAAACCTTCTCAGGTAAGATATCTTTCCCAAAAAGGTTTTCAACATTTTTCAGGTCGTGGGTGGAGTCATTTCCAATACTGCTTTAGCCTTAGTTGCTGATGTACTACACATCCCAAGAATTTCCCCTCTGGTACCCCAAAGGCGCATTTGAGGGGATTCATTTTTAAGTTATATTTGCGACATCTTTGCAAGACTTTTCTTAAATCACCCAAATGATCCTGCACGGCCTTGGACTTCACTACTAAATCATCCACATAGTCTTCCACAGTTTTATGCATCAAGACATGGAATATGGTTGTCATGGCACGTTGATATGTAGCTCCGGCATTTTTAAGACCAAAAGGCATGACTGTATAATGGAAATTCCCCATTGGGGTGCGAAAAATAGTTTTCTCAGCATCCTCCGGTGCCATCTTAATCTGGTTGTACCCACTGAATCCATCCATAAGTGAAAATATTTCATGTCCTGAGGTTGCATCCACCATGGTGTTAATGTTGGGCAAGGGGAAATCATCCTTTGGGCAGGCCTTATTGAGATCACGATAGTCTACACATACGCGGATCTGTCCAGTCTTCTTTTTCACCGGTACAATATTAGCGAGCCATGTCGGATGTTGAGTTGGCTCGATGAACCCTGCTTTCAACAATTTTTCAACCTCTGCTTTAATCTGTATTTCAAGATCTGGATGAAATATTCGTTGCTTTTGTTTCTTTGGCTCTGTTGCGGGACGTACATGAAGATGATGTCTAACCAATCCAATATTGACTCCCGGCATTTGACTATAGTCCCAAGCGAAAACATCCCGAAATTCTTTAAGCAATTCTATCAAAGCATTTTTAGTTTCGTCTGGCAATGTATTGCTTATGAAGGTAGGTCATGGATCTGTACCATCGCATATGTCCACTTTAGACAAATCGTGCTCTGGTCGTGGATTTACTTTTATTACTTCAGGGTCTGTGTTCAGTTTTCCTTGTTCAATCTCTTCTTTCCTGGGGTCAGTGCCAACTGTGCAGGTTTCTGACCCCCAACCCCGTCATAATTTGTACACTATTCACCCATCAGGCATTTTGACCTGCGACCAGCTCACCTCCTCGAGCCTCCGCTTAGTTGAATTTCCATCATCTGATCCTTTCCACTTTGGTAACGGTGTAACAAAAACACTGGGTCCATCCTCTTCACTGTATTCCGAAAAATAGACTGCATCTGCAAAATGTGCTTCAGATGCGCATAATGGATTCCTAGATGCTTTTATAGTTATAATCCCTTCTCCCCAACTGGCCTTCATCACTTGATGATAGGATGACGATACTACGCCATGCGCATGGATCCATGGTCTGCCCAACAACAACTGATATGAGGGTTCCCCTTGAATGACATGAAACTTAGTAGGCCCCCTTATTTTCCTGATTTTGAGATCTAATGTCGCAAATCCCATAGTGGCCTGCTGGTCTCCATTGAAACCAATAATTGCTATGGTATGGTTTACGATCTTGCTTTCAGGAAATTTTATCATCCGTAAAGTGGCTAACGAGATTAAATTAACTGATGTTCCTCCGTCCAAGAAAGCTCGTTTCATCTCCCGACCATTCACCATAGCTGGTACATATAGAGGTCGGTTGTGGGCAAAATGCACTTGCTTGTCTGCTTCAGAAAATGTAATCTTACTGGAGTTCCTCTCATGCTAAGGAATCACAATGGTATGATTAAGAGCAGCTACTGTTTGTTCTTTCAAGAATTCCTTCACATGTTCCTGTATCGGGAGCTCATTGAAGAAAACGTCTATCTTATCATTTTCCTTTGCTTCATGTGCTGGCGGACACTCATACTTGACAGTATCCTTAATATTGTCTCGGGCAGTCACTACAGCTACATGTGCAGGGAAGGGCTCATGAATTACATTTTTCGCCATTTCTAACTCTCCCGATGCTATTTTCTGATGTACCAAACCGCGAAACGCCCAACATCCCATCAGCGAATACCGAATAGTCCGGTGATAGGGACAGTAGTTGCTTTTAATCCTTTCCTCTTTAGACGGAACCCTTTGTACTGGAGGTAGCGATATGACATGATCTGCAATCCATTGATTCAGCAAAGCAATTGCCTCCTTTTCGCTGAAAGGTAAATGCGGTGGTTCAGTTCTGCCAGCGCGCTCTTCCCTGGGCCTTTCATTCTCCGTAGCTGCTACCATTGGTATCCGCCTAGTACTGATATTTGGTCATGTCGGGGGAGCCAAAACTTCTCCCAATCTTCGGGCGTTATCAGCAAGTGCAGAAAAAGTCTTGAACTCGTGATTGACCAAATGCACTCTGTATTCTCGCAACATTCCTTCTATACAAATTTTGATCAATTGCAATTCAGAAATTGGTTCATGACATTGCAAAGCAGCTTCGGGAAATCTTTTGACATAAGCTGCCGCCTCTTCCCCAAAGCGTTGTCTTTGCCTTGTAAGTGATATCATCGAGATCTCCTCATCAGCTTGAAAGAATTTGGTATAGAATCTGAGCACCATGTCCGTCCAATTGGTCACTGATGCTGGAGCGAGACCAGTATACCAAGTATATGTTGTTCCAGTTAAAGTTTTGGAGAACTCTCTAAGTTTCAAGTATTCATTGTTTCTGTGAGGTCCTAGAGCATCCGCGAACCTGGCAATGTGTTACTTCGCATTCCCTTTTTGCCATCAAATTGATGGAAGCTTGGGGCCCCATAGTTTTCTGGATAAGGCAACGCCATGATACTAGGATGGTATGGCGGGGCAATTTCAACTTCCTCTGTTTCAGATTTTTCGTTCAGGATAGCTCGCAGCTGTTCCTTTGTGATGTATGACTCTTTCTCCAGGGGCTCAATTCTCACTGACTCGCGAAATAGTTCTTGTGTTGAATCCTCTAGCAAAGTCTGATTGTCCATCCTTGGCGATTCAGTGCTTGGTGCTGAAACGCGCGAGGCCTCCATGAAGTGAAGAATGGCCTTTTGCGTTTCTTGGATGTTGAGAAGAGTTTGTAGTAGAACCGATGGCAATTCTATTAAATTATGTACTGGCTCTGCCATCGGAGGGGTTTCTGTCTGATCCTCACCAGCATTTGCACGACGACGTTGTCTTCGTGCCGGCAGGACTGGTTCGCCTCCTTGTGTTTGTGTCGTTGTTTCCTCTTCAACTTGTTCAATACACCGGGTCAGTGGACGACTTCTCCTCCGAGTCTGACGAGGCTCTACTTGTACATAAGACATCTTCTCCCCAGCGGAGTCGCCTTTAATGTAGGGGTTCGCAAGATTTAGGTGATGCGAAAATAGTTTATGTGCAAGTTCGTCAGCCAATAACCGTACTTATTGCTTTTGATTTGTTTTATAAAGAAATGAAAGAGAATAAAATGGAGGGAAAAATAGCAAATACAAGAATTTGAGAAATGTTTTCTCTCTCTTGGTCTCCAAAAAAAGATCCCTTCAAGTGAGCTCCTGCACCTCTATTTATAGACGCAAGTGCTCAGTAATCCTCGCGGTTTGTATCGCCACATCAGCATCTGTCTCGCGACATGGTTCCTTCGTCCTTGCGGATTCTATTGCCACGTCAGCACCTGTCTCGCGACACGGTCCATGCGTACTTAATCCTTGATATAAATACCTTGCACAGTATTATCTCATCCCTTTGATTACGCGAAACGGATTCGCGTCATCTTTATGAGAATCATACTGTGCGCTATAAATACTTTGCACAATATTATCCGCGAAATGAATTCGCGGATCATAATGTGTGTTATGCCCTGTGATCCGCGCCTATTGCATCGCGGATCTGATTTATCCTTAGCCAAGGATGTTGTTATAGATTTGCTGGGTCATAACCAATCATGCATGCCTTGGTCACGTCCCTGAATACTAGCGGCCTCTCTAAGGTACTCTTTACTTAGAATGGCGTAAATATGGCCGCGACCCACTTTTTACTCATCCCAAGCATTTCTCTTAGATTCCGCGTAGTATTCGCTACGCGAGCAGCATATAGGGTTATGAGTTCCTGATGCGAGCTATAAAACACATCAGTTTCTCATATCTCTCTCTGTATAATGCAAGCTCTCGCGTGAAAACTATATTTGGGCTATTTCCCCAAGTAATCAATTTATTTAGGCCAATCTTCCAAATATTCTTTTACTTGGGCCGGTTTCCCCAAATATACCAATCCTGGGCCATATCCCAGATAATTAAAGCTTGGGCCATATCCCGGATAATTTAATTCTTGGGTCATTATACCAATGAGTCATTTCGCCTTTATGCTATTCCGCGACTCATTCCTCTTTACACCCTTCTATTTATTCTTCACTATACACTCATTTCAAATTATAAAATAAAGATCCATAAAATTTAAGGACAAAATTGACCATTTGCTAACTTTTTTTGAGGTGACATGCCATTCCAATTCTCAACTAACCAAGGAGTCTAATAGAGACAATGAGACAAATTTCATGGGGTATAGATGAGAATATTGAAAACTAAAGGGATCTATTTAAAAATAAGAAAAACCTTAAGCGGTCTTGATATAATTAATATGATAATAATTCAACTTATTAACTTTCAATTGAAATTCATTATATTTTAGTATTGTATTGATGTCATATTAATTATTACCTATATCGTTTTTTTTCCTTTTTCTTTTATGGTTTTGTGATTAAATACATTTTTTTTACTTTAATTATTTTTTAATTCCATCAAAAAAGGTAATATACAAAAGTTAAAAATTAGTTTATATTAATATTTATAAACTGAATAAGTATTTTGGAACACATAAAAGTGAGAAGATGAACTATTAATATGACATGCAGAGACTATAAAAAAAAAAAAAAAATGTTGTCATGGTTTGCATTCTATGAACTAGGAAGACTTTGTTTGGGTGATGTAACAGTAACAAACATTCTGACATATGTTGAATGCGAATATACGGTTCGAGCACGGATAGAAGTATATATCCTAACTCAATATTTTCAAAAACAAGTGGAACATAACATGGACAAGAAAGGGTACATTTGTTCTTGTTTTTTTCACTGTTCACGGGAACAAAATCGCGTTTGGGAGCCTTTGATGGTTTTTGTTTTCGTGAACAATAAAAAAAGACGTTTTCTCACCCTTAGTTCAAAATTTGAGAACACCAAAATGATATTTTTTTGTTTTCGACACTGTTTGTTCTTAGGAAAAAAAAATTAATTGTTGCAGATTTCCTAACCTTCATCTTCAACCTCCAAACCCTAACTTCCATCTTCAACCTCCAAATCCTAACCTCCAAAAAAAAATTTATTTTTGTTCCCGAAATATTTTTAGACAAAATTTTCATCAAAACGTGTTTTTGTTTTCGGATTACCCTTAGGACAAGAACAAGAAATTTTTTTGTTCTTAAGAAATAAAAAACGAAAACAAAAACACTAGTTTCCAAACGCATCCTTTGAAATAATCTCTGGGTCAAAGTCGGACTTTCACCTCATCTAGTTGACTAGTTCACGTCGAATTCTCCCATATTGCAAGCATCTGGACAAGAATCAACCATTATATACTAAAAATAAATTGTGTATTTTTTCTAGTTGGTTTTGGTGGAAACAATGTATATACTTTTTTTTGTTTCGTTTATTTGTTTAAATTTCACACAACAATTAATTATCATTTTTTAAATTTATTGAAAAAAGAAATTCGACAAAGATGAGTGTCTACAAGGACAAATAATTATTATAAGGTGGATATTCTCAAGTGTTGGGACAAAATTTTAAATGGACCTTTGCGAAATGATGTCAAATTTTGTCGCAATTTTGAGAATATCCATCATTACCTCAAACAATTATTAATATTTGTTTTAAACTTGGGAATGTCGTTCTTTGACAGGATATAAAAGTGTACATTTACTATAAGATTTGTATCTTCTTTCCATTTTAGATTGCATAATAGGATTTATTAGAATAAATGAAAATCAAAGCGTATGTGATTCATGTATAATTTGTTGAATTGGATCATCTCGAGCCAAATCTCTCTCGCCATGAACTTCAATCTAATTCGTTTGGGGTAAAATATTTTCTTAAAATATTTTTAAAATCATGTTGGGGTGTCTCATCAATGTATAAATTCTTTTAGAAAATAATTATTTATTTAAAACAACTAAACACTAAAACGTACGTAGTAATTAACTTTTTTAGTTCATAATAAATGTTCTCATAAAGTAGTTGAGGTTAATGATAATGTTGTGACATGCATAAAGTAAGTAAAATGAGAATGAGAAGGTAAAATGACGATTAATTGGGAGATTATACGGGAATTTTAAATTTTGAGATGTTGGAGAAAATTATAATGTTAGCCAAAAAGATGCATATTGCCCTTCTACATAAGGCAAACAAATGCATTATTTCTACATAATGCAAATTCAAACACATATATAGTGAAAATAAAACATGAAAATAAAATATTTTTTCATATTTGTACATACAATTTCAAATTAAATTATTAATCAACATTAAAATTTATAATCCATTAATTTATCCAAATCTTTATTTCTTGATATTGCATGCTTTATCAAACTTATGAAGAAATTAAACGGTGAATATTTCCTTAAATAACTATAATTTAATGTCAAAGAATTACAAGGAACTTTTTTTGTAGTGTACACCAACTTTATTATAAATTTGTATAGTAAAGAATTTATCACTTAAATTTATTTGTCTTAATTAATTATGTTGAACATCTTATCACCTGGATAATGGATTTATTTAGAATCTAATATATTTTTTTTCTTTTGATTATTCTCCATTTTTGGAATGTATATTGAACAGTTATCGGAATCTTTGTACCGAGTATTGACTCTTTATTGTTCCTGTGTTTGATATTATTTTTGTTGATTGTTATGTATATTAAACAGTTGTCGAAATCTATACTGAATATTGACTCCTTATTGTTCATGTGTATGATAATATTTCTGTTGATTGTTGACTGTTGCTTAAAAAAATTTGGTTGATTTTGGAAAGCTTTGCGTCACAAGGCTCTTTTTCCTTGCTCTATTGAATTAATGAAACATCAAAAATTTGGGAGTATTCCAATCGATGTCAATTTGGTATGAAAAAATCAGTTTCAAATTAAATCTTCACATCATGTTTGGGAGTATTTGAGAGCATTTGATTTGTTACATGCTCAGTATTTGATTCGGTATCACGCTCAAATTTTTGTTTTGAGTGTGGGCCACACCCGAGAGTAGTCTATGTTCAGATTAGATAAGTTTCGGGTTGGTTCAATCACAATAAAAGTGTTGCGGGTTCAGGTAGGGAGGAAGAATGTTAGAGGACTCATCCTATATCCTATATCCTATCTGGATGAAAAAACAACAGTGAGTGAGTATAAACGGATTGAATGTTACCTTTAGCCGAATATATGGGTCAGAACCGCGAAACATTTCACCGGTTACAATGTGTACCTTCAATCAAATGAATAATTGGTTTCCTAGTTCAGTGAGTAATAAGATTTTAAAACATTCCAAAGAAACTCTGCAGCATGCTCATGTATAGTTATACTTGTATTTCTTGATTGCCATCACTGATTGGAATTTTTTATAATACGTTTATAATTATGATATTAGATGTCTTTGAAGAAGATAGCCAGAATTATTGTTGCCTAATGCATTTAAAAAGAATGAATTGCAAATAGAATTATAGATCAATTATTAATCCATGATAAGCAAGGGCAGACTATTGTAAAACCATTGTTTCATTATTAACTTTCATTAAATTCGTAGTATAGTTTTGAAAGTACGACACACATCTAATTCCATCATATTAGTGGGGTGGACAAACTTCATCCTCCCAAAATATTGAAGTTATGTATTTGACAAAATAGTGTGTATAAGGAACTGTAATTCTCTATTGAGTTTAGTTAAAGAATGCAAATGGGTAAAGGTCATTGTGAACCAAAATTGTACTTTTTTTTCTTTCTTGTAATTATTTTTGTTAGTTTTTTCTTCTAATTGTAATATAATCTCTAAAAATTTTCATTTTTAAAAAAGTTTTGTTTAGAGAACCTTGGCATTTTCAAGTTCAATTAAGAACGGTTATTAACGTTTTCTCTCTTTTCTTTTTCTATTGAATTAATGTAACATCATATTTGGGAGTATCCAATCGAAATTTTTTATGAAGAGTCAAGTTTTCACCTAAATTTCCTCAACTTCAATATTAAATTCAAGGCCGTATGTATTGTACATTTGTATATGTAAATGAAAAAGATGTGCTATGGTAATTACTATAATGATATTTAACCTAAATTTTGCAAGTAAATATGTGAGCTTCAAAAGAATAACCGAATCAGTAAAGTTAAAATTAATTACCAAACTCTCCATTAAGTATAATATTTATATGAAATATAAAGAGGATGAGTTTTTGTTTCTGCTTTCTCTTTTAGAATGCATAATACCCCTTCTCCCAATTTATGTCTCTTTGGGGAATCTCTAACCAAGATGAGTTTTATTATTTTACATTGCATGGATATTGCATGTATAATAATAAATATATAAGTTTAATATATAAAGATTAAATTGGTAAAGTTAAAAAAAAAAAGTACATCTAATTTTAAATAGGACACTTATTTTGTAAAGGCCGAAAAAAAAAGACAGACACTTAAATTGTGACAAAGAGAGTAGGTAATTTAATTCAAATAACTGAAAAATGTGTGATTATGTAATTAATGCACTGTTTATTTGAAAATAAAATATTCTTTAAGATATTTTCTATACTATGTAAAATAATTTCAAGTTTTTTCATTTTTTTGGCGGGTTCATTCGATGTTTACCAAATGTCTTGAACATATTTTGAGAATCTCTTCTATTTATGAATTTTTAAAATATTTTCCTTCTATTTAAGACATCAAATAAAATTTTTAATTAGATCCAAACAATTAAATAATTAAATCATGTTTTCATAATGTAGTTGGGGTAAAATGATAATGGTGTGACATGCATGAGGTAAAATAATAGTGGCATCACTTGTTTTATTTTGGATGAATTCGCAGGAGGTAGAATGACATGTAATAGAGAGATTTGGAAATTTAATAGAGAGATTTGGAAATTTAAAACTTTGAGATGTTGAGAAAATTACCATACCACTTATATGCTGCCGTCAATGATTCAAAAGATTATTCTGAGTTGTTCAGCCGCGTTTTGTGATTGTAATTTAACTTTTATTCAATAATTAATATAATAATGAATTTATCATTTGATATTATTTCGAACAATCTATGAGTTAGATTTGGAATTTAAAATGTATTTTTGAATTGACAACTTCCAGAGTATTTTTGAATTCAATTGATAAAAATATTTTTATATTTGATAACTTTGCATAAAATAATTATGTATTTGATAAGTTGGTGTATATGGAGGACTAAAATGCCCCAAACAACTTTGAATACTTTTGTAAAAGAATGGAAATAAGTAAAGGACATTATGAGACAAAATTTAATTTTCCCACTCGTAATCATTTTCGTTAGTTTGCTTTTTCTTTGAAATATTTCTAGAATTTGTGGTATTTGTAATATAAGCTTCAAAAATTGTCATTATAAAAAACTTTGACGTCAGTTTCAAGTTAATCGAGGTGGGTTTATTAACTTTTATCTCTTTTAATTCAATTTCTCTATTTTATTTCTCTATCAACTTAATGTAATTCAATTTCTCTATTTTCTTTGTCCATCGACTTAATGAAATATCGACTTAATGAAACATCATATCATATTCGATAAAATTGAATTGACATTTAATATGAAAAGTTAAGTTTTCAACTAAATTTCCTCACTTGCAATCTTCACAAATTCAAGGTAGTATATATTGTACATTTGTATATGCAAATGAAATATGACGTGCTATGGGTAATTACGACAATAATAAATAATCTAAGTTTGGCAGCTAAATATCTGGGCTTTCTAAAGTATAACAGAATAAGTCTTAAGTTAAATTAACCCCCAAACACTCCACTAAGGGTAATATAAATATAAATAAGTAAGAGGCAAATATGAAAACTCAATAATAAATGGAATAGTTGGTGTTATTTACCGGAAAAAAAAATGGAATAATTGGTGTGTGGGTGTGGAGCATGAAAACGTTATACTGCTTAAGTTAACAAGAAAACAGTTCCAAAATACATCACCATTTGATCATTTGATCTCCAACATAATCAGTCTGCCTCACAATTTATATATATATATATATATCATTCTCACTATTTCTGATTTAATATTAGAAATAGTGAGAATTTAGTTTTGTCATTTAATTGTTGTCACTAGAGAATATAGAAGAACAAATTGAAGCAAAAACCTTTTATTTAGCTTTACTGATTGTTTGACTGATACAGCTTAGGTAGGTTCTGCAAAATCCATTATACGAATTTAGGAACATGTTTACCACAACAATATTAATTTCCCACAAGTAAATTCAAATTAAGTTTCAAGCCAAAATGGTGGCTCACCTATCATTAATAACCATAATAGATATAAGAAAATAAAAAGTGCTTAATTTCACCACAAGGTAGACATTTTACAATGTCTCATACATCCTGAGAGAGAACTTAGGCTTCTTCAAATAGTATTTTAGGAACTGGAGGGGTGAGGGTTTTTTTAGGTCAAAATCTTCATTTGGAAAGAGGAAAAAGTGGAGAAGATGACGATGACAGTACTCTTTGCGCTACTGCTGCTGTAGTTGTTGCTGTTCATAAGGATCGTTTGTTGCGGTTGACATCATAATGAACCGATATGCTAGCTTCTCATTGACGACACGGAATTGGTGGCATTGAAGTCAGCGTCGGCAGTGAAAAAAGATGTTTGTTGATGCTCATCAGTTTCTGTTGCCATAGTTGTTGGTTCTCTGTTTCATACCTCCACAATCCTTACCATTTTTCGATTGACAAAATTCGAAATACTTCAAGGATGAGGAGACTACTGCACTTGGTGAATGGGAAAAATGGACCGAGGGACATGTCAACACCACTACAACTGCTGGCGGCATTGTCTATTTATACCATAGAAGACAAGTAATGAAGTTGAGGAACTTTGAGTGGAATATATTAGCACATGTGAAATTATTCGACAAGAGATGGGAACGATTAACAAATGTTAACCACAATCCAACTTGGGTACTCACCAATAAACAGCTTATCAAATAGATCAACTCTTGCTTATCATGTAATAACCGTGATTTCTTTTACTGTGCGTATATATATGTATAGTTATATATATTAGAAATTTGAATTTAAAGTAGATGGATAAAAAGATAAATTATCAAATTTTAAATTATAATTTTAAAATTTAATGAGATTGAATTATCTCTTCACCCTTACAGAATGTATTATTTATAATACAAATACCGGTTATCTTAATGAGGAGATACGTACATTATATGTGCAGAAGGGAGGTGAGTTATTGAGTGAGTTATTGATGTAGATTCATCAGTAGCAGCACGGAGGAGGTGATCAGCGATTTTCTTGTTGGGTTTCATTCATCTAACGCATTACCAGACAAATTAACATTGCCTTATACATTTGTATATAACTAGGATTCATGGGTCTATGCATGTATATAATCTTAAATTTCTTTTGTTATGATTGATGAAATTAACTACATAGAATCGTTAACAATATAATCTTCATATTAAGGTATATCAGATCGTTATTGATTTTATTCGTACCCTATGTGAATAATAGGTTAGATGTGAATATCGGTGTGTTATTGGTTTGTCATATTTTTCATGGAGTAACAATGAAAAATATATTCCATGCCAAATAGAATACTAGAACTCAATAGTATCCTCAGATACCAACAGACACGCTCCTAAATTCCTAAGACTCCCAAACAGGGACATCCAAGGAATCCAGGATGTGATCCTTAATATGAATGACCAACTAAGACATCATTAACCGTGAAAACATATGGGTTAATGATAGATATGGTATATTTCATACCCAAATGGATAATAAACTAAGCAGCGGAATCGAACGAAAATCCGGCAAAGTTCCTTTTGTAAATGGAACATCCGGACAAAAACTACAACACAAGAACCTGCCAATAGCAATTCAATAATCACAATGGCTTCCAAGCCCCACATTCATCAATCCTACTAGGGCCGAGGTAGTGGAAAGAAACCAAAACCCCTCCAAACCCTCTAAACTCAACAGAGCCACAAATGCTCGAATAAGAATACAAGAAATGCACCTAGCTGTGCAAAATAAATACAATAACCTCCTGAAAGAATAAATACAGGAAATAAATAATACATCAACAGGGATATGCCAACAGACTCGCTCCCAAAAGAAAATACATAACAATCCCATAACAATGGGGAGAGAAGCTAACAGTAAATACCTATCGTCCCCAAACCAGTCGTACTGCAACCGTAACCGCATCACCAGCGTGACTCCAAACCTGTAACACGGAAACAAGAGAAAACTGCCGTTGCACTGCATCCTGCTCATAACCGTATATTTCCTGCAATCTGGTGTGGGAATACCAGGGGGCAAATGAAATACCCCCGTGAGCAAATAAGCTCAGTGGGAAATGATACTCTAACTACCACATTCTCTAATAGTTTAGGTAATGCTAAACCACCCAGTGAGATACATAGCCCACAACATAACCCAGCCACGAAAACCCAAGGTACGTGCTCATATACTATCGTACGTAAGTATATAGGGGATATATATATACATATATATATATATATATATATACAAATACACAACATGAGCCTATAAGATACAACTAAGACTCATTCTCCCAGTACCAACGTACACTAGGTACACGAAACCCAAGTCAAACCTAACCAATCATCAAGCGTTCACGACGCTAACAAGAAACTCTAAATAGAGGGAATCACACTCACCTCTAATGTCCACAAGGATCGAAATCCACCACTAGTACCAAGGAATACTCATAACTCACTCCCCGAGAACACAGGAGGAAAAGTACTCACGTCCTTGCGTACTAACACAATCATCGTCTATATATATATATATGTACAATATATATATATAACAAACCTCATCCCATTCCTAAGGAAAATCTACCTCTCAAAGGCTAGATCACCTCAATCATATCACCATACCATAAATCATATCGAACTCATGATACTATCCTCAATAGGTCAATCACATCACTAACACTCTCACTGTAGGCGAGGAAAACCACCCAATCAAATCCCTAAGAGTACTCGAACACTACTCTCATGAAGGACCACCTGAGGGTCACCAAAGCAAAGCGAATGAAAAGACTTCCCAATGTTAAACCAACAGATAATCGAGACAACAATGTCAAGGTTAAGAACACCACAAGCGTTTAGTGAAAACACCTGGACAAGGAACCCAATCCACTCTGTATCCATGTCCCTAACATGTGGAACAACTCGAATCACCTAAGTGGTGACATCAAAAACCAAGAAAAGTGAAAGGCAGCACTATATGTGTGCACTGAACAACACCTAGCCTCATGCCCAAGGCTTGGAAATAATCCAAAGGAAAGGTGAAACAATGGAACACCTTTCAATACTTTACAGGTCGAGATCTTGAGAAAGAAGTCTCGGAATCTCAGAATCTTGAGGAAGTAATAAAATAGTTTTTTTTTAAGAAACCACACAGTAAAAATGACCGTCTTGCCCCCGGTCTCCGTCATTTGCCATCACCGGCTTTTAGAAGTTAAAATGTTTTTAAAGAAGATCTTATGATCATTTATAAAGTACTAAAACTTTTCATTTCTACGGGGGTAGGCGAAAACGAGTTTTTCCTTTTAAATATAAAGAGTTTGTTTCAAGGTTTAGAAAACACCGTTTTCGAAATGACAGCCACATAAGAATGAACAACTCCACGGATTCCTATAATACCCAAAAGGACAGTAAAGGAAGAACAATACGTTGGACTCACGGAAGACAACCATCCGTTTCCAACTCCACCAAATCAAATGACAACACATGGAAGAGGTTCGGCACCACGCCGTAACCAACGAATCTAGGAATGACATACAAGTCAACGACCACGTACTAGTGTACAAAACACAATACAAGGAATGCTTAGGGGAATGAACTAAGCACAAGAACCGAGACTGTCAAACTACAGTACCTCGAGTACTTAATAAAGTCACTCAACCATAACCTCTTCTCCCCAATCAAAATCTCAACTACAGTTGATAGCCTATTCCTCAAAAGTGAAAGACACCTAAAGGTCCATACTACAACTCACAATCTCATCACCCGCCTTCTCGAAGGCCCCAATTCCTAACTGATACTAAAATCAATTTCGGATCTTAAATCTCTAACAAGGTCACCCAGCTAACCACAATCACCAAATTATTAACCACAATCACAAGACCATTAACCACATTCTCTAAGGCCTCAACTCAAAATCAAGCCTACGGTCCACCACTAGCCTCAACTAGCCACATAGATCACTATGCCAATACAAATAACCTCCCCCAAAGGCACTAAAGTATACAACAACAAGTATAAAGATATACGTTTCATTTATACTTATTAATAATTACCACATTTAAAGTCTTGTTTCACATTATTCATTTTCAACTGAGCATTTATAAAATATGAATTTAATTTACAATATATTCATAAATAACATGCTCCAATATCACATGTAATATAACACATATACATGTTAAACGAGATCACATAAAGGGTATGCAGTGTAATGTGACTCGACACTCCCCGTGATACTCACACACAACACACCCTTCCCAAGGGTAACAGATACAAACTTTGTCCACTCATCATAGTGTAGAGTTACCACACCGACCCTTCCCAAGTGATTTTTCTCTCTATCACTTCAACAGGGAAGACGGTTGTACGAGAGCCCAACTTGCAACTCTGTACGCCATGACTACCCTTGAGTCAAGAACATGAGCCTCTACTTGGACTCCTAACTCACATTTGTCGGCTTTTTAGTTCCGTAGGCGTGATACCTCCTGGCCAGTTGTTGTGATGATCTGACACAAAGATACCCATACTTGAGTACACAACTCATATATATCAACATCGTGATTTGACACTACACGACATTCTCAACAGGCACCCCGGGCCTCAACATAAATATGTAATACACCATATTTATGAAAATACCAACATGGTAAATATCAACATAAGTCTTAAATCTCTTTTCATGCTTTAAAATATAATAAAGCAATTAAATCATATGAAAATAATTTCATATACCATTCATGTTCTCCAAAAATATATTTTCTTTAATTCTTTAGAAAATATTTTAAATTCCCTTATCATGCCTTTAAAATAAATTAAAGCAATTAATTCACGTATCGTAAAGGAAACCTAGCACAACGTCTAAGTTTTCACGAATCTCTACTAATTCATTTAATTCTCAAGGGAATTTCTAAGTCGTCTATTCATATTCAATTCACTTAGGAATATATTTAATCTCGTATGGAATAATTTAATTAATTTTCTTAAAATTAACTTCTAAATCCTACGCCGATTCTACCTAAATATAGATATTTAAATTGGCAATTTAATATATCTATATTAAATTAAATAAGGGTTTACACCCCTAAACTACTTCAATAATGCGGAGTGAGAAATATAATTTCCCACCTAAGATTACGCTTACAGAACAGCCGTTTCGGGCCCACCATGAATAGTACCGGCACCCGAATATAACGCCCACCGACCAAAGTCGTCCGAAAAATATTTCACATATATTGAAATGTCCGTCTCGACAATCTATACGATATATACGAAGCCTATTAGCAATAGGTTAATTAATTGGGTTAAATCTAAAATACCCCAAACGAAAACTATAACCTATAAATGCGATTTCCGGGCAAATCGTTCAACGTAAAATCACGAAATTAATGTATGCCGAATACTACATGGATACGGAGCTACTCACCAAAAATCGGCCCAAACCGATCACCGGAAGGTCGCCGAAAAAATAGCCAAAGCTCCGGCCAGACTCCCCTGTCGCGCGGACAACACCACCCCTGCGCGAACCAGCTGCTGCGACCCACCTCCAGCCGCGTCGTCCACCGTCGCGCCACCAGCGCCGCCGAGCCCTGCCATAGCCGCCGCTGCTCCTGGCCGGCGCCGCCTGTCCCAGCCGCGTCTGCTATGGCGACCAGCTGCGACCACCGCCGCACCTCCCTCCAGCCGGTTCCTCTCTCTCTCTGCCGATAACCATGGTGGCCGCCGCCCATGGAGAAGATGAAGTCGCCGTGTGAAGGAGAGGAGGCGTGAAGCAGAGGTGTAGTCGTGGAGAAAGAGATGCACAGGATTGGTCTGTTGCGTACACATGTATAGATATATATAACCTAATTGCAAAAACAACCCTCTAAATGTCCATAATTGCGAAATAAGCCCAACACTATATATATATAATTATAATTAAATATATATATATACATTAAATCCCAATAATTATCGGGGACGTCCAAACATAATCTCGTAAGCCCGAAATAAAAACGGGACGTCCAATTAATTATACCGGGTTAGAAACCCAAACGTCGGAACACTAAACGCCCGATCCAATTAAAACGCGTCGTCATTCAATCGAAACACTAATCATTAAACGTCGAATAAACTAACGTCGAAACGAGACCGTGTAATTGACAACAAGAATTCGCGTAGTCGTCAAAGAGAAACCGTAAAGTCATCCAGTCGACTTTAAAACTAAACGCGAAAAATTTACAGGTATCAAATACCAAGAATAAATAATACATCATGAACAAATGACGTCATTACCGAAATTAAATTAGATATAATTTTAGGAAAAAGGAAAATAAAACGGGGTGTTACAAGATTAGTATATGGTGTTGTTAACACGATAACAATGAATATTAACATGTTATTTATACCCCTTGCGAACAGTATGTTATAGGGAAACATTAGTTTATTAATTATCTGTACCTATGTGAATAATAGTTTAAATGTGTACGTCAGTGTGTTAATGGGTTGTCATATTTATTAAATTGTTATAAATCGTTATACATTTCTACACTCTCTAAATAACGTATGACCTATACGTGCATATATTAGAACGCTTTATGATTGTTTCTTAGTTAAATTCAACGATTAATGAATGCTAATGGTATGCGTAGATTTATAGGGTGAAATGGGTGAAAATTAAGAAACCAATATTGTTTAGAATGATTTAAAATAATCTTATATAACCCTTTTATAATATTTATCTTGTTGTAAAATAATTGTGAAAATTGTGAAGTATTCTAAACTTGTTTTGGTAAAACTCTTTTAATATATATATATATATATATATATAATTTATTCATTTACTTATTACTGTGAGATGATACAGTATATGCTATTGGAGTTTGTGACAGTGCGATATGAGGTATGGTGTTAGTCTCAGACTAACTTTGAAGTAGGATGTTAGGCATGGTCTGGACCTGCCTTTGAGGAGTGCACTACCTTTTGTTATGGTCATTGGGCTTAATGTGCCCTTATTACGTGGACGTGGTCCGGGACCATCCACCCCGCGGTAGCATCAATAACATAAAACAAAGTCCTATATGGCCGAAAACCACAACCTCATCTAAGTCCCGGTATGAGGGTTGACCAACTAAACTAGAAGCCCGACTAAAGGGGAATAATTTACGCTACAAGGACAAGTCCTAATTGACTTCACAGAACTAGCCAGAATATCTGGCAATCATGGCCCCGTTAACCCTGGTTCTTATTGTTACGCTTTTCACTTTTCAACTTTAAGTTTTCAAGCCTTTATTCACATTGAGATATAACTTTTATACAAGATTTAACCACATGCTCAAATACAATCACAACCACTGCGCCATAGCGCCCAAGGGAGAAATATAAAACTTGTAATAATTTCAGGTATCACATGCCCAATATCCACATGTATCAACAACATGTAATCTCAATAAATAATCATATAGAAATTAAATGCTCAATGTAAATGTTAATGCAATGTCAATGCAACTCAAGTGCAACCATGTTTACATGAGGGTCATACAGATAACAATGATGCATATAACTCACACCGAATCAATGTATGTGTCCACGGTGCTACATAAATGCAAAATGCCTCTACATGGACTCCATGCTCAATTATGCAACATAAATTCCAAATTTTCATACAAAGCATGCTTTATAATTAAATTAAAATAATAAATCACAACAACTCCATCTCGAGTTCATCCGGGTTCTCAATTTCCCAATTTTTATAAATTTTAACGTATTCACTTACTTTAATTTAAATTTCAATAACCGATTTCGAATAAGTCCACCTCAGGGACAATCTAGTTCGCAATTTCACTTATTTATAATTTACGAGAAATTTTAGAGGGAACTAGAACCACGTCTAAATTTTAACGTCCCTCGCTTCCACGTATCCTCTAACATATTTTTAATTTCAATAAATCACAAACAAGAGGGGAAACTTATCGTTACATTCTAAGTTCAAATCCAATTCCACAATTCAACTAACCCACTCTAAAATTTAAAGGGCATTTGGTCGCCTCATCAATTTAATTTAAGTAGGTTTTAATTATTCAAATTTTTCAGAGAAATAATTTAAATTAATTTATCAAGGGAATTTTATTTCTGATCACATTTACTCCACATATGGATATTTCATCAATTTTATAAAAATTCCTAGATCTCGTTTATAGCTAGGAACGCTAACGCCGACTATCACACATATAATCATACGCCGGAAGTGTTAGAAATTCCTACGTACTAATAGTGAGAAATAGATATGTATATAAAAAATCACACCTAAATAAATGCTTACAAAACAACCCTGAAACAGCTCGCCATGATCAGTGTCGGCGCCCGAAAATAGGCTCGCCGACCAAAGTTGTCCAAAATATTTCCGCTCGGACCGAAACGATCGCATTGCCGTCCTATTCAATATAGTTGAAACCCGTTAACAATCGATAAACAAATTTGAACAAATCTAACAAAAAACAAACCGAAAAATCGTACTTATAATCTGAAATTCCTAGCGAACCGCTCAACGATTTCGCACCAAATTCGGGTATATCATGTACGACATCGGGAGCAAGCTATCCTCAAAATTTTATGCCAAACGAAGCACGAATCGGCACTGAGTCAACCCAACTCAGTTCAGCCGAACTCAGCCCTGTTCGTCACGTGCCATCACGGCTTGAACCAGCATCGCCACCACCAACAACATCCACGTCGCCGCCCATCTACTCGCAACGCCATCGCCGACATATGTTATGGTCATCTTCGAACTTCAGCAAACCCCAGCTCCATATCGCACATAGCGCAACCCCAACTCTCTCTCTGTATCGCGAACTACAACTTCATTACAAGCCACCACCTTGCTCTACCAGACCCACCACCGTCACCAACCATGGTAGTCGTCGCCGCTGCCGCGTCGACCTCCCTCAGGGCTCCACTTCTCAACTTCGTAAACACCTTCCCCCCCTCTCTTTCTCTCGCCTGTAACTCCCCTTTCACGCACACACATGCATCAATCGGCGATGAAGGGAAGGTAGAGAATAAGCCATTAATCTGTTGCGTGAAGGAAAGATGGAGAAGAAGAAGAGTTCGTCGCACACAATTTCAGCCACACACAATTTATCTAATATACATATATATAATTTCCATTAATATATATATGTATAAATACCAATAATTATTATTACACATTTTAGTTATTATGTAATAATAATAACCCAAAATTTATCATCCACTTTAAAATAATTAATCATAAAATAAGGCGAGAAAACTCCCAAAAAATTGGCTCGATAGCCCGTTACACCAATGACTGAATAACCACCACGAAGAAACGACCTAAAACCTTTCACGTCGAGTGCGAAACGATAAATAAAACATTTAAACTTAATTTAATAATAATGAAAGGAATATCCTCTGAAAATCCCGCAACGATGATACGCGTATCCGAAAAATCCACGGAACGCTCAATAGATAATACAAACGAAAATAAATAATCCGGGGTACAAAACCCAACCACCGAAACACCGGATAACTACAAGATTCATCGAAACTCCTGAAATGAGGAAACTTCTAAAAGTCCAACAAATAGTTCGAAGACTACGCGTCACGTAAGTATAAACATAGAAAAATAAACAAAGTAATGCAAATACCCCTAAACTTACTAGTTAAACAACTAAGGCACATAAAGCCACATCAACACATAGGGGTACGTAGAAACACGAAAAACAAAGCATACTAAACAAACAAAGCACGTCACACAAACACAAAGAAATCGAGCAAAGAGTCTATAAATACTCCTAAGCACGCTAGCTGAACAAGGCATGTACTAATCCACTTACAAGGGGACATAAAACGTCGAACCCCTAAAACACTAAATGTCGAACTCGAACAACAACGTCGGAGCCTTAAACGTTGGACAAACTAAACATGTCGCCACCCAGTTGAAGCACCAAACGTCGAGTGTCAAAACGAAATCACGTATTCGGCACTAGAACCCACGTAAACCTCTAGCCACGTCCGAAACACAAAAAATCACATCAAGTAGCGTAATTACTAAAGAAACCCCACAAAGTCACCAAAGAGACAATTGCATAGTCGTGCTGTCAAATCTAGAACTCACGTCAATGTTTCGCCAAGTCAGAAACAATACTGTCACGTCAAGTCATGTAATCGCCAAAGAAAGTCCACGAAGTCATCGATGAGAAATCGCAACGTCGTCTAGTCGAGTGCAGACGTAAACAAGAAAAATTTACACGTGAGATACCAAGAATAACCATGACGTCATGAACAAGTGACGTCACAACCGAAAATAAATCAGAAATAATTCCAGAAAATTGTAAAAATAACACGGAGTGTTACACTGGGGCTCAAGTGAGATCAATTGATTATGAGTGTTACCATTAATTTAGGTAATTAACTCGTGAAATTTAAATTGTATATATGTTTTGTAACGGGCGTGAATTCTCTTTATATACGAAAATATAAAGTCGGGTTAATTTGCTGAAAGATGATTATGTTTAGCATTTTTGCTAAGCTTGTGAGCTCACCGCTTTAATATTCCAGGTACTTGTTGATTAGCTTATGTTGAGGACACATGGTGGTCGTTGGAGTTTCTGGAGCTATGTTTTTGTTTCCTAGTTTTGAGAGCATTGTAATAAGCTCACATCATCATTGAATGTTAGTGAGTTGTGGTGATGTAAAAATATTTTTACTACAATTTTAATTGTTAATGCAAATATTTTATTAATGTTATGTTTATTGGGGGTGCAATTGTTATGTAGATCATGTCTAACAATTTTTGAATAATGAAAATTATTTCTTTTGTTGTGAAATTGGGGTGTGACATATCAATTATGTAATTCTTTGGGTACAAGGAACAAATTGCAATGCCTCATTTTAGATCAAATAAGGGGTAGTCGTTGCAATTGAGCTAGCGCGCTTCAATCATCCAACATACCCGATATTCTTTTCATCAAATTATTTCCTCCACGCCTACCCGCCAACAAATTCCTCAACTTCAGCACCATATTCATACCATATATTATCAACACAAATGCCTATCACTATTATTATTCCATACATCATCCAACACAAATCCTATAACTACTAGTAGCGAATTTCTATCACCCACCAACAAAATAAAACATAAATTCTACATTCTTTTCATCCATTTCGCTCCATTGGTCTACCAACAAATTTTTCAATTTTTCATCCATTTCGCTCCTTCTGCCAACAAATATATGCATGTCTACTTACTTTTGTGAAGAAATTATCACCGATAAAATGAAAATTCATTTCAATTTCATTACCTTTTCCCTTTACATTTATAGAGGCTGATAAAGATCTATCAAAATTGTTGGGACTTGCGACAAGTTTGTGACCAGTACTCTCTGATTCCAGCAAGGTTTTTAATCATATTTCTTGAAGGATTTATTTTGCATAGATTTAATCCAAATATCATCTAAAAGCAACTACAAATCTCTTTTCATATGTCTTTG
Organism: Cornus suecica; assembly: GCA_963922005.1. Lineage (NCBI taxonomy): Eukaryota > Viridiplantae > Streptophyta > Magnoliopsida > Cornales > Cornaceae > Cornus > Cornus suecica. The sequence goes on from OY998248.1 coordinate 30,547,762, forward strand.
TATACTAACCGTGCGAAGTAAATTATTTCATATTCCTTCCATACCAATAATCATCGAAACCATCAAAATATTATTTCCAAAATATAGGCCATGGTCTAACAAAACCCTCCAATTTATATTACCATTCTCAAATTGCAACCCCATAGATCTTTGAATTGAAGTGAATTGATGACCTAATCTAAGGCAAAAAGCAATAAAGAGTACCTTGTTGGGCGATTGGATCTGACCCATCATGGCTTCAAGGTGAAGAACTCGGGTGGAAAAGTCATCAGCATCGACAACTATGTATGTGATGTGGTAATCCTTTGCGGCTCCGAGTTTGTAGAGCTCATTGGAGACCCCAAAGCAACACTCATCTCGCTGCTAGGGTTTCAGAGATAGAAGCCAAGCTGATGTCTTCTTATCTTATTATCTTTGGGTAAATAACAGTTTCACCCCCTGTTAATAGTGTAAATAACACCCGCACCCCCTTAATTTTTACTAATTACAGTTTCACCCCTGAATCCCATATCCGGCGACCGGATATGTGCAATTACTCTTATACCCCTTTTTTTATATTTATTTTAAATAATCAAATATTCTTTTTATGTTAAATTACCTATTTACCCTTCCATCATCTTCTTCATCTCACCCATACTCTCTCCTAAAACCCCTCAAATCAAACCATAACCCTAAAATGAACTACCAATTATCAAACCTCAATTCCTACCCATACTCAATTAATTGTCCATTTTCAATTATAGAAAAATCAAAACAAAATGACATATATATCTATATATATCTCTATCTCTATATATATACGCACATATATATCTATATATATATAACTATCTATATATATACACGCACATATATATACATATATAACTATATAGATAGATATACACCAATCTATATATATACACGCACATATATATACATATATAACTATATATATATATATATATATATATATCTACATACATATAAAATGGGTGTGTTGATTTTTTGATTTTTTGGGTCTAAATCATACTTCTTATATGACGTATTTGTTGATCTTGGACCCAATTTATGTTTCTATGATATAGATTGAATTTGCCCAATACTCAATTCATACATATACATATATGTATATGGGTATATACATATATGTATATGGGTATATACATATATTTATGCACATATATATATATATATATATAAGTTATGAGGATAGTTTAGGTATTTCACATCATTTTGGATGGGCAAACAAGTTTTTACACACATATAAGGATAATTTGGTCATTTCGCATCTCAGATTTTGGTTGACCCGGTTTCACCTCGCCGGAGAATGAGTTGAGGGGGTGAAAGTGAAACTATAATTTACGTTTCAGGGGGTGAAACTATAATTAGCGAAAATCGAGGGGGTGCGGGTGTTATTTACATTATCAACAGGGGGTGAAATTGTTATTTATCCTTATCTATTTCTTCGTATTGTCCCCATATAATAATTCAGCTTTTAAACTTGGGTAATTTTCATTAACACCCCCTGAGGTTTGCATCTATTTCACATTGGTACTGATTTTTGAACTTTTTACACAAACACCCCCTGAGGTTTGGTTTTGCTTGCCATGACACCCCAAATGACCAAAATACCCTTCACAAAATTCGAAAATATTAAGGGTAATGTGAAATGACCTTTATGCCCCAATCCCAAATATATAAAATTTTGAAAAACATATATATAAATTCAAAAAAATGTATAAAATTTAAATATATATATTTCAAATTTTAAATATTTGTTTTCGAATTTTATACATTTTTTCGAATTTTATATTTGTTTTGAATTTATATATATGTTTTTCGAAATTTTATATATTTGGGGTTAGGGCATAAAGGTCATTTCACATTACCCTTAATATTTTCGAATTTTGTGAAGGGTATTTTGGTCATTTGGGGTGTCATGGAAAGCAAAACCAAACCTCAGGGGGTGTTTGTGTCAAAATTTCAAAAATCAACACCAAAGTGGAATAGATGCAAACCTTAGGGGGTGTTAGTACAAATTACCCTTTAAACTTTTAATTGAAATTCAATATATTTTTGTATTATATTGGTCGCATTATGATTTTCGCCCAACTCTCTTTTTTTATAGGTGATATCTGGTTGAGGTACTTATACCTAGAGTTGGCAATTTGTGTCAGCGTGTCGATCCATGGGTCGACCATGTAATTTGACACTAGTCGACACGAAAATTAAGCATTTTAAATTTTACACAATCCAATACGAAAAATAAAAAAATGAAATTGAAATTGAATTTGATATCATTCAGTAATACTTTATTAATATATTTCAATTCATGACCAATTAGAGAACGTAAAAAATATACAAATAAATATAACAATAAATATAATCGTGTCAAATGTGTCATTTTGTGTCAGAAATTACCAACTCTACTTATACCTCATTGGCGGTGGATAATATTGCGAATCTCTACTATCATAAATGAAACGGTAGCATTTTAGTCTTGTTTTCCTATTTTTTCAAGGGATATTATCAGAAAATCCCCCCGTAGTTTTTAAAAATGATCACCTACCCCTCCTTCAGTTCAGAAAATTCCCTTGTGGTTTCAATTTTGATCAACTTGCCCCATTCCCTCTAATTTAAGACAAAAATGCCCCTAATGAAACTAGAGGGGGTTTACTAATATGAAGCTGTAGGGGGGTTTACTAATAGAAATAAATTGGTTAACTTCATTTACACCCCTAAGATTTACATTATCTTCAATCAAACGGTTTTTTTATATATATATTTTACAATAAATAATATTTTTTATTTATTTCTGAGTAAATAAAAAATTAAGGTCGAAATATTTTTTTCGAATTACCAATTAAGGCAAATTATACAAAATTAAGTTTCAAAATATAAAAAGGAAATATTTTGAAATACGAGTTAGATTTCTTTCGTTTTAATTTTTTATATATATATTTTACTATAAATGATTTTTTTATTTATTTATGTCGAAATAAGAAATTAATACCAAAATATTTTATTCTGAACTTAATATTGGAAAAACAAATTTCTCCGGAATCTTTTTTTTTTAAAATTAATATAAAAAAAACATCAGTAAAAAAAAATTATGCCGAAATAAAATATTAATTTTTATGCTGAATTTTTTTTGGTAAACTTAATATTTTATGCCGAATTTGTTTTTTTGAACTTAATATAAAAATAAGGATTCTATAAAAAACAATATTTATGCCAAAATAAAAAAATTAATTAATTTTTTCAGTATTAATTTTTTTTTATTTTGGCATAAAATAAAATTGGTAGTTTTGTTGGGGTTCTTTGTTTAAAGTGATTTGGAAATAGTATCTACACACTCTAATATTCAACCAAAATGATATATTTTATTGAATGCGAAGTGATTTACAGAAATATCGAAAGAGAAGAGAAGATAAGAGCAATTACATAACCAAAAAATCTATGAATCGGTCTTTCTCTCTCTAAGAATTTCTTTCTCTCTCAAAGTCCTCTGAATTGAATCCTTGACCCCTTATTTATAGGCACTAGTTTAGGCATAAGTTATTGCCACGTCATCATGATTATCCGCGATGTAGATCCGCGGTTAGCCTCCATGATTTATCCAGGTCGTGGTGTTCAATTTGCGGGAATCCCAATCCGCGACATTTACTGATCCGTTATCCCGAATGTTACCAATCCGCGAATTCCTTTATTTGTTGTCATAGTTTTTTGGGTCATGTCCTTTATGCATATTTTTCATTCACATGACCCTGAGCATTATTTAACGCATTCCAGGTACTTTATTTTGAGTGATTTTGATGAATAAGATCACGATCCACTATTTACCATCCCAAAGTATTTCCCTAGGCCAATCGAATAGCACTCCATACGTGATAAGCTCATAGGGTCGCGAGGTTGACTTTTGGCTATAACCCCCTTTGTCAATCCTTAACGATTGCCTCTTTGTAGAGTATTATCGTGTACTCGATCTCATCCAAAGATACCCTGTTGGCCTCTTTCCAACTTTCCCTTGTCGGACCCCTGGATTCGCGAATTATATCAACGCGAATCCCCCTTTACACCCTGTTGGCCTTTTTTCTAACTTTCCCTTGCCGTAGCCCTGGATTCGCGGATTATATCAATGCGAATCCCCCTTTACATTTTTTTTCCTTTTACACTTTAGTACTTAGCCAAGTACTAAATAGTAAACCACAAAAAAACCTCTTTTAAATTTCGCGGGAGTATTTTTATATATGTATTTTCACATACCTTATTTCCGCCTTTTGGACCATTTTTATGACTTTCCTCATTCTTCCATTTTGAAATTTGTCTCTGATTTACCAAAATTCATCCTTTATCATGATCCGCGACATTCTGATTTGCAGCAGTCTTGGCGTCGGTTCGGCTTCTGCGGGCATTAATTGTTCCTCCTAGGTTTTCGTGCCCCTCCCTTTATAAAATCTTCTATACTCATTTTTCTCCATTTTTTCCTTCCTTCTTCAAATTTTTCTTTCATTCTCCTTCAATCATTTTTTATTAATCCTTTTGCCTCTATTTGACTTATTTCCAACCCTTATACCAATTTTTCATGTCTATTCCTACTGATCTCGTCTCTATTATATACTTCAATCCTATTCTTATCCGCAATAACAATCTCCATATTTCCCTAATCCACATACCCATTTCTTGTACCTATACCCATTATCTTTCATTCATATCCGCAGTACCCATTTCATCTTATCTATCCTTTCCTCATATTTGTTCCCTTTTTATTTCCTCACCATGTCCAAAACTTCTTTTACTTCTTCCTTCAAACATTTAGCCCCTCATTCTAAAGTTGCTCCTTCTATCCCCTTACCAATAGAATGGAGAAAAACTCCATTCTTTGATAACGATCACGACCACTTCTAGACTTCTATCAAGAACCTTCCTCATCTAGGGGATATTACTGAAGATCCATCACTTATTCACTCTGACGGTGAAACCCGTTAGTTACCATTCTGCCATCTTCTCTACCGCGGCTACTTATCTAAAGATGAGACATTCCCTTCTCTTTCGTTGAATATGAAGGTCACATGGCCCCCATTACAGACTGGAAGATGTGGTCCAGTCATATCTTAAGCCAAGATAGACATCGCAACACTCTTCGTGAGGCAGGCCTATTGGATTCAATAGAATTGTTCTCTGATCTGTCTATTCGTCGTGACGTCGATGCTCTTACTCTTTTGGCTTCACGCTGGAGTTCTGCCTCTCATTCCTTTGTAGTTGCTTGGGGAGAGTTTACTCATACTCTGAATGATGTGTATGTTTTGTTTAGACTCTCAGTCTTTGACTCGCACCGATCAGATGCTTGTCCATTCGATGATGAAGATCAACGTATTCACCTCCATCTCCAAGCCTGCGTATTTTACGCCTCTAAGTGCGAAATTCATTTTAAGCAGGGCGCCATACTTGATGAAGCCCCCATCATTAAGAGTGCCAAACTCAAGTACTTGAATTGGTGTCATCACTTCTTTGTGGAGTATGAACCAAAACTTCCTCTTCTCCGCGGTCAAGATCACAGATATGTAGCTGGCCTAGAATTCAATGGTGATTTCGAATTAACAGGCTTTTTAGCTCACTGGTTAGACAAATATATTTTCCAGGGGTGTCTTGAGGATGGCCCAAACAAGTTAGTCTTTTTAATGGACTCCATTATGTCACAAGGTATCCATCTACCCCTGGCCTCTCTTTTCTAGGCACTCTTTATTTTCAACTAGATACCTTAGCCAATGATTTTAACAGATCAATAGGAAAATATGATATCAGTACCTATGTCCCATGCCTTTTTTTGATGTTTTTTTTTATTTGAAAGATTCCCCAAGTATGCCCTCAAGCCTTTCAACTTTTCCGTGACTGTGGCCGATCCTTAATCCGCGGATGCTACTGTTTCTAAAATCTCGCGCTACCCATTTGTCAGGTCTCTTTTACACTAAAAGGCTTGAAGATTTTATAGACAGCAGCTGTAATTTTCTGTGTAGACCATACTCAATACCTTTGAAGGGGGTTTACTTCCCTTCTTTTTATCCTGAGGATGATATGGCTTCATATAGTTATACATCTCATGAAGATCTTATTTTTGTTGTTACTGTTGCTGCCTTTGAATGTCATCTGCCTATTTTCAATGAGTCCTTTTCACGGGGTTTCAGTCTATAATCCTTCACGGGTTGCCCGTCAACTGGGTTTTGATCAGGCAGTCCCTGTCTATGTTTCCCCTTTTGATGGAAGTTCGCTTGATGCTTATGATGATGCTTTGGTATGTTTTCACAAAGAATATGAAAGAAAAAATCAACAATTCTCTTTTGCAATCTTCATTCCCTCACGATCGCGGGCAGGAGGTCGAACCGCTGCTTATGTGGATTTCTGGCTCCAAGTCATTACAGATTTTCAGACCTATATGATGGGGCCTCCTAGACCAGTTGAGCCCACAACAATACTCTAAGGAGATTATTCTCTTAAACTTCATAAAGCTCACGGTTCCCGTGGGTTTTATAGTAAGTTGACACTTGAGTCTTCTGATCATCGCGGAGAACATCATGAAGCATCATCACACTAAAATCCACTCCCCAAGAAACAGAAGAAAGGCACAAAAGCTCCTTCAAAAAGTAAAGCAAAACTTCCCATTCCTGTGCCCAAACGAAGACGCTCAAAACGTATCGAAGTCCCTATTGCTTTACCTGTCCGCGAAGAGCCTATTTCCAAAAGATTGGTATATGTCATTCATTTCATTTTTTTTTATCATTGCTTCCCTCATTCATTATTTCCTCTAACTCATTTTCTTTTATAGCGATCTGCAAGTGCTTCTGTGATAGCTACCCAGGGTGATCAATCTTTGGTCAATGATGACATAAGCGATATTCCTCTAATTCAAAGGAGGGATGCTCAAAAAGCTAAAATTCTGGCCTCTGCCACATAGTCTTCAGATGATGAGGTAGACGAAATGTCTTTAACCCGTAGAAACAAATTGGACAATCTTGTTCCAGACCCCTCTACCCATAATACGACTGAAGCTGATAATTACATTTCTTAGGAAGATAATTCTGCTCGCAATGATGCTATGGAAAACATTACTTCTCAAAGGGATAAGTGTTCGCTGCCTAGCCAAGATCCGCAAAAAGGGAGATTGGTATGTACCACAACTTTGTCGCCAACCCAGCAGAGACCATTACTGGATACTGTTGCACAAGTGTTGGAAGACATCCAATCCTCAAACCCTTTATTTTCAGGTATATACCTATAATTGTTTTTATAATCCATAGATATATACCTTATCAAATTTTTTTTTTAACACTTCATGTCGCGAAATTGTTGAAGGTACAATTTTGCCAACCTAATTCACGAACCAAGAGGTCCTGTGGACAATGATTCCTCCATTGATGCCTCAGATCGCGAAGTCGTTGATATTCTCTCTAACTTTCCTGACCATGGAATAGAGAAATCCCAAAATCTTCCCAGGCCCGCGAGAAAAGTTATTCCGATCGATTCAGATGAAGAGGACAATCTCCCCATTTCTGTTTTTCGCAGTGACCAACCACAGAATACCGAATTTAATGCAGCGGTTTCCAGTATTCGTACTCCAGACCACTCTGTTATTCTTGATGACCAGCCTCTGAGCACTCAATCCATCCATGGTGCAATCCGCGAAGGCCAGACATACGTCATCCTTCGAGTTGCAGGAAATGTGACTAATCGTGATAACCTTACAGGAAATGTTTATCCCACGGGGGTTACAACTTTACGCGAGGGTCATAGAGGTACTTAATTTTTTTTTTGCTACTAGTATTAGCACATAAGATACTCAACCTGTTCCATCTTGACCTCTACACTTTTACAGGAAATGCTCAATCCGCGGGAGTTACCAACATTCAAGACAATCCCAATCCTGTCATATTACGACCATCCGTGGAAGGTCCTTTGTTGACAAATTCTTTGGTTTCCTACCTTTTTCCATAAGAAGATAATGCAAAAGAGGTGCAAAATAGTGAAAGCTCAAATACACGCCATATGCAACCTCTTGGAGGTGACCTTGAAATGGAGATAACAGCTACTCTGGAAGATGGTCCGCGAATCCAAAGATCACCTTTTGGGGGTGATGTTGTTGACATTGATACTGCTATTAAAAGTCTTTTTGTTGGCACAAATCCCAATAATGCTCAAGAGCATGAAGACACAAATACATACCACATCCCCATTATCGCGTAGTTGATACCGAGTCCACTCATCCTGCGGAGCCTGCTCATGTCGCGGTTACCATTGTTCATGGTCCTTTGTTCCCGGAATATGTACTTCAGGATCCTGAGTCTTTACTCAATGAGGTGGCTTTTGATGATTTTCCCACTCCACAAAATACCTTACAGAATCCTTCATTCCCTAACTTTGAATCATTTTTCCTTCCTATTCACTTACAACAACCACATTTTCAAACTCCCCAACCAACCTGAACACGTCAACTCCAACCAACCCCTTCAAACCATCCCTTACAAGAACACATTCCTCCAAGCCACCCTCCTCAGAGCTCAATTGCAGGGCTATCATCAATACCAGTGACATCAAATCCTTCCAACTAGGGTTTTGTGTATTGGCATGATTGCTTGTGTTATCCGCAAGAAATGGCTATTTTGGATCGTGTCCATAGTCATCATCAAGAAACCTTTGCACGTATGGAGCTTTATGATCATCTTATTCAACCAACCTTCTTACATATTATTGCAGATACTTTTACATCCCTTATGACCACTTCTATCTGAGATCTTTCCTCAGAATCCTTATCTAATTGCTGCGCTCGGATTAAAGACTGGAAGAACATGAAGATGAATGTATCCTGGTGTGAGGCTCGTTTAGAGCAAGTGCAGCGCCTCCATGTCAAACTGTATGCTGAGGCCAAAGCTCATGCAGAATATGAAGCCAATGTTGTAAAGGTTGAGGAGGCCAAATCAAAGGTTGAGGAAGCCAAAGTACAGTTGGCTATTACATAAGAGGTTAGCCGCAAATCAAAAGAGTTTGTGGATCACTCTACCCATTTGAGCTTTAAGAAAAGCATGAGAATCTTCATGTTTCCTCCCCTGCTGGTAGATGCCTTTATTGACTGTTATTTTGCTAGATACACATTTGTTTTTAAACTTCATTGTATCTTTCATATTTTTGTGCTTAATATAGAAACCACTTCTTTTATTTATCATATGTACTTTATTCCCTTTATGTACATATTGTATTTTCACACTTTATATATGCAAAGCCTTCTTTCTCTTTTCTTTTAGGACTAGTAAAGTTTTATCCACTTCACATTGAGTGGACCTATTCTTTCGCGAGTAATCTCATTCTCCAATTTATAGTACCCACTGTTGCTTTCACTGATGATTACATAAGGGCCTTCCCATTTTGCTTCAAATTTTCTCACTATTTGCCCCCGCATTATTGTTGATACTGTCTTCAACACTCTATCCCATTCTTTAAACCATCGGTACCATACTTTCTTGTTGTACCCCTTTACTTGTTGAGTATTATAGGCCCTTTGATTCATAAACGCTTTATCTCTTTTTTCTTCTTAACTTTCAACTTGTAATATTCTGTCTTCCAGTTTGCTTTCCGCGGTCAATGTTTTAGCAGCAATTGCTATCTCTGGTGGTAATGCTGCCTCTGCTCCATAGACAAGTGAGTACGGGGCCATTCCTGTAGCAGTTCGATAGGATGTCTAGTGTGCCCATAAAGCTATGGGCAGTTCTTCCAGCCACTTCTTCTGATTATTATGCACCAAACGACTCAATATTCTGATTAAAGCTTTGTTTAAAGCTTCTGCCTATATATTCCCTTTAGGGTAGTATAGTGTTGACCTGTGATGAATTACTGAATATCTTTCAAACAGATCCGCGACCTTAGTGTTGACAAAAGGAGTCCCATTATTTGATAGTATAACCTTTGGTATTCCAAATCGACAAATAATGTTCTCTTTTATGAACCTGACCACATTATCGGTCGTTATTCGTCGTAATGGGATAACTTCCACCCATTTTGTAAACAATTTAGTCGCAACTAACACCCATGCATGTCCCTAAGCTTGTGGCGTGACTGACCCAATCATATCCAAAGCCCAAGTGTGGAAAGGCCAAGGAGTAGATAAACTATGTAGCTCTGTTGCTAGGGCGTGAATAAGATCCCCATGTAACTGACAAAAATGACATTTTCTGACAAAATCTCCAGTATCTTTCTCCATTATGGGCCAGTAATATCCAGACAATAAAAGCTATTGAAATACTTTTCTTTAGCCCTGATGTCCTGTCACGCCCCAAATTTCCTAAGACTCCCAAACCGGGACATCCGAGGAATCCGGGTCGTGATCCGTAAAATGAGCGACCAATCAATATACTAAACAACCATAAACCGGATGGAATCTTATTATCAATAATAATTCCATACACAACAAAGCGGAAGCTAAACCAAATGATACACGAGGCACGTCTAAGTGCCGAAAGAATACATCTCTACAACGATGTAACAATACTGAATACAAGGAAGGGATAGGCCAACAGACTGGCTCCTAAGAGGTACAACATCGACGGTCCCAATACAGGGAACAAGAAATGAAACAAAAGGTACAACTCTATATATATATAGCATCCTAAACCCCGCAATAGCATCAGTGCCACGAACCATCCTGCACTCCACGTTGTCCATAACCGAAACATTTCCTGCAAACTGGTGGTGTAAACCACCAGGCATACTGCTGCCGGGGTGAGCTCATTGAGCCTCGTAGGAGAAATAAATCATAACCATCACATCCTACGACCGTTCAAATCAAATGAAAACCAACCCGTGTACATGCATCTATCCTAGGTCAGTCAAATATCCCACCTGGCAATCACGCCAAGACAAGACCCCGGAATACATCCCACTAGTCCCCTACCATGCATCCACAAATAAGCAAATATCATATAGTGAAACTATATCGCAACAACATGAAATAACTCACACCTATATATATATATATATATGCACGTATATATATATATACATACAAGGATATACAACCAATACCAGATACGTAGTACAACCCCCGTCATAGATCACTACGACTCGTACCCGTCACTCCCACACTGACAATCAACACAACACTATTACCTCAACACTATCACAAAATCATGGGAGTAAACCTCCTATTCATAACACTCTAGGAATGATAACACTTATAGTTCCTAGGCCACATGCATACCGAACTCCAAAACCTCAAATTGCTATCGAATCATACTATCAATCACTTCATATGCCACTAATGATATCCATAAACCCAACACAGGGGTAAAACATTCATGTAAACCTAAGGTAAGTCACAAAGGTTTCCCAACAACAAAAGGAAGTGAAATGGATTGAATAACCCATCACACCGACCAATCAAAGGTCACATGTTCACCAAAGGGTAAAATGGTCATTTCAAGGGCAAAGATGTACTTTCAAAGGTTACCCCACCTATTTGGACATAGGTTGAACCATAAAAACAAACGGGATCAAATTCAAAGCCCTGACGCAAGAGATATGAAGTTTTGAAAACGGTATCGGACAACGCCGATAAGACAAATGGAAAGTTGAAGTACCCCTCTTTCTCCAAGGGTAAAACAGTCATTTTGAATTTAAATAAATTATTTTAAATTTTATCTAAAAATTTTGTTCCTAGCACGAGCCATAGGAACAAACGGGACCTCAATCCGAGTTACGAGGTGAGAGAAATGAATTTTTGAAAATCAGGAAAAATCCACCCAAAGCTGACCCAGTCGACTGACTAGTTTACCCAGTCGGCTGTCTGATGACCCAGTCGACTGGCTGGACCAGAGAGTTCCAAAATTCTTACGGGAAAAAGCTTAGTTGACCCAGTCGACTGCCTGGAAGGGGCCAGTCGACTGCCTAGGTTAGAAAACCTCAAAAATGACTTCCAAACAGCTTCAAAGCCTTAGGAATCATGAGACAAAAGTCCTCAACTCATTTAGGAACTTTAGAAATGAGAAACTATCATTTAATCTCGGTTTAGTTTTATCAAAAATACTTTCTTGAAAATCCGTAAAACTAACCGTCTTGCCCCCGGTATCCGTTTTGGATACCACCGACTTTCAAAAGTCAAAATCCTTTACTTCTTGATTTTTAAAACCATTTCAAAACTCAAAGTTTTTGTCGGCATCACGGGGGTAGGCGAAAATGGGTTTTTCACTCAAAGACCAAATAGACTAAAACACAAGTCTTACGAACCATCCGTTTTCGGGAACAACCGAAACCAACGGAAAACCAAGTGATTTTAGAGACGCTCAAATGAGGCAAATGAATGAAGAACCGAAGTTCGAAAACAACTTGAAGATAAGGGCAAGTGACTATACACAAGGCACTAACTCTAACTCAACCACACTTCACTTCACATTCGAATTCACCACCCTCTTAACCGGGAATGACTACAACTCCGACGACAATCCATTCCTTAAGACCGCTAAAGGGAACCTAGTGGCCGTTGCCACGGAACCAACTAGTTTTCAAATCAAGAACCCCTTCCGATTCTTTCAACCTCAATTTCATATTCGAAACCACATCACCTAGGTTTCTAACAAGATCATAAGGTCATTATACACCATCAACCAAGATCACAACCTACACCGACTTTACATATCACAAGTAAGCCCTTAAACCAACTCATATCACCCCCCTCCTCTTAGGGTATAATGGCACATAGCAATAAGCATAATTATTGATCTCACATTATACTTTAAATAAGTCATGGAATTTACATTTTTCACATCCTTCAATTCCAATTGAGAATTTTAAATAACAAATGAATTATTTCACAAAATTCATATTTAAACATGCTCCTCCATCACATGGAATAATATCATAATCACACATATGGGATAGTTCAAGTACAATATAACTCAACACACCCCATAATATGCGCTTGCCCAATATAGGTTAACGAATTTATACCATACTCATTTATAACGAGAAAGAGTACCGCACCGATTATTCCCAAGTGTTTTTGACATTTCACTTTCAACAAGGAAGGCGGTTGGCACGAGACGACCCGTGCCTAAAGATTCGTATAACGAATGCACGAGACGACCCACGACTTCGAGAATGAGACGACTCACCCTATACCCCATTCACGGCTCATTATTCCGTAGGATGGGAACACCCCCTGGCCAGTTGTTGCGACGATTCGACACAAGACTACTTACACTTACGAATACATAATCCGTATAAACCCTACACCCATGCTTTTGACACTACATGGTGTACCCCAAAACGCATAAAAGTTTTTATCATAACCATATGCCATCACAATACATGCTTCTATCAAATAACATTATATTGCGTTCAATTTCTCACAAGGCTTACAATTTAACATTTGTTAAGCAATATATCACAACATAACTTATATCACAAATCATGTTCCCAATGGCCTAATTCATAGTCTAAACTATCAAGACCAACTCACATATATATATATATCCACATGAATCCAATATAATTCTCGAAATCTCTTTTAAACATGCTTTTAGTTCAATTTAGCAAGTTTTCACATATCACCTCTCAACATGTCATGAAGTCCAAAAATACCTCAAAGGTACTAACCAAAGGAACTAGCCTAATCTCATTCTAAGGCTACCTCCCTAACACCCACATGCACATATGTATAACTACTCTTACACATACACACCACAATACCCACATATATATATATATATATATCCACATATACATAGGCATACAAGCACACTTGCATATAAGAAATCTCAAGAACAACCACTTAGCTAGCATGCTTCATAACCCTATTCAATACTATCAAAAATACTCTATACACAAAGGTTAAGTCATATAACATGCTATAACCCTAACTTCATATTTCCAAGGATATACTTAGCAAATTTCATTTTAATGCTAGAAATCCTAGAATTCAATTTATCTTATTACACAATCACAAGATGGCTAGTTAGGAAGTTTTCCCCCTACCTCTTGAAGAGCAAACCACCAAAACCACCAAGCAAAGTCCATGAAACCCTAGCTCTTCCTCAACCAAAATCCAAGGAGTAAACCGGTGGAAAGCTTCACCATGACCTCCTAACCATGAATCAAGCTCCAACACAAGAAGAGAGCAAGAAATATTTAGTGGTTATAACAAGAAACCCTAACTTGGTTTGAAATGGAAACACACAAGGGATGAATAACACTTACCCATATTTAGCTTAAACCAAAGAAAAGGACACCATGAACCTCTTCTATGTTGATGGCCACACCAAAATCCCAACTTAGGGTGATGAATTCCACCCATAAGTGGAGAAGAACAAAGAGGAAGAAAATGAGAGAAAATGGAGAAGAAGAAGATGAAGTCTTGCAAAGTGGAAGACTTGCCATATGTAGAGATTCTCCACTCACACCACTCACCATCCAAGGGTCCATAATAAAGATGGGGAAAAGGAAATGAATCCAAGGGCTAGGAATAAGTCTTGTCAAGTGGAAGACTTATTACACAAATCACAAAACCCATTAATTTGCCAAACAAGGCCTTATCATCCAAGGGCCTAGAATGAAGATGGGAAATAATTAATCATCCAATGGTTGACAAAAAGTCTTGCCAAGTGGATGACCAACAATAATGGATTATTCCATTTAAGTGTCAACCAAACAAGGCCTTATGATCTAAGGGTCTAAAACAAAGATGGGAGAATGAGATCAAGGGCTAGGAATGAGACAACACATAAAATGTGGAAATGACCAAAATATGCCAAAGTTGGGGTTAATTACAAGAGTGCCATCAAGCCTCTTAATTACCCTTCTACCCCTTGTCATCCTCTCTAATTACCACTATGCCATCCATACACCAACACTTAGCCAATTCTCTACAATTTTCACTAATTGCTCCAAATATGAAATTACTCATATACCCCTAGGTCATTTCTTTCCCGAAATCGTTTCTAATAATTTTCATTAGTTACAACACGAAAATATAACAAGAATTTCATATAAGTTCTACACCGAACGTCTACACTAAACTAGGTTAGAACTTTCGAGAACGTAACACGATTGCCGAAGCTCCAACGAGAAAACGTTGCACGAACCCTCGTAGTCGTTGGCGATACTCAAATCCACAAAACCGGAAACGAAATACCACAAAGTCGTCCCGCTAAGTCCAAAACTTAAACGCGAAAAATTTACTCGCACCGAGAATACACAAGACGTCATGAATAAGTGACGTCGCAAAACATTAACACATGGAAAATAATTCCAGAAAAGTGAAAGGAAAACGTGGGGCGTTACATGTCCAAACTCATGAGTTTGCTTTAGCACTTCTCATGCTTCCTCTTCATTAATGTATCTAAGTAGCCTTCCTTCAAAACTTTTTCTAAACAATTTCTCGTTATGAAAAACATACCGCGAAACTAGTCTTTTAAACCGCGACTTGTCTTTTTCAGGTAGAATTCCCTCATTTAGATAAAGCACATACTTTTCCCGCCAGTCAGTAATATCCGTGAAATTCCCCTCATTCGCGGATGGGTAAACATTACAAATCTAACACTTATTTTGCAATTCTGTGGCATCACTTTTCATACTTGGCCAAAAGTATCCTTCTCGCTGTATACTTCGGTAAAAACTTATATCCTCTTATCCACATATTTTCTTATGAGCTTTGTGCAGTAGCTCTTGTGCTTCCTTTATTGGTATACATTTAACTAGCATCCCCTCTGCGACCTTATGATACAATGTTCCCTTTATAATTTGATATCCCCGCCTCAAAGCATTATTGTCATTGCTCAACATGGCCTGAACTATATCTCTTCTCCAGTCTGCATAAGGTCGTGGCTCTGCTTCTTGACTGATTATCGAACTAGTTCTCCGTAGTATTTTCAAATTGGAATCCATCACTTGAAACTGTAGCCGCGAACCCAATGTTCCTTCTCTCATCCAAGACTTCCAAAACATCACCTTTGCTGACCGCTGTCAGTCTACATGCAGCCGCGAAACGTGCAGAGGGTACCGCCAACTCCTCAGGTAGTACAACATCGATCCCATACACCAGGGCGAACGGAGTCTCCTGAGTCGCCCGTCGCCTGGAAGTGCGATAAGCCCATATGTCATTGGTAACTGATCAACCCAACCCTTGCCATGATCGTGCAACGTTTTGCTCAGGATCCGGATCAACGTCTTGTTGGTGGCCTCAGCCTGGCCATTGCCTTTGGGATAGTAGGGCATGGAAGTGTGATGCAGCACCTGGTACTGCTCTAAAAGTGCCCCCACGTCCTTGTTTACGAATGGCATCCCATTGTCGGACAGAATGGTGTGAGGCACCCCGAACCGACAAATGATCTGCTCCTTTATAAACCAGAACACAACATCCACAACGGTTTGCCTTAGTGGAACGGCCTCGACCCATTTGGTGAAGAGCTCGGTAGCAACCAAGATCCAAGCGTGCCCTCCAGACTTGGGGGTGATAGGTCCGACGATGTCCAATGCCCAAGTATGGAACGGCCAAGGCGTAGATAAGAACGAAGGCTAGCGGTAGGTGCATGGATAAGGTTGCCATGCTTCTGGAAAGCCTCACACCGCCGCACGTGAGTAGTAGTGTCCTTCTCCATCGTAGGCTAGTAATAACCACAGGTAACCAAATACTGGTACAACTTTACGCCACCCTGATGGTCACGCTGGTGCACCTCTGTCATGACAATGGTAGCCTCCTCATGGTTGATGCACTTCAACGGCCTCCCACAGAAACCTTTGCGATAAAGGGCACTTTCAAGGAGGAAAAAGTGTGTCGCCTTCTTCCTGACAAGTGCCGCATCCATTCGGTGGTCGGGTAGCTTGCCCTCCTGGGGGAAGTTGATGTATGGCTTCTACCAGTCAGACAAGTCGGCCTGAAAAAGAATCTCACCACCTTGAGGGGTGCGAGCGCAGAAAACACAGCTCATTTGAACGTCCTTGGCGGCCGCCATCATACCAGGCCAATAGAAACCTCTGCTTTGGATCCTCCGGTAAAGGCTAACATCCTCCACGCCGCAAACAATGCAGTGAGTCTCTTCAAGAATGGTGGTACCTTCCTCCTCGGAGACACATCGAGCCAGTACGCCTTAAGGCCCCTTGAAGTAAAGGTCCCCCTTGATAAGTACGAATCCCTTAATCGCTGATCCGTCGAAATCCTCTTTTGCCAAGCCTTCCATAATAGAGACACGCCAATCATCAATCCTTACCGAGTCGGAACCTTCCGCCGTTGTGGGGGCAGAGCATCTTCGTACCTCTAATGATAAGCCTTCCTGCTCAAGTCTGATTTTTGATGCTAGAGTTGCCAGAGCATCGGGGAAGCGATTCCTACATCTAGAAACATGGGCGAACTCCACAGCGTCAAAATGCTTAAGCAACAACTGCGCCTGGGTACGATAAGGAGCCATGTTGGCCTCCTTCACAACGAACTCGCCTGTGACCTGCTTGATGATGAACTGAGAGTCCCCCTTGACCTTTAAGCGTCGAACACCCCGTCTCTATGCCTCTCTCAGCCCTAAGAGCAACGCCTCATACTCAGCCTCGTTGTTGGAGCACGAAAAATCCAACCGATAAGAAAGATGAACCTGAGGCCCGCCGTCGCCTGGTGTGAGGACAATACCGGCCCCACCATTACGGGCAGTGGACGCTCCATCGAATGATAGTTCCCATTCCTCGGCCTCGGCCATGAACAGGTCGGTCGAGTCCCAGCCACAAGAAGAGTGAGATAACATATCCGCCAGAGCCTGCCCTTTGATGGCCGTGGGTTGCACACACTGAATGTCGATCTCTAACAAGCCCATCAACCACTTGGTCAGACGTCCGCCGGAAGGAGGCTGGGTAACCATGTAGCGCACTGGTTCGCTTTTGGTCATCAGCTCCACAGTGTGCGTAGATAAATAATGCCAGAACTTCTTTGCGGTGAAAACCAACGCAAGACACTGCTTCTCAGTTATAGTGTACCGATGTTTGGTGCCACGGATGACCCTAATAGCATAATAAATGGGACGCTCGCGCCCATCCTCCTCATGGGTGAGGATTACCCCTAGTGAATAGTCGGTCGCAGAAACATAAAGTCGGAGGGGCACTCCCCGCCTGGGTGCAGTCATGGTATCCGGTGCAGCCAAGATCCTCTTGATGGCCTCAAAGTTCTGCTGGCACTCGGGGGTCCAAACATAAACAAAGTTCTTCTTAAGAAGAGGTAGAAATGGCTGCATGAGCTCGGCGAGATCAGAAATGAAGCGTCGCAGGTAGGAAATCTTGCCAATAAATCCTCTAAGTTGTTTCAACGAATGGGGTAGATCCAGAGCGATGATAGCCGCCATCTTGTCACCATCGACCTCAATACCTTGCTGATGTATGACAAAACCCAAGAAGTTCCCTTTCGTCACGCTAAAAACGCACTTAGTTGGGTTCATCTTCAGCTGGTAACACCTACACCTATTGAAGACCTTCCTCAAATCATCAATGTGGTCCGTTGGCTGCTTCGACTTTACCACCAGATCATCAATATAACATTCAACAGACTCATGAATCATGTCATGGAAAACAGCAGTCATGGCCCTTTGGTAGGTCACTCTGGCATTCTTCAATCCAACCGGCATTACGGTGAAGTGAAAATTCCCCATTGGAGTGCGAAAAGCGGTTTTGGGTACGTCCTCTTCAGACATCCTGATTTGATTGTAACCACTGAAACCGTCCATAAAAGAGAACATCCTATGGCCGGCAGTGACATCCACAATGGCATCAACATTTGGTAATGGAAACTCATCCTTTGGGCACGCCTTGTTGATGTCCCTGAAATCAATGCAGACCCTAACCTTTCCATTCTTTTTTCGTACAGGTACCACATTGGCCAACCAAGTCGGATGCTGAATGGGCCTAATAAAACCAGCTTGCAATAAACACTGGACCTCCTCCTTAATTTGACCTTCAATCTCTGGTGCAAACACTCGAGAAACCTACTTCTTTGGTGTGGCTCCTGGTTCAACATTCAAACGGTGCACAACCAGGTCGGGGTCGAGTCCCGTCATCTGGTTGTAGCTCCAAGCGAATACATCCTAATACTCTTTGAGTAGGCCCACTAGTCGCTCCTTGAACTCAGCAGATAGCTCACGATTGATAGAAACCATACGGGGCTGCTCCCCTGCCTTGGTCAGATCGACCTCCTCAACACCTTTTTTCTGGGCTGCGGCCAGACCTGACTGCTGATCATCCTGCCTTACTGACTCCTCGAGGGGAACGGATGCATCCGCCAGAAAATGGTCGTTGCAGGGGTCGTGCGCCTGCACTGGGGCGTCTGGCCCCTTGCACCATCATAACTGGTAAACATAGCTTCCATCAGCCCTGCGTACCCTCCTGCAAAGATCCTCGTCATTCTCGACCTTCCTCTTGCCCTTCTGAGAGACGACCACCATAACGTCGTCGTCATTGGACTGGGCAATATCCTCCCAGTCGGGCAATGGGGTAGCATAAACCTCGCCTTCCTCAAGGCCCTCGTCCATAGCCGAAAAGTTGGTGAAGTAAATAGCATCGGATAAATGAACCTCGCTGAGGGAGAAAGGATTCCTTGTAGCCTTGACAGTAGTAGTCCTAGTGCCCCAATTGCCCTTCATCACCTGATGATACGAAGAAGGGACTACACCATAGAGATGCATCCAAGACCTCCCCAGCAGAACGTGGTAAGACGGCTCCCCCTCAATGATATGGAAACGGACAGGCCCTCGGATGTCCCCAACCTGCAGGTTGGTAGTGACATAACCCAAGTTCCTCTGTCTTATTCCATTCAAACCTGAAATGTCGATCGGCCTCCCGGTTACGGCCTCATCCTTAATACCGGCCTGCCTCATGACGGTGACTGGCATGATGTTGAAAGAAGCGCCATTGTCCAGGAACACCCTCTTGAAATCGACCCCGTTAATGGTCGCAGGTACGTACAACGGACGGTTGTGGGGGCCCTCGATAAGCTTGTTTGCCTCGGTGAAGGTGACCTCCCTAGTGTGGTCAGACTTCGCCGAGGGGGCTGGCTTATCCCTGCGGACTTCCGCTCCTGCCTTGCAAACAACCTTAAACAACACCTTAGTTACCTCAGCCCTGGAGTCGGAGTCAAGTTTGAGCTTGTCAAAGAACTCCCTCATGAGACCAGCCACTTGTGTCATGCGGTCCTGAGTGCCCCTTTGAACTTGTTCATCCAACTAGGCTACCTCCTTGCCTTGAAGCTCCTCCAATGTGCCACGATCCTCACAAGAAATGACATGAACGCCTGCATCGTGGCGTGGGAAAGGGTTGCCGTGCACATCCTGCCTCTTCAAGAACTCCAGCTCCCCAGACTTCATTTTCCTTTGAAAAAGATCGCGCAGACTCCAACACTCCATTAATGGATGCCTGGTACCACGGTGGAAATGACAGAAGTGTGGGTCATTCACCAAGTCCTTATGATTCTCCTCTAAAGCAGGTGGAAGGCTGACGACCTTGTTGTGGATCCACTGGTTCAGCACGGCAAGAACCTGCCTACGGCTACAAGGGAAAGGCGGTGAAGTCGTCCGAAATCGCTTCCTTTGCTGGTCAGCCGACGCCATGAAGGCATCCTCGTCCTCGGCGGGCTCCTCAGAAAATTGCTCCTCATCCTCAACAACGGCCGCCATAATAGAAACAGGGCGTGGTGCTCGCCAAACACGACCTCCTCGGGGACTGGCCACCCGATCAGCCAAACATCTAGTTTTGACCATAAAATTAGAAAATGTGCGGATATCGAGGGCGACTAGATAGAGGCAGTACTCTTTATCCATCCCATCGATGCAAATCCTGACCAAATCCTCCTCCTTGGCGGCCTCATAACATTCCAATGTGCACTCTCTAATCGCTTCACATAAGCCATCACATCCTCATTAATCTTTTGAGTGAGCTTAGTGAGGAATAGCAAAGTGACCTTCTCGTCAACCTGGTAGTACTTGCTATAGAACCGCTGTGTCATCTCCTCCCAACTGGTCACCGATCCAGGCTCGAGGTTGTGATACCACGTGTACGCCCGATCAGTCAGTGACTTGGGGAACTCTCTCAACTTCAACGCCTTGTTGGAGGCATGGTCCCCCAAATGACTAACGAAACACCCAACATGCTCCTTGGCATTGCATTCCTTCCATCAAACTGTCGGAACTTAGGCGCAACGTACTCAGTAGGGTACGGCTACTGAAGGACAAAAACAGGAAATGGAGGCCACGGGTCGCCAATAAGATCTGCCCCGGTTAAGACACGTCCCGACCCCATCATGGTGCGTAACTGATCGAACGTGACGTAGGGGGAAGCGCTCTGCTGAGCCGAGCTAAAAGGGGTTAATGACGCCGCCATAGTGTGGCCCTGGGGTAATGCTGAGGTTGCACGCCGGGGCGTCACCATAACGTCACGATGAAGGATAGATGTCGGCGCCATCGCTGGCGTGAGCGCTGCACCAGTGGCCGTGTCAGGCCTGGCAGAGGCAAACATTGCTTTCTGCTCCTCCCATATTTGTTGTTGGGTGGCCTGCATAGTGAGCAATGTTTCCATGAGAAGCGCGTCACGGTCGCGCCTGCCAGCTGAACTCGAGGTGGCAGCGCTATGGGACCTGTTCCAAGCCGTCCGGCGGTGCTGCGTTTTGGTGACAGTGCGGCTGGAAAAACGAGCACTGGTCGCCTCCTGCTCGCGGGCGACCAGGGGATGGTCTAGCAGTGGCTCCCTAAGCTGTGGTTCCGCTGCGGCGATGCCCTGGGGCTGTGGCTGGGTCGCCGTCGGGCCTGGTGGGGGTCAATTGATCAGAAGGAGCCCTCGTGGAGGCTGGCTCGCTTCTCCAGGAGTGTGGCTCTCAACTCCAATAGGTGCGGCTGACTCCTGCCTGGATGGAAGATGAGGGGGTGGAGGAAGTGCAAAAGAAGAAGGTGCTTGAGACGTCATGGCTATACAAGATGACCTTCTGGTCATGCTATTTGGCCCGCCTTTCTCTCCCACTGTGGTCACCAAAAATTGTGGGTGAAAAGGGGAAAAATGGAGAGAAGGCTCCACTAGCAAGTCAGAACAAAGAGGTCACAATCCATGGTCGAAAATCTCAAGCATGAAGAAGGAAAAGAGAGGAAATAATTGGTGGAGAAGAGCAAATAGTGTAACGGTTCATCACAGCAAGAGAATGGGTAGTGAGCATTGATAGATCTAAAACCATAAAAGCCCCAAGGATGAAATACCCCCAAAATAGCTAAAGACCAAGAGATGGAGAAGAGAGAAGCAAGTAGAGGAGAAGGGTCAGAAGTGAAGAAGGCGAAATCAACTCCCTATAGCCGAAGCACAGAGGAAGCAAGAGCAGTGAAAGAATGGTAGCCGTCCTTGGAGGAGTAGCCTCCAAGCAAAGAGAGAAGAAAAGGAAAAAAGGGAATGTTGTGAAAAGGAAGGAGTCTGCCAAAAAGATGGAGGAGAGGATCTGATCCCTAGGCAATGCACTATTGCCCTCTATTTATAGGTAACAAGGCTCAAACTGTTGCCCTAAATGTAGTGATCCCCAAGTCCTACCAATGCTCCACTTTTCTCTAATAAGGTGATGTGGGCCTATAAGGAGAATTCTTTCCACATTATGAATAATGGGTAGAATCCACATTATGTGCCTTTATCATGACTAAACTACACTCCAAGCCTCCATGCCACATGGTCTTTCCAATCCCTTCATAATGTGAGGATGGTGTCGCGCTGTCCACGTGTCACAGCTACGCAGCATCTATGGCCACAGCCGAATCAGTCGTGCAACGGATCACTCCCCAGTAGCCTTCGCAGTACATGCATATACCGCTAGAGCTGTGCATAAATGGTGGTAAACGCCCTTGAGAGACTGCTACGTCATCAGGACCCGTAGACCATGGAGGTACTACTCCCGTGTACGCTCTCCAGCTCCACAGGTGCGCTGCCACAATAAGACCACCTTTAGAAGGCTTTTGAGTTGCCGCGAGTAATCCGCCTCGAAGTGGGACACATTGGGTCAACCCGTATACCAACTTCGGTGGGGCGGGTCCGAGGCTCTACCGAGTAGCCCAGTACCCTAAATGAGACCCCTCTATGAGTCGAGTGCACTCTAAAATAATACCTATGCTTACAAATCTATCTTTAAGTTCTATACCATGTGCATCGCACATGCTCTATGCAAGTATATATATATATATATATATATATATGTTGAATATTCACTATATACTGCCTCATAAAGAATTAAATTAACATTTCTGTTTTTAATTGGGCTTGTTTCTCTCTGCAATAAATTATCAAACTCATTACATATATGCTTCTCTTTTGAGTTCATTTCATTTCTCTCAAATAAAAGTTAAAATTCAATTTACACTGAATGATATCCCGGAAGAGACTAAATCGAGGGACATGTTTATATCCATGAGCCTCATGCCATATATATCTTCGGATTCATCATTCGCCTATTGATAAACTACTAACTAAAAAGTCATAACAATGTAACTTTGCGTCCAATGTGGATTAAACTAATAACTCAAAAGTCAAAAACATAAGTAACTTTGCCTCCAATGTGGCTTGTGTTCAAGTTAGACCCTCTATTTTTTTTATTTTTCTAATCATCCAAGGTTTGGGAGGTGAACAGCCAAGTTCTTCTCCACATTTCGGCCAACAACATCTCATCAAACTCAAACTGGTCCTACCCAATCTTCAACTTACTCACCATTGTCCTCTATAAATACCCAACAAAAGCCATATAACTTAACACCCAACTCCTAAATCCTTCTTCTACCGTCAAAAAAATGGCTTCTTTTAAGAATTTCTTATAGGGTCGCCAGCCTTTTAACACCCTATAATATAAATATAGTGCGTATAACCCCATATGTTTCGAATTGATCCCAAACTTTTTAAATATGTGCGAATTGACCCTATTTCGTGTAAAATGACATATATTCTATTATTATATAAATTTCGAAAAAAATGGAAAATATATATATTTTTTGAAAAATATATAAATTTCTAAAAAAAACATATAAAATTCGAAAAACATATATATAAAATTCAAAAACATATATAAAATTTGAAAAAATATATAAAATTCGAAAACATATATAAATTTCAAAAAAATATATAAAATTATAAAAATATATATATAAAATACAAAAAAAATATAAAATTTGAAACAATATATATATAATTCAAAAATATAAATTTTGAAAAGAAAAATATAAAATTCAAAAAATTATATAAAATTGGAAAAAACATATACCAATTCAAAAAATATTTATAAATTTCAAAAACATATATAAATTTTGAAAAAAAAATATAAAATTCGGGAAAAATATTAAATTCGAAAAAAATATATTAAATTTCAAAAATAAAATATAGAATTCGAAAACATATATAAATTTCGGAAACAATTATATAAAATTCAGGAAAAATATTAAATTCGAAAAAAATATATTAAATTTCGAAAATAAAATATAGAATTCGAAAACATATATAAATTTCAGAAAAAAATATATAAAATTCGGGGAAAATATTAAATTCGAAAAAATATATTAAATTTTGAAAATAAAATATAGAATTCGAAAACATATATAAATTTCAAAAAACAATATATAAAATTCGGGGAAAATATTAAATTCGAAAAAAATGTATTAAATTTCGAAAATAAAATATAGAATTCGAAAACATATATAAATTTCGGAAAAATATATATAAAATTCGGGTAAAATATTAAATTCAAAAAATATATATTAAATTTCAAAAATAAAATATATAAAATTCGGGTAAAAAATATTAAATTTCGAATTTAATATTTTACCTGAATTTTATATATTTTTTTCCAAAATTTATATTTGTTTTCGAATTCTATATTTTATTTTCGAAATTTAATATATACTTTTCGAATTTAATATTTTTCCCGAATTTTATATATATATTTTTCAAAATTTATATATTTTTTTGAAATTTATATATATAAATTTCGAATTTGAAATTTAAGAAAAGGGTGAAATGGGTATTGAAGAAAGTATAAAAGTCAAAGAATGGGGTATTCACACGTTTTGGAAACTTGCAGGGGGGTATTCGCACGTTTTCAAAACTTGCAGGGGGTGTTCGCACGTTTTCCAAAAGTGCTGGTATCAATATACACATTTTTAAAGTATAGGGTGTTATTCGCACCGTATTTATACTACAGGGGTGTTTTCTGTACTTACCCTTTCTTATATGTATCTCTAGTTGAAATACTATCTCTTTTGAGCATCGAAATGAGTTTCGCTACTCGCAATCTCTTGCAAACCTCTCCAGTACCTACACTTCCCACAATAGAACCAACAATACCATCTCTGCCTAAAGTTATAGTTATGTTGTCTCTGTTACCTATCATGCCAACACTTCCTAAAACGACATTTCCTCCGCTGCCTACAGCTACATTGCCACCAGGCCCACCATTGCCAATCATGCACACAGTTCCTAATGCGGCATTACCTCCATTGCCATCTATGCCCACTATCCCAACCATTCCGACCACGATTCCTTCAATCCCAACCATTCCAACAACGATGCCAACAATCCCGTTCCTCTCACCACCTCCATCCAAAACTAGCCCATGAAGTGCTCCAATATCATTCGTCTTTCTAGCTACGTACCATGTAGAACATGTAAAAAATATATTTTTTGGTAGTTTGAGCCAGTCGATCCATTATTTATTGGGTGAAAGGTACAAAACTCCCCTACACTATCAGGAATGTGCAAATAACCCCCTATAATTCAATTTGGGCAATTAAGTCCCTGTAGTATGGCAAAAATGTGCAGAAAGACTCCCTCCGACACTGTTGAGGGAACTTTTCCGGCAAAAAAAAGGCATGTGCGTTTCACATGCTGTTTAATTTTATAAATACTCAAAATGCCCTTATATTGTTACCAAAATGCCCTTTGTTTAAATTATATATGTGCATATGGTTTGAATATCTATTATATAGGTTTGTCTACACCAATACAAATTTCGTAATAGAAACCCTAACTTCAAAATTTCGTAATAGAAACCCTAACTTCGTTCCCAGATCCAATCGATTTCTCTGCAAATAGAAACCCTAACTTCAAAAAAACTTGAATAGTAAGATTAACGGTCTTCACAAATTTCGTAAATATAAATTTCAATTTCTTAGCACCAAAAGAAACTCCAAGCATCCAAATTTCAATTTAAAATAGTCAAAAATTCTCTATCAACACAAACACAAAAGGAAAATCCCCAATTTTTGAAATCCACAAATTGAAATACCCCAATTTCAATTCATCATCAAACGTCCTATTCGACGCTAATTTTGAAGCCCACCTCTCCGATTTCGGCCTCAAACGCTTCATCATCAAAGCCCCAACAGAAGCTTCCACTTCGACAACAGTGGGGACATTGGGGTATGTATCACCAGAAACAACATTAACAGGGGAGGCTGAGGGTTTGCTGCTTTCTGTATATATATATATATATCGACGGCTATTACCTTCTCGACGGTTTCTGCAACCTCCACCGTCACCGGCGTTTCTGCCACCGCCGCCGGCGGAGGGGCGTCGGTGGGGGCATCTACGGTTTTGGGTTCCTCTGTTTCGGCAGGTTTTTCCTCAATCGTTGGCGGCAGCGGAGACGGCGGAGCTGGTGGCGCGGTGAACTCGTGCTTGTTGAGAGCGACCTTCTGTGGGTCAAGTAGTTCTCCGACGACGTTGGTCTCCTCCTTGAAAGAAGCCGATTCATTGATCTTCTCTTCCTCGGTGATGGTTTTGGGCTTCTCAGCCTCGATGTAGCTATGCTCACTTTGGAACAATCTCGATTTTGAACTCTGTGATTTGGACCAGTTGACTCCAAGAGAGAAAGTGAAAATGATAGGTGGGTTATATGGATAAGTCTTTTTCGTCATTTCATATTTATCCCATTCATTATATTTAATTAAAAAATAAAATAATAAGGGTATAATAGTAAAAGCACAAATCCGTCACCGGAAAATGACTTAGAGGGGTCAAAGTGCACATTTTATAAAATATGAAGGTGTTTTAAAACCAACAAGGGGTTATTTGCACATTCCCAATAGTGTAGGGGATTTTGTACCTTTCACCCATTATTTATTTACAATGATTGTGTGAGGTTTTATTTTCATTAGTTTGTGGTTATTTTAGTGTTAAAAGTATTGTGTATTGTTGTTTTGTGTGATATACATATATAGGAATGTAATTCCATTTGTTTTGTCTTGTTTATTGAATTTTAATCTCACGAGTAATATTCATTTCCAAGACTTGTAGAGAGAAAATTGGAGGAAAAAGGAAAAGAAAATTAGTCATGAAGAAATGGACAGATCAAAAAAGCTCATAAACTAATGGAACGTATATATACATACGTGTGTATATATACATATAGGTCAACGTAATGTGATTTTTCCAAGCAATAACTGGTCAACAAGAGGTTAATTCGTACTATATTTCAGTCAAGAAGGCTGATTTGTTCTTTAAAATGGTTAGCCACATGGAACATAATTGATACAAGCCAAAGGCATTAATACACCCGATGATGGAGTCAACAAAGTAATTAAGAGGGGCAACCTTGAACGACTATAAAATTTAAAAGATCAACGACCTTATAACAAACAAACAAACAACAATAATTCCGAATATTAATATAAACACATAATTTTAACAAGGGGAGAGTAAATTAAACATAACAAGGCACGGTGTAAGAAATCTTGAATTTGGCAATAGTTTTACCCCAAAATACTATATTTTCTTTAATCCATGATGATTAATTTTTGGGTAAATCTCAATTACATCCCCTCTGATTTGACCATATCTCACTTACACCCCATCTACTATGGTATATCCCAGTTACACCCCCTCAGTTTTGGTTCTGTGTATCGAACACTCCCCTCCGTTAGTTGTTGACCGTTATGTGATGATGTCATCAGTAAAAAAGTGATAAATAATCTATTTTGCCCCTTGTAGTCAAATGACTTATTTAACCCCCTTGCCTTCTTGAAAATTTCAACATACTCTTGATTTAATTTTAAAATTTGAAAATTTCAACATACTCTTGATTTAATTTTAAAATTACAAAATGTCAAATTTTTTTAATTTTAAATTTGAACTGAATAATAAATTTATACATCCTTGACACTTTAAAATTAAAAAAATTTATAATTTGTTTTGAATTTTTATTTCAAGTAAATAATATATCTATATATTCTCTTAACTTAGATTTAAAATTAAATAACTTTTTTTTTTGTAATTTTTAAAGATGAACTATATAATTAATGTTTATATTATTAACATTTTAAAATTAGAGAACTTTATATTTTTCTAATTTTAATTTAAATTAAATATTATATCTATAAAAAGTGGATATAGGCAAACCAGAGGGGGTGTAAGTGGGATATAGGCAAATTAAAGGGGGTGTAACTGGGATATAGGCAAACCAGAGGGGTGTAAGTGGGATTTACCCTTTTAAAAATGTTAAAGTAATAAAATATTAAAGGGCAAAATAGACATTTTACATAAATCTATTAATTGACCTGAAGGCCGACACTGACAGGGGGTGTACCTGGAATATTCCATAATAGAGGATATTGTTGAAATATGGTCAAATCAAAGAGGGTGTAAGTAAAATTTACCTTTAATTTTTCACGGACTTGTGACCATAAGTTTTGGAGTATATTTAATGTAAGATAGTCATTAATGAAAAAGTAAAAAACTTTAGATTTTGTGAAAAGCAATTTCTGGTCAAATTCCAAGAAACATTGGTAGTGTTATGTCCCCAATTTAATTAACCTATAATAGAAACATAACATTACCACAGTAAGTCAATAGCCACAACCCAAGAAAACTCCCTACTTTTTAAATCCATAAAAATTAAAGAAGAAAAATGAACATATAAGATATAATACACGACAATTCCTCTACGTGGAATTTATTTCATTGACAATGTTCATATTACCTTCTTATAAGTAAATCAAACTAAACATAAATGGATAACTAAAGTAAACTTGTTTGTGAGAAATATTGAACCGAATAAAAGAGTAGGCGCGAATTTTTTAATAAGATTTGGAACACATCTCCAACTCTCTACATTTTTATCTTATCTTTTGGCCGTTTAAGAGAAAACATAAGAGATTAGACATGAAAATTGAATGAATGGGATCAAGACGGCCCTGGGCATAGGCGGTCGACGGTCGCCTAGAGCCTCCGACCTACAAGGCCCCATATTTTGCTTTTTTAACATGTACATGTATAGGTCCAAATTTAAATATTTACATAATGGCTCAAAAAAATTAAACCAACCCAATACAAATTAAGAATTTAAGATAATGTTTTAAGTAGTTTATAGGCCCAAAACATAAAACCCATCTCAACAATTAAATCTAATCTAACACAAGGCTTCTTTGTGTGTTATGAGAGGTCACTTTGTGTGGGTTACTCAAATTTTAAGATTAAAAATTTAAGTATTAAATTATTTATTTTCTATATTAATATGTTTTAGTCAAAATTTTCGAAAAAGTCCTATTTTTTTATAAAAAAAAAAAGTAATAAGTTCTATAATTTTTGTACTAGGAGCAATAAGTCATACTCTTTGAAATTTCTTTCCATATAAGTCCTAAACTACTCATTTTTCATTTCTTCTCTTTCTAAATAGAAGTAAAAAATTTAATTGCAATATGAGTTTATATGATAATTAACTTGATTAGAAATCCATTAAAAAAAATTATAAAAAGAATATTATTTATTTTGTAAAAAATAATTTATTATTGTTTATTTAAATATTAGAGTCTATTTGTAAAGGTTCATTTGGAAAGCTTGATTTTAATTTTATATCTTACTTAATGAGACTACATTTAATTTAACAAGATAACTAATTAAGATTTTGAGTGATTTAAAATTATAATGGAATTTGTTTTTAAAAGTAGGATTTATTGATCCTGAGACAACCGAAAATTAAGACTTATTTTTCTATTGATAAAAAAAAGTATGATTTATAGGAATTTTTTTTCTATATTTTGTATGACGTTTTAATGAAAATACTCTAGTTTAATATGTTTGCAAGCATACAAAACAACAAGTACATAGAGACCTCATATTTGACATCGCCTAGGGCTTTCGAGAATTTTAAGAATCTCAGGATCAACTCTGAA
The DNA here is from genome assembly GCA_963922005.1 of Cornus suecica. NCBI lineage: Eukaryota > Viridiplantae > Streptophyta > Magnoliopsida > Cornales > Cornaceae > Cornus > Cornus suecica. Next base: position 30,577,914 of record OY998248.1, read on the forward strand.
TGGGATGTGGAACACCTCTATGTGAATCGAACATTCTATTCTTAGTTTAATATCAAAATTCATGTCCAAATATGCGTGCAAGTTAGTTTCTATTTGAGATTAAGGATTAAAACATAATAATAAAAATTATTATTATTATAATAAAAATTATGATACTAATAACAATAATAGTAATAATAATTTTATTTATATTGTCAGGGACTAGGCTTTGTCTTCGGCCCCTAGAAGCTACAGTACATGCATGATCCAAATATAAACCTCAAATTTGGAAAGCGGACTGGTCTAGTCTAGTCTTGTCGCTGATATGAAACTCTGTTTGGTAAGTGATTTGGTCTAGTTTCAAAATTTATTGAATATATATATATAAACACACATATATATATATATATACACATACACATATATACACCCACACACCCCCCTCCTAGTGATGGTGGCGGTGGTGGCGGCGGCGGCGGTGGTTGAGGTGGTGGTGGTTGGTGGTGGTGGCGGCAGCGGCTGCGGCGGTGATGGTAGTGGTGGTGGTGGTGGAGGTGGCGGTTGTGGTGATGGTGTAAGCAAAGATAAGACTAACAAAAATCATCATTTTGTTGGTTTTGGAAAGTGGGGTTTTTGGGGATTTTTGGTCTTGGTGGTCTTGTCTTGTATTTTTAAGACCAACCTTACCAAAGATGGTTTGGTCTCAGAAATCCAAGACAAGACCACGAAACAAATAGGCCATACCCAAATGGTTTTGTTTTAGAAAATTTCAAACAAAAACTAGATTAAATCCATTACAAAACCTACAACAATATTCAAATTTTACCTAGTTTAAAATTTTAAACCAAGGAACTTAATTCCATCTTTTTGTTCAAAGTGATGAACCTCTCTCCTTTAAAAAATATTATTAAATTAGTGAAACACTATGTAATGGACAAAGATAGACTGAGGATTACAAAACAAGAGAGTAATATATTTTACCTTGTATATGTGAAGTTATATTTTAGTTACATGACTACGTCATGTTATTAGCAATTAGTAATATAACATTCCGCTGCAGCACTTGATACAATATTATTCGTTTTGGGCCAAGCCCGTATGGTTTTGTTTTTGGGCTCCTTCCAAAAAGCCTCATACAAATTGAAGACAACACTGTACATATAAGCACATTCATAGACCTATACCCCGGCGATGTGGGATGTCCCAATCACCCCCTCTTGGGACCTAGCGTCCTCGCTGGTATTACCCACGGGCTTGTGCACACTCCCACACTCAATTTTGGCTGGGCTCTGGCTCTAATACCAATTGTAATACCCCGCTCCAACACTTGGTACTATATTCTCCGCTTTGAGCCCAGGCCGCACGGTTTTGCTCTTGGGCTCCTCCCAAAAGGAATATTTTTCATTAACAAAAATTATTAAACATGATCTACATAACATAAGTCCAATACCCAACACTTCTGGCATTAAACCAAAATGTCAGCAATAACAACTAAAATTACTTTTAAGAAAAATCATTATTACATCAAAATACTCATTAAAATTCAACGACATATGAGCTTATTAAAATGCACTCAAATAAAGAACAAAAATAACTTCGGAATAATAATCGCGAAATCTGACGACTTCTGAGTGTCGTCACCACAAGCCAATCAGTGTGTACCTAAAATGATAATCGGGTGAGCTCATATGCCCAACAAGAAGTGTTAAACACAATCATTAATCAGCAAGTTAATCGCACCTTATTTTTCCATATATAAAGGCAACTCAATGAACATATCATTATAATCATACGATAAATGTCTCTAATAACCATAATATCTTATATTTTGGTTAAATTCACCTCAATCACATGATCAACCCCGGGCTCCACTCAAATCGGCAATTTATCCATTATACACATCACTCACATGAGCCCCGGGCTCCACTCCAATCATCGTGGTGTGCTTTGAATAGTCCCTGACTAAAAATAACACACATGTGACTGGGTTCAGACGTCTCCTTACCCAGATAGTCCTAAACTACATCCACATAATAAAAGGCATATCACGCCCAATGGCCATAACTCAAAATAGTTCACTAACAAATAGACAGGTCTCGTACCATACCTAACTAATAATTATAGGGTAGTCCCAAACCAACCCTTAAACTAATCCAATCGTGCCAATTAAATAATTAATAATTCATTTTAGGCATGATACTAATATAATGAAAATTAATTTAATAAACTTTATTCGCAATAAAATTTAATTTAATCACCAAATACGACAACCATGCTAAGCATTCATTAAAAACATTCCAACTCCTAATTTATTATTGATTTCCCGTACTCTCCCCATTTACTATTCAAAATTAAGGTTATTTTTGTGTTTAAAAATACTTAAGAATCATTCACATATAGAATTCTAGAAAAAGTAGGTAATTATTTGTAAATATAATATTCTGAAAAGTTTAAAAGTTTTGAGAATCCAAAAATAAAGAATATTTTAGCTTTATCTTAATGTATTTTCTTTTCTTTCTATTTCACCCTATCACATTATAAATAGGCGATATCCTCAAATAACTTCACCTTCTCACCACTAAATATCCATAACACCTCAACATACCATACATCTTTATTTTATATTACAGTAACGATGGTAGTTGATTTAACAATTTAATATTAATAACAATGATGCTAATTAATCTAACAATTATGGAATCGCATGTACAGACTACTCATTCATTGTACCACTATCACTCGTTAGTGATAAAAATTAATCCAGGATATTAACAACGGGATGATACTGTAATAAACGTTTATTATCCAACACGCACGTAATCTTTTGTTACTAATATTAGTGTATCTCATTCCTATAATATACTGTCACATTTTTCCTCTATAATACGACGTATGATCATCAGCCTGGTTTATTGTAATATTAACAATGTTTTATGACTTACTCAAGCATATAATAATAAATTAGTTACATTAACCTTTGGTTTACCCTGTTTTATCACTAACTCATGCAATATAACGCTCACACAAGCTCTTTACCCTGTATGTAACTCGGATAGGAAGAAAATGAGCCGTTTTAGTCAATCGGTCAACAATCACCCATATCGCATCATAGCTCTGCTTTGATCTCTGTAACCCAACAATAAAATCCATAATCACATGCTCCCACATCCACACAGGTACTAGCAAAGATTGTAGTAATCCAGATGGTTTCCGATGCTCAGCATTCACTCGTTGATAAGTAACACATCTAGCCACAAAGTTTACCACATCACACTTCATACCTTCCCACAAAAACTGTCTCTTAAGATCATGATAGATGCATTGTGTATCTATTATGATGTGTCTCCTCCAAAACATCTCTCTTGAGATCAGCCAAGTCTGGAACACATAACCTACCTCAAAATCTCATACCTCCATCCACTCCACGTCTCCAATCAATATTGCCCTCATCCTCGGTAATTATGGATACATTGGCCTGTAACCTGTCATTCTGAGCCTGAGCCTCAATAATCTGACTAATCAAGGTCGGTTGAACTGTCAATCTACAAAGGATAGACCCCATACTCTAAGAAGTCTGCGTAATGGAGAACTCTGCTAGTGCTTCCAACGTCATCCATTCCTGAATCATCATAAGGGCAACCACTCCTCTCAGTTTCTGACTAAAAGCATTTGCTACTACATTTGCCTTTCCCGGATGATACTGAAGGGTCGTGTCAAAATCCTTCATCTTCTCTATCCATTTGTGTTGTCTCATATTAAACTCATTCTGTGAGCAGAGGTATTTAAGGCTTTTGTGATCGGAGAATAACTCAAATTTCTTACCATACAAGTAATGCCTCCATACCTTCAATGCAAGAACCACCGCATCTAGCTCCAAGTTATGAGTGGGATAATTCTGCTCATGCTACTTCAGCTGTCTAGATGCATACACTACCAGTTTACCATCTTGCATTAGCACACATCCAAGGCCCTACTGTGAAGCATTAGTGTAGATAATAAATCCCTCGACACTAAATAGAATGGTAAGAACTGGTGCTGAAGTCAATCTACTCCTCAATTCTTCAAATGCCTGCTCACATCTGTGATCCCAATCAAATTTTACATTCTTCCGTGTCAAGTGAGTCAAGGGTGTAACAATCTTTAAGAAGCCTTCAATAAATCGTCTATAATATCCAACTAGCCCCAAGAAGCTACGAACCTCAGTAACACTGGTCGTCCCCAACTCCTAACAGCCTCCACCTTTGTAGTTCTACTAACACTCTGTCTCTAGAGATCACATGCCCCAAGAACTTGATCTGTTTCTGCCAAAAGTCATATTTCTCAAACTTAGCATAGAGATGATGCTCGCACAAAGTCTAAAGTGTAATACTCAAGTGTCGCTCATGTTTCTCCTGTGTCTTGGAATATATCAGGATGTCATCAACAAAAACCACAACAAACTGATCCAAATAAGGTATGAACACTCGATTCATTAAATCCATAAAAGCTACTAGAGTATTGGTTAACCCAAAAGGCATGACTAAGAACTCGAAAAGGCCATATCAAGTTCTAAAAATTGTCTCAGGAATATTCTCATCCCTAATCCTCAACCGATGATAACCTGTCCCCAAGTCAATTTTCGAGAATAACTGTACTCTTTTAAGTTTATCAAACAAATCATCAATACGTGGTAGAGGGTACTTATTCTTTATCGTCTCCTTTTTCATTTCACGATAGTCCGCACATAAACGGAGTGACCCATCCTTCTTTTTGACAAAAAGAACAGGTGCTCCCCAAGGTAAGGTACTGGGCCGAACAAATCCATGATCCTACAAATCTTAAATTTGTTTATCCAATTCTCTTAGCTCCATTGGTACCATCTTGTAAGGTGTCTGAGAGATTGGTTAAGTACTTGGTATAAGGTTGATGCAAAAATCCACTACCCTTCTAGGAGGCAAACTTAGAATATCCTGAAACACATCTGCATACTCTAACACAATAAACAGTTTCTCTATCATCATCTGTTGTTCAATTACCTCAACGTGAGCAAGAAATACCATAGTCATAGTGCCCTCGAAGTCAGGGCACCTATAATAAGATGGTAATTATCCCGGAATGGAAAAGACAATTATCCTTTCATGACAGTCCAATTGAGCATGGTATTTTGCTAACAAATCCATCCTCAATATGGCATCAAACTCATGCATTCGTAAAATAATCAAATCAACAAGGAACTCCAACTCATCGATCCGAATTGGATAAGTACAACATACTCTATAAATGTAGTCACACTTCCAAGTGGAGTCGCAATAGATAAGATATCACTCAAATACTTGGGTCGCAGTTTGAGTGAATCTACAAATGATAATGCAATAAAAGAATATGAATATCCCGAATCAAAAAGTACCTGAGCCACACTTCCATAAATAGTAAGTTTACCTTCCACTGCTGGTGGTGCATGATCCTGTCTCCCATCCAATAGAAGAGCATAAAATCCCGATTCTCCCTACTATTGTGAGGTTTGCACTCTCTGTTGGCCATCCCTCCATGGCTTTGCGCAATAGCGAGTCATGTGTCGCTTCTCATTATAGTTGAAACATTGCCCATATAACTGATGTGGCTCTGGATTATGAGTTGCAGCTGCCACCAAAGTCGTGTTACACTCGGCTCCACCTTGCTTCTATCGTTTCCCGACTCTCCAATCTTGTTTACCTTTTTGGCCCTGTTGACCCTATTTGTCCTTTGAAGTATGATATCATTGCCTTTTCTGATTCTGCTGGGTGCTACCATTTCCCTTGCCTTTTTGTTCAGCCCTCTATTCCTTTTTATCTCTGAAATATGTTGTTATTGGTTACCTCGATGGCCAAGGCACACTCCACCATTTTTTAGTAAGTGGCACAAATCTGCAGTTTCACCAACCTCATGATATGCATAATTAACCCTTCCTAAAACTTTCTGATCTTGTTATTCTCGTTTGTGACCATGTATGGGGAAAATCGAGAAAGCTCACTGAACTTTTGCTCATACTCACTAACTGTCATTGTGTCTTCCTGCTCCAATTGCATGAACTTTATGTCTTTCTTTTCTCGCACGGCCCGTGGAAAGTGTTTCTCATAAAAATGAGCCTTGAACTCATTCCACATCATAGCTCCAACGTCAGCGACAGTCTTGGTGATAGACTGCCACCACTAAGGGGGCTCACCAGACAGAAAGAATGCTCATATTACCTTTTTCTGTAACTTTGTGCATTCTATTACTTCGAAACACTTTTCCATATCTTTCATCCACTTCTCGATATCTAGAGGATCATAAGGTTTAGCAAAATCAACCGCTCCTAACAGATGCATATCCTTGAAGAGTGTAGTCAATGAAGTCTTTCCGTTGTTAGGATTCGGCACCTGAGTTACCTCCCCCAATGAAGCAATGCCACAACCCCAACCAGCGCCGGAAAGTCCTCCCATCTTGCCACCGCGTCCTCTACCCCTACCAACTCATGATATCTTGAGAAATAATGAAGTTTGATCCTAATTAACATAACATTCATTCAGGTAACTCTTAACCTAAGCTCTGATACCAAACTGTCACACCCCAAAAATTCACAACAAAAGGAATAATTTTCATTAACAAAAAATATTGGGCATGATTTACATAACATAACTCTAATATCAAGCACTTATGCCATTAAACCAAAATGTCAACAATGAAAACTAAAATTGCTTTTAAGAAAAATCATTACTGCATCAAAATACTCACTAAAAAGTCAACGACATGTAAGCTTATTACAATGCTCTCAAATAAAGAACAAAAATAGCTTCGGAATAATAATCGTGATATCTGACGACCTCCGAGTGTCCTTACCACAAACTAATCAATGTTTACCTGAAATGATAATGGGGTGAGCTCATATGCCCAGCAAGAAGTGCTAAACATAATCATTGATCAGCAAGCTAACCGCACCTTGTATTTCCATATATAAAGGTAACTCAATGCACATATCATAAAATCATACAATAAATGTCTCTGATAATAATACTATCTTATATTTTGGTTACATTCACCTAACTCACATGATCCTCGGGCTCTACTCCAATCAACAGTTTATCCATTATACACATCACTCACATGAGCCTCGGGCTCCACTCCAATCATCATGGTGTGTTTTAATAGTCCCTGACTACCAAAAACACACATGTGGCTGGGTTCAGACGTCTCATTTTCCAGATAGTCCCAAACTACATCGACATAATAAAAGACATATCACGTCCAATGGCCATAACTCAACATAGTGCACTAAAAAATAGGCAAGTCCCGGACCATACCTAACTTGTAACCGTAGAGTAGTCCCAGACAAACCCTTGAACGAATCCAATCATGCCAATTAAATAATTAATAATTCATTTTAGGCATAACACTAATATAAATAAAATTAATTTAATAAACTTAATTCGCAATAAAATTTAATTTACTCACTCAATGTGACAACTGGGCTACCATTCGTTAAAAATATTCCAGCTCCTAATTTATTATTGATTTCCCATACTCTCCTCATTTACTATTCAAAATTAAGGTTAATTTTGTGTTCAAAAATACTTAAGAATCATTCACATATAGAATTCTAGGAAAAATGGGTAAATATTTGTAAATACAATATTCTGAAAAGTTTAAAAATTTTGAGAATCCAAAAAGAAAGAAAATTTTAGCTTTATCTTTATGTGTTTTCTTTTCTTTCTATTTCACCCTATCATATTATAAATAGACGATTCTCACCACCAAATATCCATAACACCCCAACATACCATACATCATTATTTAATATTACCAGTAACGATGCTAGTTAATTTAATGATTTAAAATTAATTACAACAATGCTAATTAGTCTAACAATTATAGAATCGCATGTAAAGACTACTCATTCGCTGTACCACTATCACTCGTTAGTGATAAACATTAATCCAGGATGTTAACAACGGGGATGATACTGTAATAAACGTTTATTATCCAAAACACAGATAATCTTTATTACTAATATTAATGTATCTCATTCCTATAATATAATGTCATGTTTTTCCTATGTAATACAACATATGATCATCAGCCTGGTGTATTGTAACATTATCGATATTTTATGACTAACTCAAACAGATAATAACAAATTAGTTACATTAACCTTTGGGGTATAATTATCCAACCACAACAAAGCAATAAATACGTATAACCCAAATTATTATCAATAACAACCGTATCATAAAAGAATGTCACATAAATAACAACATCTCTAGTTGCAAATACCCTAAACCACTTATAAAGCACAAGTTACGATCATATACAAAATTACAAAGCAAGATTAACTTGCCTGGAAGTGAATAGCCCATGTAGAACTCTTCACTTGCTCCCTCGCTGCAACGTCTCCCTCCAGTAGCGGCTACAATAGAATTCGACCGTCTACATTAAAATTATATTATCTCCCTCTCCCATTCTCTAAAGCTTTAGAAGTTAAAATTATATATATATGACTTAATATCTAGAGTTTTAGTCAAGTCAACCATCTTTAAATCAAACAATTAAATTTTAAACCCCCTTAAAAATAGTACATCACGTTATCTAATCCAACAACATCCGATAACTAACTATCGATACAGATTTTATTTTTGAATTCTTACACTGTGTTTGGTAGTAAGTTATTTGGGATTGGGAATCGGAATTGGATTGATAATGAAATAGAATTTCATTTATGTGTTAAATAGTAATTTAAGTGAAACAAAATTCCTTTTATGTGTTTGGATGGTAACATGAATCAGAAAGATTATTTCATTTTTATTGTCTTGCCCTTATTATTATTATTATTATTATTATTATATTTATAGTTTTAAAATCAAACATTCAATATAAATTTTGATCCGTTGTAAATAAATTGAAAAATAATACACTAAAATAAAACTAATGCTTGTAATAATAATATTGATTAATATTATTTTAATTTTAATTTTTTTTAACCATATACTATTATAGTATTTTATTTATGAAAATCTATAAAGCACCTATAAATTAAAAAGAGAGAATAGATAGATTAATTTAAATATAGTTATAGTTTAACTCCATCTCTAGAACTTAATTTTAATTAACTACATCTCTACCACCTAATGTTAATTTTCCAATTCTAATAGGAATATTGTATATAATCTTTAAACTTAATTTTAAGAGTTTGTGTTTTATTAGGTTTTCAAATTTTCTCTCTCCAGTTATATTAGGACTATAAATTATAATCTGTACATTAGTTTTTGGATATATACTAGAAAAATGTGTTTAATTAAATTTTCAATTGTTCCCTATCCAGTTATATTAGGATTATAAATTATAGTTTATATCTTACATTATAATATATACTGGAAAAAAAATTAATATCTACAATTCCCTTGTGAAATAAATAAGACCTAAGACTCAAGCAATAGTTCTACTCTTCTCTTTTATATCCATATACAGTGCTTTATTTCGTTTTTATTTTTTCACGTTTTACCCGTTTATATTATATTTGATACACAAATCAAATATGAAGTCCATAAGACACTACCTGTTGAGACCCCTTTTCGATTCTTTTAGTAGTCAATTTTTAGTGATGTTAGGGGCATTTGGGGAAAATATTTAAACGGTTAAAAAATGGAAAAATAATTCCACCAAATCCGAGCTATTTTCCTCGGATTTCTCAAAGATATCAACATTCAAGTCAAAATCACGTTGAATTCTTTTTTTAAAACAATTCCATCATATCCAAACAACTAAAATCCTATCTAAAATCCATATCCCCCAAATCCATTCCACACTTCCAAACAAAGTGTTATAGAAATATATATATATATATAATACATATGTATATCTATTTCAAGGTTACTATATCGTTGTGACGTCCCACATCGTCCGGGTATAGGTATGAGAATGTGTTTATATGTGCAGTGTTGTCTCTAATTGGTATGAGGCTTTTTGGGATGGAGTCCAAGAGCAAAACTATGCGGGTTGGGCCCAAAGCGGATAATATCGTACCAAGTGTTGGATCGGGTGTTACAATTGGTATTAGAGCTAGAGCCCGGACAGAATTGAGTGTGGAAGCATGCACAAGCCCGTGGGTAACACTAGCGAGGATGTTGGGTCCCAAAAGAGGGGGATTGTGACGTCTAACATTCCCCGGATATAGGTCTGGGGATGTGTTTATATGTGCAATGTTGTCTCCAATTGGTATGAGACCTTTTGAGAGGAGCCCAATAAAAAACTCGCGTAGGCTAGGCCCAAAGCGGATAATATCGTACCAAGTGTTGGAGCGGGTGTTACAAATAATAACCTGCATTTTTCAGACACGTATCACTTGTCACATCATTAAATAGAATATTAAGTCTGAGTTAAGAGCATGACTCGGGTATTATTAAAATCCGGTGAGATACTTGGTTTGGTTATTGAAGTTTAGAGCTCGTTGATACTATCTCAACATGATTTGTTGAGAAAGATTAATACTTTCACTCTCTGATGGCCAAGCGGTACTAGACTCTAACTCTCAGATGGGACATCCAGGATTTAAGTCTCGGTGAAGGTAGGATGCGTGAGTAATACTTGACTTTAAAAAAAAATGAAAAAAAAAAAACTTATCCCCCATTTTTTAACATCGTATTATAATTATTTGAGATCTTGATCTCTTTTAATTAGTGTTAACTAAAAGGCGATGTCACAATGACCTCATCATACCACTTTTATGGCCTATAAAATGTGACTAAGACTAAAAAGAGAGAGATATTTGTAACGCCCCGCGTTTCCTTTCTCCTTTATGGAATTTTTTTCCATGTGTTAACGTTTTGTGACGTCACTTAGTCATGACGTCTTGTGTATTCTCGGTATGTGTAAATTTTTTGCTTTTATGTTTTGAACTTAGCGGGATGACATCATGGACTTTTGTTTCCGGCTTCGTGATTTATTATTCGTTGTCGACTACGTGGGTTCATTGTAATATTTTCTCGTTGGAGCTTCGACAATCGTGTTGCGTTCCCGAACGTGTTACCCTAGTTTATTGTAGATGTTTTGGTGTATCACTTATGTGAATTACTTGTTATATTTTCATTTTGTAGATAATGGAAATAGTTAAAAATGATTTTGAAAAACAAATGACCGAAGGGTAAATGGGTATTTTCATATTTAGAGCACTTAGTGGAAAGTGTAAAGATTTGGCTAAGTGTCGGGGTATGAGTGGCATAATTGTAAATAGAGAGGATGATAAGGGCTAGAAGAGTAATTAAGAGGCATGATAACACTCTTGTAATTAACCCTAAGTTGGGAATAAACTGGTTGTTTCCCATTTTCAAGTGGTGTCTCACTTATAGCCATTGATCTTCTTCTCACATCTTTGTTCTCAACCTTTGGATCATAAGGACTTATTTGAATGACACTTAAATGCAAGAATGCATTATTCTAAGTCTTTCACATTGCAAGACTTCATGTCAATCCTTGGATCATTTATTCATTTTCATTACCTTATTCTCAACCATTGGATGTTAAGGTCTTGTTTGGCAAGTTAATGAGTTTTGTGTGTGGTGTATTTAGTCTTTCATGGCAAGACTACTTTGTGGTCCTTGGATTAAGTCTTCACTTGCTAGCTTGAAGCATGGCCATTGGATGGTGAGAGGTGTGAGGGGAGGATCTCTACACATTACAAGTCTTCCACATTGCAAAACTTCATCTTTTCATCTCCATTTTCTCTCATATTTTCCCTCTTGCATCTTCTCTACTTAGGGGTTGATTTGATCACCCTAAGTTGGGAATTTGATGTGGCCATAAACATGGAAGTTGTTCATAGTGTTCTTCTCTTTGGTTTGAGCAAAGGATTGGTAAGTGTTCTTCATTCCTTGTGTGTTTCTTTTCAAACCCTAGTTTTGGGTTTCTTGTTAAACCACTTCATGACTCTTGTTTTCCTCTTGTGTTGGAGCTTGATTCATTGTTAGGAGTCTATGGTGCCTTCCATCAAACTGTCGGAACTTAGGCGCAACGTACTCAGCAGGGTACGGCTGTTGAAGGACAGAAACAGGAAATGGAGGCAACGGGTTGCCAATAAGATCTGCCCCGGTCGAGACACGTCCCGACCCTATCATGGCGCGTAACTGATTGAACGTGATGTAGGGGGAAATGTTCTGCTGAGCTGAGCTAAAATGGGTTAATCACGCTGCCATAGTGTGGCCCTAGGATAATGCTGAGGTTGCACGCGAGGGCGTCACCATAACGTCACGATGAAGGATAGATGTCGGCGCCATCGCTGGCATGAGCGCTGCACTAGTGGCCGTGTCAGGTCTGGCAGAGGCAAACATTGCTTTCTGCTCCTCCCACATTTGTTGTTGGGTGGCCTGCATAGTGAGTAATGTTTCCATGAGAAGCGCATCACGGTCGCGCCTGCCAGCTGACCTCGAGGTGGCAACGCTATGGGATCTGCTCCGAGCCGTCCGGCGGTGCTGCATTTTGGTGACAGTGCGGCTGGAAGAACGAGCACTGGTCGCCTCCTGCTCGCGGGCGACCGGGGGATGGTCGAGCAATGGCTCCCTGAGCTGTGGTTCCGCTGCGGGGATGCCCTGGGGCTGTGGCTGGGTCACCGTTGGGCCTGGTGGGGGTCGATTGATCAGAAGGAGCCCTCGTGGAGGTTGGCTCGCTTCTCCAGGAGTGTGGCTCTTAACTCCAATAGGTGCGGCTGACTCCTGTCTGGATGGAAGAGGAGGGGGTGGAGGAAGTGCAGAAGAAGAAAGTGTTTGAGACGTCATGGCTATACGAGATGACCTTCTGGTCATGCTATATGTACAGCCTTTCTCTCCCACTATGGTCGCCAAAAATTGTGGGTGAAAAAAGGAAAAATTATAAATCATACGAAAATAGACACCACCTTCCTAACTGGTCGTTTTCTTTCTCTCCAACCTCCTTTTTTTCTAAGTGGGACGGTTTCACTCGAATCGTCCTATAAGTTGAAGCGGAGTTTTTACATCATTCTTTAACCATTATATAACTCTTATGGACAACAATACTATAAACCCGATGAAAATAAGTGCACACCTTCCTGACTGGACCTTTTCTTTATCTCCAACCTCCTTTTATTTCTAAGTGGGACGGATTTCACTCGAATCGTCTTATAAGTTGAATCGGTGTTTGTACATCATTCCTTCACCATTATAAGACTCTTATGGACCGCAATACTATAAATGATATGAAAATAGACAACAACTTCCTAACTGGCCCTTTTCTTTCTCTCAAACCCCCATTTCTTTCTAAGTGGGACGGATTTCACTCGAATCGTCTTATAAGTTGAATCGGTTTTTGTACATCATTCCTTCACACTTATAAGACTCTTATGGACAACAATACTATAAATGATATTAAAAATAGACAACAGCTTCCTAACTGGTCCTTTTCTTTCTCTCAAACCCCCATTTCTTTCTAAGTGGGTCAGATTTCACTCGAATCGTCTTATAAGTTTAATCGGTGTTTGTATATCATTACTTCACACTTATAAGACTCTTATGGATAACAATACTATAAATGATACGAAAATAGACAACAGCTTCCTAACTGGCCCTTTTCTTTCTCTCAAACCCCCATTTCTTTCTAAGTGGGACGGATTTCACTCGAATCGTCTTATAAGTTGAATCGGTGTTTGTACATCATTCCTTCACACTTATAAGACTCTTATGGACAACAATACTATAAATGATACGAAAATAGACAACAGCTTCCTAACTGGCCCTTTTCTTTCTCTCAAACCCCCATTTCTTTCTCAGTGGGATGGTTTCACTCGAATCGTCCTATAAGTAGAATCGGAGTTTTTACATCATTTTTTAACCATTATAAGACTCTTATGTATGTGTTGGGGAAGATCTAGGGTTCTTGGGCCTTGCTTGGTAGTTGGTTTTGCTCTTCACTTGAGGTAGGGCTAACGCATTAGAACGTCTGTTATTTTTGCTGAAAGCTTACAAAATCAAAAGTTCCCAACATCTGTCTAATGAAAGTTCTGTACGACACAAGGTGGGGTTCCTTCATAGCATACTCCCCCTTAACTTGTTTTATGACAAGTTTTGAATCCCCTTTTACGTGGAACACCTTTACCTTCAATTGTTGGACTGTTTGTACTCCTAGTGTCAAACCTTTGTATTCTGCTATGTTGTTAGTGCAAGGAAAATCAAGTTTGTAAGCCATCACCACTTCTTCTTTTGTTTCTTCATTTCTTAACACAAAACCAGCTCCTCCTCCTTGTTCTGTGGAAGAGCCATTAAATTCTAATGTGTACTATGTGCTTCCCACCATTCTTATTTCCTCACATTTGGGCTGGGAACCTCCAGAAAATAAAACTAATAGATCTCACAACGCCTGACTTTTTACTGCTTTTGGCCTAGAGCATGTCATCTCGTACTCAGACAATGCCAATAGCCAGCGTGTCCTTCTTCCACTCATAATGGGTTTCGTGAACAGATACCGAATGTGATCACTTTTAGTTACCAATTCCAAATGGTGGGCTAGTAGATAATGTCGAAATTTTTGAGCCGCAAATACTAAAGCCAAAAAATGTTTCTCTAAGGATGTGTACCGTGACTCAGGCCCTCTGAGCACGCGACTAATATAATATACTGGTTTTTCCTCTCCTTCATGCTCCTGAGCTAAAAGTGCTCCTATCAATTTACTGGTAGAAGTGAGATACATTATCGGAGGTTTTCTTGACTATGGTGCCATCATTATTTTTGGAGATGTCAAAATCTACTTGATTCTTTCGAAAGCCTCCTGGTGCTCATTTCCCCAATTATATTCAGTTTTTTCCTTTAGCAATGACATGAGCGGGTGGGTAACCTCTGCCAACATTGGAATAAATCTTCTGAGATATGAAATTTTTCCCAAAAATGTTTTCAACAACTTGTTTCCAGTTCTATTCCCTGTTGGTGTACAACATATCCCAAAAACTTTCCTTCTGGAACCCCAAAAGCGCACTTCAAAGGATTCATCTTTAAATTGTACTCATGACATCATTGCAACACCTTTCTTAAATCATCAACATGATTATGTGTTACTTTGGACTTGACCACCAAATCATCCATATAGTCTTCCACTGTCTTGTGCATCAGATCGTGAAAAATGGCTGTCATGGCACACCGATACGTGGCTCTCGCATTTTTTAGTCCAAACGACATTACTGTATAATGGAAATTTCCCATGGGGGTTCGGAAATATTGTTTTCTCAGCATCCTCTGGTGCCATTTTAATCTGGTTGTACCCACTGAAACCATCCATAAGTGAAAACATCTCGTGCCCTACAGTCACATCCACCATAGTATTAATGTTGGGCAAAGGAAAATTGTCATTTGGGCAGGCCTTGTTAAGATCACGGTAATCCACGCAAACTCGAATATGTCCACTCTTTTTCTTTACAGGTACTATATTTGCGATTCATGTTGGATGCTGAGTAGGTTTAATAAAGCCTGCTTTTAACAATTTTTCTACTTCTGCTTTGATCTGTATTTCCAAATCTGGGTGAAATACCCACTATTTTTGCTTCTTTGGTTCTGAAGCTGGGTGCACATTAAGATGATGACTGACTAGTCCAGTACTTAGCCTTGGAATTTGGCGGTACTCCCAGGAAAATACATCGCGATACTCTTTGAGCAGACTTACCAAAGATTCCTTGACCTATTTGCTTAGCCCATGACTTATGAAGGTTGGTCGTGTAATGATTCCATCTCTAATGTCAACTTCGCATAAGCCATGCTCTAGTCACGAATTTGATTTTGATGTCCCAGGACCAGTGCCAACTGTACAGGCATCTGACCCCCCACCCCGTCACAACTTGTATACCACACGCCTGTCGGGCATTTTTACTCGCGACCAACTCACTTCTTTTGACTTTCTTTTATGCATGCCTTCAACTTCCAATTCTTCCCATTTTGGCAAGGGTGTGGCATACATACCCGGACCACTTTCTTCTCCGTATTCAGAAAAGTAAACTACATTTGTAAAGTGAGCCTCAGGAGCGCATAAGGGGTTCTTGGTAGCTTTAAGAGTCATTATGCCTTCTCCCCAGTTGGCTTTCATCACTTGATGGTATGATGAAGGCACTACACCATATGCATGTAACCTGATCTTCCTAGTAGCAGTTGATATGATGGCTCACCTTTGATGACATGAAACTTAGTAGGAGCCCTGATTTTCCTAACCTTGAGATCTAATGTCACGAAACCCATAGTTGATTGTTGGTCTCCATTGAAATCTGTAACCGAGATGGCATGGTTTGCAATCTTTCTTTCAGGAAAATTAATCATTCGTAAGGTCGTGATAGGTACTAAATTCACAAACGTTCCACCATCCAAAAAAGCCCATTTTATTTTGCGACCATTAACAGTAGCAGGTACATACAAATGGCGGTTATGAGGAAACAATACCTGCCTATCATTTTCTAAGAATGTAATTTCTCCTGTAACATTTGCCTGCTGTGGGATAATAATAGTATGATTAAGAGCGGCGATCATCTGTTATTTCAAAAACTCTTTCACATGCTCTTGTATTGGGAGTTCATTAAAGAAAGTTTTGAACTTAGCGCATTCGTTTATTTCACGGGTTGGAGTATTTTTGCACTGGTCATCATTCATCATTTTAATATCATCATGACCACTCACTACTGCCACGTGTGCTGGAAAAGGCTCATTAGTTATGTTTTTAGCCATATAAAGAGCTCCTGACGTTATTTTTCTGTGTACTAACCCGCGAAATGCCCAATACCCTGTTAAAGAATGTCGAATGGACCTGTGATAAGGGCAGTAATTACTCCTCATCTTTTCCTCTCTTGTTGGCATCCTTTAGGTGGTGGGTAGCGTTATAACCTCGTCAGCAATCCACTGATTAAGCAAAGCAATTGCTTCTTTTTCACCAAAAGGCAAAGAAGGTGGCTCAGATCTTTTAGTTCGTTCCCAACGGTCTCCCCTTGTCATCTCATTTTGTGTATCTGCCACCATTGCTACTCGCCTCGTGATAATGTTGGGACGTATCGAAGGTGCTAGGACCTCTCCCAATCTTCGCGCATTATCCACTAGTGCTGAAAAAAATTTGACTTCATGATTGACCAAATATACTCTATATTCCCGCAACATTCCTTTTATGCAAATTTTGTTCAACTGAAGCTCAGAGAGAGGCTCATGGCACTGTAAAGCAGTCTCACAAAATCTCTTTACATAAGCAACAACTTCTTTTCCAAGGCGCTGTCTTTGCCTGGTGAGCAAAAACATTGATACTTCTTCATCTGCTTAGAAGAATTTTATGTAAAATTTTATCACCAAATCTATCTAGCTTGCTACCAAGGCAGGAACCAAGCTAATATACCACGTATATGTAGTGCCTGTCAGGGATTTAAAGAATTCCCTAAGTTTCAAGTGCTCGTTATTTCTATAAAGCCCCAAAGCATCAACAAATTTGGAAACATGCTCTCTTGCATTCCCTTCTTTGTCGTCGAATTCCTAAAAACTTGATGCAACATAATCCTCAGGATATGGAAAGGCCATGATACTCGGATGATATGGTGGTGCTATCTCAAGTTCCTCGTTATCAATTTTTTTACTTAAAATGGTTAGCAGTTGATCCCTGGTGATATAGATCTCATTCTTTAGGAACTTTGTTTGTATACGGGCACTTCTTGTGAAACTTCTGGTATGGCAACTCTCATCGGAGCTTGATTTTCAGTTCGTGGTACTTCAGAGCCTGGTGTTGCTGCCTGAGATGTTTTCATCATGTCGAGAAGAGCCTTTTGAGTCTTCTGAATGCTGAGCAAAGCTTGTAGCAAAACTGGAGATACTTCCGGTGTTTTTGGTGCTGGATTTTTCAATCGGAGGAACTTCTATATGCGCGTCTCTTGCAGTTGCACACCGGCACTGCCTTTGTGCTGGTGGAGCTGGTTCAGTTTCCTGAACTGGCTCCTCTTCTTGTTTCTTAGTTTGTTCGGCATGCCGGGTAGGTGGACGTCCTTTCGGCGAGTTTATCGAGGATTAGCTTGTGCAGATGACATTTCCTCCCCAGCAGAGTCGCCTTAATGTTGGGGTTCTTTGTTTAAAGTGATTTGGAAATAGTATCTACACATTCTAATACTCAACAAAAATGATATCTTTTATTGAATACGAAGTGATTTACAGAAATATCGAAAGAGAATGGAAGATAAAAGCAATTACATAACCAAAAGATCTAGGAATCGTTATTTTTCTCTCTAAGAATTTATCTCTTTCTTAGTCTCTGAAGTCCTCTGAATTGAATCCTTGACCCCTTATTTATAGGCACTGGTTCAGGCATAAGTTATTTCCACGTCATCATGATTATCCACGATGTAGATCCACGGTTAGCCTCCATGATTTACCCGGGTCGTGGTGTTCAATTCGCGACATTTACCGATCCGCGATCCAGAATGTTACCAATCCGCGGATTCCTTTATTTGTTGTCATAGTTTCCTGGGTCATGTCCTTTATGCATATTTTCCATTTACATGACCCTGAGCATTATTTGATGCATTCCAGTTACTTTACTTCGAGTGATTTTGATGAATAAGGTCGCGACCCACTATTCACCATCCCAAAGTATTTTCTTAGGCTAGTCAAATAACACTCCCTACACGATAAGCTCATAGGGTCGCGAGGTTGACTTTTGGCTATGACCCCCTTTGTCAGTCCTCAACGATTGCCTATTTGTAGAGCATAATCGCGTACCCGATCTCATCCAGAGATACCCTGTTGACCTCTTTCCAACTTTCCCTTGTCGGACCCCTGGATTTGCGGATTATATCAACGCGAATCCCCCTTTACACCTTGTTGGCCTTTTTTTCCAACTTTCCCTTGTCAGACCCTTGGATCCGCGGATTATATCAACGCGAATCCCCCTTTACACCCTATTGGCCTTTTTTCCAACTTTCCCTTGATATACCCCTGGATTCGTGGATTACATCAACGCGAATCTCCCTTTACAAGTTCGAAAAAAAATATTTTGTTATTAATATTTTGGTAAAAAAAAATTCCCGATATTAAGTTTAAAATAAAATATTTTGCTATTAATTTTTTATTTCGGCATTAATTTTTTGTTTTACCCTAATTGGTAGTTCAAAAAAAAATATTTGGGCATTAATTTTTTATTTTGGCGTAAATAAACAAAAAATATTGTTTATCGTAAAATATATATAAAAAAATTCATTTGATTAAAGATAAAACAAACATTAGGGAATGTAAATGAAGGTAACCCATTTATTTCTATCAGTAAACCCCCTATGGTTTTATCAAGGGCATTTTTGTCTAAAATTAGAGGGAAGGAGGAAAGTTGATCAAAATTGAAATCATAAGGAAATTTTCTGAACCAGAGGGAGGTTAGTTGATTAATTTAAAAACCATATGAGGTTCCTGATAATATCCTTTTTTTCATCTTCAACGTAATTAATTTAAGCGACGTTTAAAAGATGAGTACAAGTTGCCATGAAGCCTGTCCTACAATAGTAACCAGTTCACTCCCCGTTTATGTGTTCACATCAGTTACCAATCATATCTCTGGTTCATCTTTTCCCTTCTCTCTTTTGCAAATCTTAAAATTCTAATTTTGTCAGATTGTTTCTCTTCTTTGCAACTCATATGTGATACCCCTAATTTTTCATGCATAGGTTGGACATGCCTATACCAAAAACTAAGACGCATCAACACTCAATAATAAACAATCACAGAATCAAAAGACAAATTTAAGAAATAATAGAGTTTCAAAATTTTAATTCACTTGAATAAATAAATTAAGAAATCCAAATCTCCCAAAGGTATAACTCGGAAATCCATATTTATGAACCCCTAAACATAAATGAAAACAAGAGTCTGAAAATATTTCAGAATTGAGTCCCTACACTGAAATAAAGTGAAAAGTTGAACAACTTGAAAATGAGTGACCAAATGAGATGAGTCCCCAACCCTGTGGCGAAAACTACCGATGACCTGACCCACTACATGATCCCAAACAGAGTATCAATAATCCTATCATCTAATCCAACCAAAAATAAGTATAAAACTATGATTCATATAACTTTAAATACCACTCCTAAATATCCTTCAAAAAATAGACAAATAAATAAATAAACAAAACAAACAAAACGCAACCATAATTAAATCACACAAAATAAATAAAGTGCAACCAAACTTTAATCACATGTCAATAGGCAACTTAACAATGTTTAACCATAATCACATACCCGACAACTTATCACTGTGGTGACTAGTCGACTATGGTACAGATGAGACTGACTTAATAATCAGCCCATCGCGGTTCCCTTTCCATTCCACAATTACCAAAAAGAAAATATATATATTATATATACAAAAAAAATCATCCAAACATCTATTCATACAAATAAATTATATACACAGTAAATACAATTTACATATATCGTCTTCCAAATTTAATCACTCCAACGGGATAGTTAAATTTTAGGGTAATTTGCAGTGACACCCCCTAAGGTTTAGGCCAATTCCACCTAGCATCTGGTCAACACACAAGTTTACAATAACACCCCCTGAGCTTTAAAAAGTGTAACAGTGACACCCCTTTGAGCCGTGAAAAGTCAGGTTTGCCATTACTATAAATATGGTTAATTTCAATAAACATCTTCTACTATTGAATTTAATCAAATAACCACTCTACTATTGAATTTCAATCACATTACCCCCACCCTCAAACAATATATATAAAATTAGAAAATATATATATCAAATTAAGATATATATATAAAATTCGAAACAAATATATAAATTTCAAATATATATATATATAAATTCGAAAACAATATATTAAATTTCAAAAAATATATAAAATTCTAAAATATATATACAAAATTTGAAATATATATATAAAATTTGAAAAAATTATATAAAATTCAAAACAAATATATAACATTCGAAATAATATATATAATTCAAAAATATCATATAACTTTCAAAAACATCATATAAATTTCGAAAACGTCATATAAAATTTGAAATATATATATAATTCAAATATATATATATATATATATATATATATATATAACAAAGACCACTAATTGTTGTTGGATATATTTTTTGAAATTTATATATATATTTTGAATTTTAAATATTTTTTCTAAATTTATATTTTTTGAATTTATATATTTTTTTCGAATTTTATATATATTTTTTGAATTTTTTATATATATTTCAAATTTTATATATTTGTTTGGAATTGACCTAAACCTCAGGAGGTGACACTGCAATTTTTTATAAAATTTGAAAATATCATATAAATTTCGAAAACAACATATAAATTTCAAAATATATATATATATATTTTAAATATATATATAAAAAAAGGTCATTAATTGTTGTTGGTGGTAAGTAGTTTGATTCACTTCATTAGAAAAGATATGAAATTTTACCAATATATATATTTTTTCTAAATTTATTAATTTTTTCAAATTTTGTTTTTCGAAATATATATATAACTTTCGAAAACATCATATAAATTTCGAAAACGACATATAAATTTTGAAATATATATATATATAATTCAAAATTATATATATTTTGGAAAAACATATATAAAAAAAGATAAATAATTGTTGTTGGTGGTAAGTAGTTTGATTCACTTCATTAGAAAAGATATGATATTTTACCAATATATATATATTTTCACATTTTGTTTTTCGAAATAGATATTTTTTTAAATTTATATATATATTTTCAAATTTTATATTTTTTTTCTAAATTTATATTTTTTTGAATTTATATATTTTTTCTGAATTATATATATATATATATTCGAAATTTATATTTGTTTTCGAAATTTATATATATTTTAGAATGTTATATATTTGTTTTGAATTTTATATAATTTTTTCGAATTTGATATATATTTTTCTAATTATATATATATTCTTTGAATTTTATAAATATATTGTTTGAGGGTGGGGGGTAATGTGATTGAAATTCAATAGTAGAGTGGTTAGTTGATTAAATTCAATAGTAGAGGGGGGTTTATTGAAATTAACCATATTTATAATAAGGGTAAACCTGACTTTTCATGGCTCAAAGTGGTGTCACTACAAGACTTTTAAAGCTCAGTTGTGTTTTAATTTAATTAGAAGTTATTGTGGGCTTGGTTAAATGGATTTTGGGATGTTGATTGTGGCCTTGTGGGTTGTGCTTTAATTAAATTAGAAGTTATTTTGGGCTGGGTTAAATGGGTTTTGGGATGTTGGTTGTGGTCTTGTGGACTCTTAGTTGTGGGTTAGATAGACCATAAGAATAAAATTAGGGTTTCATTAAATAGTTTATTAAATTAATTTATATATTATATATAATTTCAAGATATTTTTATTTTTTAGCATACTAATTTTATCTAATATTTAAAATTGAAGGGTAATAAGCATAAATTTTAAAAATTTTAATAGGGGTCAAATCTCCTTTTTTTGGCTATAATCCCTTAAGATAATTTATATTACTATTAAAAAAATTAAAATTTCAAAGGGGTCAATTGACCCCTATACAATGCACGTGGCTCCGTGCCTGCACATAGATGCTAAGATTATGGGTTCAAAGGGGAAGAGAAGAACATTCTCCTTGTCTAATTTTAGATTCTAAAATGACGGATTGCTTGTTGTTTCTTCTCATCCTCCTTCTTACGCGTCTCTATACCCTCCCTCTATATGATTGTCTGATACAAAATGTAGTAAAAATCCCTTAGGGTTTCTTTTTATTATGTTTATATATATATATATATATTTAATCCTTCCAATGGGCTCAAAAATATATAGTAGTCCATTAGTACTTATATAATAGTCCATTGGCTAATAAACCCAACTAAATGATTTATAATTAAATAAAATAAAATAAATTTAAATAAATAAAATAACGAGGTATTACATTCCGTCCCCGGAATTCACCACATACCTGAACTAAATAACTCTAGATACTTTGCACGAATTTCATCCTCATTTTTCGAAGTGGACTCTGCTTCATTGTGATGGTTCCATTGAACACGCACAAGAGAAATGATCTTCTTACAAAGTACATGCTCTTTTCGATCGACAATGTGGTAAGGTTGCTCCACATAAGTCACATCCGGCTCCAACTCGATCTCTCTCACATCAATATGCTAATACACATCCTCATATCGTAAGAATTTCCACAACATTGAAACATGGAATACATTATGAACCCTGTGCATAAAATTTGGCAATGCTAAATGGTATGTCACCGGTCCAATCCTATCAGTAATCATAAAATGACCCACAAAATGAGTTGACAATTTCCCCTTCTTTCCGAACTGCATTACTCCCTTCATGGGAGACAACTTGAATAAAACCTGATCCCCCACTCTGAACTCTAAAGCTCGAGTCCGCCAATCAACATAACTCTTCTGCCTACTCTGGGCATTCCTCATACGGTCTTGAATAAGAGAAATATTTTCTGAGGTGTCCTTGATGAAACCATGACCAAATAATCTGCTCTCTCCGACCTCAAGCCAACACACAGGAGATCTACAGGGTCGATCGTACACTGCCTCAAATGATGTCATGCCAATATTCTTTTGATAACTATTATTATAGGCAAACTCTAAAAGTGGCAAATAGAACTCCTAATTGCCCTTGAAATCAAGGACACAAGCTCGAAACATATCCTCCAAAATTCGGTTAATCCTCTCAGTCTGACCATATGTCTGTGGATGATAAGTTGTACTAAGGTGCAACTCTGTACCCAAATCCTGTTGAAAGCTCGCCCAAAACCTATATACAAAGTTCGGATCTCTATTTGATATAATAGACAATGGGATCCCATGAAGCTTCATTATCTCTGCAATGTAAAGCTTCGCCAACTGCTCCGAAGTGTAATATGAGCGAACAGGTAGAAAATGGGCAGACTTCGTAAGTCTATCAACTATCACCCAAATGGAGTTATGATTCCGGTGTGAGCCTCTTTCATCACATCTCTCCTCAAGTCATCAATAGGAGGAATAACTGATCGACCCTTGTACCTCAAACCTCTATCTGTGCCAACTGAGTAGAATGAAATCTCCCCAGATGCCAACTCTACAACTCTATCCATACACTGCTGGTATGCCTATTGGGCCTCAATAACTATTCGAATGATAATAGGTGTCACCATAACACATGCCGCAAAAGCGTTAGCTAACTCATCAACTGACCTCAGCGCATTCCACTCAGTCTTGAACAAGGTTGAAAGACTAACATATGGGTGACGACCGAGGGCATCTGCCACTACATTAGCTTTCCCTGGATGATATTGAATGGAAAAGTGATAGTCCTTCACAAATTCCAGTCATCTGCGCTACATCATATTCCACTTCCTCTGCGTAAATAGGTACTGCAAACTCTTGTGATCACTGAATAATCTGAAAGTCTCACCTAAGAGGTAATGTCTCCAGATCCTCAATGTAAAAAACCACCGCTGCCAACTCCAAATCATGGGTTGGGTAATTAAGCTCATGTGGCTTGAGCTTACATGAACCATAAGATACTGGTCTCTCCTCCGACATCAACACATAACCCAGACCCTACAACGATGCATTGGTTTAGACAAGATACTCAACCCCACTCTGTGGAGTAGCTAGAACAGGTGCAAATGTCAACTTAGTCTTCAATTCATCAAAAATTGTCTGATAGTGATCATCCCAAACAAATAGCACACCATTTTTAGTCAAGTAGAAATAATACCACTCAAACAACAAATAACTCAAGCAAGAATGAATAAAGACAATGATGAATGCAGAGAAAATTGGATGCCTTTATGTAAGGGCCAAAAATATCAAGTTCACT
This sequence comes from Cornus suecica, assembly GCA_963922005.1. Classification (NCBI taxonomy): domain Eukaryota; kingdom Viridiplantae; phylum Streptophyta; class Magnoliopsida; order Cornales; family Cornaceae; genus Cornus; species Cornus suecica. The sequence continues at coordinate 30,602,710 of OY998248.1, forward strand.
TGAAGCAATTACATGTCAAGCCCAGTGGCTAAAAGCCCAGCCCATAAGCAAAATATTTTAAGAGTAACTTTGGCTTCAAGCCAAAGCCCACTATTTTAAGAAGTGGGAGGTTGAGAAAGACATGTAGATCACGTCTCATAAAATTATGGACATATTTATAGAGAGTGGAAAGACTGGTGGGCCAAAAAACACACCATATTCCTGTATATATATGAGATCAAAATCATCAATAAAACACAATAAAACAATGGGAGTGAGGTACAAAAAAGTGCATCTATACTCTATTTATACAACATTTATGCTACAATTATGGGTAGAAATTCAAGGATAAGATCACGTGGGTGATTTGCGCTTCATGATTAGCTCCATCAATCATTCCAAGTTCTTTATTTTTGGGATTGTGACTCCAGTTTTCCTTTTGTAAACTCACCAATTTTTCCAGCAAGATGGGCTTTGTATGTGGGTTTTGCTGACTTTAGTTGATGGGCTTTATACAGTACTTCTTGATGGGCCTACCAGAAATTGGGCCCAGAATGTCCCTTTGGGGAATCTATAACAAAGGCGAGTTTTACTATTCTATATTGCATGGATAGTGCATGTATTACTAAAAATTTACAAGTTCAATATATAAATGTTATATTGGAAAAGTTACGGAAAATAATATATATACGTCAAATTTTAAATAAAACACTTATTTTGGAAGTTTGGAACAACAAAAAAATCGATCTCTTCCATATATAAAGATTTTTTGAAATATTTTTCTATATTTAAGACATCAAATAAATATTTTAGGTCCAAACAATCAAATAATTAAATTATGTTTTCAAAATGTAGTTGGGTAGAATGATAATGGTGTGAGGTGCCTGAGGTAAAATAATAGTGGCATGACTGATTTTATTTTTGGATGACTTCGCATTATAAAACACTAAGAGGGAAGGTAGGATGATTTTCAAAGAGGAGGTGGAATCACATGTGAGAGAGAGATTTTGAAAATTTAATATTTGAGATGTTGGAGAAAATTATCATACCACTGATATGCTTCACTATATGATACTACTGTTATTTTTTGCTTACAAGTTTTGTTTACAAGTATTAAGTTTGTAAAAATATACCCACATATTCAAATTATTACCTTATTAAAAGAACAATGTCAATTTTCTCATTAATGTTATTAAAAATGTTTAAATGCCTTAATACATGAAATAAAACTGTTGTTATGAACAATATACATATAAATACATTTGTTTGAAAACAAAAATGATCTTATCCGTCCGTTGGTAAAACTAGCAAGTATAGTATAATACTTCTATAGAAGAAATTTAAAACTAGCAAGTATAGTATAATACTTCTATAGAAGAAATTTAGATCAAATTCTTAATCACAAACTTCTGTAGTAAATTCCTATATTCAGCTTGATTTATCAAATCTGTACTTGATTCTTTATCACACTACTTCACATTAAAAACATGTTTTTATCAAAATGATCAAGAAATTATAATATAAGTGGAAATATTTTAAAATTGAAGAAGTATGTTTCTTATCACAAATTATTTCTTAAAAACAATATTATATGATGTGAAAGAATCTCAAGTCACTTCATTTAATGTACATTAGCTTTTATTGAAGAATTGGTATAATAATGAATTTATCAATCAAATTTTTATTGAAGTATTTAAAATTTGATATTATATGTCGAACAACTTATCAGTTAGATTTAGAATTTACAATGTCTTTTATATTATTTTTATTCATTCTCGACTGTTGTTTCGAACAGTTTGGTTGATTCTAGAAAGGGAAAATTCAAGAAATGACCACTTCCATAAAAGTATATTTTAAAATTTTCAATTAGTAGAAATAATTATATTTGACAACTTTGAATAAAATAATTATGTATATAACAAGTTGGTGTACATGGAGGACTAAAATGCCCCCTCACAACTTTTAATAGTTTAGTAAAAGATTGCAAATGGGTAAAGGGCATTATGGAACAAAATGTTAGTTTTCCCTCTCTTGTAATCATTTTTGTTAGTTGGGTTTTTCTTTGAAATATTTTTCTAGGATTTGTGGTATTTGTAATATAAGCTTCAAAAGTTGCCATTTTTGTAATATAACAAGTTGGATGCATGAAAACATTATGCTGCTAAAGTAATCAAGAAAACAGTTCCAAATCATCAGATAAATCACCTAATTGATCATTTTATCTCCAGCATAATCAGAGAAAAAGATTTATCACCATTTGTCTGCCTCACAATACATACACATACATATAATTTTATCTATTTCTGATATAATATTAGATTTTTATTTTCGTAGGGTACTGCACCCAAAAATACAGCCATAATTTAATTTTCTCATTTAATTGTGGTCACAATGTTAAGTACAAGTAATAGCATGTAAACAAAAACACTAGTGCTGATGCTCTGATGCTGATGGGGCTAATAAAAACATTTTATTTAGCTTTACAAAAGTGTTTGATTGATACAGCTTAGGTAGGTTCTGCAAAGTCCATGATATGAATTTAGGAACATGTCCTACGAGTAAATTTAAAATTAAGATTCAAGCTAAAAATGGTGGCTCACCTATCATTAACAACCATAATAAATATAAGAAAAGCAAAAGTGCTCAATTAACCACAATTTTACAATGTCATATACGTCTTGATTTAGGATTCTTCAACCAGTATCTCAGGAACTGGAGAGGTGGGGTTTTGAGATGCTTCAACCAGTATCGTCAACGTTTTTGTGCTCAAAATCTTTAATTTGGAAAGAGGAACAAGTGAAGAAGATGACGATGACTGTGCTTTTGGTGATGCTGTGGTGGTTGTTCATAATAATCATTTATTGCGGTTGACATCATCTCAGTCCGACTCGGTGGCATTGATGTCAGCGTCCGCAGTGAAAAAAGATGTTGATGCTCATCAGTTTCTGTTGCCATAGTTGTTGGTTCTTCGGTTTCATCACTCCACAATCCTTACCATTTTCCAATTGACAGAATCCGAAATACTTCAAGGATGAGGAGACTATTGCACTTGGTGAATTAGGAAAAATGGACCGACGGACATGCTAACACAATTACAACTGCTGGCGGCATTGTCTATTTATACCATAGAAGACAAGTAATGAAGTTGAGGAACTTAGAGTGGAAGATATTAGCACATGTGAAACCATTTCATATCACATTCGACAAGATATGGGATGGGAATGATAAACAAATGTTAACAACAATCCAACTTGGGTACTAATCACCAACAAAAGCTTACCAAATAGAGCAACTCTTGCTTATCAATTATGTAATTCTTTGGATACAACGAACAAACTGCAAAAGCCTCGTTTTAGATCAAAGGAGGGGTAGCCGTTGCTCAAGCCCGCTTCAGTTTTTCAGCAGGTTTATTCAAATATCTTATAAATAAGAACTGGTCTAGTCTCGGTGGGGCGACAAACACGAAGGATTTTAAAATATATATGTATAGTCTGGCTTCTTTTTGTGGATGGACAAATTTCAAAGCCCGTAACAGACTTGTCGTTGAACAGTGTTGTCATCCTCCTCCAGAGCTATAATCTTTATTTTCAAAACACAATCACTCTTCCTGCATATCTTTAAGGTGTAACAAACTTCAAAACTCCCATACGGGAATAAGAATTCCACCACCCCTCTCTACATATTCCTTTCCAATTGCTACTAGACGTGGACTTTTGACTATCTTACGTCCTCACCCATCAACATATTTCTCAATTTCAGCCCATCTTCATTTAAGCAACATTGAACACAAAAGACCATGTTCCTTAAACATCAATTGACATTTCTTAATCATCAATAGATTTCTCATGTTCAGCCCCTCATAATCATTTTTATTCTCACATAATCCAACACACCCGATATTATTTTCATCAATTTCTTTCCTCCGCCTACCCATCGACAAATTCCTCAATTTCAGCACCACATTCATACCATACACCATCCAACAGAAACGCCTATCTTTATTCCATACACCATCCAACACAAAGCCTATAAACACTAGCGAATTTCTCAATTTTCATCCATTTCTTTCCTTTTGTTACCCACCAACAAAATAATCCAACCCAAAGCCTACATTTTTTTCATCCATTTCTCTCTCTCTATCCACCAACAAATTTTTCATCCATTTCTCTCCTTCTGCCACCCACCAACAATTTTATGCATGTCTACTTCCGAGGTGATTAATATCAACTGACATATTATCAATAAAATTCATTTCAATCTCATTTTCTTTCGAGGCTTGATTAAGATTTGCGAAATGCCGGGGCATGCCACAAGTTTGTGCCAGTGCGCTCTAATTCCAGCAAGGTTCATCATATTTCTGATATGGTTTATTTTGCACATGTTTAATCCAAACATCATCTAGAAGCAACTAGAAATTTCTTTTCATATGTTTTCGTAAACTAACGGTGCAAAATAAATTATTTCCTATTCCTTCCATACCAATAATCGAAACAATCAAAACATTATCTCCAAAATAGAGGCCATGGTCTAACAAAACCCTCCCAGTTATATTACCATTTTCAAATTGCAACCCCATAGATCTTTGAATTGAAGTGATTTGATGACCTAATCTAAAGCAAAAAGCAATAATAAGTACCTTATCGGGCGATTGGATCTGACCCATTTGGCTTCGCGGCAAAGAACTCGGGTGGAGACGTTATCGGCAACTATGTCTGTGATCTGGATCTGGTAGTCCTTTGTGGCTCTGAGTTTGTGGAGGTCAGTGGAGGTCCCCAAAGCAACACTCATCTCGCTTAATAATTCAGCTTTTATCTTTATTATATATTCATTCGTAATGTGCCCAATTAATAATTCAGCTTTTTAATTTTTAATTAAAATTATCATATTTTAGTATTATATTGATCGCATTAAAATTTGTAATTAATTGGTAATTTGCAGTGACACCCCTGAGGTTTAGGTCAATTCTATTTAGAAGTCGATTAACTATTTTTTTAACAAAGACATCCCCTGAGATTTGTAAAGTATTACAACAACACTCCTTGAAAGCATGACATGACTTAAGTAGCTTGATTATATTAATTTGCATGCAAAATGTCTAACTTACCTCCCATTCATTAAACCCTACATTTCACCCACTATACCAACTTTAATTTCTTCTTATTATTTATGTTTTAAATAAAAACATTTAATACAATTTTTCATTTTTATTTATTAAATAATTACAATTATTCATTTACTTAATAATTACACTAAATGTGACACAAGAAATTTATTAAATATTACTAAATTCAATTAAAATATATTTATACCAATTAATACAAAAAAATTATCAACTTCCCACAAAATACATTAATTATTACTATATACTACTTAAAATACCAAAGCCATATTTATTTTTCTATAATTTTTTTTTGTTTTAAACTTGTTACTTATTTAAATAATTATAGCTATTTTTTTTTGTATATAATTATACTTAAATTTTACAAAACTCTTTCGATATTTTTCACTAAAATTAGTAACTATCATTAAATTATATTGTGAAATTCCACTAAAATTGTTGATTAGCTATAATATTTAAATAAGTAACAATATCAACCACACACAAAAAAACAGTTTATAGAAAAAATAAATATGGCTTTGCTATTTTAAGTAATATATAGTTTAGTGGGATATAGTAATAATTAATGTATTTTGTGGGAAGTTGAAAAGAATTTTGTATTAGTAGGTGTAAGTATAGTTTAATTGAATTTAGTACTACCTCTATCCCATATTAGTTGTCCACTATTGCAACTTTACTTATCTAGTTTCGATTTCCAATGCAATTTCACCTCCCACTTTCCCCAACTACCCTTCTTTCACTAACTTCAAACAAATATCGGACTCACCATAATACTATATCATTAAGGGCAAAATTAAAAATTGCACACTAGTCAACCTCAAACCATAAAATGTTAAAAAGTCCAAATTAGACAAGTATTGCAAGACGGAGGGAGTAATATTTAATACATTTTGTATGTAACATTTAGTGTAAATGTTAAGGAAATGAATAGTTATATTTATTTAATAATAAAAAAATATATATATATATAAAAATTACTTAAAACAACAAAAATAAATTAAAGTTGGTGTAATGGGTGACATGTAGGGTTTAATGAATGAATTGTAGGGTTTAATGGGGGTAAGTTAGATATTTTGTATGCAAATTAACATAATTAATGATACTTAAGTCATTTCATGCATCCAAGGTAATGTCATTGTAACGCTTTACAAATCTTAGGGGGTGTCTTTATTAAAAAAAGAATTGACCGACTTCTAAGTGGAATTGACCTAAAGCCCAAGAGTGTTACTGCAAATTACCCTAATTAATTTAAGCCGCGGTTAAAAGATGACTACAAAGCCATGAAGCCTGTCCTCCAGTAGTAACCAGATCATTCCCTGTTTTTTGTGTTTTTATCTCCCGCTCAATCACATTAGTTATCAAGTACATCTCTGTTTCAGCGTTTCCATTCTAGATCTCTTGGTAAATCTTAAAATCCTAATTTTTCCTATTGCTTCTCTTCTTCGCAACCTCTTATTTCTTTTTATTAGTTAGATAGTACGAGAGGACTAATAATGTTTTCGAGTGAACTGATTATAGTTTTCTTTATTTTTCACAATTGGTAATAGTTATTAGAGCTTGCAATTCGTGTCAGCGTGTCGACTCACATGTAATCTGACACTAGTCGACACGAAAATCAAATATTTTAAATTTGACACAATCCAATACGAAAAATAAAAAATAAAATTGAAATTGAATTTAACATCATCCAGTAAATATATATATATGTCAGAAATTGTCAGCTCTAATAGTTATAGAGGACTAATAAAGGCCTCATAATGTGTTATAGAGTCCCCCGATTTAGAGTACTTTATACAATTATATATATATATATATATATATATATTTTTATTGTATTTCAAAAATATAGTTGTGTATATCTCAATTTTTCAAAAATATAATTATTGCAATTAGGTCAAGACGAAGTGTATTTGTCGTTCCGGAGAGAATGACAAAGTCAGAGTTTTGGTCCAACTTTTCCAAAAGTGACCATTCTGACCTTGAGCCCAATAAGGGTCCCGAACTAAGAAAAGGTCCTGCCTTACATGGTTTTTAAGGTTTTGACACATTAACAATTCATTGGTGAAGTCCGATCGGAGATCCGATGTCGAATCAAAAAGGTGTTTTTGGGGCCCACATCTCATGAATGGGAGTTGGGACCCTAAGACTGGACAATGGACGATCGGGGTATGAGAATAGGGGTACACAAAAGAATCGGGAAACCGAAACCGAACTGAGAACTGAATCGGCGGTTCGGTTCTTATGGCTTACGATTCGGTTCCGGTTGCCATAATTTGATAACCGATTTTTATGATTCGGTTCCGGTTCTTGGGTTTCAAGAACCGAATGGAACCGGAACCGGAACCGAACAGATATATTATATAATTTATATAATATATATATATATATATATATATATGCATAGTTGAACTATCAAGATTAGTCACTGTCCACTTTAAGTTACTGTCCATTTTGAATACAAATTCATAAGCATTTTATATTATAGAACCAAGTCCATTATATAAATCATGTAGTTGAATTATCAAGACTTGATTATACAATTGAATGATTTAAGCATAGCCAACCACTGTTATATAAGAGAATGCTTGCTTGGCCACTGTTTTATCAATTATGCTAAATGGTTATTTATTTATATCTAATGCAGATTATATTATATGTCAACGACTCGACATGCGGCCCATTAGGATTTGAAGCTGGATTCTGCCGTACCAGGTCTATCGACCACCGACCCAAGGATTTTTTTGGTTTTGTAACTTTGAAATGCAACAGCGATGTAATATTGAAATAGTACTATTCCACTAAATATGCATTTGTTTTGGGTTTGTAGTAATAAAAATTTAAAATACTCTATTCGGTTGGATTTATAACAGTCGTTTGTATTTATAACTTATATTTGATTTTGATTTTTTTTTTCCTAAATGTGATATTAGGAATCGGAACCGAACCAAAATTTTTGGTTCGGTTCCGGTTTGGTTCCGGTTCCAAATTTTAAGAAATCGATATTTTCGGTTCGGTTCCGGTTTTTGTAGGAACCGGAACCGACCGAACCGTGTGCAACCCTATATGAGGGATGTGTAATATAGTGAAATACTAGGTCATAGGTGAGAACGATGCGAGAAATAACACTTTGGACGGTTGGGAAGTGTGTGATTGGGCATCAAGAAGCCTTCCTTGGAGTGAAAAATGGCAAACTTAGCGAAATCTCGATTGATTCTGGTAAATGGGGCATTGGGAACCTCACGAAATGAAATTTTGGTGGCCTAGAATGGAAGGCAAAAATTGGGTGTCTACTAGTTTTAATATAAGTAGAATTAAAGTTGTAAAATATAAGTAGAATTAAAAAAAAATAGCCATAATTCAATTAGAATTGGATTTATTCTTAATCTTATATTTCAATTAGGATTATTTATTTATAATTAAATTATAGTAGGAGAGTGAAATAAAAAATAAAAAATAAAATTGGATTTGTAAATTAAAAAATTACATATAATTTTTTAAGTAGAAAAGTTGAATAACTAAGGCCTTGTTTGGTATAGAATTTTAAAAATTGTTCTGGGAAACAGTTTTTTGAGAACGAGAACAAAGAACAAAGAACATTATTTTCAGTTCAAAATTTCACTTGGCTAGTAAAATTACAAAACAATTTTAAAAAAATAAAATATTCAAAAATCTATTTGGTTGCATTTATTATATAAATAAAATAATTCTAAAGTACAATATAATAAGTTAGGAAATATCAAACATTCTCAAATTATAGGATATTATACTATTCTCATAATACTGAGAACAAGAAACAAATAACACATTTAATAAAAAACTTGTTTCACAAGTTTCCTATGATAAATTATATATTTTTGTGTCATAAAATTAAACTAATAAAAATTTTTAAAAAATTATTATTTAATATAATATATTATTAATATCAATTAATATATTAATAAAATTATATATTTTTGACTCATAAATTCAAACCAACATATAAAATTTTATATTAATTGAAAATATTTTAATATTAAATAATGTTTTATTATTTAATTTAATATAATATATTATATATTTAATAATATTATTATATATAATAAATTATATATTTTTGTCTCATAAATTCGAACTAATATATAAAATTTTATGTATTAAAATTTATTTTATATTAATTAAAACTATTTTTACTTAATATAATGTGTTATATATTTAATAATAATATTATATATATATAATAAATTATACATTTAAACATGAAATGTTCCATGTTAATGAACACACCCTTATTTTTTTGTTTCTGAGAATAACTTAAAGTTATTCTCCAAAAATAGATATTCTTAAAAATTCTTCACATTTTTAAGAGTAGTATATTGATATAGATAGATAACAAATAGTACTAGTATAGATATATTATAAATTTGTATTTTATTAGTTTATTTTTCAGAGGAGAAAGTAGTATAGGTATATATATAATACATTTGTATTTTATTAGTTTCCTTAGTTGTCCTAACAAAAAATAACAGAACTTATAGAATTCAAAAGTCCACTAGAATTCGGGTTATCTACTACACTGTCTGTCTAGTTTTTCCCTCAAAGAACCAATCCAACAACCATCAATTCATTCACTGAAAAAACCCAATCTCACCCTATACCCTAGGCTGAAATATAAAAACAACTGGTGTGTTCAAAACGGTTGATGATGAATTCACTCTAAAAACCCAATCTCGGCCTATACATAGGGTGAAATATAAAAAAACAAACATAAACTCAGCATGTACCATAGGCTGAAATATAAAAACAACATTGACTGAGGTACGTGTTCAAAATGATTGATGACTGCTTCGGTTAGGCTGGTGGGAAAGACTTTGCAAAGTAAGACTTCGTTTTCATTGTAAGCATTCATTTTTGTATGGACATGGTAGATGTGTTCCGTCGGATCTTTTGTGCCGTCAAACAGGATAAACTTCGGTAGCCTGAACCTCTCCAGGTAGGGCACATTGGTGATCGCCAATGTGAATGGTGTTTGCACGGCGTCGATGGATGCCTCAGAGGCCAAATCGTTGGGGGTCTGAATCTCCAGATCCTTAAGCACCTCCCTTTGGAATCTGATCATAATTTCTTACAATTTTTTCATTGTTAGAGTTTCCTCGGGATTGTGCATCCCTAGTACCTGTAGGGATGATTCTGCGTGTTCCTCCCAATCGTTGTTGGATTTTGCGTGGTGGTTGTCTCTTTCCGATTGGTGGCCTGCATACCATTCCTGCTAGTTGGATTGTTCGTCATTCTGGGATTCTCGAGGGTTTTACAGCATGGCCACTTTTGCCACCAACTCGGTGTTCTGCCTCTCTAACTCGACGGTCCTATCCTCCAAGGCCCGCCTGATCAAATCTTCTGTTTGCGAAAGTTGACCTCCGTTCAGAGGTAACTTAGATTGTTGCGACCAGGTGAGAACCGCCATGGATGATGTCAATCTAATCTCCTAATAGAGAGTGGGAAGTTGTCGAAAAAGATTTCAAGGACTAAATTCCCACAGACGGCGCCAATTGTGTAGATGCAGAAAAATACACAACGAATTAAATTAAAAAATTGAATCCCTTTATTCATCATTTGGCCATGTATTCATACATAATTCGGTAGATGCATCAGGCCCATTTACCCAAGTTTACCAATTCCTTAAATCATGGGATTTGGTAAATTCTTTTCTTTTTTGGGCTCTATCTTTCATAAGTGGGACAAATCCCTGACTTAGGGATCACTCATTTTCTAGAGACCTCTATGGGCCAGGCCCATCCGTCCTATGGCCCATTTTTATTGGGCCATATAATTTTTGGCTATTGTACAAGCCCCTGAGGTTATGGGCTTATGGACCAATTCATAGCCCATGACCAATTATATATACATATATACATTAATGTCTTCATGGGAAATGATGGTGGTGATGTGGCAAGTCTTTAATTGGTATTTATTTGCATTTCAAAACGTGAAGCTACAACTTCCTTAATTTTCGCACCATGATGGCTTGTTGTGTAATGTGCGACCTTCGGGCTTCGTGCGGACTATTGGCTTACCCCTTTCTCACTATAAAAACACACTCTTAATCATTTGATTTCCTCATTCTAGCATATCATTTTTCAAGTCTCTATCTTTCAATTCTCATTCTCGGAGCTCCTTCCTCTTTGACTCATGTAATTTCTTCAGCTGGCATTTTCTAGGAATCTCCATCGGAACAGACTCTTACCCCTTTCTGAAGTTCTTCCTGCCTCTACTCTATAAATTGTGTAAGTCAGATAACACTTTCTTTTTTTCAATTTTCATCTCTATCCTCCATCTGTCTCTTCTACCTTTCTGAAACTATATCTAATAGAAACGATACTAGGTCAGTAGATGAGGTCGTTCTATCCTCTGGAACCGACCCTGATTCAACCAGTAGTGATAGTCCTTCTTTCGTCCGTCAAGAGGCCCCTTCTCCAAAAATAGTTCCACCGAATACTGACCTTCCGGGTTCATCAATGAATCCAGAAACACCCGCTACAGGGGGTTCTCATGATAATGATGGGTCTGTGAACCCCAATCCTTCTAAACCTTTCTCAGTTGCTCCTCTTAAAAAACAAGGCTTGAGGTGGATGTAAAACATCTTTGGGCTGAGACTAATGTACCCGGTGATGTTCGTCTAGCCCCTTACCCAGGCTATTTAGACTTCTCTAAGAGTCAGGGACTTCAACCAGGTAACATTTTTCTATCGGCGGTCCATCTCAAAGTCTTAAGATTTCATCTTCACCCTTTCTTTCATTATGTCTTTTTTATGCTAGGGTTACACCCTCTTCAGCTTAACCCGAACAATTTTAGGATTATGGCCATGTTTCTTCTATACAATAGGGATTTGGACCTTAATATAGGTTTAGCCAACTTGCTTCTCTGCTATTTCTTCCAAAATGCCAAAGAAAACAAGGGTAGGTACAACTTTTTTCCCTTCCAAGGTCGGGGCATATGCTCTGATACGAAAAAATATGATAAAGGATGGAATGAGAGAATGATAATTGTTAGTGGCAATTGGTTTTACTCGTTCTCTCTGACATTCCCGATCCCTAGCACCTTCAGCCCTATTCGTTTTCCTGTCACCGTCCCCTCCATTAAGGTACTTGTTTTTATGAGTTATGTGACTTAAATCGGGGGGAGTACACGCATAGATTTCTAGGCTATGAGGATAGAGAAATTCCCTTATCCCTCATAAAAGAACGGTTTGCACTTCTGAAGACCAAGATTTGGAGCAACGTCCTCCAGATCTGCCATTACTCTTCTAACTAAGGCCAATCTAGAGATGATTTTTAACTTGGGCGCTGTTGTTGACAAGATGGATTTGCCCCTCAGGCCCCTTTCTACTAGACGTACTCAGGTTCCTGAAGGGCTTAATCTTGTTGATGCCATACCACTTTCAACAGCGCCCCTAGCCCCTCCGTTACCTTCACCTGCACAAAGTCCGGTAGATCCACCTCAGCCTCCTCCTGCAAATGCCGCAACCACCATGTCTCGATCTGGTATGGGTGGTGGAGTAGTCAACAAAAGACCTAGGACCCAGACTACTGATGCCTCAACGAGCGATACTCCTCAGGCCCAGGATACTCCCCGTACCACAATTCCCTAGGAGCCAAAGTTTCTACTTCCAGATGGCTCTCCGATCTGTGTTGACCATCTTACCATTTATCAGCCAGATACTCTTCGGGCTATGGCGAAAGGAATCTGGACTCCTGCTGACAGGGCTGCTCAGTCGAAGATTTCCAGGACTGAGCTTTTCTAAAAAGGCTCCTCGATGGCCATGGAGGTTGCTGATTCGACTTTTCTTTTGTACCTTAGTTTATTATTTTTACTTCGTTCTGCACTGACATCACTCTTTTCCCTATTTGTGTAACTTCTTTATGGGATCCAGGCCTACAATCATGCCCTGGAGTCTGATGTCTGGGAAATGGCCAAGATGCAGACTCAATTTCAGCAAAATAATGAGCATCGTATCACTCTAGCCAGGGAGGTGGATGGTCTTCGCCATAATGTATCTGAGCACAAGAGCCTTCTGGAGAGCGGAAAGGCTGAAAAGAAGGCCTTAGCTGCTGAACTAGCAGAGGCAAATGCAGCCTACCAAAAGATAGATGCCAAAAAGATGGAGTCAGATAATCTTCTAGCTCTTGAGCGATCTAAGGTAGAGATATGTCGTTTAGGTGGTCTGGATATGCACAAACAGTATGTCACAATTTGTGACGTTCGATCGGTAAGGGCATGGCGGGATAGGAACGAGATGGAGCATATTCCCCTTGCTGATCGGGAGTTTAAGATTATTAAAGATTTTGATACTTTCATGGGAGTGCCCCTTCCTTATAAAGACCCACCAGCCTCTAAGAATGAGAAGCTGTTTGTTGCACTCCTGAAGGGAGAAGACTAGCTTTCCCCTTGAGTTAAATAGGACTTAGGTTCTCTACACTTCATTATGTACTTACCCCTTTAGAAGGGTATTTTTGTATTTTTTATTTATTTTAATTAAAAGGATTTTCCCAATTTGGTGGTATTTTATTCTTGTTACTTCGGTTTAGCTATTTGACTAGCCCGAGATAAATGTTTTTGAACTCAATACTTAGGAAAATTTTCTTTTTAGTATGGAGTCTTCGGGCATCTGACCCTTGAGACTTGTTTATGTTCTCTAGTTAGTTCAAATCAGGTTTGAACTCAACACTTAGGAAAATTTTCTGTTAATATGGAGTATTCGTGCATCAGGCCCTGAGACTTGTTTATGTCCTTTGGTTAGTTCAAATCAAGTTTGAACTCAACACTTAGGAAAATTTTCTATTAATATGGAGTCTTCGGGCATCTAGCCCCTAAGACTTGTTTATGTCCTCTGGTTAGTTCAAATCAGGTTTAAACTCAACACTTAAGAAAATTTTATATTAATATGGCATCTTCATAAGGTATGATCACTTATATATAATGTCATTTTTTTATTAAAAAACTTGGGAAACATGTAGCAGAGGTGCCGAACATCTGGCACATATGCTTTATTATAATCAGCAGAAGTGTCATGTGCAAGACACAGTTTTATTTTACTGTTTAAGGAAAAACTATCTAAGGATAATACCTCTTCAGACGATAAGCGTTCTGAGAGTTGGGCTCGATGCGGCATGTCTCGTTCTTCCGTACCCAATAGGCACCGCGACCAATGACCTCAATTATTGTATAAGGTCTTTCCCATGTATCCCGTAACTTGCCAATAATCCCAATTTTTCTTCTGAGCACCATATCGCCTACCTGAAACTCTCTTCTTTTGACCTTTTGATTAAACTGAGCCCTAACTTGTTGCTGGTAGGCAGCCAGCCTTATCTCGGAAACTTCTCTTCTTTCTTCCAGTAGGTCCAAGTCATGGGCCAGGTGCTGGTTGTTTAGACCTTCTTCCCAGACCTGACTTCTTAGCGTAGGCACCTTCAATTCGGTCGGGATAACGGCTTCGGCCCCGTAGGCGATGGCGAAAGGGGTCTCTCCTGTTGGTTGTCTTGGAGTGGTCTGATAGGACCATAAGACCTCGGGTAATTTTTCCAACCAAGCTCTTTTTGCTTCTTCGAGCTTTTTTCTAAGTATATCGAAAATTATTCTGTTTGTCGTTTCAGCCGGTCCATTTCCCTGTGGGTAACCAACAGAAGAAGTGTTCTGATTGATCTCATGCTTTACCAGGAATGCTTGAACTTTCCTGTTATCTAGGTTGGTACAATTATCCATCATTATAGTTCGAGGTAGACCGAATCTACAAATGATGTGACTCCAGATGAACTTTATAACATGGCTACTTTTGATAGTTGAGTATGCCTCGGCTTCCACCCATTTGGTAAAGTAATCCGTAGCCAGAAGAACATGTGTAGTAGATCATATGGCTTGCGGGAGAGAACCCACAATATCTATTCCCCATCGGGCAAATGGGTGAGGGATAATTGTTGGATTTAATAGTTTCGGAGGTGGATGAATGACATCACCATGAAATTGGCATTTTTATAGTGTCAGGCATATACCTCAGCGTCTCTTAACAGATAAGGCCAGAAGTACCACTAGGTGAGGACTTTATGGGCTAAAGACCTTCCTCCAGAATGATTGCCACACGATCCAGCATGCATCTCTTTCATGAGTGCAAAAGCTTCGGAGGGTGTGAGACATCTTAAATATGGCCCATAGAAAGACTTGCGGTAAAGTTGGCCGTTGTATAGAGCGTATCTTACGGATTTCATTCTTATTTTCCGGGCCTCTGGTTTTGACTCAAATAAAGCACCCGTCCTCAAATAGTCTGTTATAGGGTCCATCCAGCTTGGCTCCCAAGGAATGACCATCACGTCCTCGGAGGGATCCAAGCTTGATCGGACGATGAAGTCCACTGGTGTTGTTTGAGTCATACTTTCCCCTGATGCGGAGGCCTGGTTTGCCAAACAATCTGCTATGATATTGTCCCCTATGGGGATCTGTTCAAAGGTTAACTGCTGGAATTCCTCGGCCTCCTTTAGTACCAAATTTCTGTATGCTTCCATTTTAGGCTCTCGGGTTTAATACTCCCCATTCAACTGTTGTACGATTAATTGGGAATCACTTAGTATCTATGCTTTCTGTACTTGAAGGCTTCGGGCCAACCGAATTCCTGCTAGAAGGGCCTCATACTCGGCTTCGGGCCAATCGAATTCCTGCTGGAAAGGCCTCATACTTGGCTTCGTTGTTGGAGGCTGGAAACTCCAATCGAACGGACTGTGAATTTTAGTTCCATCGGGTGTTACGAGCTCTACACCGATCCCTGCTCCGTTGATATTTGACGATCCGTCCATGAATACCACTCATAATTCTGGTTCATTTTCTTCTGGAGAGTCCGTAGTTTTTGTTTCTAACAGAACGTCAGCTACCGCTTGTCCTTTGATGGTGGTTCGGGGGATATAGGTTATGTCATAGATTCCCAGTTCTATTGCCCATTTAGATACTCTCCTTGACAATTCAGGCTTCGCCATTATGGATCTGATCGGGGTTGTAGTTGGTACCATGATCGGATGTGCTTCAAAGTAATGCCGAAGATGTCGTTTTGCATTGATCAGTGATAGTACCAGCTTTTCATGTTTGGAATAACGTGTTTCTGCATAAGTAAAGGCTTTGTTGGTGTAGAAGATCGGCATCTGGTACCCCTTGCCCTCCTTGACCAGAGCGACCCTAGTAGATGTTGCAAAATATGGCTAGATATAAGTGTAACGGCTCGTTTTCTTCTGGGGTTGCCACTATGGGAGGCTTTGTCATGTAGCTCTTGAGCTTTTTCAGAGCTTCTGATTGCTCTGGCCCCCAGACCTCTCATTTAGCTATTTTTATAGAATGAAAAAATGGCCGACACCGATTAGTTAAGCGAGAGATGATATGGCTGAGGGCTGCTACTCTCTCGGTTAGTACTTGGATCTCCTACCGGGACTTTGTCTCTCCCGTTTCCATGAGAGTTCTGACTTGTGCTGGGCTCACTTGTATTCCCGTCCGATTAACTATGTGTCCCAAGAACTGGCCTGAGGATACTCCGAAGGAACATTTGGATGGGTTGAGCTTCATCTTGTACTTTATGAGGGTATCAAACACCTGTTGCAGATCAGTCAGGTGGTCACTTTTCACCTTACTTTTGACCACCGTGTCATCAATGTAGGCTTCTATGGTAAATCCCATCATGCCCTGGAAAACGTTTTTTACCAACCTCTGAAAGGTTGCAGATGCATTTTTTAATCCGAAAGGCATAACTGTGTAACAATATATACCTGACTCAGTGATGAATGCGATCTTTTCCTCATTATATGGGTTCATTCATATCTGGTTATACCCAGAGTACGCATCCAGAAAACTCAAGCGCTCGAATCCGGAGGTGGCATCTACCATCTGATCGATCTTTGGTAAAGGAAAACGATCCTTCGAGCATGCTCTATTCAGATCAGTAAAGTCCACGCACACTCTCCATTTCCCATTCTTCTTCTGAACCACAACCACGTTTGCTAGCTAGGAAGGATATTGCACCTCTTTAATGAATTCGGCTTGGAGAAGTCGATCAACTCTTCAGTTATAATCTAGTTTTGGTGGGCCCCCATGCGTATTTGTTTCTACCTGATGGGTTTTGCGTCGGGGTCCATATTAAGGAAATGTTGGGCCACTGAAGGATCGATGTCGAGCATATCCATATGGCCCCAAGCGAATACATCAACATTGGAGCGTAGGAGGGCCTCAAATTCTTCCTTTTCTTGTATGTTGAGTCCAGAGCAATGTAAGTCGTCCTTTCAGGGTGGTCGGGGCAAATCTGAACTTCTAGCAAAGGTTCAACTGCTATAGATGACCCCGCACCCTTATCATGTAATTGTTATTGATCATCGCGTATTGCCTTGGATTGTGAATCTCATTCTGGTTCTATTATCTTCATCAGACCTTTCAAGGTGATGGCGTAACATTCTTTGGCCGCCACCTGATCTCCTCTGATGTCAATCACATCAATTCTGTTTGGATTGACGCATCGCATGACTTGATACAGGGTGGAAGGAACTCCGTGCATCCGATGGATCCAACCCTTGCCCATGAGGAGATTATATGAGGGTTTGACATCTACCACCACAAAATTTTCTCTGAGTGTGCGCCTTAATGCCGTTACTGAAAGTTGGATCTCCCCCACTGGTTCTACTCTTCTACCATCGAATCCTGCTATCGGGCTTCTAGAAGGGACTATCTCCTGGGGGTTAATCTCTAACTTCTCAAAAGCCCACTTAGTGATTATGTTGGCGCTGCTTCCTGGGTCGATCATTACTCTCTTGATCAGGTAGTTTGAGACCATGAGGGAGATCACCAAGGGATCGTCATGTGGTGATAATGTTCCGCATATCTGCAGAAGATAAAGTTATCCGTGCATCCTCTTTTAGGCTTCGAAACTCGCTGATTTCTCCAACCCTTCGCAGTCTTTAGGCTTGACGCATCTGGGATCTACGGGCTTCCTCCACTTCTGATCGGCTTGGCCCTCTGTGAACCTGTGAATGACTTTTATGGGCTGACCCGTTGTTCCCTTGACAAGCGTATGTGATGTTTGATCTGATCGGGTGCCCTCCTTGGCAATGTATTCGGTCAATTCTCCTTTTGCTATCATGGCTTCTACTTGCCTCTTGAGGCTTCTGCACTCGTTGGCGTGGTGTCCATACTCGTCGTGGACGGCACAGTGCCTTAACATGTCCCTCTGTTCCATTGGTTGTCTGATAGGTGGTGGTGACCGAAAGATCCCTTTACCCTTAGTCTCTTTATACAGTTTGGCAAGGCTAACCTTTAATGGAGTGATCTTATCTTCGAACCTTTGGCGTTTCTCTAGGACTGGGGAAGGTGCAGGAGGAGCCCCTGGTCGTTTCCGATCTGGTGCTCGATCCTTAACTTTAGGTTCGGATACTCTTGCCTCTACGCTTGCAAATGCTGCCCTTATTTACCATATGGCCAGTTTTTTTTCTATCCGAAGATGTCTTTGTGCCCAATAATTGAGTTCCCCGATGTTTGCTGGTGGCCTCTTGACCAAAGACTGGTGGAACTTGGTTCCAGGAATCAAGGACATCCTAAAGACCTTGAGGGCTAAGTGTTGATCACAATTATCAATCGAGGACATCTTGACATTGAATCGCGAGATAAAGATTTTCAGGGATTCACCTTTTTCTTGGATCATGGTAAATAGACTGGAGATGGTCTTTTTTTGTCTTTTATTGCCGAAGTATTGGGCGATGAACAACTCATAGAGTCTGAGCCAGCTTCCAATAGATCGGGGTGGCTATTTCCTAAACCATAACAGGTCTGCTTCAGTCAGGCTGGTGGGAAAGACTTTGCAGAGTAAGGCTTTATTTTCGTTGTAGACATTAATTTTTGTATGGACATGGTAGATGTGTTCCGTTGGATATTTTATGCCGTCAAATATGGTAAAATTCGGTAACCTGAACCTCTCCGGGTAGGTCACACTGGTGATCGCCAGTGTGAATGGGGTCTGCACGGCCTCGATGGATGCCTCAGAGGCTAGATCGTTGGGGGTATGAATCTTCAGATCCTTAAGCACCTCCCTTTGGAGTTTGATAATAATTTCTTCCAATTCTTTCATGGTTAGAGTTTCCTCGGGATTGTGCATCCTTAGCACCTGTAGGGATGATTTTGCGTGTTCCTCCTGATCGTTGTTGGACTTTGCATGGTGGTTGTCTTTTTCCGATTGGTGGCCCGTAGACCGTTCCTGCTGGTTGGATTGTTCGCCATTCTGGGCTTCTCGAGGGTTTTGCAGCAGGGCCAATTTTGCCACCAACTCGGCGTTCTGCCTCTCCAACTCGGCGGTCCTATCTTCCAAGGCCCGCCTGATCGGATCTTCGGTTTGCGAAAGTTGGCCTCCGTTTAGAGGTAACTTAGATTGTTGCGACCAAGTAATAACCGCTATGGATGATGTCAATCTAAGCTCCTAGTAGAGAGTGGGAAGATGTCGAAAAAGATTTCCAGGACTAAATTCCCATAGACGACGCCAATTGTGTAGATGCAGAAAAATACACAACGAATTAAGTTAAAAAATTGAATCCCTTTATTCATCATTTGACCATGTATTTATACATAATTCAGTAGATGGGTCAGGCCCATCTACCCAAGTTTACCAATTCCTTAAATCATGGAATTTGATAAACTCCTTTCTTTTTTTGGCTCTATCTTTCATAAGTTGGACAAATCCATGACTTAAGGATCACTCATTTTCTAGAGACTTTTATGGTCCAGGCCCATCCATCCTATGGCTCATCCGTCCTACGACTCATCAGTTCTGCAGCCCACCAGTCCTATGACCCATCTTTATTGGGCCATATAATTTTTGGCTATTACACCTTGTTTAATTTTTTACAATATCATATCCTTTACGGGTTTTCATTGGTTGTCCTTTCATAAATCATGTCCATCCCATTAACAATTTACTATACCCGTGTTCGTCCCGCCCCATTCACACTTAATTCTCACAGTATGATCTTCATCATGACAAAAGAATTTGACAAAAAAAAACCTTAACAAATGAACTTCTTTCAGATCATCCTACAATTGAAGTAACTCTTTTTTCTTTATATATATTTGGCTACTCGTATTTTCTTGGTCTTAGATGTCGAACTCAATTAAAAAAAATAGTAATAACTAATAAATTTTTTAGAATTCATAAAAAGTCTTTTAAATATAATAAGTAAAAAAATATAATAAAATTAATGTAAACGGGACGGGGCGGGATGCGGCGGATCATGACGGGTATTTAACTAAATTTGTACCAACCCCATAACTCGTGACGGGTTCAGTTTATTTTACTAATCGCGTTCCTACAAAACAAAAAATATTCCCAAACCCTTAAATAAAGGATCGGGCCCGTTTGAGAACTTGATTTTGGTCTTGGGTGGTTTTAGGTAAATCTAAAACCAATATATAATGTTTGGTAAGGAGTTGGTCTTGGTATAATTATATATATATATATATATACTAATATGTATTAAAAATATATAAATATGAAAAATATATATATAAAATTGGAAAAAAATTATTTTTCCGAAAAATATAAAAAATAATTTTTCGGAAAATAATTAATTTTCGGAAAAATAAATAAATAATTTTTTCCGAAAAATAAATTTTTTCCAAAAAATAATTTTTGTCGAAAAAATAATTTTTTTCCGAAAAAAATAATTATTTTCCAAAAAATAATTATTTTCGAAAAAATAAATATTTTCCCGAAAATTTATTTTTTGAAAAATTACATTAAATTATGATTTATTTGCAAAAAAATTTTTTTCCCAAAATTAATTTTTCCGAAATTTTTTTTTCCGAAAAATAATTTTACCGAAAAATTTCAAAATAATTCATATTTTCGACTATATATATATAAATAGAGAGAGAAGTCAAAATTGGTGGACCAAAACCAGGTTTTAGTGGTTGGTTTTAAAAAACCCAAAACCAACTCCAAAAACAGTCAACCAAACATGGTTTGGTCTTAAAATCGAAAACCAATACCATGTTCCCAAACAGGCCTGTATATAACGTGTGTGTGTATATATATATATATATATATATATATTTCATCATCAATTTTTAGTCTAAAGTTTATAACGACCAAACCCTATGTATATATATATATATATATAGGAGCCAGAAAAAGTGAGTTAGTGGGGCATAATGGTATTATTTTATAATATCATTGGGGGCATTGTGTAAATGTAATGGGGAGCCTTGTGCGAATTACAATTTGTTTAGGCATAAGACATAAAAAAAAATTTCAATGGGGGCATTGGCCCCACTGGTCTGGATCCGTGCCTGTATATATATATATATATATCTTATTTCGCAAGTTTTGGTTCGCAGCAAAACTATTCCATCAGGGATTCCTGTCTTCTCTTCAATTGCGGTTTTAGGGTTTTGAGTTCTCTCTCTCCGTTGAATATGGGATGTTGCTCGAGCAATACAAGTAAACAACTGCATCCATTTTCTGAATCTGATCTATCTTCCGCAATCCTAACGTACCGGGATGGGTGCCGCCTGGATCCTTATATTGAATCTTTGGACTCTGCCCTTCAACAACTCACCAACCGAGTCATCAATGGCCTTGTAGATACCGAGGTTCGATCCTTCTCTCTAGACTCACTCTCACATCTAACAGAAGAGTGCTTCCTCAAACCCTATCAACAAGTTGTTAGACTCATTCTCGAATGGGAAAATCAGATATTTTATAACCCTGAACTGTTCGATCTTGTGCTGTACTATTTCGATAACAGTGTTGTTGAAATATTGGATTTCTGTATTGATATAGAAAAGATGTGTCTCAACCTCGCCGGAGACAAGGTTCAACTTGCTTTAACCGAAATCCAGCAAGTCGGAGAAGGAAGTAGTAGTAAGAGGAATGAAATCTATGAGACTGCATTGCGGGAGCTGAAGGACTTCAAGGCCGCATGTAATTCGAGTATCGAAGACTTGTCTGATTCGTTCAAACGCCTTTATGAAAGGCAAATGTCATTCTCCCTCGAATTTGATACCATGTTTAGACATATAAACGCTAATTACCAGACTCTATCCAATTTGACCTTTGTCTCGACTTTTGCTCTTGTTCTCTTCTGTACTGTGATGGGCACCGCAATTTCTTCACCGCAGCCGTTGGGGCAGATGGGTAATTATATTAATTGGCTGCTGATTAACCATGATGAGAATGAGCTGAATCAAATGAGAGGAATATCGGATTTTTGGACTTGCATTGGGAGATGTGACTTGGCCGACATTGGGAAAATCGTAGATAAATGGGAATTCGAGATTAATAAGCCGTCCATGTCGGGAGAGGCTGGATTTGCAGATGAGGTTGCTGTGGTGGATGAGCTTAAGAAACAGCTGAGTGTGTTCATGGAAACGGTTGACAATTTGTGCAACCATGCCCATAAATGTCGCCATGATATCGGGGATGGGTGGCACAAGTTCTACGGGATGATGCGCAGGCGATGTGATGATATAAGGCATGAGATGGATCAAGTTAATACGGGTGAATAAGTTACATCTTGGGCTCATCTGTAAGTGGTGTTCTAACTCCTTTACAATAATTCATTATTATGATCTGAAATTATTTATACAATTATGCATATTAATCGAAGAATGAATGGATTACAGACATGGTTATTCAACACAACATCCTGCGCACCTCGACTAATCCCCAGACTCTGAATTTAACGATCGGGTAAACCTCCAGTGGTCTAGTCCAAACGGAAACGTAGTTGGGAGAAATTGAACCTAAGACCTCATGGTGAAGGATCCAAGAACTCTTTCATCCCACCCACCCGTTCGGGTTAACAACATCCTCAAATTTACACTAAATGGAAATGGAAATGCACCTAAAATGCACTCATGTAATATTCCAAATTTCGGAGCACAGAACCCTTTGATAGCTTAATTGGCTGTATCTCTTTATTATTTACTTTGATTTCAATTGGATAAGTAGGAAAGATCGAAAACCACCCTTCTAATCTCGTAACTTATGACTTTGCCAAATACAAAAGCATATCTTATTTGTGGAGACTTTGTTGGGTAGAGTAGTTTTGATGATAGTTTGTCGACCCTATAAGTTAGACATTGTGAAACACCGTTTTTAGCATTTTCCAATTCTTTTGGACATGCTTGATTGCGACAAAACAATGTGATTCTTGTGTTTATTACAAACATCAATACTTATGGTTATTTAGTGGTTATAGATATTGTGGTTATTTAGTTGGAAGCCTAGATGACACATGATAACACATTATTATAACTAAAAGTTCATTTTTTTATCTGATGTTGATGTCTGGTTTAGCTGCAATGTAAAATAATAATTAACCTTTTGATAGATTGGTCTATGATAATTATGTTGCTTTGGGCATTTGTGGTTAATTGGATGATCTTGTTGACATTGTTATGCTTTTGCTTTAATGATATATTATATGATTATGATAATGTATTTCCAGCCCGCCCTTGCTGACAATATTACATTTACTTTCAAAAATTAACATCTGAACTTTAGTGTTATATTAAGTAACGGGTAACATGCAAACACTTCCCCTCTGGTATGCATATAGTGTATATAACACACCATAACCTTGCACTATTGATTTGGTTCAAATAGATCCCTCTAGTCAATTTTTCGGTATCCACGTGGCAGAATGACATTTTTATTTTTATTTTATTTCTTCTATTTAAAAGAAACAATAGTTAAACATGAAAATTACTATATAACCTATTGTAACAAACGCACCAAATCAACATAAACTCAAGACAGAAAAATAAACACGCTACACGAAGAATACAAAAAATTATAAGGTTCGACACAAGTCGTGTCTTGGTGAAATTCGACAAAATTTTTTACTATGCAAGAACGGAAAATTATAGTTACAAACATCAAACCCCCGCTCTCTCATTCTCTACGAACTTAGGGTTTCTTTTCCTCTTAGAAACGTCGAACCCTAAATGTCGTTATATATACTAGGCTGACTAAACTAGCCCACTATTCATAAGAAAAAAAACAGGTTAGAAAAGGACCCACACAAAGCTCATTTTTTGGGTAAATCGGGGACCCACACAAAACTCAATTTTTGGGTAAACCGGGCTACGGCTCAAATCCAAATTCGAACCATCACATACCTTGGCTATTGGACTTCGTTTTTTTGGACATTTTGGGCCAAAAAAAATAGACAACTCTACAATCTCTCTCCCCATAGCAACAGATGCATCTTTGATTACTCATTTGAGGAGACTTATCATCACAGTATTCTGATGCTGAATTAGGATTTATGTTGGTTGTTCACTGCATTTCTAGGATTTCAAGGATGTAATTATACTGATTTCTTTAATTTGGGAGATTTATTAGGTGATTTGAGTGTACATCTTCTTTAAGGATGTAAGTAACCCTATTTAGTTTATATCTGAACTGAATCACATATAGAAGTGGTTGCCAAAAAATCAAAATAGAAAAAGAAAAAGAATGGACAAGAAATAGCAAACAACGTTGTAAAATCCAACAAATACGTCCACCCCACACAGTGCAACATGTAATTGGGGTAGCTATTTAAAGCAAATACTAAGTCTTGGAAGCTAGAGGGACAACTTCAAAATTGTTTCCCAGTTTGTGATAGTTATATACACAATTTGAACGAAAGGGGTGTTTTTCGAACATTTTGCAAACCATTATGGAAATTTGTCAAGGCTTACTATGCGTTTGAGTGTTATATTTACTAGTTTATGTAAATTTAATGTTTCTTCTTTTAGTTCTCTGTTTCCTTTGTTCAATTTTGTAAATATATTTTGTAATCAAACAAATCACGTTCTTGATTAATGTATATCTTCTGACTTTTTCTTTTTCAGCTCCATAACTCATGGAATGTTTACGAAAAGCATTTGAAGAGAATTGAGAGTGATTTATCTCCGTTTCCGTTAAACTTTTGAGTTGGAAGAATGTAATTTAGATTTCTTTAGTATAATAGGTTTAGAGAAATATATATTGATTTTTTCAGTTTGGTATGTTGGAATAACGTTTGAATGGTTTGTTTGGTGTGGTATGTTGAAAGCTTTTTAACTTATTATTCGTTAATTTGGTGTGAAGAATATTTCATTGATTTATCCTTTTCGTCTTTTTCTGCATCATTCTACTAGTTTGAGGAATTTTATGGAGTTGATAATTCTGTTAAATTCATTTTTATGGTGTGAAAGGAAAAAATAGAAAGAAAAAAGTGACGATAGGACCAGAGAGGGTATCTGCTCCAACCGGAGGAGCAAAAAAAGGAAATTTATGAGACCACATTGCGGATGCTCAAGGAATGCAAGGCGTCAACTAATCCATTTAGTGAAGATTTTGATAACTGCATTTTTGCATTTGATAATAAATTTGAACATCATTGAAAATATTAAGTGCTACTTAAGATCTAATTAAATTTTAAATGACGGGATCACCATTCAACACTTAAGTCTGAAGACTCGAAATTTACAAGAATATTTAGAAAACATAATTTTGCAACATCTTTCAATTCTGTTATCCAACAGACCTTTGAATAAGTATGACAATTTGTTGTTGCATTACCTCAAGTTTTTCATTCTGATTCATCAAGGCATGTGCAACATCTTTCAATTCTGCCGCAACTTTCGTATTACTTCTTAAAAGCCCCACTTTAGGAGTTGGCCTCCAAACGTTGGTTCAATTGAAAGGCTACCTCTTGAAGTAGATGCACAATCTGCTTAAGTTCTGGAGAGATCTTCTAATTCAGCCTGCTAACAAAAAAATTCCAGAAAGAGAGAAATAGGGTTAAATGCATTCACGTTGTGTTGTTGTGTTGCAAATGTTAGATAACAAAATCTGTGCAATAATAGGATGGAAAAATGCATGTTGGCAGTGACGGATCTAGAGATCCAACTCAGTGGGGGCTAAAAAAAATTACAGTGGGTTTTTGGAGTATAAATGATATATATTTATTTTAGTGGGGCTTAAAACAAATTTTTAGAGGGGGCCTAGTTGTAAAGAAATTTAAATTTTGTGGTATCTAAGGCAAAAAAAAAATTTCAGTGAAAGCTAAATGATAAATATCCAAAAATTTAGAGTAAAAAATATATAAAAAATATTCAGTGGGAGCCATGACCCCACTAGTCCTTAGGTGGATCGGTCCCTGCATGTTGGTATTATTCATATAAGAAGTGAACATTGTAAGAAATTGTTATTAAATGCTTTCACATAGTGTTGATTCTGTAAATTTATATATAATTATATAATTTTGATATAAAAAACTTATATAGTTATTATGCGGTTTGGGAAAGGGCGGTTCCCCAATGAAAAATCCCTTAAACCGTCCACTCAATGGGCTTGTTGCCTATCCCTAAACTAGACTCTCTCAGATTTGTACTAATTTCAAGTAGAATCACTTGGTTTTCAATATTTTCACCTAGACCTCCTAAAACTAACATCCGTTTATTTATCTAAGTTTATTTATCTAACAGAGCGGTGTAAATTTACGTTTATATCCTTAATTATGGAATATAAAGAAATATGACCTTCCATACAATTTAAGGGCAAAATTGACAATCTACTAACTTTTGGGGTAACATCAGCAAATTCCACTGGTCAACTAACAAAGGGGTCTAATTAGACAACAAATTAGTTAATTTGTTACAAAATGTTCAAAGGGTCTAGGTGAAAATATTGAAAACTGAGGGGATCAACCTGAAATTAAAAAATCCCTGAATGATCTAGGTAGAATTAATCTGATAATGATTAAACTATTTAACTTTCAATTGAAACTCATTATATATTAGTATTGTATTGATGGCATATTAATTTTAACCTATATCTCTTTTTTCCTTCTTTATTTATGGTTTTGTTATTAAATACATTTTTTTACTTTAATTGTATATTAATTCCGTACAAGAAAGGTAATTTTAAAAAAGTTGAAAAAATTATTTTCTATTGATATTCCCAACTAGACAAGTATTTTAGAATAGATAAAAGTGATAAGATAAACTATTAATATGACAAGTACGAAGACTTCGTCTGGGTGCCTGATAGGTGCTCAAAATCATCTATTTTAAGCCCCTATCTTACTGTTGTTACGTCTTTACAATCCATTATTTGGTATTTTTATGTCGTTTGTGTGTTTAAGCTTGTTTCAGTCGCTTAATGAAGATTACGAGCAAACTTTGGTGAATTAACTAGAGAAGTGTTTGTGTCTATCCAAAAGAGAGAGCAAAAGAGGTGTTTTCAAAATAAAAGTGTCTTTCGGAAGGCGAAAACGTTATTTTTCGAAGCCGCAACTTCAAGAATCATACCGAGGGAGTCGAGGGGGTTCAAACGGGGCAATTATCAAGAAAAGTGGTTTCTAGGGGTTTTGCTACGCTTGACCTACGCTTTTAGTTGCAAAACGTGGTCAGAAAGTGAGTTTCAACACTTATCCCTACGCTTGAAGCGTAGGTGTGGAATGCTACAATGTTTTCAGTACAAACTTTTAGTCAAATTTGGGAGCTCATATCTCGGTCAAACAATATCCAAATGGGGTGATTCTTGAGCCTATCATCAAGATCACGAAGTCAGCTTTCCAGCTATATATTATACACCTCCATCCAATGTGTTTAGCTCCAGATATGATAAAAAAGAGTGAGAGGTATACTGCTAAAAAAGCTGAAAATTTCAGATTTGGGCCAAAATCCTATTTTGACCTGGATTGATCCGTTTTGACTCTGATTACTTTAAGTTCGACCCTAACACCTCTATACATGTAATATACATATATTATACATCAGATATTAGGTTTTTTCTTGGTTGAGTGTGAAATTATAAAAAAGGGTAATCATATTCCACAAGTTAGGGTTTCCCTTGGTTTTGTCTATAAATACCATGCTTTGCTACGGATCTAGGGGACTCCGGACTCCTCTTCACCCAATTTTGGGACCTCTATAGATATAAATTTTATGGAGATTCATCTATCGTTCTAAGGAGGAGTCATTCAAGACCTAGAGATCCGGAGAAGACGACCATGAAGGGCGATTCTAAATCAACGATGCAGTCTCCTTCTACCATGAGGAACTAATTCGGTATCTAGGGTTTTGTAGCAAAATCCTAGCCAAGTAATGTAGTTCTTTCATTGTTATTCAATTGTAACGAGAGGAAACTGTTGACCATACTATGATGATTGTAGTAATTAAGAAACCGTTCTGATTTGCAATATAAAATTATATGTTTGTTCTAAATTCTTGTCTTAGATGGAATGAATGTATTATTTTGCACAACTATGATTATTCAATATGACCAGGAACTCGGATGCTTAATTATTGTTTTCTTATCAATGATGGTAATGAAACTTGAAACCCTAGGTTGACACAGACCGTGACTTGGTGATTTAATATAGACATGCTTTAGTTTATTTTCATGCATTAGGAGTATATTAGAGTAATATAATTGACATGTACTAGTTAGGTCAGTCATGAGACGGTTTATCGCAATCCGGTTGATGGTACTCCTTTTTGGGGTCGTATTTAGCTATTTGCGGTATGACCTGATTCATAGTTATGGATCGACCTCGTACAATTGATACAGTGAGGAACTATATTATGCGGTTAGTGGTGGAATGATAAAAACCTTAGTTTTCTCTCTCATCTGAATCACAACAAATTTAATTTGTTTTCTAAATGATTTTAATTAAAATAGATAATTTGGTCTTTGACCACCTAAAACAAACAATTTTTATAAATACAATTCAATGTTTTTAAATTATTAAAGTGAACAATCTTTATCTCCGTGGGATTGATATCCCTTACTCAAGCCATTTGTTATTCTACAATTGATATGTGCGTTTGTGTAGGGTAAAACCTCGAGTCGTTAAAGTGTTATTTAATCATATATTTTTGCACACCTGACATCGCATCAAGTTTTTGGCGTCGTTGCCGGGGACTAAGCTTTGTTCAATAGCTTTAGTAGTTTATTTACATTGTGTTACTGTATTGTATTTAAATTTGGAATTTTTGTATTTTTGAGAGGTACTCTGAGAAGCATAAAAGGATTTGGCGGAGTAGTGAAAGTTACGTTGTTGGACCTCTTGTGAGTTTTAGTTTATCTTAATTTTGCACATAATTTTAGCTTTATTTATGTCAATAGTTAGAAGAGTTTAGAAGTAGTTAGTTTTATTTTCTGGAAAATTTTTTTTTGCAGTTTTTGTATAAACTGTCAGAAACTCTGATTTTTGCAAACAATGCGAGTTTTTTTAGTGTAAATGGGCAATCAAATAAATCTCATTAAATTGTAATGAGCCCAATTGATTTTAGGCCGAAATACGTCGTTTAAGACCTCAAAACTGCAACTTTGTGATTATCTGAAAAAAAAAAATTGGATTTCGAGAAGATGGGTGACAAAATAGCCAATCTACCGAGGACACTAACCACATCTTTGAAAGGATACTACGCACCGAATGCGTATGATTACTACGTTAATTTCCCAGAAGAAGAAGACGTGAAACACTTCGAGATCAAAACGAGTGTTATCAATATGCTTCCAAAATTTTCTAGCCTTAGGATAGAGGACTCATACCAGCATATTAATGATTTCTTAGAGGTTTCCTTGACTGTTAGGTATGATAATCTGTCTAAGAATGATTTGCGAGTGTGTCTATTTCCTTGGTCATTGAGAGAAAAAGCTAAAAGATGGTACGCCAAATTGGATAAGGCAATTAAAATTGATTGGGAAGCCTTTCAAAGAGAATTCATAGAAAAATATTATCCCATAGGAAAGACCTCGGAAGCCCAGGATGCAATCAAAGGTTTTAGAGAGTTACCTGGTGAGAAGTTTCATGATGCTTGGGAGAGATATAGTGAAATCTTGTATAAGTGTCCCCACCATAGGTTCTCTGAACAGGATGTAGCTAAGAATATTTACATGGGACTTGGAGATGCACATAAAACTTTGATAGATGCATCAACACAAGGTCAATTTATCCTGAAGCCGGCAAAAGAACTCTTAGATTTGTTTGATAATATTAGTGCGAATACAATTCAATATGAATCTGAGTTGAGAGCTAGAGGTGGACAGGATAGAAGATATGAGAAAGCTTATGGCGTGAATAATGATGATGTGAGAGATTCAGTAGCGTTGATAGGAGAGAAGTTAGAGAGAATTGACAAGTTTCTTCAGCAAAGTCATTCCCCTCCTAGAGAGATGTTAGAAGTAGAAGCTGAGTATTCCCAAAATGAGTGTCAGGAGATAATGGTTGTTGATGCCAATGCATCGTAGAACTATTCCAATAATGTTTCTTTCACCAATTCATACACCTCCAATTACAGAAATCATCCACTCCTGTCCTACAAATCTAACAATGTTGAAAATCCACCATCAAATTTCCAACAAGGGCAATCATTCAATCAATAACCAAGGTTCATAGATAGACAACAGTCATCCAACCAACAACCAAGGTTCACTGAGAGACAACAATCATACAACCCACAACCAAGGTTCCAACAGAGTCAACAATCATTCGACTCACAACCAACAATCATGGCTACAAATCCTCAGTCAAATTACCAACCCAGATAGCCATCCAATAATTCTCAGGCTCTCCAACCATTCAATACTAATCAAGCTGTCCAACTATATAATTACCAAATTCTGCCTCAAGGAAACCAAATCCAAGGATTCAATCTAAACCCATCTTACCCTCAATATCCTCAAAATCATCTCCAACATCCAAATCTAACTCAAAATCCACCACCAAGACCACCTGGCTTTCAAGAAGAGGTGATGAATGCCTTGAAGGAGTTAAAAAATCAAGTTTTTGGGGAGTTAAAATTTCAATCTAATCATTTTCAGACAGCTATCCAATTAATGAACTCTAAATCCCAATCCATTGCTCAGATAGAAACCCAAATGGGGTAACTAGCTAATGTGGTGAATAGGCTTGAAGAGGAAAGATTGCTTAGGCAACCAGTGGTTAATCTAAAGAGTCAACAAGTAGTAGATCGTGGTTCATTTGCTGAACATAATTATGAAATAGTCCAAGCCATTACGCCTCTGAGAAGTGTAAGGGAAGTGGATAATAGAGTTGAGGAGGAACATGAAGAGAGGTTGCAGAGAAGAAAGGTGGCAGAACGAGCACAAAGAAAGGAAACTGAAGATGAGCGAAGAAAGGAGGCTGATAGAGTCCAGAAAGATAAATCTCAAGTGAAGGAAGATGAAGAGCCAGAAAGGGCACCATATGAGGAGGAAACACCGTTTCTTCAACATCTTAGAGAGCCAACCAAAAATGGTAAGGATATAGCGTCAGACATGTTGAAGACATTCCGACAAGTCAAGATTAATCTGACTCTCTTAGACATTATAGACCAAATACCACCTTATGCTAAGTTTTTGAAAGACCTCTGTACCCAAAAGCATAAAAGCAAAACTAAGGTCCCGAAGAAGATTTTGTTGACTGAACAAGTAAGTTCGATCTTACTGAGTGATACTCCACCTAAGAGGAAAGATCTCGGTGCTCCGATTATTTCTTGTGTCATTGGTGACCAAAAGATTGGTAGAGCTCTTCTTGACCTCGATACAAGTATTAATATATTACCTTACTTAGTCTATCAACAACTAGGGTTAGGGGAGCTCAATCTTACATCGGTGGTGCTTCAATTGGCAGGCATATCAACTAAACAACCGAGAGGAATTCTGGAGGATGTAATTGTTCAAGTGGGCAAATTCTACTATCCTGTAGACTTTGTGGTATTAGACATAGAACCTGACCATAGATCAAGGAAACATATCCCTGTTATCTTAGGAAGACCATTTTTGGCTACGACAAATGCATGCGTTGATTGCAGGACAAGGGTTATGAATATATCTTTTGGGAATCTAGAGATGAGAATGAATGTATTTGATATCAACCATCAATTACCGGAACTAACCGAGTGTTTTAATATTGATAAGATGGTTGAGGAAGTGGTACCTCAGAGGAGTCGAGCAAGGAAATACTTGGATGATGTGATTGAAAAGTCAAATGCAAAGTTTGACACATGGGATGAGTCAAGAGATTCGCCTGAATCTCCATTTGTGTCACTAGCAGCATTGGTGCCCGATAACTCACTTTATAAGATTGAGTTATAACGACACTAAAGGTCGAGAAAATACCTTAGTGATGAAAAGATCGGAGGAGAATTTTAAAATTTGGGAGGACCAATAACGATTTAATTGGAAAGTTATTGCTGCATTGGGAGTTGCGTTGTACTCGCCGTCAGAGAGATCATCAAGAGAGTCACTTGAACCTCAACTTATGCCTCCACAGAAGTTGGTGTATGAAAGTACACTTCCTGAGATGGTGTTGCATAGGGAGGATGATGTATTGAAAGATAAAAAGGGTGTGAAGAATGTTAGAGCAGAGCATTTGCCACGAACTGTCATAGAACCTACCAAGGATAACACCCCTCTTAAGGACCCCATTCCAGATGAACGAGTGTTGAGTATAAACATGGTAGACAAGCTGTATGCCTAGGAAGATCCGCGATTAAGAAGTGAGTATGAGGGGATACGACATTATGCGTATGAGGATGTTCGAATTTACATAGCTTGGACAAGAGTATATCATGCTAAGAATGTTCGACTTAAGTTCCTTGAGCTCGGCCAAAAGGGACGGTGGCGTAATTCGAAACTGAAATTGTTTCCAGGTAAGATCTGGTTAAGAAGGGACGAACCATTTAAAGTTAAATCCGTTTACCCCCACAGAGAGGTAGGTTTGGAAAGTGAAAGGTTAATAAGGCATGGTCATCGGTTAAAGATTTATGAGGAGATTGATTCGGGACCGGAATTTATAGCAACTGTCAGTTTAATGGAGAATGATGAATTGGTGGAGGGAACCTTACATAAGGTATTGAAGGAGGATCTGTTGGAAACATTACCTGTATATGGGGTGAAGTTAGAACATGACAGATGATGTACTTTATATGGTGATTATTGTTCTCTATTTGATGTCATGGATAATACTAATTGTTCACAGATAAGAGCACTGAGAGAGTCGTCTCCTATATTTTGTCCTATGAGTAGGGGAAGTGTTGCAGAAATGAAGGGTGTTGGATAACCCTTTGAGTAATCATGTCGTGCCGACGGCGTTAAACATTGGTCATAGGCTGTGAAAGTTAGTTTCTAGCCTAGGTTTGTAAAATAGTAGGTTATGCAATTTTTAAATTCCTAGAGATGGTAGACCCTTAAGGCCATGTCTTTATCTTTGTTTTTATTTTTTATATTATTTTATTTTATTGTTATTTTATTTATAGGATTGTAGGCCCTTAAGGCCAAATCATTTGGAAAAAAGAAAGAAGAAAAAAAGAAGAGAGAATTTTTAATTTCTTGAAAAACATGTGCTGATTTCTGGATGTTTATGATGAAATTTGTTTTCCCTTGTTATGATTGAGTATTTGTGTTTTGTTAATGATATTTACAGGTGATCCAAATCACGTTTGGGGGAAGGGATTCATGCTTTGCTTTGGAATCCAGAATTGAGCTTCAAGGGTAACTGTATACGTTCTCATACTTTATTTTTGACCATGGGGACATGGTCTCATTTAAGTTTGGGGGTGAGGGTACGGGATTACAAGGAATGAAATTTTTTCAATTTTTTTTTTTTAAATTTTAAAATTTTGGAGCAATTTTTTGTTTTCGCGCATGAATGTTTTGCATTACAATTTAATTGAGTTCATGTTTATTATGTATAAGTAGTATGTGTTGTGATATTCTCATTCATGAGAGTAATGATTAGATCGAGTTAGTGAAGTGATGTGGTTTTACATGAGTGAGTGAATAAGTGAAATTGAAATCAAGAAGAACGATTTTGACCTATAAGCACAAACACACATTCACTATGGGAAATAGGTTGATCTTTGACTATGAAGTTGAAAATAATAATTTTGCCACAATAAAAGGGGAGATGTTATGGTTGAAATGGAGAAAATTGAAAAAAAATATTTTGAGAAAATAAAATGCGAAAAGTAGTTCTTCGATATGAGTAACCGAGCCTTGGTATCACCAATATCATTGTCTACAGAAAAAAGGGGAGAAAACTAATGAGCATAAATCCCATGGAAGAACCTCGGGCCTAGTTGGTCGGGACTAAAAATTCCAGCTGGAAGTTTGGAGACTTAGAAAGACAAAAATGGATGAAAAGTGGAAAGATGGAAGAATATGTTTTTATTAAAACTGGAAAAGTTTGATCAATGAAGTAGGAGAAGAGAAACTAAAATATTATAGTTAAGTGTTCACAAAAAAGGCAGAGGTTGTCCGGATTGAGAGTAGAAAGTAGCGAAATCGTTCACTTTAGTGGGAACCATTTATGACATGAAGCTTGATATAATTGTTGTTCGGTAGTGAGTGGGAGTATTTGCATCTGTGTTGTCTTTTACATTGTATCATGACTTAATTGAACTTGTGTGTGAACTCATGACTGCGTGATTATAGAGAACCGAGATGTTTGTAGGTACCATCACTGGAAACATTCACGAGACTTCACTCGTCCACTCGGTGTTGCCGAGGGGTTTAAAAGGCTAGTTACACGTGCTAAGTGTAATCGTCGACCCTCACGAAAACAAGGGAGTAGTGTAGATTAATATAGGTTAGTTAGGATAAAAATCATCACAAGGTAGTTTTCTTGAGTTAATTGCTAAGGGACTAGCAATATGTAATTTTGGGGGTGTGATAGGTGCTCAAAAGTATCCATTTTAAGCTCCCATCTTACTGTTGTTACGTCTTTACAATTAATTATTTGGTATTTTTAGGTTGTTTGTGTGTTTAAGCATGTTTCAGGAGCTTAATGAAAATTACGAGCTAACTTTGGTGAATTAAGTAGAGAAGTGCTTGTGTCTATCCAAAAGAGAGAGCAAAAGAGGTGTTTTCAAGAGAAAAGTGTCTCCCAGAAGGCGAAAACGTTATTTTTCGAAGCTGCAACTTCAAGAATCATACCGAGTGAGTTGAGGGGGTTCAAATGGGGCATTTATCAAGAAAAGTGGTTTCCAGGGGTTTTGCTACGCTTGACCTACGCTTTTAGTTGCAAAAAGTGGTCAGAAAGTGAGTTTCTACACTTGTCCCTATGCTTGAAGCGTAGGTGTGGAATGCTACAGTGTTTTCAATACAAACTTTTAGTCAAATTTGGGAGCTCATATATCGGTCAAACAATATCCAAATGGGGTGATTCTTAAGCCTATCATCAAGATCATGAAGTCAGCTTTCCAACTATATATTATACACCTCAATCCAATGTGTTTAGCTCCAGATATGATCAAAAGAGTGAGAGGTATACTGCTGAAAAAGCTGGAAATTTTAGATTCGGGCCAAAATCCCATTTTGCCCTGGATTGATCCGTTTTGACTCTGATGACTTTAAGTTCGACCCCAACACCTATATACATGTAATATACACATATTATACATCAAATATTAGGTTTTTCTTGGTTAAGTGTGAAATTACAAACCCCCTCCTAGTCCCCTATACTTTACAAAATGTGTGCTTTGACCCCTTGAAGCTATTTTTCGGTGACGAAGTTGTGCATTTACTTTATTATATCCTTAAATGTTATTTTATAATTTAATTAAAATACATGTTAATTGTGAAAAGACGAAGAAACCCTAGTTTAAAACGCTTCGAAGGATGTGAACCATGACGCGACTGATTGACTAAGAATATTGTTCATGTATATCCTGTTCAGGTGATGTTTCCTTCTCCTCTCTCACTTCAAATCCTGTCTCTTACCAGCTTTGATCAAAATCAAACCTCAATTCTTTGTCTATCTGGATCTTTTCTCACAAAATCAAAATGGGAATCCCCATCCTCCTCTAATAAAAATCAAACCCTCATTTAGGCATGTGTATATATACATATATGTATACAACACTTCTTACTCTATCTAGATCTCTTCTCTCAAAATCAAAAGCAAAATCGAAATATTTATGGAATTATTTTCAAGACCTCTGCCAAACACCAAAAACAGAAAATATGAAAACCCTCATTTAGGTATGTGTATATATACATATATGTATACAACACTTCTTTCTCTATCTAGATCTCTTCTCTTAAAATCGAAAGCAAAATCGAAATATTTGTGGAATTATTTTCAAGACCTCTTCCAAACACCAAAAACAGAAAATATTAAAAGAATATGTTACAAGAAAAATATTTTACACCCAAATAAACGGAGCCTCAAGGTCTTCTTTGTTTCGATGCCTAGAATAGTCAAATATTGGTTGCATTAATATTTTACATATTTCAATTTAGAAGTAATTAACACAACAGTCCATATGGGAATATGGTTTCTGCATCTGTGTTATCAGACATCGTTCTCAATGAGAGCTGCATGTGCAGACTGTAAAAAATGTTGAGGTTTTTGTTCCTCCATTTGTTGAATAAGCTCCACTTAATTCGTTTATTTATGGAAGCCATACCGAGGGAGAGAAACTTTGAATTTGAGGTGACCAAGTTATTAAACTAGATCTGGAGAGAATAATAAGATAGAGAAAGTCAAACCTATATGCAATATAGCTATACATATATTCATATAAGGGCAAGGGTAGTTAGGTAATTGAGTAAGGACATTTTGGGGTTTTAGGAAAATATATCATGTGGAACTCACCTAACTTTTTTTTTTTCCAAAAAAAATGGCTTGAACTGATTCACAAGGGTGAATTTGCACACTTTTGCCACATCATAAAGGCTTATCTGCACAAATTGAACCATTGGGGGTTTTCTGCACATTTTGAATAGTATAAGGGGTTTTTTGCACCATTCACCCATATATAAATAAAAGTCTTTTATGGTTTTTAGCAAACATTTCCTGTTTTCAGAGTTTGAAAATAAATTTCAAAAGTACAAATTAAACCGGCCATATGTTCTCACGTCAAATTCTCCCATGTTGCAAGCATCTTGTATATAACTTTTTTTTGTTTTGTTTATTTGTTTAAATTTCACAAAAAATTAATTATCATTTGAAATTTATTAAATAAAATTTTGTCGACAAAGATGAGAGTATACAAGGATAAATAATTATTATAAAGTGGATATTCTCAAGTTTTGGAACAAAATTTTACAAAAATTTTGAAGCTTTGCCAAATGATGTCAAATTTTGTCGAAACTTGAAAATATCCATCATTACCTCAAATAAACATTAATATTGTTTTAAACTTGGGAATGCTGTTTTTTTGACAATAGATAAAAGTGTGTCTATGTAGTGTACTATAAAATCTGTATCTTCTTTCCGTTTTCAAAATGCATAATAGGCTTAATTAGAATAAATGAAAATCAAAGTACTTATGCGATTCATGCATAATTTATTTGTGGTAAAATATTTTGCTAAAATATGTTTTAAATCGTGTTGGTGTGTCTCATTTATTAATAAATTTTTTTTTATTTTAAACAACTAAATACTAAATTAACTATTTTAGGTCATAATAAAATCATGTATTCATAAAGTAGTTGGGTAAAATGATAATGTTGTGATGTGCACAAAGTAAATTGATGGATCACTGATCTTATTTTGAATGACTCTGCGTTATAAAACCTTAAAAAGAAGTATGATGATTAATGGGATATTATATTGGAAATTTTAAATTTTGAGATGTTGGAGAAAATTATAATCACAACCAACCCGATGCATATATCGGCGTTCTAAATAATGGATATAAATGCATTATGGGAATTCTAACACATCTACAAATTTTCAGATATAGTCTCCGAAAATAAAACATGTCTTCATGTTTGTACAAAAAAATTTAAATTAAATGATTAATCACCATTAACTTTTATAATCCATTTCTTATCAATTAAATACAAAAATATTTCTTTAAAAAAATTATAATATTTTATTACTTAAATTTATTTGTCATTAGAATTGGAGACTATTGAACATCTTATCACTTAGATTGTGGAATTACCTAGAATTTAATCCTTTTTTGTTTTTGATTATTCTCCATTTTTGGAATGTATGTCGAACATTTGTCGGAATCTATACTGATTATAGATTCTTTACTGTTCATTATATTATTTATTTTCATTCTTTACTGTTGCTTAGAAAATTTTGGTTGATTTTGGAAGAGTTTGGCGGCTTCAAGTTGAATCGAGGTTTATTAATGGTCGAAAGTTTAAATTACACAATCAAAATAGAGGTCACAAGGCTCTATTGAGTTAATGTAACATCATATTTGGGAGTACTCCCATCGATATCTTAGATTTGGTATGAAAAAAATCAGTTTCAAACTAAATTTTCGCGTCAATACGTATGTCCACTTAATAGTTAAAGTATTTGAGAGCACTCCTATTACAACTTGTATGAGAGTCGGACTCGGTTTTTGATTTGATGTGATAGTCAATTTTTGATTAGGTGTAAGTCACACTAGAGAGGAATCCCTGTTCATGTTTAGATTAGTAGCGGGTGGTTCGATCGCAATAAGAGTGTTGCGGTTAAGATGGGGAGAAAGCATGCTAGAGGTCCATTTCCTATCTAGATAAAAAAAAAAAAGTGAATATAAGCAGATCGAATGTTAGCCTCACATAGCGAAACATTTCACCCATCACATTGATTGCCTTCACTTCTTAGATTGCTAGAAACCAATCTCAAGCCTTCTCTTCTTATTATATTATCTCCTTGTTTTATTAATCCAATCTATGCATTTACTAATTTGCAAATAATCAATTTCTACATACTTTTATTATATGTTGATCACCGGAAATTACATGTTTTTGAAGAATAAATTATTTGTTACAACGGTAATACCACATCATCAAATTGACATGGTATCATAACCTAATGAAATTAAAACTTTTTGCACATGTTTTATTATTATACAAAACATAAAAAATCCTAATATTCACGATTCTCCTCAACCGGTTCTTCTTCTCCTCCATTGCCATCTCCCTCTTCTTTCCATCACCGTCTCCACCAAAATAAAGAGAAAAAAAAAAATCAATTTTTGCTTTCTCTTTTAGAATGCATAATACCCCCTTCTTACAATTTATGTCCATCTAACGTTTTTAAAAGGATGAGTTTTACTATTTTATATTGCATGGATAGTCCATGTATTACTAAATTAATAAGTACAATGCATAAAGGTTAAATTGAAAAAATTATATAAAAAAAAATACATTGAATTTTCAACTAAGGCACTTAAATTGTGATGAAGAGAGTAGGGGTATGTTTAATAACACTTAATTGTCATTTAAATCTGAACAAATTAAGCACTTATTTTATTAAGTGCGTTTGATAAAAACTTTGAACACCACTTAAAATATTAAGTGTTACTTAAAATGAGGTAAAATTTTAAGTGATAGAGTCACCACTTAAAATATTAAGTGTTACTTAAAATGAGGTAAAATTTTAAGTGATAGAGTCACCACTTAACACTGAACTATAAAGACTGAAAATTTATAAAAATATAATAAAATATAAATTTTTTAAACACCGCTTAAAACCTTTGGTACTTAATATTCAAATCTTATAATTTTCAGTACTTAATTTTTAGTTTTATCAAACAACACCTATGTTTAATTCAAATAACTGAAAATGAGAGTGATTATGTGACAAATGGACAATTTATTTGAAAGTAAAATATTCTGCTAAAATTTTGAAGATTTTTCACTTTTTTTGGTGGGTTCGTTCGGTGTTTTAGTAAATGTCTTGCACATATTTTGAGAATCTCATCTATCTATAAAGATTTTTTAAAATATTTTTCTTCTATTTAAGAAATCAAATAAATATTTTAGGTTCAAACAGTCAAATAATTAAATCATGTTTTTATAATGTAATTGGGTAGAATGATAATGGTGTGATGTGCATGAGCTAAAATAATAGTGGCATGACTTATTTGATTTTGGATGACTCTGCTTTATAAAACTTTAATAGTTGTCAGAGAGATAAGGCAGAACGATATCTAATGGAGAGAATGAAATTTTAAATTTTGAGATGTTGGAGAAAACTACTATTGCACCGAACTGAAAAAATTGAAATAGATACTAAAGAGATAGGGTCAGTTTATAATACAAAGCAAGTAAAGGGACAAAAAGCAGTACCTCTTGTTTTTTTTCTATAAGTATTAAGACTTGTTAAGTTTGCATAGTATATGATTTTGATGGTTAATTTAGTGATTATATTAACAGGATATAATATTGTTATTAAGACCATAAAAATGCATTAATCCATGAAAATAAAATTGTTATAAACAACATAAATATCCAATATCCAACACTCACATCCATTTTGCTCAAAAAAAATATGATGTTATTGTTTCTCTGTCAAAAATTGGTTAGTATAATATCTGGTATAAGAATGGTATATCAAATTCTTAATCTCAAATAGGTGCGGTGTTGGTTTTTGGTTTTTGTTTGGATTGGGTTTGATGTGGTTTTATTCTGAACTGAAATCATGTTTAGTGCAGATGGTTTTGGTGTGAGAAAAAATAAAGCTGAAAAACCAAATCATGTTTAGTAGAATTGATATGGGCTGAAATTCTGAAACCAAACCATGTTTGGTAATTTGGAATGGTTTGACATTTTATTTATTTATAATAACATTTTCTAAATATATATGTTTTAAAAAATAAAATATATAAATAAAAATACATTAAGGATTAATTTTTTTAACAAAAAATATTAATATTGAATAATAATATTTCACCATATTGCAAGAATTATTCAATTTATTATTCATCCATGTTGCATCAATTTCACCATACTGCAAGGAGTCTTATCATAATGCCTACTGTTGTGAACATGTTGCATCAACCACAACATACTCAACTTATTCATCCATCCATTAACTCAGGTTCTATCTCTAATAAAAGTCTAGACAAAATCATAACCAGAAAAATAATGATAATTCCATTAACTCAAAGTATTCAATAAATTAAAAAGAGATGGAAAAGGCAAAAATCTAAGCTGCAATGAATAAATCAGATTTTCTGCAGTAGGCATAGTCGAATAACAATTAAGATTATCAAACCAAAATGAATCATATTATCAAATAGTCGAATCTGCAGTGCCTATAAATGAATCAGATTATCAAACCAAAATGATTCAGATTATCATAATGCTACTATTGAATCAAATTATCACCCTATAGAACTGTAATAGGCATAGTCAAATATGTTATGCCTATAAATGAATCAGATTATCAAACCAAAATGATATAGATTATCAAACCAATATGAATCAGATTATCACAGATAATAGAACTGCAATAGGCATAGTCGAATCAGATTATCAAACCAAAATGAATCAGATTATCAATGAATCAGCAGTGCAGAATAAATTTCTTTGTGTTTTGAAGTTTCACACATCCAAATCAAATTTAGTCAACATAACATAGTTTTACATAATAGTTCTAGAGTCATCCAAATCAAATATAGTCTTAAATTAGAAGATAACGTTTTACACTCATCCCAAATAAAAGTCTAGACATAAAAGACATAAGTAACGCTCTCCAAGTTTCCATTATCCAAGCACCTCAAATCTCCTTCAACCAAGCACGCCTGACCTCATCTGAACTAGCTATAAAGAACTCTCTCCAAATCGTTGAGTCATGCAGGGCCTTAGTGGCCCGGATGTACTGTGCCATCTCCACTCCCTCCATGCCCTTCAAAATCTCATTGCACTCATGGAACAACTTATTTGGGCCTTCGTCTGAACGGTTTGGGGAGACAGCCT
The DNA here is from genome assembly GCA_963922005.1 of Cornus suecica. Lineage (NCBI taxonomy): Eukaryota > Viridiplantae > Streptophyta > Magnoliopsida > Cornales > Cornaceae > Cornus > Cornus suecica. The sequence continues at coordinate 30,644,493 of OY998248.1, forward strand.
CATCCTCATTCACATGATGGGATCCAACATTACATGATGAAGATTGGGTGCCAAAAGCTGCAACATTACACGGATTTGGAATTTAAAGCAAAGTGTTGATTTGGGAAACCCTCATTTTAAATTAGTAACAAATATCACAAGTATGCATCAACACACACACACATAAAAAGCAAAGCTTGTAAGTGCATAAGATTTAATCATGCATGAGATCTTATATAAAAAGAAAGCATATAAAAACAAAGAAATTGAACTCTCTTTGGACTAGTAACCAAACTACAAAGAAAGCAAACAACCATACATAAAATCAAAGACGCAATAAATTGAACTCTCTTTGGACCAAAACCTAATATTAATCATGCATGAGATCTTATATAAAAACAACCATATACCACATGAAATTAATAGCAACCAAATTCAATACGCGAAAAGGAAGCTGTGAACCATCAGTAAGCAAATCAGTAACAACCAAATTCAGAAACAGTTCAAATAACTTCTAATATTTGTGATGCTATATTCTGTGAATTAATATATGCATTCGCACTATTACCTGAATATATATTTAAATATATATAAATATATAAATTCAGTAGCAGCTCATATAATCTGGATTATTTCTCTGTAATTTGTTCTCACATTTTCTGAATAATATATTTCATTCAATGGAGATATACAAATTCGAAACAACAGACAGACACAAACAGAAATATAAATGTACAAGAAATCCTCAATTCACACACAGACACAAATATAGATGTACAATGAAACCTATAGAAAGTACAGAGGAAAAATCTCAAAATTGGAAGAGATAGAGGGATGAGATTTATGGCAAATCGAAACCCCAAACGAGACATAGAGGAGATTTCTATATTTAAATATATAAATTCAGTAGCAATTCATAGATTATTGGATAAATATTTTATGTAATTTGTTCTCATATTTTCTCAATAATATATGCCAGTCTATGAAAATATACAAATTCGAAACCATAGACACACAAAGACGTATAAGAAATCCCCAATTCACACACATTTTAACAAATATAGATGTACAAGAAACCCTATAGAAACAACAGAGGAAAAAGCTCAAAATTGGAAGAGGGAGAGGGAAGAGCTTTATGCAAAATCGAAACCCCAAACGAGAAAGAGATGAGATTTACCTGCGTGTTGTTGGGATATAGGGCTTGAGAGCTTTACGCGATACGATCGATACAAGAATCCCTATATAGAAAGCAAAAGGAACTCAAAATTGGAAGAGAGAAAGGAGTTTCCTTACACAAAACACAAACGAGAGAGAGAGAGCACTATTACCTGCGTGTTGTTGCGAGACACGGAGCTTGTACAAGGTTTGTCGCTCCTTTCTCTCTCGATCTAGGGTTTGTTTCAACGGATGGGCTCAGTCGATGGAACTCTAAAATGACACACCATGGAGTGAGATGGTTTGGTGTATATGGCTGAAACAGTATTCTCTACCTCAAAACCATCTATTGAGATGGTGCGTAAAATTGGGGATTTGGTGCAGATGGTTCTTCACTGTTGTTCCATACCAAAGGCTACCAAACATGGGTTGGACTAATATTTTCAGCCCAAAACCATATATTTGGCACCAACTCCTTCTACCAAACATGCCCTTAGTTAGTTCTATAATACATTTCTATATTCAATTACTTATATAGCTTGATTCATCGCAATCTGAAATTACTTTTGTTGATTGGTGACAACACTATTTGATATTTGAATGAATGTTTTATCCAAACTTAATAAATGACAACTTTTGATGGTGGTATTACGAAAATGACAACTGAAATTACTTAGAAGACGGTAAAATAAGCCTAGAGGGGGGTGAATAGACTTTTTATGAATTAATTGACAAATTACAATTTTAATTGCGGAATAGTCAATTTTAATTCAATTCTATGACAATATAAATCACTCAATAATAAATATAAGTGCAGAAAATAAATCTTAGACAACACCAATATTTTTACGTGAAAAAACCTTGGAAAGACTTCAAGTAAAAAACCATGGATACGCTCAGGTATCGATGCACTATGAATCAAGAAGTACAAGACTCTATGAAGTTTTGGACTTACAATCACTCTGATATGCCTTTCTCCACTCGACATCTGATAGTCTTGAATCACTCGCGCTCCACGAAGCTCTCGCTCCGATCTCCTACTCTGACGGCTTCGCTTCTCAACGGATCAAAGAACTATGAAGCCTCCTGCTTCGATCAAGGTGGTGTGATGATTTTTCAGCAACTATATCAACCAATTGTGCATAATGATCTTCGGTGTAGAAACACAATTGGAAAGTCTCAAACCAAGAGAGAACTTGAAAATATATAATCACTCAATAATTTTCTCTCTCTAAATATCTTTGAAGAAGAATATGAATCTGTAAAAGAATTGCAGAGATCTCTCAAAAGACACACCCTTCTCTTAGGTTTAACTTATATATATACAGAGAAGAGTCTTCAACTAATGTAAGAATCCTTTTCCAATTAGGATTTGTATTTCCACCATTTAAATCTTTCAAATATAAATAAATATATCAATGATGGTCCAATATACTAATAATAACTTGTAATCACGTCCCAAAGTGGTTATGAATCAATTACATAACAGAATAAACATTCCCAAAAATAATTCAGTGTAGTGATAGGTGCTCAATATTGGTCATTTTTCGCCCCTATCTTGCGTTTATTATGTCTTTACATTCCGTTACTTGGTATTCTTATCTCGTTTGTATGTGTATGCATGTTTCAAGAGCTTAATGAAGAAACAAAGCTAATCTCAGTGAATTAACTGATTTTGTGTTCGTTTCTTTCTCGAGAAAGGAATCAAGAGGTGTGCTAGAGTAAAGAAGAGCTACCAGAGGGGAAAATGGTCATTTCTCGACATCGTTATCTCACCGAAGGGCAAAAATGTCATTTTCAAACATTATTAATTTAACCAAAAGCATCGGGAGTCAAAGGTGACCAGTCTTGCTTAAATATGGAAAAACGAGTTTCAAGCAAAAATTGCATAAAACCCTACGTCGTCAGAGAGAAAAAGAGGCAGATTGGACCTGAGCTACATTGTGGTTTGTACCCTACGCTCTATACCTATGCCCAAGCGTAGGTTAGGAGCGTAGACCCTACACCCAAACATAGGTTAGGAGCATGTGTCCCACCTTGTGGCCATGTGATCCCTTTACGTGCAGAAATTGTTTCGGAGTTGTTTCAGAATTTTCCAGTTTTGTCACTGCTTCGATATTTTAAGTGATCGGTGATTCCAGACCTCTACATACAGCCTTATACACATATTTACATCAGATTTTAGAGACATCATTCATGTATTATGAAATTACAAAAAATGGCAACCATTAGGGTTTCCCCCACTTGTCTATAAATATGAGAGGGTTAGATTTAGAGTTATGGTTCTGATTTTCATGCACGTTCATTGAGTTGGTGGTTGAGTTCATTACTTCCATAGAAGAGAATCACCATTGAAGACCTAGAGATCCGGAGAAGAAGGTCATGGAAAGCGTTTCTACACCAACAATGTAGATTCTCTCAGCCCTGATCAACTAATTCGGTATCTAGGGTTTTCTCTCGAAACCCTAGCTAAGTAATGTAGTTCTAGTTTTATATTCAATTGTAAAGAGGGGAAACTGTGGCTATACTGTGATGATTGTGTTAGATGAGAGACCGTTTTTATTCGTGATACAAGTTTATATATTTGAATTGATTTTTGTCTTAGAATTTTCGAATATATTTATCTTACAAAATCACAATCATTCACTATATGTTGGAACTTGGATGCTTAATCTGTGATTTTCTACACAATGATAGTCATAAAACTTGAAACCCTAGGTTAACACAAGTCATGCCCTGACAAACTGATATAGACATGTTTTAGTTTATTTTCATGCTTTAATTTATTTTTCTGCATTTATTTTCTGTTAGTAGTTGGCATGCACTAATCAATTTAGTCTTGAGATGAGTTGTCGCAATCCGGTTGAGAGTAATCCTTTTTGGGGTCAAACTACTGGCGCAGTGCGACCTAGTTCACAGTCAATGGATCTCCCTCATGTAATTGAAATAGAATTTGGTCTATGTTATGCGGTTAGTGGTGGAGTGAGGAAACCCTAGTTTTTTCTCTCTCTGAATCACAACCATTATTCATTATTTATTTTCTATTTTATTTTTATTAGTATTAGATAATTCACAAAACCAAACTCTTTTTAGAAAAATATAATTCAGTGTTTTTAGACTATTGAAGTGAACAATCCTCGTCTCTGTGGAATCGATATTCCCCTACTCAAACAAAACTGTCTACAATTGATCTGTGCACTTACAGAAGGGTAAAACCTAAAGTGTCATTAATGTGTCATTTTTAACCACATATTTTGCACACACCTGACACCCATCACGTGGCCACTTACCGAGTACTCGGTGAACATCCAACTGCGCAAGTGTGCGCAAGTTCGCAAAATGCTCTGGAGGATTTTACCACTTTTGCGCAAACGGCCGCAAGTTTGCACTTTACCGAGTACTCGATAACACTCTCACCGAGTACTCGGTAGAACAAAATACAAATTTTTTTGAACTTGTTTCTCCATTGCACTACCGCTTCCAGCCATTATTCCACTGATTATCTTTTATATCTTCACCACTTTGTACACACATTTAACACTTAACAACTCAATCTAAAACACCAAAATTCTCAACATGATTTTTGATAAGAATAATGTCATTACATAAATAAATGTTCTTACAACAACTTAAAATAAAAATAATTTTATATTTGATAACTTTAAATAAAATAATTATGCATTTGACAAGTTAGTGTCTAAGGAGGACTAAAATGCCACAAACAACTTTTAATAGTTTAGTAAAAGAATCAAAATGGGTAAAAGGAATTATGGAACAAAATTTTAGTTTTCCCTCTCTTGTGATTATTTTTATTAGTTGGCCTGTTCTTTGAAATAATTTTCTGCAATTACAAGTTTAATCAATGTGGTTTATTATCGTTTTCTCTCTTTTCTTTCTCTATTGAAATATGTGCAAATGAAATAGATGTGTTATGAACTTATGGTAATTACTACAATAATAGTAAAAGTCTTGGAAAAGTATAACTAATTAGTCAAGTTAAAATTAAGGGTAAATTAAGGTTCATTCTTGTTTGGACTTCTTACAGTTTCACCCCATGTGTTTTGAATATTTATAATTTCCTCTCCTAATGATAATCGGTGTTAAATTATGGTGATCGGCAATAGAAATTTACAGTTCTACCCATGTTATTTTTTTTAATTTTTTTTTGGAAATGGCAAAAAAAGTCTTTACAAGAACTGAGGAGGCAATATAGTCATTTCACTTCTAAAAATGAGATAACGCTTAATTGACTGTGCCGGAAGTTTGCAAGAGGGGAAAAGTGAAATTGAAATATGAACAATAAGAAAGGTAATATTAATTATCTATACTAGAGGAGTCAAACTATAATAAGTCCAAACAAAAGGAAGCGAAAGTGTAATTTACTCTAAAATTAATGGGTAAATTGCTTGAAACCCCCCTGAAGTTTACTCTTTTTTTCTACTATACCCCCTCAACTAATTATACCCCCCTAAACTTTCATTTTCTTGCACCATGGACTTGCTCTCAAATTATTTTTACCCTTTTACCCTCCAAACTTTTTGTATTTCCACCTTACCTTTAATCATATCCTTACTATTATATTTCTTAATTTTTAAATTACAAAAATATTATTTCTTTTAGTTAGAATATTAATTATGCCATTTACCTTTAATATATTGGACTAAATATACTCTCGAATGTTAATTTATTTATTTATAAGTTCTAATTATTTTATTTGTAAATCAATTAGCTTGGTATTAAATTTTAGCTTGATTTAAATAATAAAACTCAATCCTAATTAATATATTTATAAATAAATCACAATTTATGAAAACAATATATATATTTCGAACAAAATATATATATTTCGGAAAATAAATATATATATATTTTGGAAAATGATATATATTTCGGAATATATATAATTCGTCAAAAATATATATTTCTGAATTCTTTTAAAAAATATGAATTTTTTCCGAAAAATAATGTTTTTGAGAAAAATATATATTATGTTCCAAAATATGATTTTTTCCGAAAAATAATTTTTATTGAGAAAAATATATATTATTTTCAAAAATATGAATTTTTCCCGAAAAATAATTCTTTTTAGAAAAATATATATTATGTTGCAAAATATGATTTTGAGTCATAATCCCTAAACTACCATCAATAGTATAGGAGGGTTTAGTGAAATCAAATCTTCAAAAAAATTATATTTTGAAAAAATATGTATATTTTGGAATATATATATATATTGGAAAATGATATATATTTCGGAATATATATATATATATATATATATATTTATATATGATTCGTCAAAAGTATATATTTTTTGAATTGTTTTAAAAAATATGATTTTTTCTGAAAAATATACATTTATGAAAAAAATTATATTATTTTAGGAAAAAAATCATATTTTGGAAAATAATATATATTTTTCTCAAAAACATTATGTTTTGGAAAAAAATCATATTTTTTTAAAACAATTCAAAAAATATATATTTTTGATGAATTATATATATATATATATATATGCTCTAAAATATATATCATTTTCCAATAAAACTTAATTTGATTTAAATCATAAAACTCATTATCCTAATTATTATTATTTTTTTGCCAAATGAAACTTTATTTTCATAAAAATATATTCATAAATTGTGATTTATTTATGAATATATTAATTATGATTGAGTTTTATGATTTAAATCAAACTAAAATTTAATAACAAGTTAATTGATTTACAAATAAAATAATTAAAACTTACAAAAAAAAAAAAAATGTTTGAGAGTATATTTAGTCTAATACATTAAAGGTAAATGACATAATTAATATTCTAACTAAAAGAAATAATATTTTTATAATTTAAAGAATTAAGAAATATAATAGTAAGGATATGATTAAAGGTAAGGTGAAAATACAAAAAGTTTGAAGGGTAAAACAGGGTTCTAACCTTTTATGAAATTTTAGGGGGTTCTAAGCTGATTTCATAGTTGATGGGATATAGTAGAAAAAGAGAGTAAACTTAAGAGGGAGTTTAAGCAATTTACCCAAAATTAATTCCCAAACGCTAGATTATGGCTAATATAAATAAAATATTTATATAAGTACGAGGCGAATATGAGAACTCAACAAATAATAAACAATTGCTACAATCTATAAGACACTACTGTAAACCGTATTACTTTTCGCATTTAATTTTGGTCACTACCTAGTACCTGCATAGAAAGGGTAAATTACATTTTTACCCCTAATGTTAGTGTAAATTACACTTTCACCACCTGTAGTTTTGCTAATTACACTTTCACCCTTTATTTATTTCATTTTGACCCCTCAATTCAACCTCCAGCTAGGTTAAACCCAGTCAACCCAATTTTTGATGTGAAATGACTTATTCACCCCTAAATGTGTGAAATGATAGAATTATCCACCCATAAAGCAGTGAAATGACGAAACTACCCTTCCTTTTACAATTTGTATGGACCAAAATATCTTTATCTTCTACCTCTATCATCATTCAATACTCTAAAATCAAATCCTAATTCCACATCCATTTTCTCAAATCAACCCCCAAATTTTCATCCGTATGTGTTTATATAAATATATCTATATATCTATTGTAATTTGTATGTCCTTAAATTCTTAATGGCAAAAAACATTTCTATTTACTCAATTTCCCATCACAAAAAGCATAAATTTAACACAGGAAATTCATCAAACAATTGTTGGGCATCACCCAAATTGTCCGAATTGTAACACCCCGTGTTATTTACCTTTTTTCTGAAATTAATTCTAATTTAATTTCAGTAATGACGTCACTTGTTCTTGACGTATTGTTTATTCTTGGTATTTCGTACCTGTAAATTTTTCGCGTTTACTTTTAAAGTTGACTGGACGACATTCCGGTTTCTCTTGGACGAGTTCGTGAATTATCGTTATCGACTACGCGGTATCGTTTCGACATTTAAATGTTTAGTACTTCGACTGGGCAATGACGCATTCTAATTGGATCGGGCATTAGGTGTTCCGACATTTGGGTTCCTCACCCGGTGTATTTATTTCGGACTATTCTATTTAATTGGTGTCCCGTGTAATTACCAGTTACGTAAATTACACTTGGGGGTTGGTCCGTAATAAATTTGGATTTATTATATATATATATATATATATATATTGAAGTTGGGGTTATTTCATAATTATGGATAAGTCGAGGGTTAGTTGTGTAATTATAGCATATATATGTATATGCTTACACGATACTACCTGTTATGCCAGACCTGTTCTCACATTATCTTCACCCAAGCGATCTGCTCTCTTCTCCTTCTCCACACACGAACTGCTTCTCTTCCCTTCATCTCCATTACGCAGGCGAGAGAGAGAGAGAGAGAGCAGGCCATGGAAGGGGAGCTGCGCGACTGGTTGTGTGCGTAGCAGCGGCGGTTCGCAGTGGCTGTGGTCGATGACGGCTGGTGGTGTCGTGCAGGGGTTGTCGGTGGCGCAGGGTAGCGCAGGGCGGAGCTGGTTCACGCTGGCGGCAGTCAGCGCAGTGGCTACGCGCGTGAGCAGGGACGATTCCAGCCAGGCTTCGGCCATTTTTTCAGTCGACTTCCGGTGATCGTTTTGAGACGATTTTTGGTGAGTAGCTTCGTCTCTACGTGGTATTCATCATACTTTAATTTTGTAAAGTTTCGTTGATCGGTTTGTCCGGAAATCGCATTTGTAGGTTATAGATTTTGTTTGGGTTATTTTAGATTTACCCAAATTAATTAACCTAATGCTAATGGGCTTCGTATATATCGTATAGGTTGTCGAGACGGACATTTCGATATATTCGAAATAGTTTTCGGACGATTTTGGTCGGCGGACTTCATATTTGGGCGTCGGTACTGTGTTGTTTCGGGCTGTTCGGTAAACGTAAATTAGGTGGGAAATTATATTTCTCACTCCGTATCGTTGAAGTAGTTTAGGGGTGTAAACCCTTTTATTTAATTTAATATAGATATATTAAATCGTTAATTTAAATATCTATAATTTGTTTAGAATCGGAATGGGAATTAGGGATTAATTTAAGAAAATTAATTAAATTATTTCCTATGTAATTAAATAAATTCCTATCCGAATCAAATAGGAATAGACGACTTAGAAATTCCCTTGAGAATTAAATGCGCTAGAGGATTTCGTAAACGTTGGACGTGAGAAACTTAGACGCTATGCTAGGTTCCTTTCATTATAAGTGGATTATCTATTTAAATTATTTTAAAGGCATGATAAGGGAAATTGAAATATTTTATAAAGAATTAAAGAAAATATATATTTTTTGAAAACAGGAATTGAATATGAAATTGTTTTCATATGATTTAAATACTTTATAGTATTTTAAAAGCATGTTGAAAAGATGTTTTGAGATTATGTTGATATTATCATGTGGATATTGTTCATAAATATGGTGAATTACATATTTTTGTTGAGGCCCGGGGTGCCTATTGATAATGTCGTGTAGTGTCAAATCACGATGTTGATATATATGAGTTGTGTACTCAAATGTGGGTGTCTTTGTGTCGGATCATCACAACAACTAGCCAGGAGGTATCACGCCTACGGAACTAAAAAGCTGGCAAATATGAGTTAAGAGTCCAGGTGGAGGCTTATTTTCTTGACTCAAGGGTAGTCATGGTGTACGGAGTTGCAAGTTGGGCTCTCGTACAACCGTCTTCCCTGTTGAAGTGATAGAGAGAAAAATCACTTGGGAATGGTCGGTGTGGTAACTCTACACTACTTGATGAGTGGACAGGGTATATATCCGTTACCCTTGGGAAGGGTGTGTTGTGTGTGAGTATCACGGGGAGAGTCGAGTCACATTACACTGCATACCATTTATGTGATCTCGTTTGACATGTATATGTGTTATATTACATGTGATGTTGGAGCATGCTATTTATGAATATTGTAAATTAAATTCATATTTTATAAATGCTCAGTTGAAAATGAATAATGTGAAACAAGACTTTAAATGTGGCAATTATTAGTAAGTATAAATGAAACGAATATCTTTATACTTGTTGTTGTATACTTTAGTGCCCTTGGGGGAGGTTATGCGTGTTGGCATAGTGATCTATGTGGCTAGTTGAGACTAGTGGTGGACCATAGGCTTGATTTTGAGTTGAGGCCTTAGAGAATGTGGTTAATAGTCCTGTGATTGTGATTAATAGTTTGGTGTTTGTGGTTAGCTGTGTGACCTTGTTAGAGATTGGAGGTTAGAGATTGATTTTAGTATCAGTTATGAATTGGGGCATTCGAGAAGGCGGGTGATGAGATTGTGAGTTGTAGTATGGATCTTTAGGTGTCTTTCAACTTTTGAGGAATGAGTTATCAACTGTAGTTGAGAGTTTGATTGGCGAGATGAGGTTATGATTGAGTGACTTCATTAAGTACTCAAGGTACTGTAGCTTGACAGTCTTGGTTCTAGTGCTTAGTTCATTCCCCTAAGCATTCCTTGTACTGTGTTTTGTACGCTAGTAAGTAGTCGTTGACTTGTATGTCATTCCTTGAGTCAGTGGTTATGGCGTGGTGCCGAACCTCTTCCTCGTGGTGTCATTTGATTTGGTGGAGTTGGAAACAGATGGTTGTCTTCCGTGAGTCCAACGTACTGTTCTTCCTTTACTGTTCTCTCGGACATTATAGGAATCCATAGAGTTGTGTTTTCTCTTATTTGGCTGTCATTTCGAAAACGGTGTTTTCTAAACTCTTTGTATATAAAAGGAAAAACCGGTTTTCGCCTACCCCCGTAGAAATGAAAAGTTTTAGTACTTTATAAACTGATCTTAGGATCTTCTTTAAAATGATTTTTAATTCTAAAAGCCGGTGATGGCAACTGACGGAGACCGGGGGCAAGACGGTCATTTTTATTATGTGGTTTCTTAATGAAAAACTATTTTATTACTTTTCTTGGGATTCCGAGATTTCGAGACTTCTTTCTCAATATCTCATCCTGTAGAGTTTTGAAAGGTGTTCCATTGTTTCACCTTTGTTTCCTATCATTTCCAGGTCTCTGTATGAGGCTTTGTGTTGTTCAGTGCACACATATAGTGTTGCCTTTCACTTTCTTTATTGTTGATGTCACCACTTAGGTGATTTGAGTTGTCACACGTGTTAGGGGCATGGATACCTAGTGGATTGGTTTCTTTTGTCCGGGTGTTCTCACTAAACACTTGTGGTGTTTTAACCTTGACATTGTTGTCTCGGTTATCTGTTGGTTTAGCATTGGGAAGTCTTTTCCTTCGCTTTGCTTTGGTGACCATGAGGTGGTCGTTCTTGTGAGTTGAGTTCGTGTACTCTTAGTGATTTGATTGGGTGGTTTTCCTCGCCTACAGTGAGAGTGTTAGTGATGTGATTGACCCTATTGAGGATAGTACATGAGTTCGATATGATTTATGGTATGGTGATATGATTGAGGTGATCTAGCCTTTGAGAGGTAGATTTTCCTTAGGAATGGGATGAGGTTTGTTATATATATATTGTACATATATATATATATATATAGACGATGATTGTGTTAGTACGCAAGGACGTGAGTACTTTTCCTCCTGTGTTCTCGGGGAGTGAGTTATGAGTATTCCTTGGTACTAGTGGTGGAGTTCGATCCTTGTGAATATTAGAGGTGAGTGTGATTCTCTCTATTTGGAGTTTCTTTTTAGCGTCGTGAATGCTTGATGATTGGTTAGGTTTGACTTGGGTGTCGTGTACCTAGTTTACGTTGGTACTGGGAGTATGAGTCTTAGTTCTATCTTATAGGCTCATGTTGTGTATATATATATATATATATGTATGTATATATATATCCCCTATATACTCACGTACGGTAGTATATGAGCACGTACCTTGGGTTTTCGTGGCTGGGTTATGTTGTGGGCTATGTATCTCACTGGGTGGTTTAGCATTACCTAAACTATTAGAGGATGTGGTAGTTAGAGTATCCTTTCTCACTGAGCTTATTTGCTCACAGGGGTATTTCATTTGCCCCCTGGTATTCCCACGCCAGGTTGCAGGAAATATACGGCTATGGGCAGGATGCGGTGCAACGACAGTTTTCTTTGGTTTTCTTGTTACAGGTGTTGGAGTTGCGTTGGGTGATGCGGTTACGGTTGCAGTACGACTGGTTTGGGGATGATAGTTGTCTTCTGTTAGTTTCTCTACCCATTGTTATGGGATTGTCATATATTTCTTTTGAGAGCCAGTCTGTTGGCATATCCCTATTGATGTATCTTTCTTTTACTGTATTTATTCTTTCAGGAGGTTATTGTATCTATTCTGCACAGCTAGGTGCTTTTATGTATTTTTATTCGAGCATTTGTGGCTCTGTTGATTATAGAGGGTTTGGAGGGGTTTTGGTTTCTTTTCGCTACCTCGGCCCTAGTAGGATTGATGAATGTGGGGCTTGGAAGCCATTGTCAATATCGAATTGCTATTGGCAGGTTATTGTGTTGTGGTTGTGGTTGTGTATCCGGATGCTCCATTTACAAATGAAACTCTGCCGGATTTTCGTTAGATTCCGCTGCTTTATTTATTATTCATTTGGGTATTAAATATACCATTTCTATCATTAACCCATATGTTTTCATGGTTAATGATGTCTTAGTTGGTCATTCATGTTAAGGATCACATCTTGGATTCCTCGGATGTCCCTGTTCGGGAGTCTTAGGAATTTAGGAGCGTGTCTGTTGGTATCTGAGGATACTATTGAGTTCTAGTATTCTATTTGGCATGGAGTATAATTTTCATTGTGATTCCATGTATTTCCTCTGCTATTGTTGACTCTAGTGGTTGCTTGACTACGTCACCCTTTGCAAATTCGCTGATTCTCTATATTAGAGTTTCGGGGATTTTAGGGGCGTGTCAGCATGGTATCAGTGTATTTTTACCCTTTTGTGGGTGTTTGATGACTGAATGTCATTGGTTTTTCATTTCTTTTCATTTTCGTACTCACTCCCTTAGCTCTTAGGCTCGGGTTTCTGAGTTCTAGGAATTTGGGGCGTGACACAAATTCTAATGACCCTAATTAATCAATTAACAAACATGCAAATCCACCCTCAAACTGAATTTCAAAAAATGGGTATGCAGCAATTTTAAATTCGCACATGCCTTGAGAACAAAAGCGATTTTAAGTTTGCCTAGTACAACAATGTGTGTAATTGGTTTCGTGGCAAATATCCTAATTGGCACCAGCCTTGAGAACAAAATTAATTTGGTCAGTGGCAAAGTTTTTTTAAAGAAAAAAAATGGAGTTTTGGTCAAATTGGTTGTCGTCGGCATTGATCATGGCATCACCCAAGAGAACGGGGACGAAATTGACGGAGTCGATGCCGTTGACATTGCGCAATTGTCATATTTGATTCGCTTCTCGAAGTCCGGGGACGACCCACGACGACTTCTGTAACTGTGACTGCGATTCTTGTTGCTGTTGGCATTGTTGGTAGAACCTCCGCATCGCCGGCGGGCTGTAGAAGCGGTCTTCACTGTCGTGATTACGAAGCCTCCGGAAGCAGAAATTTCTATTGCTATATATATATATGTATATATATATATATATGTGTGTGTGTGTAAATATGTGCATGTGTTCGTGTATGTAGAGGGTTGAATTGAAATCAAGATTGGGTTTCTATGGAGGGTTTGTGCAATTGAAGTGTAGGGGTAGAATGTAGCAGGATTTGCAAGTAGACATGTCAATGGATCGAATTTTGATCCGAATCCGATCCGATTAGCCGGATTTGGATTGGAAAAAAAATCCGATAACCCAAATACGATTCGAATCCGATAATTCGATTCCTTAACAAATTGGATTTAGATTTGCCTAATCCGATCCGATATATATATATATCAATATAAATATTATATTTTATGTGTATATATTTGGTACTATATCTAATTATCTATATATAAATATTATTTATTTATTATTTATTAATAATAATTGATCATCTATATGACTACTAAAGATGAATAATTTTAGTATTTTAGTAGGGTAAAGTGCATTAAACTCCCCTTAACTATACTCTCTCTCTCAAGAAACCCCCCTAAACTATAATTTGTGCAACTAACCCCCTAAACTATCACATTTTGTTCCAAAATAGCCCATTATCTTCAATTTCTTCATAAATGACCAAAATACCCTTTATTATTCACTTTTACTTAATGCATTTTTCTCTTTAATATAAATTTTAAAATAATTGTTACTATTTTGATGACAATTCTCCATTCAAACTTGCATAATTTACACAAATATTTTATTGTGAATGAATTAATTAATGCTTTTAAGTTGGTTAAATAAAAATTAAGTAAAAGTTTAAAAATTAATTAAGTAATTACTCAATCCTATTTATGTATATAACATGATAAAAAATTTTATTATTTAAGTTCTTAGTAAATTCATTTTCAATACATCTTATGAAAATAAAATTTATTTTAACATAAAAAAGTTAGAACTTAGAATAACAAGTTTTTTTGTTTAAATCAAAGTAATTATAATAACATGTTAAATATTTCAAGGATAAAAAAAATTAAAAAAATAATTCTATTTTATTTTCATTTGAGAAGATATTTATTCTAATATAATTAAGTTGAATGGTTAACTTATACTATAAATAATAGAAAATGCTCCATTCACTTAAGTTTTTTTCCTAAATGACCACAATGCCCTTTATTTATTGAATTTTACTTAATATATCTCCTTATTACATAAATTATGAAATAACTTATACTAATTTGATGACGCAGTCTCCACTAAAATTGTATAAATTAACACATAATTTTAAAGTTAATTGTTTGAATAATATATTTTGGTTGTTTAAATAATATTTAAGTAAAAAGTCTAAAATACTTGAGTAATATATATAAATATGTATATAATATGAGAAAATTAAAAGCTGTTTATTATTTTAGTAATTTGTAAATTATTTATGCATATATATTTATGAAAAAAGTTTTTATTTTGGCATAAATTTTTTAACTAGGATATAAGTTTTATTATTTAAATGAATTTAAATTTTAACAAGTTAAATAGTTTAAAAGTAAAGTAATTACCCTTATAACTATGTATATATGAATACATTGACATTTAAGAATATATTTACTATAATATAGGTAAGGTGAATGGTATATTAATTATTTTGAATAATAGGAATTATTGATTTAACTTAAAGAATTGACAAATTGAATACAAATGGTAGAATAGTCTTTTGGAATAGAATTGGGGCACATTGCAACAAATTGATAGTTTAGGGGGGTTAGTTGCAATGGTGCAATAGTTTAGGGGGGTTTATTTTATTTTACCCTATTTTAGTATTTATACTTTCAATTTATACAATATTTTTAAAGATATAAAATAGATTTGAAGTATAGATTCAATTCTAATTACAATTCAATAGCAATAAACTTAATTGAATCAAATTCTATCACAAAACTCAATTTATAAATTGTGTTTAAATTCAAACATAATTGTAGTTGAAATCTATAACACCAGTTCAATTGTATAACACAAATCGGAATAAATTTGAATTTGGAATTTTATCAATTCTACTCAATTGAATTCAATTAAATTACTTCGAATTGGAGATTTACTAAATTTCACTCAATTGAAGTCAATTTCACTAATTTGAATTCGGAATTTTGTCAATTGAAGTTAATTTCACTACTTTATATATATGTACAAGTGTATTGACGTAATTTCACTACTTTATATTATATTATCTTATTTAATTTATTATAATAAATAAATTCTCAAATGAAATATATAATCCTCCATTTGAGAGTTCAAAACTCTATAACAACACTTCAATGGTATAACGCAAATCGTAATAAATTCCATCCCGAAATTAATCTTCATAACTATTATCAATTCCATAGAAGTTAATAATATTTATTATCTTTTTTTATTCTTTCCATGCATTTATTCTCATATTATAATAAATTTAGTATTAAACTTATAATTAAAATTTAATTATTATTAAATTTGTAATTAATTATAATGTAATTAAAGATAGATTATTATTAAGACAGGTTATCAATTTCATAGATTATTTGTATTTATTTAGGTGCAAGTTGCAAGTTGCAACACGTCATTTTTTATTTTAAAATAAATGTGAAATAAATGAAAAGCTACTAACATCACAACCATCTATTTTCTTCATCCAATGGTTATAAAGAAAACCCTAAAGAAGGGCATCGTTAATAACAAGAGAGGCTTTCTTGCCCTCTCAGGCTCTCACTTTCTCGCCATCTTCATCATCTACCAAGGTTTCTCTCTCTCTCTCTCTTCATCTAAGGGAGCTTTATTTCATACTAAGAGTGTGTCAGTGAGTGTGTTGGGGTCCTTGGGGATAATCGGTTAGGAAGAAAACCCTAGAATTTGTTTTCGAATTTTCTTCTACCGAGGTCTCTCTCTCTCTCTCTCTCTCTCTCTTTTCATCTAAGGGAGCTTTATTTCATACTAAGAGTGTGAGTGTGTTGGGGATAATCGGTTAGGAAGAAAACCCTAGAATTTGTTTTCTAATTTTCTTCTACCAAGGTCTTTCTCTCTCTTCATCTAAGGGAGCATTATTTCATACTAAGAGTGTGAGTGTGTTGGGGATAATCGGTTAGGAAGGATAATCGGTTAGGAAGAAAACCCTATAATTTGTTTTCGAATTTTATTCTACCAAGGTCTTCTCTGCTCGAATTGTTTTCTTTTTTTTAGTTACCGATCTGTATACCCAAGAAATTGTTTAATAAGTTTTTATATTTTGCAATGTAGAAGAAATACCGATCTGTATGTTCCAAAATCATATGACAACAAAGCCCTACTGCTCATTTTTTATCTGATACTAAGGTAAGGATTTGGATGGATTTTGCTTTTTTTTTTTTTTTTAGTTATTGATCTTTTTTTTTTATCTGAGACAAAACCTCTGCTCGTTTTTTTTTTTTAATTTCTTGCCGGAAGTGCTGTCTAGCATTACACAGTCTGAAATCTAGATTGCATTGTTGAATAGTATTTTTGTATCAAGTAATTTGACTCCTAAAGTCGTGTAACCATTCCTAGCAATAATATATAAATATAGTTTGATGGTTGTATTGTTTGGATAATACTGGTTGTGACATATAATCCCATAGTTGCATGGTCAATCACTACTCCAATGCCAACAAAATTTAAACAATAACTATTAAAATTAAGTGACTTGATTTTTTCTCTTTTTTTTTTTTAGTTATATATGACTTCATTTTTTGTTCCATATTTGTTCATATTATTAGACCTTACTACAAGATTTATTATTCTTTTCTCTATGTTTATAAATTTGAAGTGCTATTTTTATATTTTCCTCTACCTCAGTTTATCAATTGTTTTCCTGTAATTTTATTGTGTGATTTTAGGATTAGCTCCATTGTTCATAATGACTGGAAACGAAAATGATGGGGCTGGGGATGGGGATGTTGTTGAAATACATGACCTTTCAGCCCCAAATTTTCCCAAGAAGCGGAAATTGACATCAAAAGTTTGGGATGAATTTGATAAGATAACAAATGCAAAGGGGGAAGAAAAAGCGAGGTGTAAGCATTGTAAAAAAAAATTTGTAGGAGAAAGCATTAAAGGGACCAGCCACTTAAAAGGTCATTTGTCTAGATGTTGTGGAAAAACCCATAGAAATATTGGTCAACATATGTTGAATTTGGCTAAGAATGTCTCTGACTCGACAACTAAAATTTAGCAAGATAAAAGTTGGATGGATTATGCAAAGATGATTATTAAACACAATTATCCATTTAACATGGCTGAACATGAATACTTTGAAATATTTGTGAATGGACTCCAACCAATGTTTAAGCTTGTGTCAAGGAATACGGTAAGGGCTGATATACTAGAAGTTCATGAAAAAGAGAAAAAAAAAGTTAAGTAATTTGTTGGAAATTGTTTTGGGTAGAATTAGTCTTACTACTGATATATGGACTGCTGATCACCAAGATATTGGATACATATGTTTGACAGCTCATTTTATCAATAATGATTGGGAATTGAAACAAGAAGATTCTTGCTTACAAATGCATAGAATATCCCCATGATACTGAAACTCTTTTTAGATACATCATAGATCTAATTCTAGATTGGAATCTTGATAAAAAATTATTTTCTATTGTGGTTGATAATGCAAGTGTTAATGATGGAATTGTGAGAAGCTTGACAAGTTGGCTTTGTGAGAAGTCTTTGATACCTTTAGATGGTGAGCTGTTTCATGTGCGTTGTAGTGCACATATATTGAATTTGGTTGTGCAAGATGACTTACAATTGATTGAAGACTTTATTCATAAAGTTAGAGAAACGTGAAGTATTTGAAAAGATCCCCATATGCAAATCAAAAATTCAATAATGCAAAATCACAACTCAAGTTGCGGGATAAAATGAAGATAAAAATGGATTGCCCTACTCGGTGGAATTCCACTTTTTTAACGCTTGAAAGTGCGTTACAAATGAAAGAGGTGTTTATTAGGTTGGGACAAACTGATAGAGGTTATAAATTTGACCCATCCAATGAGGAATGGGAAGTGGCAAAGGTTTTAAGTGGTTGCTTGAAAACATTTTATAATGCAACAACTCTTTTTTCTGGAAGTAAATATCCGACATCGAATCTGTTTTTTGCTAAAATTTGTGATATTCAATTGCTTTTGACTGAATGGGAAGGAAGTGAGCATAGTTTTCTTCGTGCAATGGTTGGTCCAATGTAGATAAAGTTTAACAAGTATTGGGAGGAGTGTTCTTTGGTGTTAGCAATAGCTGTTGTCTTTGATCCAAGATTTAAGATGGATTTGGTACAGTATAATTATGGTAGGATTTATGGTGATGGTGCACATTGTTGGAAATAGTTTAGAAATAAAGTAATTAAACCCAACTTTGAGGTTAAATAATTATGGGACCCGAACTCTGAATTTAACTGGACCAAGCACTGAACAAGTGTTCTCCTTGGTGAGGAGATCAAGTTGGTATAATTACATGTTCAAAACTATTAATTATTGAATGAAAAATTATCTCTCAAAGTGACCCACTTGAACTTGGGTAAGAGTGGTTGTCCCACATTGGAAATAAAGTAAAGTGTAAAGGTGTTTATATATGGTTGCATTGAATGGGTGACTTGAATATCTAGAGGCATGGGAGGAGAGCTAGACCATGCATGAACCATGCTAGTCTTAGACTAACCACACACGCGCGCGCCGCCCGCCCGCCTGGTCGTGGCGCGGTGCGGTGCGACTGGGTGGGTCATCGGTTCTACCCTTTTTTTTTGTGGACAAAACTGCTATAACTCTTTTAAAGAGTTGCGTATACAGTTTCTGGTATCAACCATCACCTATACAGTTTATATACCTGTTGGAGTGGAATGGATGCTTACACGGTTGAAGGGTCTCTCCATTCTCTATAATAGGTTGTTGCATTTCATTCAGAAAAATATAACATTCTTCCATATATTTTCCAGATATACAACATTCTTCCCTATACATACGCATATACATATAGATATAGGTCTGGTTTAGGTTCGGGTACACACATAGAAGTTGAGTTCGCCGGTTTTCACCATTGCAGTGCTGCAACAGTGAAAGCGAAATCCGTTCTATCTTGGGAGGCATTTGTTCAGAATCCTTGAGCACCGTAGAGGGAACAATATTGACTTAAGGAAACTGTGGTATCACACATGGCTCGGATTTAATCTGCTATTTCTTGCAATTTCGTATTACGGGTCATTTTTCCTTTTCATGATTGTAATACTTATACATATATATTTATATGCATGATATATTTATATATATATACATATAACAGAAGTATGAATGTTCAACATAAATATGTGGAAAGAGTTCGTGGTGCTCTTTTTGATCTTTTCAATGAGTATTCTCCTCATTCTGAATCTGACTTTGTTCAATGCAACGAGGGATCAACAAGTGCCAACTCTTCTGGAACTTCCAAGGATAATAAATTTGATGGGTTTGATGCATGGTATTTGCATGGTAGGTCTTCTGGCACATGTCTTTATAGGAAGTCAGAATTAGAACAATATTTAGAAGAACCATTATTTTCGTGAAATGAGAACTTCAAAATTCTGAATTGGTGGAAAGTTAATGGTGTTAAACTCCCTGTTATGGCAAGAATAGCTCGGGATATTTTGGTTGTTCCAACAACTACAGTGGCATCTGAGGCAACATTTAGTGTTGGTGGTAGAGTGATTGACGAATCACATGCTTCCTTACTTCCCGAAATCGTAGAAGCATTAACGGTGACAAAAGATTGGCTTCCCTCTAGAAAACAAAAAGGAAAATATTTGTTCAGTTTAATTTTTAAAATTTACAATACTTTCATTTAGTAGTTAATCTTTGTTTGCTTAGCTTTTTGTTTACAGTACTTTATTCTACCTATTTTATGCGGAATAAATGTTTTTCAGAAACTGGAAGTTTTTGGAGTTGTGTTGCCACAACTTGCCAGTGTTGGTCTGATGGAGGCAAGTATTTATAATGTGATAATTAGTAAAAATTAGTAGACTTTAAATTTTCTTTAATATTTTTGTACATAAACTAACATTTTATATTTTTTTGCAGGACATGAATATAACTTGAAGTGACATTGTTTTTTGGTAGAGTTATTGAGGAATCACGTGCTTCCTTACTTCCCGAAATCATAGAAGCATTAACGGTGACAAAATATTGGCTTCCATCTAGAAAACAAAAAGGTAAATATTTGTTGAGTTTAATTTTTAAAATTTATAGTACTTTCATTTAGTAGTTGATCTTTGTTTGCTTAGTTTTTTGTTTACAGTACTTTCATTTACAATACTTTATTCTACCTATTTTATGCAGAATAAATGTTTTACAAAAATTGGAAGTTTTTGGAGTTGTGTTGCCACAACTTGTCAGTGTTGGTATGATGGAGGCAAGTATTTATAATGTGATAGTTAGTAAAAATTAGTGGACTTTAAATTTTCTTTAATATTTTTGTACATAAACTAACATTTTATATTTTTTTGCAGAACATGAATATAACT
This sequence comes from Cornus suecica, assembly GCA_963922005.1. Classification (NCBI taxonomy): domain Eukaryota; kingdom Viridiplantae; phylum Streptophyta; class Magnoliopsida; order Cornales; family Cornaceae; genus Cornus; species Cornus suecica. Next base: position 30,665,654 of record OY998248.1, read on the forward strand.
TGAAGTGACATTGTTTTTTGGAAGAAAGGGAATGGAGCAAGTTTTGCACATACATCGACCGATTATAATTTTTTGTTCTACAATCGAGCCATGCATCCTATTAAGGATTTGTTTTTGTTCTGTAGTTCAATCTGATTTGTCCCATTGACCACTGGTTGTTTTGTGGTATTTGATTTTTGTAATACTTGATATGTAATGTAAGTGGTGTTAAGTGTATCACTGTTAGAATCAATGCATTAATGTTTATATGGATGTATTTTAAACTCAATTAGAGCAATTTGCTCACAAATTTGGTGTTTGATTTTTGTATGCTATATAATTTCAGAGAGTTCAGTTAATAGAATATTAGAATTGTAAAAAAAATTATCGGATCGGATTATCGGATTGGAGATCCGATAAGTGAGATAATCGGATATGGATTGGATGTAGAGAAATCCATCTGATAATCGGATCGGGTTAATTATTGGCTTATCGAATTCGGATCGGATTGACCTTGATCCGATCCGACTCCGACCCGTTGACATGTCTATTTGCAAGTGTTGGGGAAGAGGTGAGAGTTTGTGAGGGGCAAAAATATCATTCAGCATATCAAATATTTTGGAGTTAAAAATGAATTAAAATTCATGGGTACAAAGGTCATTTCACAAGCTCCGGTCCCCTTAATTGAACGCCGATGAAAATTACAGGGTGAAAGTGTAATTTACACTAATAATAGGGATGAAAATATAATTTATACTAACAACAAAGGGTGAAAATGTAATTTACCCATAGAGAAAATAAAAGAACATACTGAAGCAAGTGATAATGTAAAGTACAAGTAATAGCATGTAAACAAAAACACTACTGATGGGGGTAAATAAAATATTTTATTTAGGGTTATTTCTACCGATACCCCCTCAAAGAGATCCTAATTTTATACGGACCCCCTTGATATTGAGTATTTTCACACGGACCCCCTCTGACAGACGGCCGTTAGGTTTATTGACGTTTTATTGTGAAATTACTAATTTGCCTTCAATATATATTTAAAAAAGGGTAAATTGCATTAGCACCCCCTAAGGTTTCACTTATTACATTAAGATAATATATAAAGTATAAAATTACCCATATGCCCAAAAACTATATATATTTTACGAAAATATATATATATATATATATATTAGAAAAATATATATAAATTACAAAATTCAAAAATAATATATAAAATTTGAAAGAAATATTTAAAATTCAAAACAATTATATAAAATCTGAAAATGCAAAAAAATATAAAATTCAAAAAAAATATAAAATTTTGAAAAATTATATTAAAATCTGAAAATATATAAAAATTTAGAAAGAAATATATAAAAAGGTGAAAAATATATAGATTCAAAAAAATATTTAAATTTCAATAAACATACCTAAATTATAAAGTTAAAAAATAATATATAAAGTTTGAAAGAAATATTTAAAATTCAAAAAAATTGTATTAAAATTTCAAAATATATATAAAATTCGAAAACATATATTTTAAAATTTGAAAAATATTATAAATTCGAAAATAAATATATATAAATTTCGAAATTATTTTTTTTTTCAAAAAAACATATTAAATTTCGAAAATAAATATAAAAATTGCAAAAATCATAAAAAATTAAAAATATATATTAAATTTCGAAAATAATTATAAAATTCGAAAAAAACATAAAAAGTTATAAAATTTGAAAATAAATATAAATTTGAAAATATATATATTAAATTTTAAAAAAAAATACTAAATTCGGAAATAAATATAAAATTAAAAAAACATTTAAAATTTATTTAATTCTCTCTCTCTCTCTCTCACACACACACACACCTCCCTGCACACAGACGCACACACATATATATATATATATCTATACATATATATGTATACACACACATATATATACGGGTATATATATGTATATACGGGCATATATATAGCAACTATATATATATACACGGGTATATATATATGGGTATGCAATATATACAATCCCCATCTTCAATCTCTCTCCCAATTTCCCACTTCCAATCTCTCTCTATATATAAATTAGGGTTAGAGTTTTGAGATGCCCAAATTGAAGAAGAAGAAGGATATGCAGGTTATTTTATATCATTTTGAGGGCAAAATAGACAATTCACAGGGTGGTTAACGACACAGTTTAACGGCATGGAGACGGAGTGTCACGCCCCAAATTTCCTAGAACTCAGAAACCCGAGCCTAAGAGCTAAGGAGGTGAACGGAAGTAAAAAGAAAGGAGAACCAACGTCATACTGTCATCAAACACCCACAAAAGGGTAAGAATGACACACTTTGATACCCCACTATCACGCCCCTAGAATTCCCGAAACTCTAGTCTAGAGAATCAGCGAATCTCCAAAGGGTGACATAAGTCAATCGACCACTAGAGTCGACAATAACTAGAATAAATACATGGAGTAACAATGAAAACTATACTCCATGCCAAGTAGAATATTAGAACTCAATAGTATCCTCAGATACCAACAGACACGCTCCTAAATTCCTAAGACTCCCGAACTGGGACATCCAAGGAATCCAAGATGTGATCATTAACATGAATGACCAACTAAGACATCATTAACCATGAAAATGTATGGAATAATGATAAGAATGGTATATTAAATACCCAAATGAATGACAAAACAAAGCAGTGGAATCTAACGAAAATCCGGCAGAGTTCCGTTTGTAAATGGAACATCCGGACAACCAACCACAACACAAGAACCTGCCAATAACAGTTCAATAATAACAATGGCTTCCAAGCCCCACATTCATCAATCCTACTAGGGCCGAGGTAATGGAAAGAAACCAAAACCCCTCCAAACCCTCTATAATCAACAGAGCCACAAATGCTCGAATAAGAATACAGAAAAGCACCTAGCTGTGCAGAATAGATACAATAACATCCTGAAAGATTAAATACAGGAAAAATAAATAATACATCACTAGGGATATGCCAACAGACTGGCTCCCAATAGAAATAAATGACAATCCCACAAAACATGGGTAAGGAAACTAACAGAAGACAACTACCGTCCCCAAAACCAGTCGTGCTGTAACCGTAACCGCATCACCCAACGCAACTCCAAACCTGTAACAAGGAAACAAGAGAAAACTGCCGTTGCACTGCATCATGCTCATAGCTGTAGGTTTCCTGCAACCTGGCGTGGGAATACCATGGGGCAAATGAAATACCCCTGTGAGCAAATAAGCTCAGTGGGAAAGGATACTCTAACTACCACATCCTTTAATAGTTTAGGTAATGTTAAACCACCCAGTGAGATACATAGCCCACAACATAACCCAGCCATGAAAACCCAAGGTACGTGCTCACATGCTACCGTAAATGAATATATATAAGTATATAAGGGATATATATATATATATATATATACACATAAGTACACAATAAGAGTCTATCATATACAACTAAGACTCGTACTCCAAGTATCAACACCAGTAGTCTACACTACTCTCACCAACATACACTATATACACGACCCTAAGGTCCAATCTAACAAATCATCCAGCGTTCACGATGCTAACAAGAAACTCCAAACAGAGGGAATCACACTCACCTCTAATATCCACAAGGATCGAAATCCACCACTAGTACCAAGGAATACTCATAACTCACTCCCCTAGAACATAGGATGAAAAACACTCACGTCCTTGCGTACTAACACAATCATCGTCTATATATATATATAATAAACCTCATCCCATTCCTAAGGAAAATCTACCTCTCAAAGGCTAGATCACCTCAATCATATCACCATACCATAAATCAAATCGACCTCATAATATTATCATCAATAGGGTCAATCACATCACTAACACTCTCATTGTAGGCGAGGAAAACCACCCAATCAAATCACTAAGAGTACACGAACTCAACTCACAAGAACGACCACCTCAGGGTCACCAAAGCAAAGTGAAGGAAAAAACTTCCCAATGCTAAACCAACAGATAACTGAGACAACAATGTAAAGGTAAAGAACACCACAAGTGTTTAGTGAAAACACCCGAACAAGGAAACCAAAACAAGGGGAAAGAAGTCCCAACGCTAAACCAACAGATAACCGAGACAACAATGTCAAGGTTAAAATACCACAAGTGTTTAAGGAGAACACTCGGACAGAAGAAACCAATCCACTCGGTATCCATGTCCCTAACACGTGTGATAACTCAAATCACCTAAGTGGTGACCTCAACAACCAAGAAAAGGGAAAAGCAACACAATATATGTGCACTGAACAACACCAAGCCTCATACCCGAGACTTAGAAATGATAGGAAGCAAAGGTGAAACAATGGAACACCTTTCAAAACTCTATAGGATGAGATATTGAGAAAGAAGTCTCGAAATCTCAGAATCCCAAGAAAAGTAATAAAAATAGTTTTATTTTAGGAAATCACACTTTAAAAATGACTGTCTTGCCCCCGGTCTCCGTCAGTTGCCATCACCGGCTTTTAGAGTTAAAAATCCTTTCAAAGAAGATCCTAAGATCAGTTTATAAAGTACTAAAACTTTTCATTCCTACGGGGGTAGGGGAAAACGGGTTTTTCCTTTTAAATACAAAGAGTTTAGAAAACACAGGTTTCGAAATGACAGCCAAATAAGAGAAAACACAACTCTATGGATTCCTATAATGTTCGAGAGAACAGTAAAGGAAGAATAGTACGTTGGACTCACGGAAGACAACTATCCGTTTCCAACTCCACCAAATCAAATGACACCACGAGGAAGAGGTTCGGCACCACGCCATAACCACTGACTCAAGGAATGACATACAAGTCAACGACTACTTACTAGCGTACAAAACACAGTACAAGGAATGCTTAGGGGAATGAACTAAGCACTAGAACCAAGACTGTCAATCTACAGTACCTCGAGTACTTAATAAAGTCACTCAACTATAACCTCTTCTCACCAATCAAAATCTCAACTACAGTTGATAGCCTATTCCTCTAAAGTGAAAGACACCTAAAGGTCCATACTATAACTCACAATCTCATCACCCTCCTTCTCGAAGGCCCCAATTCATAACTGATACTAAAATCAATCTCTAACCTTCAATCTCTAACAAGGTCACACAGCCAACCACAATCACCAAACTATTAACCACAATCACAAAACCATTAACCACATTCTCTAAGGCCTCAATTCAAAATCAAGCCTACGGTCCACCACTAGCCTCAAATAGCCACATAGATCACTATGTCAATACACATAACCTCCCCCAAGGGCACCAAAGTATACAACAACAAGTATAAAGATATACGTTTCATTTATACTTATTAATAATTACCACATTTAAAGTCTTGTTTCACATTATTCATTTTCAATTGAGCATTTATAAAATATGAATTCAATTTACAATATTCATAAATAACATGCTCCAACATCACATGTAATATAGCATATATACATGTCAAACGAAATCACATAAACGGTATGCAGTGTAATGTGACTCGACAGTCCCCGTGATACTCACAGACAACACACCCTTCCCAAGGGTAACGGATACATACTATGTCCACTCATCAAGTAATGTAGAGTTACCACACCGTCCCTTCCCAAGTGATTTTTCTCTCTATCACTTCAACAGGGAAGGCGGTTGTACGAGAGCCCAACTTGCAACTCCGTACGCCATGACTACCCTTGAGTCAAGAAAATAAGCCTCCACCCGGACTCTTAACTCACATTTGCTGGCTTTTTAGTTCCGTAGGCGTGATACCTTCTGGCCAGTTGTTGTGATGATCCGACACAAAGACACCCATACTTGAGTACCCAACTCATATATATCAACATCGTGATTTGACACTACACGACATTCTCAATAGGGACCCCGAGCCTCAACATAAATATGTAATGCACCATATTTATGAACAATATCCACATGATAATATCAACATAATCTCAAAACCTCTTTTCAACATGCTTTTAAAATACCATAAAACATTTAAATCATATGAAAACAATTTCATATATAATTCATGTTTTCAAAAATATATTTTCTTTAATTCTTTAAAAAATATTTCAATTTCCCTTATCATGTCTTTAAAAAAATTTAAACAGATAATCCACTTATAATGAAAGGAACCTAGCATAGAGTCTAAGTTTCTCACGTCCAACGTTTACGAAATCCTCTAGCGCATTTAATTCTCAAGGGAATTTCTAAGCCGCCTATTCTCATTCAATTTAAATAGGAATTAATATAATATCGTAGGAAACATTTTAATTAATTTTCTCAAAATTAATTTCTAAATCCTACGCCGATTCTACCCAAATATAGATATATTTAAATTCACAATTATATATCTATATTAATATAATTAAGGGTTTGCACACCCTAAACTACGTCAATAATGCGGAGTGAGAAATAAAATTTCCCACCTAATTTACGTTTACCGAACAGTCTGAAACAGCACAGTACCGGCGCCCGAATATGAAGCCCGCCTACCAAAATCGTCCGAAAACTGTTTCGAATATATCGAAATGTCCGTCTCGACAACCTATACGATATATATGAAGCCCATTAATAATAGGTTAATTAATTTGAGTAAATCTAAATTAACCCAAACGAAAATTCGAAACTTCAAATCGAATTTCCCGACAAACCGTTCAATGAAAAATTACGAAATTTTTACACATCGTACCTGACATCGAGACGACCGAACAAATGGTTGAAGTTTCGGCAAGACTGCACTGTTGCGCGAACTGCTATAGTGCGCGTCGCCTCTGTGAAAGACCAGCTCCGCCCTGCGCTGCCCTGCGCCACCGACGACCCCTGCTCGACGCCGCCAGCCACCGTCGACTCCAGATGCGCCCTAGCTCGCCATGGCCGCTACTACAGCAGCGGAGAACCTCCATGGCCGCGCCTCTCCTTAGTCGGCCGACTCCTCTCTCTCTTTCTCTTTAGACCGTCAATGAAGAAGAGGAGTGTAGCTGGTCTGCAGAGAAGGAGAGAGTAGGTCAGTTGCGTGAAGAAGGAGAAGCATGTCGTTTCGTGTCTTTCTCAACATACAGATATACATATGCGTATACATATATATGACCAAATTGCGAAAATGACCCCTTAGATATCCAAAATTTTGAAACAACCCCCAAAACCATATATATATAATTACAATTTGTTAGTCACTAATTAACCCTAGAGGGGGGTGAATAGGGTGTTCAAAAATATTTCTAACTATTTTCAAAATTGAAACACGCTATAACCAAAACACAATTTCTCAATAAACAAGTGAATGATTCAATTTCAATTCTCTAACAATTAATCTCAAGACAAATTGTAGCATACAAGATATTCAAGTGATTATAGCATGCAAGTTAATCAAGTAAAGAGAAAGAGATAGAGAGATTGACACCGTGATTTTTTTCGAGGTTCGGTAAGTCCTACTCCTCGGTTCAAGAACCACTTCTTGAGACTTTTCCCGATCCTTTCACTATGGCCCTTCCTTCACAGGTGGAATGACAAACCTTTACAACACAAGCCTCTCGAGCTTGTCTCTCAATCAAGAGAACAACCCTCTCTTGAACAATCAGTGGACTTCACTTGTCCGAGATTACAAATTCGTATGTAATCAATAAAATCACTCAAGAACAAAAACACTCAAAACCCAAAGGTTTTTATGGAAGATAAATCAATATAAGCTCAAGTGTTTTTGGTGATTTTACAATAGCTCTAGAAATGTATTCTCAAAGGATATGATCAATGAATGATATTTGGAGAATAAGAAGAGATACTAGAGGTTTTGATTTTCAAAGAAACTTGGAGAAAATCTGATTTTCAAAACTTGATTTCAATGGTTTTTGTAGAGAAAATTTATGCAGAATTTTTGATAACTTTCTTTCTCTTTGTATTTCAATCTCTTACGCTTCAATATACACATCTCATTCTATATATAGCATTGCATTAGGGTTTTGAAGAATGATTATAGTATTTAAAAGACAAGAGCCGTTTGAACACCATTAAAAACAATCCACAAAACATGGGAAATGTTTTCTGAAGAATCTGCAGGTTTTGAGGATCAACTAGTCGACTACCTTTTCTTTCAGTCGACTACATGGTTTCATCTAGTTGACTAGATTGAGTTCTAGTCGACTAGAATGTGTTCTAGTCGACTACTTCTTGTAGTTTAGTCGACTCAAAGTATTTTCAGTCGACTCCTTTGATGTGGATGAAAATTCAATAGCTACTGATTGTTTTAGTCGACTACTAGAAAATACACAGGGTGATTCTAGTCGACTATAACTTGAAAAACATTTAATAAAAATATTTTTCTTTCCGTTTAAGTTCGGTAAAGCGTTTTTCATTCCATTTGAGTTCGGTTCATTTTATACTTGAGCTTATACGATAATATCGACGCATTAAATTACCTTGTTACAATGATCGCTCCCCGACCTATCTACCCCAAGTCTTAAATCTTCGACTTTCGCCTTTGCCGTTGAATTAAATGATTTTCCATTTTGCGCTTTAATTTATTTCACAGCTTTTCGCTTTAAATCAAGCTTTGTTTCCGAGCTTGCTTTTCGAGTCATTTCCTTTCCGAGTTTAATTTCTGAGTTGTTCACCTGTCTTTTGCTGAAAATATAAACTCGATAATTCATTAGTATCAAACACTCTTCAATGGTTTGTTATCATCAATTTTGGAATTGTTTGCCGAGAGTAAATTTCAAAGCCAACAATCTCCCCCTTGATGATGACAAAACATTTTGTGTTTGCTTGGCATTTGGCGAAACATCAAGTGATGCTCCCCCTCAACATGTGCATAATATTTTGATCAAATTCTCCCCCTTAGTAAATGAAATTTTCAATTTAATAGGCATTTTGATATAATATATAAAAATAGGCTCACATTTGAGATAACAAAAATAAACAGCATATCATAGATGTTTCAGTTTAATACAAGCTGTTTATACTAATGAAAAAACATGGAAAAGAAAACAAACAAGTTCGCAAATAACCATAACAAGCCACACAAAAACAGAAATTGCTAATGTCGGATAATGAAATACATGACAGTACAACAACATAATTTCTCCCCCTTTTTGTCAGCGTCGAGGGGCGTGTGAGCGAGGGTTCCTGAGTCCAAGAGTGAGGTCATCAAGTGACCCGGCCAGATTTGTAATGCGGGTAGACATTTCCTCATCATGAAGAACAAGGCGCTCATTGATCAATCGAATGGCTTCCGTATTCTGGTTCATGGTCGTATCAAGGCGCTGAAGCACTTGTTCCTGCTACCTAAGTAGGTCTGTATTGCTCTGAACAACCCGAAGAATTTGGTCGAGAAGAGCAGCCTGAGAAGACGAAGCGCTGTCCAACGGAGGAACCGAAGAAGAGGCTTCCTGGCGCGGTGCAGAAAATGTAGGAGCTGGGCGTGAACGAGGAGCAGCCACACTCTCAGAAATGAAGTTTCCTTCCGCATCAGAAGAAATGTGCATATGCTTGACATGAGTGGCGTCAAGAAAAATAGGGTGATGCTCGGACATTTCATTTGGAAATTTAAAACCTTTCCGCTGCAGTAGATATGTAATGTGCGCGGGAAAGAAAAGCGGGCCAGATGGCTTGCGCTGACATGTAAGGATGACATAACAGAAAATATAAGCTAAATCAACACGGGTTCCTGTCAAAACGCAATAAACCAAGAAGGCCTCCATACGAGAAATACTGCTACGACTACCAGTTTTAGGCAGAATAGAGTAAGTAATAACATTATGAATTAATCTAGCCTCGGGTAGTAGCATAGAAGAGATAATACCGGCATTCTGCAAAATTTCTTTGTCGACGCATATAGCCCGAACAACCTCAATACAATCGAACCCATCAGCCTTATACCAATCCTTGGAGAAGTGGCGGATACCGTCATTCGGAAGCGAGAAAATGCGCTTGATTTCGTTGTCATCAACAGTCTCGTCTTCACCACATAGATTAAAATGAAGACGAGGGAGTAATTTCTCCTTATGATTTTCAAGAGAAGCGTAGAAGGCTTTGACAATTCGCGGAAGTACCGGAATGTCAAGAGAAACGAAAAAATCCCAACCAATTGCTCGGAACAACTCGAAAGTTCGAGCCCTAATTTCAGTGCATAAATCTTTTGTGACAATACGGTAAGGTGTAGGAGCACGATGATCAAATATAGTGATGAATTTATTTCTATCATCATCATCAAGAAGAAGTACCTCAAGAAGAAGAGGTTCATTCGACACCTCTTCGTCAACAGCCGTAGGAATGCGTGGATTGGTGGAGCTTTGGCCTCCATCAATGCGGGAACGTTTCCGAAATAGACCTCGAGTCTTTGGTGGCATTGTAGAAGATGATGCACAAATATATAGAGATATATATATATATGATGATGTATATATAGATATGTAAGAGAGTGAGAATGATGAAATTTGGATGAGGGAAATGGGTGGAAGATGATGGAAATGTGAAATTAATGAGGGATACGTGAAGATTTGAAGGTATAAGTGGTAGTAGGAGGGGGATTGAGAGAAGAGGGTTTGAAGGTGGGTGAGGGTTTGAAGGAGGGGGATGGAGAAGATGAAGGGGGTTTAGGTTTTATAGTGGGTTGAGTCGACTAGGTCTAGGTGAGTCGGTTAGATTGGGGTTTGAGTCGACTAGGCTGGGTTTAAGTTGACTAGGAGTGGACTTGGCAAGCTTTGAGTCGACTGGAAGAGGAAAGTAGTTGACTAAAATGCAATTGAGTAGACTACAATGAGCAAGTAGTCGACTAGAATGAAAAAAGTGCCCAAGGTGAAGCTACTGACCAAAGTAGTCAACTAGAGTGATTTACACTGCACAAGATGAGTCGACTAGAAGGCAAAAATGATAAGAATAATAAAAAAAATCAGGAAATAAATACACAAAAATAACAAAAATATGAAAAATAAAGATTACGACAGAAACTACGATAAAACATCACAATCCATGGCCATTCCGATTTCTCGACGAATTTTAGAAAAAGATTCGTCCGCAAGTGGTTTTGTAAAAATATCCGCCAATTGATTTTTAGTGTCGAGAAAAACCAATTCAACGTCACCCTTAGCAACATGATCACGTAAAAAATGATTCCTAATCTCTATATGCTTGGTGCGTGAGTGATGGATATGATTCTTTGAAATACAAATCGCACTCGTATTATCGCATTTAATAGGCACGTGAGAGAAAGTAAGACCGAAATCAAGTAGTTGTTGCTTAATATAAAGAGTTTGAGCGCAACTACTACCTGCGGCCACATATTCGGCTTCGGCCGTAGATAATGCAACGGAATTTTGCTTTTTACTTGACCAAGATACTAGTGAGTGTCCTAGAAAATGACAAGTGCCGCTTGTGCTTTTTCGATCAATTTTACATCCCGCAAAATCGGCATCCGAATAACTAATAAGATCAATTGAAGTTCCTTGTGGATACCAAAGCCCTAAGTTTATTGTACCACTTAGGTAACGAAAAATACGTTTGATCGCAAGCAAATGAGATTCCTTAGGACATGATTGAAACCGGGCACATAAGCATACACTAAACATTATATCCGGTCTACTAGCGGTTAAATAAAGCAAACTACCGATCATGCCTCTATAGTTAGTAATATCAACACATTTACCATTTTCATCTTTATCAATCTTAATAGAGGAACTCATAGGAGTTATGGCATGTTTGGTAGCCTCCATACCAAATCGCTTTAGCAAATCCTTAGTGTACTTGGATTGGCTAATGAATAAGCCATCCGAGCTTTGCTTGATTTGCAACCCTAAGAAGAAATTCAACTCACCCATCATGCTCATTTCAAATTCATTTTGCATGCTTATAGTAGAATCCCTACATAAAGAATTATTTGTTGAGCCGAATATGATGTCATCAACATAAATTTGGACAATCAACAAATTATTTTTGATGATTTTTGTAAAAAGTGTGTTGTCAACTTTTCCTCTTGTAAAACCATTTTTAGTCAAAAATCCGCTAAGTCTCTCATACCAAGCTCGAGGAGCTTGCTTTAAACCATATAGAGCTTTAGCTAATTTGAAGACATGATTTGGAAAAAGATCATTTTCAAAACCGGGTGGTTGCTTCACAAAGACTTCTTCTTCTATGACACCATTTAAGAAAGCACTTTTGACATCCATTTGATAAAGAGTGAAATTTCTTTATGATGCAAATGCAAGAAGCATTCTAATTGTTTCTAATCTAGCTACCGGTGCAAAGGTCTCATCGTACTCGATTCATTCCTCTTGATTATATCTTTGTGCTACCAATCTTGCTTTATTTCGAATAATTACTCCATTCTCATCCTTTTTGTTTCGAAAAACCCATTTTGTGTCAATTATAGTTTGATTTTCGGGTCTAGGAACTAAACGCCAAACTTGATTGCGTTCAAATTGATTTAGTTCCTCTTGCATTGCTACGATCCAAGAATCATCACATTGAGCTTCGTGGAAGTTCTTGGGTTCGATTTGCGATACAAAGGCCATGTGGTTGCAAAAATCTTTAAGTTGAGATCTAGTACTAACCCCTTTTGAAGGATTACCTATGACTTGATCAAGAGGATGATTGTGAACAATCCTCCATGTTTTAGGCATTGAGTTGGTCAAGACATCATTGGATTGATGCTCAACTTCCCTCATTTCCTTTTGGCTACATGATGAGTTGGAGATATTGAGAGTATTTAGATTATCCTCAATCCCAACAACCTCATCTTCTTCTAGGTCAATTCTAGGTGATGGTGGTGAGGGTGATTCATCAAAGACAACATGAATAGACTCAACCATGGTTAGAGTCCTTTTGTTATAAACCCGAAATGCTTTACTTCTTGTAGAATATCCTAGGAAAATTGTTTCATCCGATTTGGAGTCGAATTTTCCAAGGTTGTCTTTATCATTTAACACAAAACATTTACACCCGAAAACTTTGAAATACCCAATATTGGGCTTTCGACCATTCCACAACTCATAGGGCGTTTTCCCCAACTTCATCCGAATAATAACACGATTAATTATATGGCAAGCGGTGTTTACCGCTTCCGCCCAAAGGCTTCGGGGAAGGTTGTGCTCATTTAACACGGTTCTAGCCATCTCTTGTAGAGATCGATTCTTTCTTTCAACTACACCGTTTTGTTGAGGGGTTCTAGGGGCCGAGAGAGCATGTGAAACACCGAGGTTATCACATAATTTTTCTAAGTCTTGATTTTCAAACTCCCTACCTCTATCACTTCTAATTTTCTTGATTTTCAAATCTTTTCATTTTGAATGACTCTATAAAAATTTTCAAGAATGGAGTGAGTTTCATTTTTATGAGCAAGAAAGTGAACCCAAGTATATCTAGAGTAATCATCAACTATAACAAGTACATAGAGTTTCCCGGCTAAGCTAGCCGTTCTCTCCGGACCGAAGAGATCCATGTGAAGTAACTCTAGAGGTCGAGAAGTGGTAATATCTTTCTTTCTCTTCAAAGAAGATTTAACTTGTTTGCCTACTTCACATGCGCTACATATTTTATCTTTTGAAAATTTAGTCTTTGGGAGGCCTTTGACTAAATCATTTTTGGATAAACGATGAATGAGGTCCATACTAGCATGTCCTAGACGTCTATGCCATAACCAACTATTTTCACTAGATGTGACAAAACATTTAACATCTTGATCATGCAATTCACATAGCAACAAAGTATACAAGTTTCCATTTCTTTTGGCATTGAACATTTGTTTCCCATCTTTCTTGATTATGCATGCATTTGTCCTAAATATAACATCATAACCCTTGTCACAAAGTTGACTAATACTAAACAAGTTATGCTTCAAACCATCAACTAAAAGCACATCATCTATAGAGAGAGAAGAGGAAATACCGATTGAGCCAATTCCCATAATTTTGCCTTTAGAGTTGTCGCCAAAAGTAACGTTTCCTCCTTCATATGGTTTTAGTGAAATAAACTTTGATTTATCTCCCGTCATATGCCTTGAGCATCCGCTATCAAGAAACCATTTTTCTTTTGATGCGGACTTCAAGCATACCTACAAAACGAGTTCAAGTATCTTTTATTGGTACCCAATTTGTTTTGGGTCCATTTTGGTTAGATAGATACGCAATAGTTTCTTTTGGAACCCAAATTTGTTTCGTTACAACATTCTCTTTTCTATGAGAGCATGCACTAGTCCCTTTCGGAACCCAAACCATTTTTGACATAATTTTCTTCTTTCTATGAAAGCATACATTTGCTTTGTGTCCTTTTCTATTGCAATAGTAGCAAGTAACATGTTTATAATCATTTGAAGATGCATGAGATGATTTTCTAGTAAATGTAGAGCTAAGTGATTTTCTCTTTTTCAAAATGAGAGCATTTTTGTCAAAAGCATCATACCCTATACCGCATTTATCAAATGATCCTTTTTGTCTTCCTAATATGATACTAAGGTTCTCTTTTCCTTTTGTAAATTTTGCTAAAACATTTATTTGATCATCAATAGTATTTTTCAACCGAATATTTTCCTTTTCTAGCTCAATGCTTTTGTCATTGCAAGAAACTTCTAAGCTTGAACTAGTGAGACTACATGAAGATTTAGCTTTCTTAAGAAGGATATATTTTCTAGCTAATTTTTCGAATTCATCATGTAATTCTTCAAACACATCTTGCAATTCATTGTAATCAAGAAGAAGTTCATCATATGATAGTTTATCTAGATCATTTAAATTTAAATGTACCTCTTCTTCATTTGTCATGAGACAAATGTTTGCCGTTTCCTCACTACTTTTCTCCTCATCCGAGTCGCATGAGTCATAGTCCTCCCATGTGACATTCATTGCCATCTTGCTAGGTCTTTTCTCGTTTTCCTTTTTGAACTTGAAGCAATCGCTTTTGTAGTGTCCCGGCTTACCGCAATTAAAACACGTTGGGGGTTCCCTTTTGCTAGGCTCGCCTCTTGGATCGATTCACTTCACGAATCTTCCACCATTTGCTTTCTTTCTTTGAAGGTGTCTCTTGAATTTTTGGGTGAACAAGGAAATGTCCTCATCCTTTTCTTCTTCACTCGGCTCACTGTTTTCATTTTTGGTGAAAGCTTGCAAAGCTATCCCCTTTCTTGGCTTGATGTCATCTTCACGAGCTTTTAATGTTATTTCCCAAGTGAGTAGAGAGCCGCAAATTTCATCGAGACTCATAGTGTTGAGGTCATGAGCTTCTTTGATAGCCGTTACTTTTGCATCCCATTTTGCAGGGAGACTTCTAAGCACTTTTCGTGACGCATCGGATCTAGGAACAATTCTACCAAGATGCTTTAGTCCATTCAAAATATTTGTAAACCGAGACATCATAGAATTCACATTTTCATCATCTTTCATAGCAAATAATTCATATTCATGCATGAGTATGTCAATTTTAGATTCTCGTACTTGAGATGTACCTTCATAGGTTACCTCAAGTTTATCCGACATTTCTTTTGCCGTTGAACAAGTAGATACACGATTAAATTCATTTGGACTTAAAGCGCAATTTAAATTTACTTTGGCTTTAGCATTGTACGACATGAGTTTACAGTCATCATTATCCCATTCATTAGGTAATTTGGGGACGGTTTTTCCATCAACAATTTTGGTCAATACATATGGTCCTTCAAGAACTACTTGCCAAATTTGGTAATCGATAGCTTGAAGAAAATCTATCATTCTAGTTTTCCAATAGCTATAATTTGATCCATCAAACCATGGGGGCCTATTATTCGATTGTCCTTCAACATGAGTGACTAAATTTGATGACATGATCGTTCTCTAAGACGGTTAAGTCTAAGATAAATAGAGATTAGGCTCTGATACCAATTGTTAGTCACTAATTAACCCTAGAGGGGGGGGGGGGGTGAATAGGGTGTTCAAAAATATTTCTAACTCTTTTCAAAATTGGAACACGCTATAACCAAAACACAATTTCTCAATAAACAAGTGAATGATTCAATTTCAATTCTCTAACAATTAATCTCAAGACAAATTGTAGCATACAAGATATTCAAGTGATTATAGCATGCAAGTTAATCAAGTAAAGAGAAAGAGATAGAGAGATTGACACCGTGATTTTTTCGAGGTTCGGTAAGTCCTACTCCTCGGCTCAAGAACCACTTCTTGAGACTTTTCCCGATCCTTTCACTATGGCCCTTCCTTCACAGGTGGAATGGCAAACCTTTACAACACAAGCCTCTCGAGCTTGTCTCTCAATCAAGAGAACAACCCTCTCTTGAACAATCGGTGGACTTCACTTGTCCGAGATTACAAATTCGTATGTAATCAATAAAATCACTCAAGAACAAAAACACTCAAAACCCAAAGGTTTTTATGGAAGATAAATCAATATAAGCTCAAGTGTTTTTGGTGATTTTACAATAGCTCTAGAAATGCATTCTCAAAGGATATGATCAATTAATGATATTTGGAGAATAAGAAAAGATACTAGAGGTTTTGATTTTCAAAGAAACTTGGAGAAAATCTGATTTTCAAAGCTTGGTTTCAATGGTTTTTGTAGAGAAAATTTATGCAGAATTTTTGATAGCTTTCTTTCTCTTAGTATTTTAATCTCTTACGCTTCAATATACACATCTCATTCTATATATAGCATTGCATTAGGGTTTTGAAGAATGATTATAGTATTTAAAAGACAAGAGCCGTTTGAACACCATTAAAAACAATCCACAAAACATGGGAAATGTTTTCTGAAGAATCTGCAGGTTTTGAGGATCAACTAGTTGACTACTTTTTCTTACAGTCGACTACATGGTTTCATCTAGTCGACTAGATTGAGTTCTAGTCGACTACAATGATACATCTAATCGACTAGAATGTGTTCTAGTCGACTACTTCTTGTAGTTTAGTCGACTCAAAGTACTTTCAGTCGAATCCTTTGATGTGGATGAAAAATCAATAGCTACTGATTGTTTTAGTCGACTACTAGAAAATACACAGGGTGATTCTAGTCGACTATAACTTGAAAAACATTTAATAAAAATATATTTTTTTCCGTTTAAGTTCGGTAAAGCATTTTTCATTCCATTTGAGTTCGGTTCATTTTATACTTGAACTTATACGATAATATCGACGCATAAAATTACCTTGTTACAATGATCGCTCCCCGACCTATCTACCCCAAGTCTTGAGGCTTCGACTTTCGCCTTTGCCGTTGAATTAAATGATTTTCCATTTTGCGCTTCAATTTCTTTCACAGCTTTTCGCTTTAAATTAAGCTTTCTTTCCGAGCTTGCTTTTCGAGTCATTTCCTTTCTGAGTTTAATTTATGAATTGTTCACCTGTCTTTTGCTGAAAATATAAACTCGATAATTCATTAGTATCAAACACTCTTCAGTAGTTTGTTATCATCAATTTTGGAATTGTTTGCCGAGAGTAAATTTCAAAGCCAACATAATTAAATATATATATATACAGTAAATCTCAATAATTATCGGGAACGTCCAAACGTAATCTCGTAAGCCCGAATTAATAACGGGACGCCCAATTAAATATACTGGGTTAGGAACTCAAACATCGGAACACCTAACAAGCCCGATCCAATTAAAATGTGTCATTGCCCAATCGTAGTACTAAACGTTAAAATGTCGAAACGATACTGCGTAGTCGATAACGATAATTCACGAACTCGTCAAAGAGAAACCGAAATGTCATCCAGTCGACTTTAAAAGTAAACGGGAAAAATTTACAGGTATCAAATACCAAGAATAAATAATACGTCATGAACAAGTGACGTCATTACTGAAATTAAAATTTAAATAATTTGAGAAAAAAGGAAAATAAAATTCAATTTTGAAGGGGTTCGAGTAGGAATAGTGAATATCGAAGGGGTCTGTGTGGGATTATGGTATTTTTGAGGGGGTGTCAGTGGTATTTACCCTTTTATTTATTTTTCGCTTTACAGATTGTTTGACTGATACAGCTTGTAGGTAGGTTCTGCAAAATCCATTATATATATATGGGTAAAATGCAATAAACCCCCCTAAATTATTCTAGTTTTGCAACTAACCCCTTGAACTTCAAATCACCCCCCTGAATTATCATTTTATTACAAATTGTCCCAATTTTCTTGCAAAAGACTATCCTACCCTTCTTAATAAACCTATCTATTCTTCTTATATTACCACTAATTGTTTCCTCTTTTAAAATGTTAATTAGACTATGCACCTTTATTGTATCCGCATGAAATATATTATCAAAAATAAAAGAGAAAAATATAAGTTGTAATTATTTTATATTTGAAACAATAAACTTGTTATTAAATTTAGTTTAATATAATGTATAAAACTTACTACCTTAAGCTTAAAATTTTAAGATGCTAAGATAAAAAATATAAATAAAAATAAAAAACTTCTTTTCCTAAGATATACATTCATACAAAATTTATAAATTACATAGATAACAATTTTTTTTTTTTGTATTATATATATAAATATTGTTCAGTAATTACTAAATCATTTTAAAAATCTTATTTAATTTTATTTAAACAATCTAAAATCATTAAACTTTACTTTCTGCTGTAAAGTAGAGGAGACCGCTTCTATAGCATCAAAGTAGCAGGTTGAAGGAAGACGGGATGTATAGTACCCGGAATTTTAACTTCAAGTAATAAATACCTTTTTATCAAATGAAAATAAAATAGAATTATTTTTTCTAATTTTTTTATACTTGAAATAGTTAACATGTTATTATAATTACTTTGATATAAACAATAAAACTTGTTATTATAAGTTCTAACTTTTTTATGCTAATATAATTTTTATTTTCATAAGATGTATTGAAAATGAATTTACTAAGAACTCAAATAATAAATACTTTTTTATCATGTTATATACATAAATAGAATTGAGTAATTACTTAATTAATTTTTAAAATTTTACTTCATTTTTATTTAACCAATTTAAAAGCATTAATTAATTCATTCATAATAAAAAATTTGTGTAAATTATGCAAATTTGTACGGAGATTTGCCATCAAACTAGTAACAATTATTTTATAATCTATAATAAATAGAAAATTGCATTAAGTAAAATTGAATAATAAAGGGTATTTTGGTCATTTATGAATTGTTTTGAAGATAATGGGCTATTTTGTAACAAAATGTGATAGTTTAGGGAGTTAGTTGCACAAATTATAGTTTAGGGGGGTTTCTTGAGAGAGAGAGTATAGTTAAGGGGGTTTTAATGCACTTTATCCTATATATATATATATATATATATATATGAAGGGTAAATAACTTTAAACCACCCTCAACTATACTCTCTCTCCCAACGCCCCTCAACTATGTTTTTGACTATAAAACCCCCAAACTATCATGATTGTTACAATTCAGTCCCTCCCGTCATAACACCGTTAGTTAAATTTAGGATAATTTGCACTCAAATCCCCTAAAGTTTAGGTCAATTGCACTCATCCCCTGATATTTCATTTTCCTTACAATGACACCCCCTGAAGGGGTTAAGACCCCATGAAATGACTCTTCTGCACTTGCTTTAGTGTAAAAGGCATATTGGCTAAATTAATGGACTAAACAACCCTTGTATATTAAGCTTAATTTGAAAAAAAAATTCAAGTATTTTGGATACAATGATTTTTGAAATAGGGATATCTACATATAGGTAGACATAATGATCATGTAACGTCCGGTATTTTTACGTGTTAATTTAAAAAATTTATTTAAACAATTAAGTGCTTATATGATTATGTGCTAATATGTTTATGTGTTTTAGCATGCCTTACATGTTGTACGTGTTATAAAAATTATACGTAGCATGTTGTATTTTCATTTAGAAATTAATGAAAATTATTGGAAACGATTTCGGGAAAGAAATGACCGAGGGGTAAATGAGTAATTTCACATTTGGAACACTTAGTGGAAAGTGTAGAGATTTTGGGTGAGAATTAGGGCATGAGTGGCATTTTGGTAATTAGGGAGGATGACAAGAGGTAAAAGGGTATTTAATAGTCTTGATGGTACTCTTGTAATTAACCCTAACTTTGGATGAATTTGGTCATTTCCACTTTTCATGTGTTGTCACATTCCTAGCCCTTGATCTTCTTCTCCCATCTTTGTTTTAGACCCTTGGATCATAAGGCCTTGTTTGGTTGGCACTTAAATGGAATAATCCATTATTCTTGGTCTTCCACTTGACAAGACTTTTTCTTAACCATTGGATGGTTTGTTAATTCCCATCTTTATTCTAAGCCCTTGGATGATAAGGCCTTGTTTGGCAAAATAATGAGTTTTGTGAGTTGTGTAATAAGTCTTCCACTTGGCAAGACTCATTTCTAGCCCTTGGATTCATTTCCTTCTTCCCCATCTTTGTTATGAACCCTTGGATTAGAACACTCATTTAGGGTTATACATATACACCATTATGTATTGATTATTGTCTTCTAAAGTGCAAGACTTCTCTCATTCACCACAAAGCTCTCTCTTCTCCAATACATTTCCTCTCTTCTTCTCACGTCCATTTTTTTTTCTTCCTTGGTTCTTCTTCAAGAACACCATCATTGGGTTGGAGTTTGAAGAACCTTTGAACATAAGAGTTGTAGAGGATGGCTTTATCTTCCCTTTGATCAAAAATTGGTAAGTGTTCTTCACTTCTTTAGGGTTTTCGATTTCAAACCTAGAATTCATTTCCTTGAAGCTTTGTGTTCAATTATTGATAATGGGTTCCCTTTTCTCTTGAATCTTGTTAAGCGACATGAGTTGAACCTTTTCACCAATTATTTCGGTTATTAAAAGCTTGGAGCTCATCTTGTAATTGTTGACTCCTATTGTGGAAGAGTTGTGGTAAGTTCAAGAATTCCTTCTCTTGAATTGTGTTTTCTTAGAACCCTAAGTTGCTATTGTTAGGGATGATTTCGTTTTGTGGTTGAAGCCACTTTAATAATTTTGGTTTATAGAAACACCATATTAATTGTTATTCATTGAATGGTGTAATTGTAAGCTTGGAAGCTCTTTCCTTGAACGTTTGAGTTGATAGCCTACTTGGACCTCTCTTGGACACCCTTGAGCTAGCTTGATTGGAATTGAGGTAGGGGAAAAACGATTTGTGTTTGTCTTTGTATGAGGGTGTGTGCGTCTATGTGTATATATGCCGTATATATATATATATATATATATATATATATATATATATATATATATATGCAAGTTGGTCTTGATAGTTTAGACTATGAATTAGGCCTTAAGAACATGAATTGTGATATAAATTATGTTGTGATTATTGCTTAACAAATGTTAAATTGTAAGCCTTGTGGGAAATTGAACACAATATAATGTTATTTGATAGAATCATGTATTTTGATGACATATGATTATGATAAGAACCTTTATGCATTTGGGGGTACACCATGTAGTGTCAAAAGCACGGGTGTAGGGTTCATACGGATTATGTATTCGTATGTGTATAAATAGTCTTGTGTCGAATCGTCGCAACAACTGGCTAGGGGGTGTTCCCATCCTACGGACTAATGAGCCGTGAATAGGGTATAGGGCGAGTCGTCTCATTCTCGAATTCGCGGGTCGTCTCGTGCATTCGTTATACGAATCTTTTAGCACGGGTCGTCTCGTGCCAACCGCCTTCCTTATTGAAAGTGAAATGTCAAAAACACTTGGGAAGAATCGGTGCGGTACTCTTTCTCGTTATAAATGAGTAGGGTATAAATTCGTTAACCTATATTGGGCAAGCGCATATTATGGGGTGTGTTGAGTTATATTTTAATTGAACTATCCCATATGTGTGATTATGATATTGTTATTGAAGCATTCTATAATTGTGGTAAATTATATTATGAGCATGTTGCGGGAAAAACTTATTTGTTGGGTTCGATGGGGTTCCGGATTGGTGTGAGAGCCATGTGGAACAAGAGACCGACCTAGAGTTAGTGGCATGAACCTTGGTTGGGTTGAACCACTCGGACTACCGAGATGGGGGCAATGACGCTTCCTCTACTGGGCTAGTGAGCTCACCCCACGCCTTATATATTTTTCAGGTGATGATCCCGTTGGGAGGGTTCCGTAGTCTCTCTGTGGACGTGTGGATGTATGTCCGCCCTTTTGTGCATGGGAGGCGGACCACACTTTTATTTTGTTGGGCATTAGGTCGATAAATATATTCCTTTTTCACATGTAAAACCAACTTGTAAAACTACTTAATTTTTGTCCGGCTAGCATGTTAGCCCAGGTTTTATTATCGATGTATATCCCTTGGAGCGCTATACGCGGGGATTTTATTATTTTGGTGCACTTCGGTGCCGAAAATGTAAGACTAGTTCGTATTATGAAAACTATGTCCTATTTTGCCTTAGTGTGGCGTAATCATTAAATGTATAAATTATTTTATCTTGAGTGTGATGTGAATAATAGTTATAGAATGTCGTTATTAGGTGTCCGGCCGAAAACGGCATTTTTCTAGGCTTTCAAACAAACCCTTTCGTTTTGAACGGAAAAACCCGTTTTCGCCTACCCCCGTAACCCCGGTAAAATTTCCTTATTTTTAGAAATGGATTTAATTAAATTCATTATCTTAGAGATTTCAAACTTTAGAAACCGGCGGTAGTTAAAAACGGAGACCGGGGACAAGACGGAAGATTTTATGAAAACTTACAAAAAATTCATTTTTGCTAAGTTTACATTTTCGTGTTTCCAGAGGTCTCGGAAACTATTTTTTGGTTCCGCCAAGGAAAATCTCACTTTTTCAATATTTATGATTTTTCGGGACCGACGGTGCGAAAAACAAAGCCATATCGCAAAATCTCGTGTTTTTGCATTTTTAAACTTTAAGCAAATGCTGATTTGGGCAGAGGCTAAGCTATCCCATACTTAGAATTTTTTTTCAGATTTTCAACTTTGCCAAAAAAATCTCATTTTTTGGCTTTGGACATGCCAGCCGCAGCAGGCCGTGCATGGCTGCTGTGCGCGCGCGGTGCGCTGCAACGCGCAGGGCTGCACGCGGCATGGCATGCCATGGCCTGCTGCAGCGGCATGAAATGTCCGATGTTTGAAAAATCGTATTTTCCTCCTCGATTGTCGGAATGGACCCCCGTTTGTTTCTATGGGTTGTCCTATGTCCAAATTATCTAGATAAAATTTTAAATGATCAGTTTAGTCCTGAAATGACTATTTTACCCTTGGTGAAAGAGGGGTACCTCAACTTTAGTTTTAGGTCTGTGTTGTCTGACGCCAGTTTTGAAAATTCATATCTCCTTCCTCGTGGCTTCAAATTAAGTCCCGTTTATTCGTATTGCTAGTGTTAGGTCCAAATTTGGTAGTTGTAGTTGGAAATTATTATTTTACCCCTGATTTGACCATTTTACCCTTGGGTAAACATGGGGTGTTGGAATGATTCGTTCAAGGTACCGAGTGAATCGGTTTACCTCTTTTCCGATCACGTGCGATCTTCTTGGTATCTTTGAGATGTTGTAGGTATATTTTACCCATTTATGGGTGTTTGACGACTTAAAAAGGATTTTATTTCATTTCCATTTTTTTCCGCATTCACTCCCTTAGCTCTTAGGCTCGGGTTTTGGAGTCCTAGAAAATTAGGGGCGTGACAACTTGGTATCAGAGCGTGCTCTTTCTCTATGGGACGACGGACGAGGGTCGTTATCGCTTTACGCTTCTTGCTTGCTTTTATTTTACAAGTTTACGTATTAGTTCTCGTCTCTTGTGCGTCATTGGCTTATACGTGTGTCGGCATGGCTTTGTGGTTTTGTTTGGCGTACTATGATTGTACTTGTGCCTTACATGTTTAGTTGTTGTCATGTAGAGAGCATTCCGCCACGTAGAGGTCGACCACATATCGTTAGAGAGGGTGATGCTCCGGATCATGTACCTCCGGTTGTGGACGAAAATGTGCCAGTGCATCCCGATGTTGGGGAGGGTGTACCAGCTGCACCTTTCATGGATGGTGGGTAGTTTGTACGTGCTTTAGCAGCAGCTATGGCACTAATTCCCCAGAGGCAGCATGTTAAGGATGAGGTTTCGCGTGCTCAAAGGGCTTTCTGAGATTTCTTGAGGTTGGACATACCTACCTTTGTGGGCGGTCCGGATCCGTTAGTGGCCGACGATTGGTTGGAGCAGATAACCAATGGGTTTGACATTCTCAGGGTGGTTGAGGACGATGTACGGGTCATGATTACGTCGTTTTGACTTACGGGCGATGTTAAGAATTGGTGGAAGTCTGTCACAAATACGAGGGACGTTCGGACTATCACATGGGTGGACTTTCGCACACTTTTCTTGGATCAATATTTTCCACATCTTGCTAGGATGAGCATGAGAGACCGGTTCAATGAGTTGGTTCAGGTTGATTTATCAGTGACCGAGTATGAGCTTCAGTATACTAGCTTATCTCGATTTGCACTAGAGATGGTGGTAGATGATGAGGTTAAAGGCCGACATTTTTGTGAGGGGCTTGAGGGGCAATCTCAAGTCGAAGATTTCTGTGCTTACTATGCCGACGTACCGCGAGGCCGTTACAAAGGCATTGCTTGCTGAGGAGGATGCAAGAGAAGGCCGACTAGCTCATGAGGCTAGGGATAAAGGCTTCAGAGGTTCTTCTTCTTCGGGTTTTGGGAACAAGAAGAGGCAGCGTGAAGGTACTTCAGCCCCGATTGCACAGCAGCATCCGGGACAGTCTGCACCTTCTACTAGAGCATCTTTTGGTTCTACTCGCCGGAATGTGGTGTGTTACCAGTGCAATCAGCCAGGACACAGGATGCCTGAGTGTCCACGTCTTCAGCAGGGACATAGTAGTGGTGTAGTGCGTAACAAGGGTTGTTTTCAGTGTGGACAGTTGGGTCACATCGCCAAGTTTTGTCCTCAGTTGAGCAGTGGCACTCCTATGAGTGGGATTGGACAACAGTCTAGGGCTACACAGCCAGCAGGTCAGTCTGGGTATAGAGCCCACAGCAGCCAGCACCGTCAGCTCAGGGTTCTCAGGCCAGGACATCTGCATCGACTATCCAGTAGCCTCCACGTCCTCAGGGCCGTGTTTATGCAGTCATAGCAGTAGACAGTGTAGCAGGACCTTCTATCGTGAGAGGTACATTTCCTGTATACGGTTGTTGGGCGCATATTCTTATTGATTCTGGAGCTTCACACTCTTTTATTACTTCTACTTATGCATCTACTTTGGGTATACCTGTTTCATATCTTGGGGTACCTTTGTGGGTAGACACGCCGATTGGGGGTAATGCATATTTATCTAAAGTGTGTCGCAAGTGTGATATTATGATTGCCGGACGATCGTTATGGTTCGACTTCATTCTTCTAGACATGACGGGCTTCGACGTCATCTTGGGCATGGATTGGTTATCTACCTTTCGTGCACAGATTGATTGTTTTAGAGGTCGGGTGTCGGTGTGCACGCCTAAGGGCGAACGATTCCACTTCTTTGGTGATCGCAACGACTCCTCTACTTCTTCCTATAGTATATGGGGTCATGATATTTCCGGTTTTCTTCTAGCAAGTATCTTTTCCGACGATGAGGTTCATGGTCACACTGAGGTACCTTATGTCGTGGGTGAGTATTGGAATGTTTTTCCCGATGACTTGACTTATTTGCCTCCTATTCGTGAGGTGGAGTTTGTTATTGATCTTGTGCCGGGTACTGATGCTATTTCCATGGCACCGTACCGAATGGCACCGGCGGAGTTAAAGGAATTGAAGGAGCAACTTGACGATCTCAAGGCGAAGGGTTTTATTCGACCTAGTGTTTCCGATTGGGGTGCTCCAGTTCTTTTCGCTAAGAAAAAGGATGGCTCACTACGGTTATGCATTGATTATCGTAGGTTGAATCGGGTGACGATCAAGAACAAATATCCGTTACCACGGATTGATGACTTGTTCGATCAACTCAAGGGATCTAAGTTCTTCTCCAAGATTGACTTGAGGTCCGGTTATCATCAGTTACGGGTTAGGGATATTGACATCCCGAAGACCGCATTTCGCACTCGGTATGGGCACTTTGAGTTTCTCGTGATGCCTTTCGGTGTGACTAATGCACCAATGGCATTCATGAGTCTCATGAACCGTATCTTCCATGAGTTCTTGGATAGATTTGTAGTGGTGTTCATTGACGATATTCTAGTGTACTGTACTACGGAAAGTGATCATGAGGTTCATCTTAGGACTGTTCTTCAGATTCTAAGAGAGCACCGATTGTATGCTAAGTATAGTAAATGTGAGTTTTGGCTTCAAGAGGTTAGATTTTTGGGGCATGTTGTTTCCGGAGGCGGCATTTCGGTTGATCCTTCGAAGATATTGGCGGTTATGAGTTGGAAGAGACCGAGTAGCGTTTTCGAGGTTCGTAGCTTCCTTGGCTTGGCGGGTTACTATCGACGATTTGTGAAGGACTTTTATCGTTTGGCAGTTCCTATGACTCGCCTCACGCGAAAAGGTGTTAAATTCGTGTGGGATGACAAGTGTGAAGAGGCATTCATTGAGTTGAGGACACGTTTGATTACGGCTCCGGTGTTGATTATTCCCGAGCGCGGCGTCGGGTACGTGATCTATTGTGATGCTTCTCACGAGGGACTAGGATGTGTACTCATGCAGTCCGAGAGAGTTGTGGCTTATGGGTCTCGACAGTTGAAGACTCAGGAGCGGAATTATCCTACGCATGACTTAGAGCTTGCAGCGGTTCTTTTTGCCCTTAAGGGGTGGCGGCACTACTTGTACGGTGAAAGATTTGAGGTTTTCTCCGATCACAAGAGTTTGCAGTATATCTTTACGCAACGGGACTTGAACTTGCGGCAGCGTCGATGGGTTGAGTACATGGAGGACTATGACTTTGCACTCCAGTATCACCCCGGGAAGGCTAATGTGGTGGCGGATGCGTTGAGTCGCAAGTCACATGGATCGTTGGCTAGCACCTTTATTCGTGAGTGGCGGATGATGGAGGAAGTCGCAGAGTTGGATCTTCAGTTCCGTGATAGTGGGGATTCAGTGGTGACTTTGTTTAGCATGATGGCACAACCTTCACTTGTGAGTCGTGTGATTGAGGCTCAGGGGCACGATGACAACATTACTTCGGTTCGCACTCGTATTGCTAGTGGCGAGGTTGTTGATGATTGGGTTTTGCACTCCGACGGAGGTTATTGTTTTAGGGGTTTACTCTATGTACCACAGACTTATCATGAGGAGGTTTTACGAGAGTTTCATAGTTCCAGGCTTGCAGTTCACCCAGGTGGCACGAAGATGTATCACAATCTTCGGCGTCATTATTGGTGGCAAGGAATGAAGAAATCAGTTGCAGATTTTGTGAGCCGATGTCTTACTTGTCAGCAGGTTAAGGTTGAGCACCGAGGACCTGCTGGGTTGTTGAATCCGTTACCGATTCCTGATTTGACCATTTTACCCTTAGGTAAACATGGGGTGTTGGAATGATTCGTTCAAGGTACCGAGTGAATCGGTTTACCTCTTTTCCGATCTCGTGCGATCTTCTTGGCATCTTTGAGATGTTGTAGGTCTATTTTACCCATTTATGGGTGTTTGACGACTTAAAAATGATTTTATTTCATTTCCATTTTTTTTTCCGCATTCACTCTCTTAGCTCTTAGGCTCGGGTTTTGGAGTCCTAGGAAATTAGGGGCGTGACAGATCACTAATTACAAATAGGTAAACTTTTACCTTTCAATTACTAATACATCAACTTAACTAAACTAATTACAAATGGGTTAACTTTTTTGTCTAAAGACTCAAATACCCCCAAAAAACTCCAATCTTCTTTTTCTTCTTCTCTCCCATTCCAAAATCCCCAAACACTAAAAAAAAAAAAAATGTTTCGGAAAAAATATAAATATTTCAAAAAATTAAAATATTTTTGGAAAAATAAAATATTTCGAAAACAAAATGAGGAAAATAATATTTCGGGAAAAAAAATATTTTGAAAAAATAAAATATTTTTGGAAAAATAAAATATTTCAAAAAAATGGGGAAAACAAATATTTCGTGAAAAATAAAATATTTCAAAAAAAATAAAATATTTTTGGAAAAATAAAATATTTTGAAATATTTTTGTTTATTTCTTTTTCACTTTTTTTTCTTCTTTTGAACGAAATATGTTCAAGCCTTAGACCTCTTGGTGATTACAATGCAATATTTTGGAGTCAAGAAGTATCAAGAACGAGTTTATTGAGTTGAATTTATGTTGAAATTTGGTGTCTTAAAAAGTAATAAATCTTAGGTGAGTTATATTTAGATAATTTATTTCAATATGACAGTGAACATAATTTGAATCTTGTTTAATATGAATTGCTTTGAATGCATGTCATAAAATATTTCGGGAAAATATTTTATTTTTCCAGAAATATTTTATATTTTCAAAATATTTTATTTCCCAAAATATTTTATATTTTCCAAATTTTTTATTTTTCCTGAAATATTTTATTTCCTAATTTTTTTTTGAAATATTTTATTTTACCCAAAATATTTATTTTTTCCGAAATAGTTATTTTTCCCGAAATAGTTTATTTTTTTAGAAATATTTTAACTTTTTCAAAATATTTATAATTTTTCCGAAATATTTTATTTCTATTTGTGAGTGTTTGGGGATTTGGAATGGGAGAGAAGAATAAAAAGAAGATTGGAGTTTTTTTGGGAATTTTAATCTTTAAACAAAAAAGTTGACCCATTTGTAATTAGTTTAGTTAAGTTGATGAATTAATAATTGAAAGGTAAAAGTTTACCTATCTTTAATTAGTGAT
The DNA here is from genome assembly GCA_963922005.1 of Cornus suecica. Lineage (NCBI taxonomy): Eukaryota > Viridiplantae > Streptophyta > Magnoliopsida > Cornales > Cornaceae > Cornus > Cornus suecica. Next base: position 30,694,401 of record OY998248.1, read on the forward strand.
CCTTATGTCTACCTATATGTAGATATCCCTATTTCAATAATCATTGTATCCAAAGTACTTGAATTGTTTTTCAAATTGAGCTTAATATACAAGGGTTGTTTGGTCCATTAATTTAGTCAACATGCCTTTTACACTAAAGCAAGGGCACAAGAGTCATTTCATGGGGTCTTAACTCTTTCAGGGGGTGTCATTGCAAGAAAAATGAAATCTCAGGGGATGAGTGCAATTGACCTAAACTTCAGGGAATTTGACTGCAAATTACCATAAATTTAATTAACGGCGTTATAACGGGAGGGATTGAATTGTAACAATTTCATAATTTGAGGGACCATCACTTAATTGAAGGGGGTTAGTGGGGAGAGAGAGTATAGTTGAGGGGGGTTTAATGCTATTTACCCATATATGAATTGAATATTAACTTCTTACAAGTAAATTAAAATTAAGATTCAAGCTACAATGGTGGCTCAACTATGATTAACAACCAGAATAAAAATAATAAAAGAAAAAGTGATCAATTCACCACAAGGTAGACATTTTGCAACCAGTACTTAAGGAATTGGGAAGTGAGGTTTTGAGATGCTTCAGTCAAACAGTGCAACTATATCATCAATGTCTTAGTGCTCAAAATCTTCATTTGGAAAGAGGAACAAGTGAAGAAGACGACAATGGCTGTGCTCTTCGTGCTGCTGCTAGCTTCTCGTTGACTCCACTCAGTCCGACTTCTTCAAGGCAGGGATTTGGTGGCATTGCACCGCAGTGAAAAAATATAAAAATATGTTGTTGATTAGTGCAGGACAAAAAACCGACAGAACAGAAGAGCCAAACCGCACCGCACCGAACTTAAGGTAAGTCTATTGAAAAGCTTTCTAAATACTGGAATTTTACGTCTTCACCCATCAGCATATTTCTCAATTCCAGCCCCTCTTCATTTACACATCATGGAACAACAACAATATTCCTTAAACAACAATAGATATTTCTTAATCATCAACGGATTTCTCAATTTCAGCCCCTCATAATCACCAACCCGACATTCTTTTCATTAATTTCTTTCCTCCGACCACCCACCAACAAATTTCTCGATTTCAACCACATGTTCATACCATATATCAACACAAACGCCTATTACTATCTTTGTTTCATACATCATCCAACACAAAACCTCCATTGTTTTCATCCATTTCTCTCCTTAGGCCACCCACCAACAACATCATCCAACACAAATCCTACATTCTTTTCATCCATTTCTCTACACTTGTAACCCACCAACAATATCATCCAACACAAAGCATACATTCTTTTCATCCATTTTTCTCCATATGCCAGACTCAAGATGATAAATTTCATCCATTTTTCTCCTTCTGCCACCGACCCAAGATGATAAATTTCATCCATTTCTCTCATTATGCCACCAATAATCAAATTTCTATAATTAAATATTTTTTTTAATAAATTCCTTCCTTCCTCAATCATAATACAACATATACATCATTAATTTCCGGCATTCAATTCCTTCAAAAATAATGAAGGATCTTATCTTGTTGTACACTAATTGTGCAAGGTGAATTATTTCCTATTCCTCCCATACCAGCCAACAAGACAATCAAAAAAATCTCTCCAAAATCAACTCCATTGTCCAGCAAAACCCACCAACTTATATTACCATTTTCAAATTGCAACCCCCTAGATCGTTGAATTAAGTGAAACATCTTGTTCTCTTGTTTATCCCAAATTGGAGTGATTTGATGAACTAATTTGTGGTAAAAACTAATAATCAGTACCTTTTCGGCGATTGGATCTGATCCAACATGTCTTCTCGGGAAAGAACTTGGGTGGAGAAGTCATCGGCATCACCAACTATGTGTGTGATCTGGTGTTCCTTTGCGGCTCTGAGTCTGTGGAGGTCATTGGATGCGGCCAAAGCAACACCATCTGGCTAGGGTTTCAGAGAGAGAAGTCAAGTGGATGTCTCCACAATTATTCGTACTGTCCCCAAATTATAATTCAGCTTTGAACTTTTTAATATATTTTAGTATTATATTGATCCAACTTGAGTTTTTACCTACATCTCTTTTTATCTTCTTTTGATGGGAATTGTTTTTACTTTTTTAAAATTTAATAAAAAAATATTGAATTTTTTTATATTGAATTTCAAAATTAGACAACTAATTTTAAAATTATATTATATTGTATGGAACCCATATTGATATATGAACAATATTTTGGTTCTCTTCAAAAATTCGTCATCCACACTAATGCGATCCAATATAATTTGAACAGGTTGCTAGAAAAAATTAAAAATGATTTGACACTAATTCATGTCTTTAAAGATTTTATTTCATTTTCATTTTTTAAAAAATATATCTACATGTCCAAATTTTATAAAATCACATCAACAGTGAAAAAGAATTATCCTTGATATATTGGATTTAGTTACAACTTATTCCAACCTTTATTAAATTTCATTTCAAATTCAGAAACTATACTAATCAAATATTCCATTACATAATTAGATGGGTTATTCTCATTAACACCCCTCACAATAAGCGTATTTTTATACGGACCCATTCAAATATCAATATTCTCACACGAATCCCAAATGGCAGACGACCCTTAACTCACTGATGTGTTTTATGTGAAGTTACCACTTTTTCTTTTAATATATTAATATTTAAAAAATTAAAAAAATATTTTTATAAATTTACTGTTATGCCTCTAAATATTATATTATTAAAGTATAAAATTTATTATTATACTAAAAGAATAAAAGTCTCACGCGTTCCCCTCTCTCCCTTCTCCTCCACCAATTCCTTTGACCCATTTGTCTCTTTCATCTTCCACCGAGCAACCACCTATAATATCCATAAAAATTATTTTGGCAATTTTTTCAGATTTAGCACAAAAATTATAAAACAAATTTGATCACTCATAAAATCGTAGACGATCCTCTCCGCGACTCCGCCCAAACTACAATCCAAACATCTCCGCAGAAAAACCCTAATGGTCCGTTTGGGATCATGGAATTGGAGGTTTGGAATTGGAATTGGAGGCTCCAATTCTAAATTCATTGTTTGAATGTAACAAAATACTTTGGAATTGGAATTTAAATGCAATTCCGAGGACACCAATTCCACAACTTGAATTCCACAAAGAGAAGTTGTGATTTTCATTTCTACATCTTCTCGAAACCTTAACCCACTAAATATTTTCTCTCTAACAACAAATTTTTCACAACCAACAACATACATACATATACATAAATATCTATATATATACACACACATATATATATACAAATATATATAAACACGCTTATATATAGAAACATATATACACATTTATATATACGTATGCATATATATATGAACTCATAGATGCATATATATTCAAATATGAATACACCTACACACAAATATATAGCCACACACACATATATACATATAAACACATATATATAAATTCACGCATATATACACATTCACATACATATATATATATATACACACACATACATATACATGTATATACACACTCTAAGGGGGTGCCTCGCGAATAATATTTGGGAACTGACCCAAAATAGTTTATACCCAAGAAAAAGCATTACACAGAGGTATCTATAAGGGGACTGATGTGTGTATAGCTAACATCTAAACTCATAGCCTTATATGTTGCTTGCGTAGGGAAGTACTACATGGAAATCTAGGGAAATGTTTTGAAAATGAAAATAGTGGGTTGCGACACTATTTGTGCCATTCAAATCAAAAGTACCTCAGAGAGGCTAGTGGTACATGACCTAAGAAAAAGCTATAAACATCACAAGCTCCTTGGAAAAGGCAGGATAAAGGGAAGAAAAAGGATGCGCGAGGAAGTATGCAGATCAGGGGTCACGAGAGACCTTGGGGATCTCGCGAGGTGTACCATCCAAGGCGTGACAGGGTGTTGACGTGGTAGAAGCAAGGCGCGAAAAGGTGCTGATGTGGCAAAAACATTCCACGAAGAGGTGCTGAGTCGCAGTGTTTATAAATACTGACCCAAGTCTTCATTTCGGAGGACTTCGGGGACTTAAAGAGAGAAATTACTAGAAAGAGAAAGAGTAATTTACAAGTGATTGTTTGTAGTTTTTCTTCTCTTTTCCTTCCTCTTTCCATAGTTTTGTAAAACAAAAAAGAAGCAATAAAATCATCTTTATCAGGAGTGTTAGAGTGTGCAGAAACTATTTCTAAATCAATTAAATCACGAACCCCCCTACATTAAGGTGACTCTGCTGGGGAAGAAATGTCTTCTGTATAAGTTAAGCCCCAGTCTAGTTTGATGAAGAGGGCATCTGCCAACAAGGCATACCGAGTAACATGAAGAACATGAAATAGATCAAAGAGCGGAATAAAATGAGGATCCTGAATCAGTTCCACCAGTACAAAGACAACGTCGTCGTGCAGACACTGGCACGACTCAAGCAGAGACTCTTCGAGTGATAGATCCAACACCAAGGTCACCATAATTGCCACCAGTTTTGCTTCAAACTCTACATGGCATTCAAGAAACTCAAAAGGCCATTCTGACATTTATAAAAGCTTCACAGCCCTCAGAGCCGAATTCAGCATCTCCTTAGGTTGAAAATCATGCTCTGCCAAAAATAACACACATACAAGTTGAAACACTGGAGAAGGAAGCTTATATCACCAGAGAGCAACTGCGAGCTATTTTAAACACAAAAGCTGATGTAGATGAGGTAGAAACAACCCCACCGTACCATCCAAGTATCATGGCCTTACTATATCCCGAAGACTATGGGGTACCAAGTTTTCAACAATTTGATGTTAAAGATGGCAATGCAAGAGAACATGTCTCCCGATTTGTGGATGCTTTAGGGCCTCACAAAAACAATGAGTATTTGAAGCTTAGGGAATTTTCCAAGTCCTTGACAGGTACTGCATATACTTGGTATACTAGTTTGGTTCCAGCCTCAGTAACAAGCTGTACAAATATGGTAATCAAATTCTACACCATGTTCTTTCAAGCAGATGAAGAGGTGTCGATGCTCTCACTCATTAGATAAAGATAACGATTAGGAGAGGAAGTGGCAGCTTATGTCAAGATATTTTGTGAAACTGCTTTACAATGTCATGAGCCACTCTCTGAGCTCCAGTTAATCAAAACATGCATAGAAGTAATGCTACGAGAATACATGGTACATTTGGTCAATCATGAATACAAAAATTTCTCCGCATTAGTTAACAATGCACGAAGGGTGGGAGAAATTCTTGCACCTCCAGCATGTCCAAGCATTGCCACACGGTGAGTGGCGATGGTAACAATCACATAATATGAAAGAACAAGTGGATATCGCACCAGAAGGTCCAAGCCACCTCCTCTACCTTTTGGTGAAAATGAAGCGATTGCTTTGCTTAAATAGTGGATCACTAATGAGGTCATATCACTGCCTCCGGTGCGGAGAATGCTGATGAGGGAAGAGAAAATGAAAAATAACTATTGTCCTTATCATAGATCCATCCAGTATTCTTTGAGTGGGTGTTGGGCATTTCACGGAATAGTGCATAAGAAAATAACGTTAAGAGCCTTGGATGTCACGAAAAATATAGCTAATCAACCCTTTCCTGCACATGTGGCAGTAATAAGTGCTCATGATGACACTGAAGAAATGGTGAGCATGGGCAAGTGTGAATGTGCTCCTGCTCGTGAAATAGTTGATACTGCTAAATTTGAAGTCTTCTTCAATGAATTTCCAATACAAGAGCATGTAAGCGAATTCTTGAAATAACAAACAATTGTTGCCCTCAATCACATCATCGTGATACTGCAATAAGGGAAAGCCACAGGCGAGATCACGTTCTCAGAAGTTGACAGACAAGTCTTGTTTCCTCACAATAAGCCCCTTTACGTACCTGATATTGTTAATGACCGTGAAATGAAGCGAACCTTTCTGGATGGTGGAGCATCTGTTAATATAGTTCCGCTAGCAACCTTATGAATGATAAACTTTCCTGAAAGTAATAATATGACTCATGCTATTTCAGTTACTGACTTTAATGGGGACTAGTAAGCCACTATGGGATTCGCGACATTAGATCTTAAGGTTGGGAAAATCAGAGCCCCAACAAAATTTCATATCATCAAGGGAGAACATTCGTATCAATTGCTTCTAGGGAGGCCATGGTTGCATGTGTATGGAGTAGTGTCATCATTTTATCATCAAGTGATGAAAGCTAATTGGGGAGAGGGAATAATGACCATTAAAGCATCAAAGAACCCCTTCTGTGCCTCTGAATCTCAATTCGCAGATGTAGTTCATTTCTTAGAGTACAAGGAAGAAGGTGGTCATGGTGTCAATGCTACCTTATTGCCTAAATGGGAGGATCTGGAAGCTAAAGCTTGACTCAAAAGGCGGGCAAAAGAGGTTAGTGGGAGTGGATTACATTTCTAAATGGGTAGAGGTTGTTGCCACGTCGCATGAGAATCACATTGTGGTTGAGGAATTTGTTAAATCCAATATCTTTTCTAGATTTGGTATGCCACGAGTGTTGATCAGTCACGACGGCAGCCACTTCGACAACTAGTTTCTTCCGACCTTGTGTAAGAAGTATGGTGTCACTCAAAGAATTGGAACGCCATATCACACACAGATGAGTGGTCAAGTGGAGGTTTCGAACAGGGAGATCAAGAACATTATTGAAAAGGCAGTGGATCCTGATTTGAAGAATTGGCCGAGAAGGCTAAATGATGCATTGTGTGCATACAAGACCGCTTACAAGATACCGATTAGTATGTCACCATACAGATTGGTCTATGGTAAGGCGTGGCATCTCCCTGTGGAACTCAAGCACAGAGCATATTGGGCGATCAGAAAATTGAATTTTGATATCAAAAGATCGGGTGCACAGAGGAAATTCCAACTCGCAGAGCTTGAGGAGTTGAGGAACAATGCATATGAGAATTCTAGAATATATAAAGCCCGAACAAAAGCATTCCATGATAGACATATCAGAAAGAAAAACTTTGAGGTCGGCTAGAAAGTATGGTTGTTCAATTCAATACTCAAATTCTTTCCCGGTAAGCTCCAGTCAAGATGGGACAGGCCGTACATAATTACTAAGGTTTACCCCTATGGAGCGGTGGAACTTGATGACCCTGACAACAGAAAGCGATTTGTGGTGAATGGTCAGCATTTGAAGCATTATATAGAAGTTGTGACAACAGAGAATGTCGTTAAAATAGTTGATTTAACATAACCGGCACCAGAGCCGAAAGATTTTAATCCTGAATACTGAGAGGCGGCAACGTTGAGCCAACGACGTTAAACATTGGTACTAAGTGATAAAGATTAGATTTTGATCTTAGTTTGTAGTTGTAAAATAGTAGTTTAATTTAGTTTTTGAAATTTTTAAGATCGAGTCCGAAATAGTCGTCATCAGTTGGAGGGGTATTTTCGTTCACGAAGCGCCGAATTTTGACAAATTGAGGTCACTCATGTCAATAGGTGTGTATAGGGGAATTTCAAGTGTTCGAGAATTGAGAACGAGCGACAAAGTGACCGCAGCAAAAAAATCCACCTTTGGTACCTACGCCCAAGCGTAGGTCACGGGGACTGTATAAAACAGTCCCACGACTTTTCATTTTCAAATTTGTTTTTCTCCCTCTCCTCTCCACCGAATCGAATCCCGTTTATTCCTAAAGCAAAATATCAATATTTCCTATCATTCCCAAGCGGCAAATCATTAGATTAGTGAGCGGTGTGTACGGATTCGCATGAAGAACTCGAAAAGTCTCCGGAATCCAATTTTGGGTAATTTGTCGTTTCTTGCAATTCGGTAAGTTTTAATCCATTATTTTGGTTTCAATTACTTAATATAACTATTCTAAACTAGTATTGACGAATGAGACCGATCGAAATCGTGTTTTAATCCGTTTTCAAAAAGTTGGGTTTCCAACTTCAGATACGGGTTGAATATCGAATTTTTGAGATGAGGTCTTGTTTAATCGTCATATTAGAGTACTTTAGATATAGTTTTGAGTTTGATTCGGTGTCCGGACAGTGTTTTGCTCATTTTTCATAAAAATCCAAATTCTGTAGGAATGGCTCGTGTAAAAGAGCAAGGAAGGCGGATGAGGGAACATCTACATCGGGGACGGAAGTGTAGAGAGATAGATCATGGTCACTGCCCCTGGAGAGTACGTGGCATGTACGTCATAGTACCCGGGTGTCGAGACCGATGTATGTTGCGCCAAATTCGTCCGATGAGGAGTTTGAGAGACCGATTGCACCGACGGAGGGCATTAAGTTAGATTTGAGATTTGGCCGGATGGTGGTTCCACCTACTGCACCGAGGGCTCCATCACGAACCCAGGCACAAGCTCCAGTCCCTGAGCTATCACCACTGCCACATGAGTCGAAGTCATCCGATGAGCAGACTTCTGAGAGTGGTGATAGTGAGGATGGGGAGGTGGAGTTAGAGGATGCTGAGCGCGGAAAAGTTCCGTATCCCGAGCCGATAGTTGACAGTGACGAGGGTGATATCGTTTCTTACAGATGGAATCATTTCACAGTCTCCAAGGAAAAGGTAATGACTTAGGTGTTGAAGAAGGGGTTTCGACAGGAATGCACTTTTGCTATTGCACCACTTGAGTAGATAGAGCCAGTTTCACATTGGACTATAGGCATACTAAGGGAGCATAGATTATCGTCAATCCTAGCCCCAGTTACACCACATATTTGTGCTAACATGATTATCGAGTTCTGGCTTCATATGAGGCATTACAATAGAAGGACTCGGCTAGTGACAGTGGTACAAGGGCGGGAGTTTGAGATTACTCTCGAGAGTATTGTTGTTGCGTGGGGTATTCCACACGTGTGCCCTACGGAGTTAGGGGAGTGGTTCCCATCTATGCCAGACCCACTTTCGCCAATTTATGATATGGTGTGACTATAGACTAAGGGACAATGGGACAACAATAGGCGTAATGGGACCAAAAAGTCCAACTATCATCCGATGTTGTGGCTTTGGAATGTGATAGTCCAGTCCAATATATTACCACATAGCCATCAAACCATGTGCTACCCGCCATTTCTGGCATTGCACTATGCTTTTGAATTTGGACACTGGTACTCTATTCCACTCGCTCTTTGGCAGACTTTATTCCGGCATTATATTCACTTGCGTCGGGAGAACAAGGTCGGGACTCCAAGTTTCAGATGATTCTTCCCTGCCTTGTGATGAAGTTGATATTTGATTAGGGATTATAGATGGATGTCGAGGATATGTTTGCACCATTAGTTGTGTATGACAAGGGAGTGTGGATCAAGAAGGGTCCGGAGACATTTTCTCGTCGGCCCAGGTTCGGAGGAGTTTTACTGCGGGGAGCACAGGAAGATGATGTGGACATACCGCAGGCTGAGGATAAGATGTCTGAGGTGGAGGTGCCATAGGCTGAGGAGGTTGTTATAGGCAGTGATGTGCCACAGGCCCCGGCTGGGGTTCTGTTATGATGACTGAGACTCAGTATGACCAGATGATTGGCCGTATTAAGGGATTAGAGCGATCATTCGCAGAAGAGAGACAAGTCCGATGACGTGAGCACCGTGAGTTGATGGATATTTTGATTAGACATATGGGAGTGACCGTTCCATCACCACAACCACCTCTTAATGATGCTTAGTAGTTGTAGTTTAGTTTTGATTATTTTATTTTATTTTTTTAGGATTTTCTTGTTTTAGTTATTCATAATAGATATTAATCGTAGAGCGGAGAGTCATGTTTGATCTTTTGTGACCGCTTTAATGATCATCTTTAACTCTTTATAATATTTTTGTTTTGTATAAAATGACAGTTTTGACCGCTTTTACTGATATGCGTGCCTTACTATGTTTATTACGTTGAGTATGTGTGATTATATTTTTGCACTATGAGGACATATGTGCGGTTGAGTTTTGGGTACATTGGTTATTAAGAAGCATGTTATGACGTGTTTTGGAAAAAAAAAATTTTTTGCCTTACCCAACGCCTAAGCGTAGGGTAGTTCGTGGTTGGGCCAGAAAATTTGGAAAAAATAGATCCTTTTTGGGATGATTTGGCCTGATTTGTACTTAGATTTGTATTTAGATTTATTTAAGTTATTTTTAGGAATTTTTGTAGAATTTTTAGAGTAATCCTAATCTGAGAAGGAAACTGCAAATAGAAGTTGAATTAGTTATTGCTTTTCCTTTCCTAGTCAATTAGGGGTTTTGAATCCATTTTCTCTTCTAATTATACTCCATTCATCTATAAATACATCCATAGGGTAGACACAATTCATAAATTACAATTCTCAAGGAGTGAGCAATAGATTGAGTATTCTTCTTCTATTCCTTTTTTATTCTTTTCTATTTTGAGGAGGGTTAGTATGGATAATGCTAATGAAGATTATTCTGATCCGGAAGAGTTCATAGAGGAGATGGAACCATATGTGGTTATAAAGAGCACAAATAACAAAGCTACGAGTCGGAAGGGAAGCCGAACCACACCAAAATTGTTTTTGCAGTGTCGGTTGCAATTTGAGGAAATATTTCGTCCAGAGAGGATGAATTGAGTTTTAGTTGCACCCGGACAAAACATCCTTAGGGAATGAGGATTAAAGAGTCTAGAAAAATTGGCGGGCAAAAAGGTGTATCCGGGCTTGATCCAAAAATTCTATAAAAATATGATAGTTTCAGGACCACCTGGATTTGAGGTGATAAGGGCTAAAGTGAATCAGTGGAGTGCTCCTGTTGTGATTGAAAGAAGAAGTATTACCGATGTATGGAATGTACCAATCGGTACTTCGGCAAACTAACATGGAATTTTAAAGGAGCATCTGGTAATATGGCTATATAAGGATGAAGATATAGTGAGGGAATTGTGTGCAGTTTCAAATTCGGGGGATAAAATGTGTGAAAATTGGTGGTTAAAGTCGGATCTACTGTATTTGGATTGTGTTGTTGCGACTCAACTTCGGCCTAATAATCGAAGAAGTGCAAGAGATCACATTATGCTTCGATCGTTGTATGCCCTAACTCATAGGTATGAAATGTGTGTTCCAACCTTGATTATGGCTGAGATGTCATATGCTAGAGCAATTGTGAGTTAAGAATGGGCGAGGGCTGATAAATGTGACTATTATCTTCCATACCTGTTTTTACTATCAAAAATAATTGTTGAGCAGTTGGGTGATAGAATGAAGGAATTAGATGAGATGCGGTGGACATTCATGAAAATATATCCGGAGGAAGATTTAGAGAAGTTGAAAGAGACTGCAGATTGCCGGATATGGTTGAAGAGTGTCGTTTCGAGTGATGATGAAGAAAAGGTGGACTAGGAATTAGGGTTAGATTTTTAGGTTATTCTATTTGTAGAGACGGTAGACCCTTAAGGCCTCGTCTTTGTTTTTTTTTATTGTTTTTTTTATTATTTCAGGATTGTAGGCCCTTAAGGCCAAATTAGTTTTTTATTGTCATTAATAAAAAATAAAAATAAAAAGTCTTTGTTCCTTAACAACATGTGTCGATGTCTTGATGTTTATGCTACAATTTATTTTCCATTGCTATGATTGGGTGTGTGTGCTTTGTTAATGATATTTCCAGGTGATCCAATTCAAGTTTGGGGGAGAGGATTTGTGCTTTGCTTTGGAATCCAGAATTGAACTTCAAGGGTAACTGTATATGTTCTCTTATTTTATTTTTGACCATGGGGACATGGTTTGATTTAATTTTAGGGGTAAGGGTATATTTGTGCTTTTTTTTTTTGAAACAATTATTTGATTTTATGCATGAGTGTTTCGCATTATGAGTTGATTGAGTTTATGTTTATAATGTATAAGTAGTATGTGATGTGATGTTCCCGCTCATGAGAATAATGATTAAATCAAGTTAGTAAAGTGATATAGTTTACATGGGTGAGTGAATGAGTGAAATTGAAATTAAGAAAGACGACTTTGACCTATAAACACATACACACATTCACTATGAGAAATAGGTTGATTTTTTACTATGTAGTTGAAAAATAATTTTACCGCAATAAAAGGGGAGAAAGGGAGTTGTTATGGTTGAAATGAAGAAAATTGAAAAAATGTTTTTGAGAAAATAAAATGCAAAACGCAATTCTTTGATCTGAGTAACCGGAATTTGGTATCACCAATATCACTGTTCCCGTTGAAAGGGGAGAATACTAATGAGCATAAATCCCATGGAAGAAGCTCGGGCCCAGTTGGTTGGGACTGAAAAACCTCACTGGAAAGTCCGGAGCTTAGAAAGACAAAAAGGGATGAAAAGCGGAAATTTGAAAAGTTACGTTTTAATGAAAAATGGCAAAATTTGATTAATGAAGTAAGAGAAAAGAAATTGAAATATTGTTGTTGAATGTTCACAAAATCACGGAAAGTTGTATGGATTTTAAGTAAAAAGTAGCACAATCATTCACTTAAGTGGAGACCATTCATAACACGAAGCTTGATATAATTTTTGTTTGGTAGTAAGTGAGAATATTTGCATTGATATTATCTTGTGTGTTGTATCATAGATTATTTGACTTGTATGTGTGAATTCATGAATGCATAATTACAAAAGAATTGAGATGTTTGTAGGTACCATCACTGGAAACCTTCACGAGATTTCACTCGTCCACTAGGGGTAACCTAGGGGTTTAAAAGCCTTGTTACACGTGCGAAGTGTAATCGTTGGCCTTCACCAAATCAAGGGATTAAGTTAAAATGGATTAGGTTAGATATAATAAGAATCATCACAATCAGTTTTCTTTTAGTTTATTGCTAAGGGACTAACAATATGTAAATTTGGGGGTATGATAGGTGCTCAATATTAGTCATTTTTTACCCATATCTTGCGTTTGTTATGTCTTTACATTCTATTACTTGGTATTTTTATCTCGTTTGTGTGTGTAAGCATGTTTCAGGAGCTTAATGAAGAAACATAGCTAATCTCAGTGAATTAACTGAGTTCGTGTTCGTTTCTATCTCGAGAAAGGAATCAAAAGGTACGCTAGAGCAAAGAAGAGCTACTGGATGGCAAAATGGTCATTTAACAACATCATTATCTCACCGGAAGGGCAAAAATATCATTTTCAGACATTATTACTTCACCGAAAAGCATCGGGAGTCAAAGGTGACCAGTTTAGCTCAAATACAAAGGGACGGGTTTTTACATCAAAAGTGCATAATACCTACGTCACCAGAGAGAAAATTGGGCAAATTGGACTCAACCTACGCTCCTAAGCTACGCTATGGTTTTGGACCCTACGCTTTAGACCTATGCCCACACCTAAGTAGGTCAGGAGCGTAGGTCCCATATGATGGTCACGTGATCCCTTGATGTGCTGAAGTTGTTTCGAAGATGTTTCAAAATTTTCTAGTTTTGTCCCTACTTCAATATTTCAAATGATCGGTGATTCCAGACCTATACATACAAGCTTATACACATATTTACATATGATTTTATGAGAATATTAATGTATTATGAAATTACAGAAAAGGGCAATCATTAAGGTTTCCCTCACTTGTTTATAAATATGAGAGGATTAGGGTTTAGAAAAAGAGAGGTTTTTAGGATTATTCTTAGTTTTGTTAGAGTTCTCTTCCATTGAAGAGAACCACCATTAAAGACCTAGAGATTCGGAGAAGAAGGCCATGGAAAGCGTTTCTACACCAACAATGCAAACTCCCTCATCCATGATCAACTAATTCAGTATCTAGGGTTTTCTCGCAAAACACTAGCTAAGTAATGTAATTCTGATTTTGTTTTCAATTGTAGAGAGGGGAAGCTGTGACTATACTGTGATGATTGTGTTAGATGAGAGACCATTTTTATTCGTGATACAAGTTTATATATTTGAATTGATTATTGTCTTAGAATTTTCGAATATATTTATCTTACACAATCACAATTATTCACTATGGGCTGGAACTCGGATGCTTAATATATGATTTTCTACACAATGGTGGTCATAAAACTCGAAATCCTAGGTTGACACAGGTCATGCCCTGACAAACTGATATAGACATGCCTTAGTTTATTTTCATGGTTTAATTTATTACTTTAAATTACTTTTCTGTTAATTACTCGGCATGCATTAATTAGTTTAGTCTTGAGATGGATTGTCGCGATCCGGTTGAGAGTAATCCTTTTAGGGGTCAAACTGCTGGCGTTGTGCGACCTAATTCACAGTCAATGGATCGCCCTCATGCAATTGAAATTAAAATTTGAACTATGTTATGCGGTTAGTGGTGGAGTGAGGAAACCCTAGTTTTCTCTCCCTCTGACTCACAAACCAATTTACTTTGTTGTTTAGTTTAATTTAAGTAATATTAGATAATTTACAAAAATAAAGTCTTTTTGGAAAAACTATAATTCAGTATTTCTAAATTATTAAAGTGAACAATCATCATTCTGTGGATCTATATTCCCCTACTCAAGCAAAACTATATACAATTGATATGTGCGTTTGTAAAAGGATAAAACCTAAAGTGTCGTTAATGTGTTATTTTTAATAACATATTTTGCACACACCTGACGCCAACCAACACCCCGCGTCAGAACCAAAGAAGCAGCGACAATGGGTATTTCACCTAGATCTGGAAGTATAGATTAAGGCAGAAGTGGAAAAATTGTTAAAAGCAGGCTTCATCAAGACTACTCAGCACCAAACATGGCTCATGAATATTGTACTTGTGAAAAAGAAGAGTAGGCAAATTCGAGTTTGTGTGGACTAACGCGACCTTAGTAAAGCCTGCCCAAAAGATGATTTTCTTCTACCTAATATTGACACTATGGTAGATGCAACTGCGGGACATGAAATATTTTCGTTAATGGATGGATTCAATGGTTATAATCAGATAAAAATGGCACCAGAGGATGCTAAAAAAACTGTTTTTCGCAGTCCAATAGGAAATTTCTATTATACCGTAATGCCCTTTGGACTTCAAAATTCTGGAGCTACATATCAAAGAGCCATGACAACCATTTTTCACGATATGATGCATAAAACTGTTGAGGATTACATTGACGATTTGGTGGTCAAGTCTAAAGCAGTCCAAGATCTTGTGGGTGATCTAAGGAAAGTATTACAAAGGTGCCGAGAGTATAACTTAAAAATGAATCATTTGAAATGTGCTTTTGGGGTACCCAAAGGAAAATTTCTAGGGTATGTGGTACATCGACATGGAATAGATTTTGACCTAACGAAAGCCAAAGCAGTGTTGGAGATGGTGCCACCTGCAACCCGTAAGTTGTTAAAAGCTTTTATGGGAAAGATTTCGTATCTCAGAAGGTTTATCCCGACTTTAGCAGAAGTCACTCATCCCCTAATGCCCTTACTGAAAGAAAAGGCAGCAAATAATTAGGGAAATAGCAACAAAAGACTTTTGAAAAGATTAAACAAATTTTGACGTCTCCCAAAACAATGGTAGCACCGCAGCCAGGAAAGCCATTAATAATGTACCTCGCATCCACAAAAAAATCATTAGGAGATTGTTGGCTCAAGAGCATGATGGGGAAGGAAAGTGGGTATACTACATCAGTCGGGTGCTTAGAGGGCCAGAATCGTGATATACATCTTTGGAGAAAGATTGTTTGGCTTTGTTATTTGCGGCACATAAATTTTGGCATTATCTATTGGCTCATCCATTGGAGTTGGTGACTAAAAGCGACCATATTAAATATCCGCTTACAAAGCCCACACTCAGTGGAAGAACAACACTATGCTTAATGGCATTATCCGAGTATGAGATTATGTGTTCTAGGCCAGAAGTAGTAAAAAACCAAGCATTAACAGATTTGTTGGCTTTATTTCTAGAAGGTTCTGAGCCCAAAGAAGAGCATGTGGGAATAGTGGGTGTGACACGAACTGCAGAATATACATTAGAATTTGATGGTTCTTCCACATAACAAGGAAGTGGGGCTGAATTTGTACTAAGAAATGAAGAAAAAAAAGAAAAAGTAGTCATGACCTATAAGCTTGATTTTCCTTGTACCAACAACATAACAGAATATGAATGTTTGGTGTTAAGATTGATGATGACTCAACAGTTGAAAGTGAAAGTCCTGCATGTAAAAGGGGATTATAAACTTGTCATCAAGCAGGTTAAGGGTGAATATGATGTCAAAGAACCACACATCGTAGCTTACAGAACTCTCATAAGACAGATGTTGGGAACATTTTAATCTGTAAACTTTCAAAATGAGTCGCAAAAGGGAAATCGGCCTTCTGATGCATTAGTAACGACGTGCTAGTGACTACAGTTTCAAGGGAAAGATGTTAATTTACAGATATTGCGAAGGACCAGTTCTGCTATTAGTCATAAAAAAGAGCCATAACTCTTCCTAGAGCAGGATTGGAGGGAAAATATAGTACAAGCTTTGCTAAGAAATGATAGCACCACCATAAGACGAGGTTACCAAATCATAAGGGGAGTGTTATATCATAGAACAACAGAGGGAATTTTAGCCAAGTGTGTGCCGATGAGTGAAGTACAACAATTGTTGTAGCAGGCCCATGAAAGAATATATGGGCCGACATATGTCAGTCTCTATAGGAGTGTACAACAAGAAGGATATTTTTGGCCAAATATGAAAAATGACGCAGTTGAGTTACAAGGGAAATGCCAGAACTGCAATGCTTACCCTTCCGCGAATGAGGAAAACTTTACAGAAACAACTGACTAGCGAGAGAAGCATGAGCTTTATCTGAAAGAAGGGGTCTTGCCTGAGGTAGACAAGTTGCGATTCAAGAAGTTAGCCTCACGATTCGTCATCCAAGATGGAAAATTGTTCATTAAATTTTTTGAGGGAAAACTACTAAGATGTATTGATGAGGAGGAAGCAGGGGAAGTACTTAAACAGACCCATCAATTTAGGCATCAGGGCTCAAGAAAGGTATTCCAACAGCTTCTCTTATCTCGGTATTATTGGCCAACAATGGAAAAGGATGGTGGTGAATTCGTCAGGAAATGTCATATATGTTAAGTGCATGGGGATCTCATTCATGCTCTAGCAGCAGAGTTGCACAACCTATCTACTCCATGACCCTTTCATAATTGGGCATTGGATAGAATTGGGCCAATCACACCACAGGCTCAAGGGCATACATGGGTTCTAATTGCAACTGAATTATTCACAAAGAGGGTGGAGACTATTCCATTACGGCGGACAACAATAGATAATGTTGTACGGTTTATAAAAGAGAACATCATTTGCCGATTTGGGGTACCGAAGGTCATATTATCAGATAACGAGACTCATTTTGTTAACCATAAAGTTGCAAATTTGTTAGGAAAATATTCAGTAATTCATCACAAGTAAACACCATATTATCATAAAGGGAATGGACAGGCTGAAACTTCTAACAAAGTATTGATTCGAATATTGTCAATATTGGTACATGATAACCAAAAGAAATGTGTAAAGGAGCTTCTTTTAGCATTATGGGCACATCGGACCCCATATCAAAGTGCAACAAATTTGACTCCATATATGTTGGTCTATGGGGTGGAGGTTGTATTGCTAGCAAAATTGGAGGTCGTGGCTAAAATATTGATGTCAAAAAGTAGTAAGGAAGAAAGGCTACTGGAAATTGAAGCATTGGAAGAAACAAGGGCTAAAGCCTTCACAAATCAAAATATTAACAATAAACACAAACAAGAAGCTACAATAAGAAGGTACAATACAGATGGTTCAAAGAAGGAGGTAGGGTGTTAAAAATAGTTCCAAAAATTATGAGAGAACAAAGGGTAAGAAAGTTTGAAGCTAAGTGGGAGGGTCCTTATATAATTACAAGTGAAATCAGTAGTGGCTACTACAGAATGGAGCACGAGATCACTCATGAGAGAACTGGGCCCCTTAATGTGAAATGGATAAAACTGTATCAAGCATGAAGTCTTATGCTATGAGAAAATATGATAAGATGAATTACATAGAAAATTGGAAATAATAAGTAGAAATATGTAATAAGAAATGTTGAAGTAGTAAGGACAGTCATGATGAGATGTCATTTCAACAAGATATGTGCACAGAATATGATTAAAATCAGTATATAAAAAATGTGTATATATCATAAGGATAAAAGTATAGAATAAGACATGATACTAAAAAAGATTCTTTGTGATAAGATCTGACAACTTAAAACCCTCATGGTCCTCCCAATACATACGGGTCCTCTCAAAATGAGCTGTTGTGTGTTGAAGTTTCTGATCCTCCACCTCAAGTAAGGCTAGTCTCCTATGAGCTTCTGCTATCTCGTCCTGTTTCTCGTGACGAATGGCACGATCTTTGAGTTCAGTACAATGATGATCTTAAAGCCTTTGAACGGGATCTAGGCGCACCTCCCACCAGGACACATCCATACCAATCTTCCTCCAGTCTTTTATACAAGCATGACATCTGGGAAGTGTATCAGGAATAAGATCATGAATAGAAGTTTTGGATAAAGTCCTAAAAACATCTATAACAAGCTAAATATGGAAGGATTGCAAGAGAGGCTCATGAATTTCCATTTGCGTAAATGTCTTCGGATGAACAAATACGATATGATCTAGCATTGGTATATCACGTGGATAACAAAGGCAAATATGACAAGGTACTGGCACTGGGATAACAGCCTGATGGACATCTGATGGGGCAATAGGCGGTCCGCGAGAAGAAAGGTCTAGCTTGCGGGATGTAGAAGTATGCTCGCAAGAAACAAAGGTAGGCTCACAAGGATCCGAAGCAGGCTCATGAGGTGAGGATGGATGCATTTCTGTATTGTGGGTAACAAACATTTCTGACGGCATTACCGTTTGACCATGAGAAATCCTCTGAGCATTAAGAATAAGCTCGTCAATCATTTCTTGATCTTTCGAATTAAGACCTAAATAAGAGAATCACATACATAAAATATGTTAGTGTGTTGAGGATTATCAGAATTAAATAAATGAGATAACTGAAAGAAATTTTACCTTCATCAACCTTAGGAATAACACCACCAAAAAGGGACCTCTCCATTATGGGGCAATCTTTCATGGTTGCAACTACTTCAGTCATAATATCACCCCCAAGAGGCTGTAAATGTCTGTCATCTACATTATGATATTATATATGATCATCAATAGGTAAATCTATAACCAGAGAAGCGGTAGCAGCAATATCGGGAATGGATGAATGGGGAGGTAAGGGGTGAATAGCTGGCTCTGAATGAGGCTCAGTTGGTAGTCGCGATCTACTGTTGCCTCAATCTCGCGATCTATTGGTTCCTCACGATCTGCTTCAGGAGTAGAGGTCGCAGAGAACACAGTGTCGCGTGATGAAGATGACTCATCATCTTCTTCAAAATTCAGTTGAGTAGACTTTTTCAAAAGAGTGTTAATGGGGAGATGGTCTTCTTCATCCTTAGAAGAATCTTCGAGGGAAAAATTAGAGTGGATACCACCCCTGGGAGAAGTAGGAATATGAGGAGAGGATGTCTCGTGAGAACCTGAAAATGTATGCAGAAAATGGTATCAGACGAGTGAAATCAATAAGAAATGACATGAAAAAAGAGAAGAGATAGGGAAGATGACTTACTTTGAGAAATTACTTTTTCCGAAAGAGAAGAAAGGATATCATTAACCTCTGTGTCCTCTGCACTATTTGATAAAAACAACAAGATGGAATAAGTTAAATGATGAAGGTAAAGTATAGAGGGTAAGAGGATTACTAGTATGGATATGGTCGCGAGAGACCCCATGAGCCAAATCACTAATTCTAATATCCTCCACCACACGAGCTACGGTGTCTAATAAAGAAGACGAAGCATCAGTTTTTATTTTATTCTTCAATTTGGCTAAAGCCAGCTTTCGTCTTTCAGCCAAAGGCACCTCGTCTAGATCGGGAATGTCTTCTGCTATAGGTGGAATCATCTCCGATTGTACTTTAGAAGCAGTGGATGTTTTGCCTTTTGATGAGGCTTTTGTAAGCTTACGCTTTCGCGTCAAAACTACTTCATCCAAGCTCCGAGTCTCTCCTACTATACGAGTTTTAGTGGCAGAAGGGAGAGCTCTCTTCCTTTGAGCAAGGGGTACGCGATCTAATGACTCTGCAAGAATAAATTTCCCAATCCTATGAGATAGAGGGATATCATCTATGTCAGTTGAATTATGTGAATGAGAATCATATCTAATACCTGTGGCCTGAGCACTTGAATGCTGTAAAAACGGAAGAGGAAAATATTAGTGTCAATAAACATGTATAAAAAACATGTATACATAAAGCACAAAAGGAGAGCAAAGGAAGAGTACCAATCTTCTCGCGATGGGTTCTTTGCGAGCATGCCCCTCACGAGTAGAGGACTTCACGGGTGAAACCTCCATGCGATGAAAACACTTGCGTGTACTAGTCGGGCCTGTGGGAAGTACATTCTTTGGCTTCTGAGATTTTTGTTTTGCAGGAGCTTTGGCTGCTGGTGAAGTACCAGTAAGAACATCCGGGGTTTGTGCTTTGGACTTAAGACCACGAGAGCCTCGTGACTTGCGAAGCTTCAAAAAATGATCAGAAGCATAAATAGATAGTGGGATTATAGTGTTAGGAGGATCATCCATGAAAAATGTAAAGTTATGTTACTGCTCCTTCCAAAATTCAAGATAAAAAGGGGTCAAGCCACATCTGCGAGTACATGGAGGTATATATATAATAATGGATAATATATGAAGACTCTTTTCTAGAGATTCACAATAATGGATGAGTGCCCTATCAAAAGTCTCCTCGCGAGGTAAAAGAAGAAATGAAGGAATGGTTTGATCAAAACCGAACTAGCGAGATACTCGTTCAGGGTTGTAGGTAGTAATTTTATCAAAAGTTTCACTTAAAACAGGAAGGTGACATCTATATATTATGGTAGAAAATACAAGGTGGTCATCAAAAGAGATTTCATAAGAGACAATTTCATCCATGGGATAAAAATCGAGAAATTAGAAGCCCTCAAGATGAGCAGAATGAGGACGCCAAGAAAATTCAAAGGGTATATCGATGAAATCTACTAGAACTTTTGAGGAGAAGAGGGAAGATCGCCTAGAAACTCACAATTTCATCCTAGAGGAGGTGGTAACCTCTGAAAAACTTGAAAGAGGAAAAGAAAGGGGGACAAGAGCATAGTTGGGGAAACGCTCTAAAAGAAATAAAGTTAGAAAAGTACATGATACATGGGTACTAATATCATATCTTCCAAGTGACCTTGAAAAGTCATTGGCAATAGTATCTAGCTGATAATATAAGATGTCAAGAAATAGAAGAGCAAGAGAGATACGGGTGCCTCGCGAGATCATGGCAGCAAGGAAAAATACGAACTTACTAGGACCATCCTCTGGTTTGCCTTGAAAAAAGTATCGATCGAGCCAATACGTGAGAAGCTAGCTAGTTCTAGAGGCTCATTGAACTGAGGACCAAGATGAGATTTGCGATCTTGACTAGGAACTTGTTTCCGAGGAGAATATTCACGGAAGAAGTGATGGCACCATATAGAATATGATAACTTAGGGCGACTGGATATGACTTGCTCTAGGAGAAACACCCATTTGTCAATCCAGTTCCTTGTATGCATGTATATTTTCTACAGTCGTAGAGTTGATTGAGGATATTATTGTCTTCAAGAGAGACAAGTGGGGCCTTGATGGGGCGCGAATAAAGAAGAGGAAGACGAAATAAAATTATCACATCTTCAAGAGTAGGTGTAAACTCTCCCCATGAATTAATAAAGGTGTGCAAGAAGGAGCTCCATCACGAGACTAGGGTGGTTAGAGCATCTACGTCATGACGAACATTAAAATATGAGAAGAGCTCTATAGAGTCAAATACCCCTGCCTTGGCTAAAACAATGCGATGATGCTCTTGGCTAAGAATATGGCTAGACCACATCTTCCAATCATTGATGGGTGCCACGTGTCCCTCATACTCAATGAACAAAAAGGGGGCATCTCCCATTTCAATAAGAAAATGGGGAATGGTAGGAGGAATTAGAGCAAAAGTAGCCTCGTGGTCTGGACCTAAGGTGACTGGGTCACTATCACTAACAACATCAGTGGTAACAAAATTATTCATCGTGGACCATAAAGCATCAGAGGAATGTTGAAAAATGGGGCTTTACGCCATTCTGAAGCTTGGGGAATAGGAGGAACAAGCCCTGATGAGGGAACAAGAAGCTTTGGAGTGGATGTTTTAGTCATGATGACAAAATAGGAGGATAAAATATTTGTGAAGAGGTTGAAAATGGATGTATATGCGAGGTGTGTATGGTATATGAAAGGAGAGGATGTGATAAAAGATGAGAGGATATGAGATTAGAGTAAGAAAAGCTCTAGGAAGAATAAAAGTAAAAATGGGAAAAATGACAAGTGTGGATTATATAGGGTATGGGCGCAGAAAACGAAGAGGCGCATTAAATGCACGAGGAAGGAGAAAAGTCACTTAGCCAAGCGCACCAAGACTGGTCGCGGATCCGTGGGAATGAATTATTTTGGAAAATTGATTTCAGATATAAAAAGACAAAATTGAAGACATTGGAAAATGGCTAAAAAGATTAAAAGGAAGAAAAGTGACTTCGCGAAATGGGTATCTAACAAAGAGGAAAAGAAAATGCAGGTTCGTTATGATGCAAGGGGTCGCATAGAAGCATCTAGCGACAATAATAAGGCATTCACGAAAGAAAATGATTTGCATCAGGAACTCGCGATGTAAGGATTATTGCACTTTAAATACTTGGCTAAGTACTAAAGTGCAATGGGGGAAAATGTAAGGGGGTGTCTCGCGAATAATATTTGGGAACTAGCCCAAAATGGTTTATATGTAAGTAACACAGATGTATCTATGAAGGGACTGATATGGGTATAACTAACATCTAAACTCATAGTCCTATATGTTGCTTGTGGAAATCTAGGGAAATGCTTTGAAAATCCAAATAGTGGTTTGCCACCCTATTGGTGTCATTCAAAGCAAAAGTACCTCGGAGAGGTTAGTGGTACTCAGGGTCATGAAAATGGTATGCATGCAAATAGGTCATGACCCAGGATAAAGCTATAAACATCAAAAGCTCCATGGAAAAGGCAAGATAAAGGGAAGAAAAAGGATCCGCGAGGAAGTATGCAGATCAGGGGTTGCAAGAGACCTTGGGAATCTCACGAGGTGTATCATCCAAGGCGTGACAAGGTGCTGACATGGCAGAAGCAAGGCGCGACAAGATGATGACGTGGAAGAAGCATTCCATGAAGAGGTGCTGAGTCACAGTGCCTATAAATACTGACCCAAGTCTTCATTTCGGAGCACTTCGGGGACTTAGAGAGAGAAAGAGTGATTTACAAGTGTTTGTCTATACTTTTTCTCCTCTCTTCCTTCCTCTTTCCATAGTTCTGTAAAACATAAAAGAAGCAATAAAATCATCTTTATCAGGAGTGTTAGAGTGTGCAAAAACTATTTCTAAATCAATTAAATCATGAACCCCCTACACACACATACAAACACATGTATATATATGAATACCTATAATTATATACTTATATCTATTTATCTATATATATATATTTATCTATATTGTCTATTTTAATTTTAAAGTTATGACCTTTTACATTTAAATTGGGTTGACTTTGAGATTGAATTCCAATTACACTTGAATTTCAAGATACATCAAAACAATGTATTTGGAATTGTATTTGTGGAATTAAGATACCATGACATTCCAATTCCAATGCAATTCCAAATTCATGCACCCAAATGGACCTAATGCAACTTCTATAAACCCTAGGAACGATCCAAATTTCATAAATGAAATTCAAGCCGGAAAATATATCAAAAAACTCGAATCGGAGTAGATCGGCGGCGATGAACCAGAACGGCGTGGCTAGCAATTCTCGTAGACGAACACGAGATCGAATTTGCCGGTTGGTTCGATGAATTAGAGAATTCGTAGACTGCAATTAAACCTTAGAAATGTTTTTTCGAATCTAACACAAGATTTTATAGATTATTCATGTGTAGATATATAATATTTAGATATATAGAGACGAGTAGAAAAAACAAAGATTTGTGAACATCAATATATGTATATATCTATATGCCCCTAATATATCTATATATGTATGCCCCTAATATATCTAAATGCAATAAACCCCTGAACTATGGTCAAATGTGTAAATAATCCCCTGAACTATGGTCAAATATGCAAATAACTTCCTTAAACTATAATTTGTGCAACAAACCCCCCGAACTATGCTATTTTGTTGCAATCTATCCCATTTTCTTAAAATATGTTTTAAATTACCAAAATACCCTTGCTTTATTGAATTTACTTAATATATTATTCTCATTAGCATATATAATGAAACAATTAATACTAATTTGATGGCATATTATCCATTCAATAATTTGACACTTAATTTTTATAATTAAATTATTTGAATAATGCTTTTAAGTTGTTAAAATAAACAAATAAGTAAAATATTTAAAATGCTTAAGTAATTATTCAAAATTATTTATATAACATGAGAAAATTAAAAGGTATTTTATTATTCAAGTAAATCGTGAGTCATTTATAAACATATTTCTATGAAAAGAAGTTTTCATTTTAGCATAAAAAATATTTTAACAAGGATAATCAATTTT
Source organism: Cornus suecica (assembly GCA_963922005.1). NCBI lineage: Eukaryota > Viridiplantae > Streptophyta > Magnoliopsida > Cornales > Cornaceae > Cornus > Cornus suecica. The sequence goes on from OY998248.1 coordinate 30,719,035, forward strand.
ATTATTTAAATCAAATAAATTTTAATAGCAAGTTAATTGCTCTAAAAATAAAGAAATTACAATTATAACTCTATTTTTATTTTATTTTGTTTTGGATTTGAAAAATATATTTATTCTAATATAATTAAGGTCAATGGTGTATTTAATATTCTAAATAAGAAAAATATTTTAGATATAATTTAAGGAATTGATAAATTGAATAAAAAAGGGTATTATAGTCTTTTGTGATGGAATTAGGGCAAATTGCAACAAATTGATAGTTCAAGGGGGTTAATTGTAGTTTAGGGGGGTTTGTTGCAAAAGGGCAATAGTTTAGGGTTTTCTTTTTTGCATTTTACCCGTATATGTATATGTATATGTGTTTTGATAGTTTAAATTAAAAATTAATAAATTCTCTAATTTAAAAATTAAGTCAAAGATATATATAGATATTAGTAATTTAAATTAAAAGTTAAAAAAATCTCTAATTTTAAAATCAAGTTAAGGATATATAATTTAGATCATATTAATTTTTTAACAAATATTATAAAATTTTCTAATTTAAAATGTAAAGGATATATAAATTAATTATCTAGTTTAAATTAAAAATTAAACAAAATCAAAAGGAATTCTAGTAATAAGAATATAGCATATAAGGCTATATTGGTCATTTCATACCATATGAGGGTGGTATGGACTATTTACAGAGTGGTTAGTAGCTGACATAACCAAACTAACGGTATATTCAAATGGCATGAACACGGAGGGGGTTCGTGGGGGACAAAATTCTAATCTCAGGCGGTTCGTGTGAGAATATTAATATTCGAGGGGGTTCGCGAGGGGGTGTTAGTGGGAATAACCCTAATTAGATTATAATAGATCCAGAAACCGGACCTAGCCCTTGTTAGGGTTGCACAAAGAACCGAGGAACCGGACCGGAACCGATGGTTTGGTTCGGTTCCAGGGTGGTTCAGTTCCAGTTTTGAAAATTAAAGAATCGAATTTTTAGGTTCTGGTTTTTAACCATGTAAAACCGAATTGGATTGGAACCGAACCGATTTTTTTATATTTTCTATTAGTATTATTTTTTACTTTTATATAATTTAAAACTTATAAGTTAATAATTTTATGAGAGGTAATTTTGAAATGGTTATATCCATTCCATTAATTATGCATTTGATTTTGGGTTTGTAATAGTTCAAATACCCTATTTAATTTAGTTTATAATTATGTATGTTTTAAAATTTAATATTTTTTTATTTTTTTGAAAGCCGATAGTAAGAACCAGAACCGAACCAAACCAAATAAAAAATAATAATTTGGTTCGATTCCGGTTCTTATTTTTAAGGAACAAAAAATAATAGTTTGGTTCCTCTTTTGGTCGGAACCGAACTTGACTGTATGAACATATAACTGTTGTGTACCGTAACTTGAAGCAAAATACCAAAACACTTTTTCTCACTAGTTGAGCTTTCTAAAAAAAAAGAAGCAATGCGAGAATGTATTTTCTTATCTAAGCTTCTTCCTTACATATAATTTAGGGTAAATACCATTGACACCCCTTCAAAGATACCCTAATTCCACACAGACTCCCTCAATATTCACTATTCCCAATCGGACCCCCTCAAAATTGAATTTTGTCCCACAAAGACCCCCTCCGTCTCTACACCGTTAAACTGTGCCGTTAACCACCCTGTGAATTGTCTATTTTGCCCTCAAAATTATATAAAATGACCTTCATATCCTTCTTCTTCTTCAATTTGGGCATCTCAAAACCCTAACCCTAATTTATATACATAGAGAGATTGGAAGTGGGAAATTTGGAGAGAGATTGAAGATGGGGATTGTATATATTGCATACCCATATATACATATATATATATATATATATATATGCTGCTATATTTACCCATATACCCGAATATATACCCATGTATATATATATACCCGTATATACCCGTATATACATATATATACCCGTATACATATGTGTGTGTATATATATATGTATAGATCTATATATATATATGTGTGTATATATGTATATATATGTGTGCGTCTGTGTGCAGGGAGGTGTGTGTGTGTGTGTGTGTGAGAGAGAGAGAGAGAAAGAGAGAGAGAATTAAAAAAAAATTAAATGTTTTTTTAATTTTATATTTATTTTCGAATTTAGTATTGTTTTTAAATTTAATATATATATATTTTTTGAATTTTATATTTATTTTCAAAATTTATAATTTTTTATGTTTTTTTGAATTTTATAATTATTTTCAAAATTTAATATATTTTTTAAAATTTTTATGTTTTTTGCGATTTTTATATTTATTTTCGAAATTTAATATGTTTTTTTGAAAAAAAAATAATTTCGAAATTTATATATATTTTTAATATTATATTTATTTTTGAATTTATAATATATTTTTTTTGAATTTTATATACATTTTGAAAATTTAATACAAATTTTTTTGAATTTTAAATATTTCTTTCAAATTTTATATATTATTTTTGAACTTTATAGTTTAGGTATGTTTATTGAAATTTAAATATTTTTTTGAATCTATATATTTTTCCCCTTTTTATATATTTTTTTCTAAATTTTTATATATTTTCAGATTTTAATATAATTTTTCAAAATTTTATATTTTTTTTTTGAATTTTATATTTTTTTTGCATTTTCAGATTTTATATAATTTTTTTGAATTTTAAATATTTCTTTCAAATTTTATATATTGTTTTTGAATTTTATAATTTATATATTTTTTAAAATTTTATATATATTTTTTCTAATATATATATATATATATATATATATATATATTTTCCTAAAATATATATTTATATATTTTCGTAATATATATATATTCGTAATATATATATATATATATTTTGGGCATATGGGTAATTTCATACTTTATATATTACCCTAATGTAATAAGTGAAACCTTAGGGGGTGCTATTGCAATTTACCCTTTTTTTAAATATATATCGAAGGGCAAATTAGTAATTTCACAATAAAACGTCACTAAACCTAACGGCCGTATGTCAAAGGGGATCCGTGTGAGAATATTCAATATCGAGAGAGTCCGTGTAAAATTAGGATCTCTTTGAGGGGGTGTCGGTGAGAATAACCCTGTAATTTATACACAGATACAAAATAAAAGACCAATCTAATTGGAATTGACGAACCTTCATTGATATTGATTGTTTACTTTCTTAACATGCCCATCATTTAAAAAGTGTGTACCTTTCCCCGGTCTGTGATTATTTATTTATTATTATTATTTTGTTAGAATTTCAATTTAATTTTAACTTCTCTTGATTTTCAATTACTTCATTGCCTCTTTAGTACAAAATGTTGATACACCTAGGTGTTATTTGATAAAATTAAAAATTAAGTACTGAAAATCTTAAGATTTGAATTTGAAGTACTGAAAGTTTTAATTTGTACTTTAAAAAATTATATATTTTTGATATTTTTATAAATTTTCAGACTTCAGACTTCAGTGTTAAGTGGTGATCATGTCACTTACAATTTTACCTCGTTTTAAGTGTCAGTTAATATTTGAAGTGATGTTCAAATTTTTTATCAAATACACTTAACTGAATAAGTGCTAAATTTATTCAAATTTAAGTAATAAATAAGTGTTATCAAACACAGTTTAAGTTTATATCAAGTTTTGAGGATATGGTGTATTTGATTTAATTAGAGTATAGAGTGTTTGTGGTAATAAGTTTTTTTAATCAAATATAGCAAGTATTTGTTCTAAGATGGAGTATTGTTGTTAGAGGATATAAAAATGTCAATGTAGCTTACAAAAATTGTTTTGTTTATCTTTTAAAATGCTAAATGAGTTTTAATACTGGTATAAGACTATCCAGCTTCTATAAGATTTATTGCATCTTTCTCTTTCGGAAGGGAAAATGATTCTATTATAAATCTACAATAAATGAGAAAAGAGTGATTTTTTCATTTATTTGGATAGCCGGTGTGAATTGCATTAAATTAGGTAACATGATACTAGTGTGACTAACTTCGTTTATATATATAACAAAGGGTTGCAGAAAAAGAATACAGGATGACAATGAATTGGAGGAAAATGTTGGAAAAATTAAAATATGAGATGTTGGAGGAATTAAGATAGCGGAAATATGAGATGTTGGAGGAAATTAAGATAGCGGATTCTATGGATTAATTTTTTATGGTTATATAATACAGTATAATATTGTAATAAAATAAAACCATTTATAAAGGTCATACTTGTAGGGGTTCGAATTGATTAAATGATGTAAAGATAGTTTCTACACAAGTTCGTCAGTAAAATAACGACACTGATGCTTTTATTGCTTTCGATTGCTTTACAAAGAAATGGAAGAGAAAATAGTAGTTACAAGTGTTTGCAAAATACTTTCTCTCTCTAGAAATTTCTCTCCCTTAGTCTCCAAAAATTCTCTTTGAAATGAACTCTCGCATTTCTATTTATAGACGTCAATGTCTAGTAGTCCTCGCGGATTGCACTGCCACGTCAACACTTGTCTCGCGACATGGATCCTGTCATACCAATCCGCGCCATAAATATCCTGCACAGTATCATCTCGCGCCCTTGACTACGCGAAACGGATTCGCGTAATCCCTTACGCGAATCATACTGTGCTCCGTGAGCTGTGATCCGCGTCTGTTTCATCGCGGATCTGATTTTTCCTTAGCCAAGGAACCATGTTGTATAGCTTTGTTGGGTCATGACCTTTTGCATGCATACCTTTTTCATGACCCTAAATACTATCGGCCTCTCTAAGGTACTTTTGCTTAGGACAGCGTAAATAGGGTCGCGACCCACTATTTACATATCCCAAGCATTTCCCCTAAATTCCGAATAGTACTCCCTACACGAGCAACATTTAGGGTTATGAGTTCAGATGCGAGCAATAAACACATCAGTCCCTCATACCTTCCTCTGTATAATGCAAGCTTTCGCGTACAAACCTTATTTGGGCCATTTTTCCAAATAAGGCAAACCTTGGGCCAATCTCCCAAATAAATATATCCTTGGGCCAATCTTCCAAATAAATAAATCTTTGCAGATTAACCTTTTCGTGAGTCACCCCCTTTACATTTTTCCCCATTATGCTTTGATATTTGGCCAAGTATTAAAGTGCAATAACATGTGCCTCGCGAATCAGTGTACCTTGTACTATCATTTGTGAGTTGCTTTTTCCCCATGCTACTTTTCCTTTTTCTCTCGCGGATGAAGCATATCTACCAAATATCGCGACCTTCTATCAAATCCGCGACCTTCCCTTCTCAGTTTTTCTGTTTTTCGGACAATCTTGTGTATGTATTTATTTTGAATTTCCACATGGCATTCTTGCTTTTTCAAATCTTCCCATATCCTCGGATCCACGACCTTTTTTGGTGCGCTTGGCATGCGATCTTTCGCCTTCCTCGCGCATTTAATGTGCTGTTTCGATTTTTGCGCCCAATACTTATATATTTTTCTCATGTCATTTTCACCTCTCACAACTTATATTTTCCTCAGAGCACTATTTTTCAAGCCTCTTATTTTGCACCCCTTTTCCCGCATCTCTTTCTTTTCGCGCATACTTGTCCATTCTAAAAGATTTTCGCAAGTGTATTTTCCAAAATGACAAAATCCTCTACCCTCAAACTTCTTGCACATTCTTCTGGGATTATTCCACCTGTTCCGGATGCCTCAGAGTGGAAGAAAACACCATTTCTAGACTCTCAAGATACATTTTGGGCATTCGCGCAAGACCTTCCTTCTCCTCTTATTACAAGTCAACCTTTTACTCTTGACCCGGATTATGAAGCAAAAACTACCTTCGTCCATCATCTTTTTGTGCCTCGTCTTGCTATCGAAAGAGGTGATGCACCTTTCTTTTTTATCGAGTATGAGGGACACGTAGCCCCAATCACAGACTGGAAGATATGGTCTAGTCATATTCTCAGCCAAGACCGTCATCGCACCACTCTTGCGGAGGCTGGCATTCTTGAATCTATTGAGCTGTTTTCGAACATTTATGTCCGTCCCGATATTGATGCACTGAATACTTTAGTTTTGCGATGGAGCACATTCTCCCATAACTTCATTTCTTCCTGGGGCGAGTTCACACCCACTTTGGAGGATGTGGTAGTTCTATTTTGGTTCCCTGTCCTGGACTCGGGCCCCATCAAGGCGCCTTTAGTTGAGCTAGAGGATAAGAAGATCCTTAACCAACTTCGCAATTGTGGCAAGTATGCTTGTAAGTGAGGGAGTTGGTTTGACAAGGGCGTACTTCTTCCTGAGCAGGCCATATCTAGTCGCCCTAAATTGTCCTACTTTGCTTGGTGCCACCACTTCTTTCGCGAGTACTCTTCGCGAAAGCGAGCTCCTGGTCAAGATCGTGAGTCTGTTGTTGGGCTTCAATTCAATGGCCCCTTAGAGCTGGCAGGCTTCCTCGCATATTGGCTTGACCGTTACATCTTTTAAGGCAAGCCAGAGGATGGTCCCAGTCGCATGGTGTTCCTACTGGCCGGCATGCTGTCGCGAGGTGTGCGCATTGCCTTAGCGCCCCTCTTTCTTGGCACCCTGTACTCCCATCTAGATTCCCTTGCAAATGACTTTTCTTGTTCTTTAGGTAGGTACGAGATTAGTACTCATATTTCAGGAACATTCCTTACCCTTTTCCTTTTTGAGCGTTTCCCCAGCTATGCTCCCGTTCCTGCTTCCTTCTCTCCTCAAATATCAGAGGCCAATACCTCTATTATTTTAAAATCCCGGCCTATCCGCTAGACCTCTCTTTCATCTTCACAAACACTTTCTTCTTTTATTGACACTTTTGAATTTTCTTGGCGTCCATACCCCACTCCTCTTGAGGGTTTCTATTCTCCCGACTTTTACCCAAAGGAGGAGATAGTTTCGTATGACATGGCGGTAGATGATCACCTTATCTTCTCAACCATTACCCATAAGTGTCACCTTCCCATATTCAGCGAAACTTTCGATAGTATCACATCTTATAACCCTTCGCGTGTAGCAAGGCAATTAGGCTTTGATCAGGCCATTCCCCCTCTTCTTCCTCTATATTGCGAGGATAATTTTGACAGGTGCTTTATCGCATTTTCGCGAATCCATTGAGAGGAGTGTTCACATATTTTCCACAGTTATCTTCATTCAGCCAGGCACTCGCAGGGGCGGAGTGACCTTGGCCTATAGTGAGTTCTGGAAATACCAGTTGGTGAGGGTCCAGAGTTTCATGGCTGAAACTCCCCCTGTCCCCATTCCAGTTCCAGTATTCATTGCAGACCTATCTTTGAAGCTTCGCAAGGTTATGGCCAAGTCTACTCCAAAATAGCATGTTCAGCCTTCACAGTCTCAAAAGAACAAGCCAGCTACTCGCAAATGGTCTCTCCGCGAGGAAGTCCCTCTCGCAAGACCACCAATTCGCGAGGAGCCTGTAATACCCCGTATTTAAATAATTATGTTATTTATTTATTTATTTTGGATGGCATGGTGGGTATTTTAAATTATTGAGTAATGGTACTCTAGTCATTTTATGACTACTAGGTAAGTTGGTTATTATGGGATCTGATAAGGGCATATTAGTCTTTAAGACGAGTGACATGATGATTATTGTGGCAGATCTAGGGGCATTATGGTCATTCTCCATAACCTAGATTCCCTTATATAACCATAAGGATATTCAGCCTATTATCTCAAGACTAAGAAGAATTCAGACTTTTCTCTTCTTAGTCACTCACCTATATACGTATACATATATATATATATAGATAGAGAGAGATCTAGAGAGAGAGCAAGTACTTGGTTCAGATCTGGATCCGTGGTGTAGTAAGCTCTCCAAATCAGGCAAGACATATGTTCTACTCTTCCTCTTTGTACTAGAATTCGTAACCTTTGTTTGGTACTCCTATGAATTGTTATACATTAATTTCGTATATGTATACTTATGAGTATTAGCATGTTCAAATATGTATTGATATGTAATTATATGAACATATATGTGTAGATCCGTAACTACATATGTATATATGCAGTTATATGAACATATGTGTAGATCCGTAGCTATATGTATGGATATGTAGTTATATGAACATGTATGCGTTGATCCATAACTACATATGTATATATGTAGTTATATGAACATGTATATATAGATCCGTAGCTATATGGTTATATGTATAGATCAGTAGCCATATGAGCATATATGTATAGATCCGTAATTATATTAAAAACATATGTATAGATCTGTTATAATATGTTGGTATTTACGTATATATATGATGATATATATTATGTTATACATATATGTATAGATCCGAAAGTATGTGTATAAATCATGTGTATATGGATAGAATTGTGATATATATAACCACTCATGTATAGATCGGTTATTGTAGGTTTTGATTCATGATTACATATGATAGTATATATTCTGTTTATATGTATATACATTTATTTGTAGTCATATGTACAGATCTGTTTTACCATGTTCATGTCCATGAATATACACGCAATTTATTATATTATGTGTAGACTTGTATGAATTTATATGTTATTATGATTCACCACGAATTATACTAAAATATGTATATTCGACCATATAAATGAATAGTTTTGACAGTATAAAATACCGTATTTCTTGGCACTGGGGCGCTGCCCCAGACCCCGCCAGGGGGGCGCTCAAGAAAGCGGCGCACCGCCCCCCTGGAGCCCCCAGACTTGACCTCATAAATTGTTATACGTTCCCGATTAAAGAATACAAGTGAATTAATAAATTCGTACAATCATAAGATTTAATTAAAAAGGAATATGGTCGGGAGATTTAAAAAGGAACCACAAGTAGGTTGACTAATAAACGTAGTCTCACTAGTATCGTGGGACTTGGATGAGTTGTCACGACATGGCTGAGTTGTCGGGTATGTGGTTATGGTTGGAAATGGAGATGATGGAAATTTGACTTATGGAAGGAATTTATGGTATTTGTTTTATATCTTCACAGTGGTATCCTAGTAAATATAAATATAAGTTATGAAATTAATTATATTTTCATGGTGGTATTCTAGGGAATATAAAGTATAGTAAGGTATATTAATATTTTTGGGATAGGTGTTACTGGGAGAGGGGATGGTTTTCAGTACTCTGTTTGGGATCATGTAGAGATGTACTTGCTCGTGGGTTTGACCTACCTTTGTTGATATTTCAGGTCCTCGGCAATTGCATCCGCAGGGTTGAGGATTTGTCTCTCCTGTATTCTCGGTCCAACAATTTCCTTCCACTACAGGGTAGGAATTTAGTCTTGTTGTGGTTAATATAAGTTTGTGTGGTCTAGGGGTCCATGTTATGGGATTCCCATGTTGTATAAACTTGAAAACTTAAGTTATTTCAAAGATGTATTGGGTGTGGGATCTTTCCTGTATAAGTGGTATCATCAACTCTTATTATCTTATCTCTATTATATGTCTTATCATTTGTGCTTATTTTTGTCAATTGAAGATACTCCTAGTTTTTGTGTATGGGCTTGACCAACCTGTGCATGAAAATTGTGGGTGTTACAGAGCCTATCCGCGAGAAGCCCATACGCAAGGAGCCTATCACGAGGCGTCTGGTAAATTTCTAACTCCTTTTTCCTTTGATGTGTTATGTATTTTCATGTGTTGTTACTAACTCCTCTACTCTTCTACAGCATTCCAGTGCCCAGGCTACAGGTAGTACCAGTGCTTCTACTGATTTGCTGGAGCATGTTCCCTTGTCTATTCGTCTGAAAAATCTTTCTGATGCAGTAGTACTGGATAGTGTGCCTCTCGCGAAGAGAAAAAGAAAACTCACCAAAGCCTCCACAATCCACGTGGCAGGAGAGACTCCTGATTCAGAGGAAGCTCTTTTGGTTCGCAAACACAAATCTTCTCATGACATTCCACCTCCTGGTGTTTTGGACCTTGCCTCAGAAGAGGCTTCCTTGGCTGAAAGACGCAGGCTTGCTTTGGCCAAGCTAAAGAGCAAAAAGAAGGCTGATGCAACCTCAACATTGTTGGAAACTGTTGCTCGCGTGGTCGAGGATATGAGGGCTCGAGATGATGCAGAGAAGACGGAGGTTGCCAGTATCCTTTCTGACTTACCCATGACGGCTATCTCCTAGAGTAAGCTTCCATCTTTACTTTTTACTTTTCTGCTTTAGATTTCTTGCTTCTAATAATTCGCATTTATCCTCTGTTTAGGCTTTCGCGAGACTTTATCTCCGTATGTTCCAGCCTCTCTTGGAGGTGGCCTTCACTCTGTTCCAGCTTCATCTGATGATGATGAACACCTCACCATTAAATCCTTGATCCACAAGTTTCCTCGGCTTATTCAAACAGATGATGATGATGACCTCTCCTCCCTATTTCACGACAGTGTCATATCCGCGACCTCCACTCCCGAAGCAGTTCGCGAGGTATCTTTTGGTCATGAAAATGAGGAGGCCACAGTATCTCGTGAGGCCTCTCCCAAACTTCCTTCCATTCATGTTTCCCCTAAGACCATCGTTACTGATGATAGAGTAGAGGATCTCAACATTGATGACAGTCATTTGCAACATCTTGGTGGTGACATTGCATCCGAGATTTCAGTAACACTGGCAGATGGTCCCATGATTGAGAGGTCTATCTTTGGCACCCCTATCCCAGAGGTTGAGGAAGGTAACACTTTCATCACTTCGTCTTTCTACTTTGAATCTTAATGCCAAAATATGATTTTAACATGTTTTTTTTCTTCTTATAGGTGTAAATTCCGAAGACCAAGAGATGATCAACGAGCTACTCCATGATGCTTAGAGGATTTCTGAGGGTCAGACGGTATTCCCTCCGGATACTCTTACTGAGACGCACATAGAGGCACCTCCAGCCCCATCTCGCGCCACTGTATCAGATCCTCGTGAGCATATTCGCGCCTGAGCCCACTCGCGCTTCTGCCACAGATTCTCCTGAGCCTACTCGTGCCTCTGTCACTGGTTTTTGCGAGCCTATCTCTCGCGACCATGCTTCTACTTCTCACATACCTGTCATGGCTATTGTCTATGATACTGCTTCCTTAGTGCCAGTACCTTGGCATCAGTGGTTCTGTTCTCCTCGTGACATCCCGGTGTTAGATCTGGTAGAGGCAGCTCATCTAAAGACTTTTGCTCACATGGAAGTTCATGAGCCACTCTTGCAGACGGTCCACCTCCAGCTTGTTGCATTTGTGTTCAGGACCCTTTCAGAGACTTCTATTCAGGACCTTGTCCCTGATACTCTTCCAAAATGTCATGCTCGCATAAATTACTGGAAGAAGGTTGGGATGGATGTGTCATGGTAGGAGGCCTGACTGGCCGTTATTCAGAGACTCTATGATCACCATCTCGTCGAGCTGAGGGGTCATGATACTCTTCAAAGAAAACAGGCAGAGATTGCAGAGACTCGCTGACAGTTAGCACTTCTCGAGGAGGATGAGAAGAAACTTCACGATTCAATTGATCATCTTGAGCGGGCTAGTCTGTACTTGGAGAAGCATGAGGGTTTTAAGCTATCAGATCCCATTACTCAGAACCTTTTTTAGCACCCCTCTTTCTTTATTTGTATATACTGTCTTCTGATTGTAACCACATTTTTGCTGTATATTCTTGTACTGTGATAATAAATTTGACATGCTTTATACATGTGGGATGATTTGTTTGATGCTTTATGTCTTTATTGAAGAACATTTTTTTTATAACACCATAATCCGCAATGCCTTCATGCTTGATACAATTTAATCTATTTCACATTCAGAGGTCCAGCCTTTTCGCGAGTGACTTCATGTTCCATCCTGTAATACCCACTGTTGCCCTCACTTACAATCACATACGGACCTTCCCACTTAGCTTCAAATTTTCTTACCCTTTGCCCTCTCATGATTGCAGGTACCACTTTCAATACTCTGTCCCCCTCCTTGAACCATTTGTACCGTACCTTTTTGTTATAGTTTCTTGCCTATTTCTTATTGTATTCCTTTTGATTCGTAAAAGCTTCGGCCCTTGTTTCATCCAATCTTTCTTTCTCCAATAGCCTGTCTTCCAAAATGCTTTTACATGCCAACATTTTAGCAGCCACCTCTAACTCTGCAGGTAGCACAACCTCTGCTCCGTAGACTAATGCATAAGAGGTCATGCCTGTCACACTCCGATATGCAGTTCGATGCGCCCACAGTGCTATCGGAAGCTCTTCCACCCATTTCTTCTGGTTATCATGCACTAGCCTAGACATGATTCTAATTAACGCTTTATTAGAGGCTTCAGTCTGTCCATTTCCTGTTGGATAGTAAGGCGTGGACTTGTGATGAATGACTGAGTATCTCCCCAACAAATCCGCGACCTTACTATTGACAAAAGGAGTCCTATTATCTGATAGTATCACCTTTGGTATCCCAAATCGACAAATGATATTTTCCTTTATGAATCGAACCACATTGTCTGTTGTCGTCCGTCGCAGTGGGATAGCTTCTACCCACTTTGTGAATAATTCAGTTGCCACTAAAATCCATGCATGTCCCTAAGCTTGTGGTGTGATTGGCCCAACTATGTCCAGTGCCCAAGTGTGGAGAGGCCAGGGTGTAGCTAAACTGTGTAATTCAACTCTTGGAGCATGGATGAGATCTCCGTGCACTTGACACACATGACATTTTCTGACAAAATCACTGCAATCCTTTTCCATTGTTGTCCAGTAATACCCGGATGATAACAACTGTTGAAACATTTTTCTAGGGCCATGGTGACCAAACATGTGGACCTGTTTCAATACTTCCCCTGCCTCTTCTTCACTTACACACTTCATCAGTTTTCCTTCAAATCTCTTTCGCAATAATTTTCCCTCTTGTAATACAAATCGCGAGGCCAATTTTCTGAATCGTGGGTGATCTTTTTCAGGCAAAATCCCTTATTTCAGATAATGCACATATTTGTCCCGCTAGTCTATCATGTCTGCTACATTACCTTCGCTTGCAGATGGATATGCATTACAGTTTTGACATCTACTTTGTATTTTTACTGCATCATCCTTCATACTTGGCCAAAAGAAACCTTCTCGCTGCAAAACTCGATAGAGACTAACATCTGCTTGACCACATATTTTCTTGTGAGTTTTCTGTAGCAGTTCTCCTATCTCGTTTATTGCCACGCATCTGGCTAGAATTCTTCCAGTCAATCTGTAATATAACACACCTTTTATGATATGGTATTCTCGTCTCAAGGTATTGTTATCATTTCTTAGTAGAGCCTGTACTATTTGCGCTCTCCAATCATGCTCTTCATACACTTCTGATTTTCCCCCGCTACTGACCACAAAGTTGTTTATTCGCATTACTTGCACAGAAGACTCTAATCCATGGAAATGTAGTTGCGAGCCTAATGTTGCTAATGCATCGGATAGTCGGTTTCCCTCTAGCGGCTCGTGCGTAAAACTCACAGTCTCAAAGCCTTCTATCATCTGACGGATGAGGGTTCTGTAAGACACCAAATGAGGTTCTTTGACAGCATACTCCCCTTTCACTTGTTTGATGACCAGTTTGGAATCTCCTCTTACATGAAGTATTCTTGCCTTCAACTACTGAGCCATCATTAATCCCAGCGCCAACCCCACATACTCGGAAATGTTGTTGGTACAAGGGAAGTCAAGTTTGTAAGCCATGACTAATTCCTCCCTTGTTTCCTCATTCCTTAGTACGAAACCAGCTTCTCCTCCTTTTTTTGTCGATGATCCATCGAATTCCAAAGTGAATTCCGTACTTTGTTCCGTATTTGCCGCTCCTACTTCCTCCACCTTGGGCTCAGCTCCTCCAGGAAATAAAGCTAGCAAATCTGACAAGGCCTGACTTTTTACTACTTTCGGTCTAGAGCATGTGATCTCATATTCAGATAGTGTTAATAACCATCGAGTAGTTCTTCCACTGAGTATGGCCTTCGTGAGTAGATACCGTATGGGGTCACTTTTGGTGATTAGCTCTAACGGATGTGCCAGTAAATAATGTCTAAATTTCTGGGTGGCGAATACTAAAGCGAGACAGTGCTTTTCCAACGATGTGTATCACGACTCTGGTCCCTTAAGTACACGACTGATATAGTAAACAGGTTTTTCTTCCCCTTCATGTTCCTGGGCCAACAGAGCTCCCACGAATTTATTGGTAGAAGTGAGATACATTATCAACGGTTTTCCTGGCTCGGGTGCTACCATCATTTTTGGTGATGCCAAAATCTTCTTGATTTTCTCAAAAGCCTCTTGCTGCTATTCTCCCCAGCTATATATAGATTTTTCTTTCAACAAAGGCATGAGTGGGTGAGTTACCTCTGCCAGTGTTGGGATAAACCTCCTCAGATAAGATATCTTCCCTATAAAAATTTTCAACATTTTGCGAGTTGTGGGTGGAGCCATTTCTAATATTGCCTTAGCCTTTGTCGGGTCCATATCAATACCCTGTCGATGTACGACACACCCCAAGAACTTTCCTTCTGGTACTCCAAAGGCACATTTGAGGGGATTCATCTTTAAATTATACTTGCGACATCGTTGCAGTACTTTTCTTAAATCACCCACATGATCATGCACGGCTTTGGACTTTATCACCAAGTCATTCACATAGTCCTCCACAGTTTTATGCATCAAGTCATGAAATATTGTTGTCATGGCACGTTGATACGTAGCCCCAACATTTTTAAGTCCAAATGGCATGACCATATAATGAAAATTCCCCATTAGGGTGCGAAAATCAGTTTTCTCAGCGTCTTCCGACACCATCTTGATCTGATTGTACCCGCTGAATCCATCCATTAATGAGAAAAGTTTTTGTCCTGAGGTTGCATCCACCATGGTGTCAATTTTGGGTAGAGGGAAGTCATCCTTTGGGCAATTCTTATTGAGATCGCGATAATCTACACATACGCGGATCTGCCCAGTCTTCTTCTTTACATGCACAATGTTCGCGAGCCAAGTCGGATGTTGGGTTGGCTTGATGAACCCTGTTTTCAGCAACTTCTCCACCTTTGCCTTAATTTGTACCTCTAAATCGGGATGAAATACTCATTGCTTTTGCTTCTTTGGTTCTAATGCGGGATGCACATGAAGATGGTGGCTTACCAGTCTAACATTGAGTCCCGACATTTAACTATAATCCTAGGCAAAGACGTCCCGAAAATCCTTGAGCAATTATATCAAAGCACTCTTAGTTTCATCGGGCAGCGTACTACTTATGAAGGTAGGTCGCGGATCTGTGCCATCACCTATGTCCACTTCACATAAACTATGCTCTGGTCGTGGATTGGTTTTGAGTGCTTCAAGCTCCGTGACCAACTTCCTTTGTGCATCTACTTTTTTAATCCCCGGGTTGGTGCCAACTGTGCAAGCTCCTGACCCTCAATCCCATCATAATTTGTACACTACTCATCCATCGGGCATTTTGACCCGCGACCAACTCACCTCTTTAAGCTTCCGTTTAGCTGAACTTCCTTTTTCCAGTTCATTCCATTCTGGTAATGGCGTAGCAAAAACGCTGGGCCCATCATCCTCATTGTACTCTGAGAAATAGACTGCATCCGCGAAATGGGCCTTTGATACGTAGAAAGGGCTCTTAGATGCCTTTACAGTCATTATTCCTTCTCCCCGATTGGCCTTCATCACTTGATGATAGGATGACGACACTACGCCATATGCATGTAGCCACGGTCTGCCCAACAACAATTGATATGAGGGTTCCCCTTTGATGACATGAAACTTGGTGGGCCCCCTGATCTTCCCAATTTTGAGATCCAATGTCGCGAATCCCATAGTGGCCTGCTGGTCTCCATTAAAATCAATAACTGTAATAGTATGATTCACGATTTTGCTTTCAGAGAAATCGATAATTTGCAAAGTGGCTAGTGGGATCAAATTAACTGAAGATACCCCATCCAAGAAAGCTCGTTTCATCTCCCGACCATTTACAGTGGCTGGTACATATAGAGGCCGGTTGTGGAGGAAAGGCAGTTGTCTGTCTACTTCAGAAAATGTGATCTTACTAGAGGCTTTCTCATGCTGCGGAATCACAATGGTATGATTGAGTGCGGAAACTGTTTGCTCTTTCAAGAACTCTTTCACATGTTCCTGTATTGGGAGTTCGTTGAAGAAAATGTCTATCTTAGCATTCTCCTTTGCTTCACGCACTGGTGGGCATTCATACTTGGCGGCATTGGTCATATCCAAGTCTCCGATGCTATTTTCCGGCAGTCACCACGGCTACATGTGCAGGGAAAGGCTCATGAACTACATTCTTCGCCACTTCCAAGTTTCCAATGCTATTTTTCGGTGTACTAATCCACGAAACGCCCAATAGCCCATCAGGGAATGCCGAACAGTCCTGTGATAGGGACAATAGTTGCTCTTCATCCTTTCCTCTCTTGGCGGCACCCTTTGCATTGGAGGTAGCGATATGACATGATCTGCAATCCATTGATTCAGTAAAGCAACTGCCTCTTTTTCACTGAAAGGTAAAAGAGGTGGTTCAGATCTTCTGGCATGCTCTTCTCTGGGCCTTTCGTTCTGCGCTGCTGCTACCATTGACACCCGCCTAGTACTGATATTTGGTCGTGTCGGGGGAGCCAAAACTTCTCCCAATCTTCGCGCATTATCAACAAGTGCAGAAAAAGTTTTGAACTCGTGATTGACCAAATGCACTTTGTATTCCCGCAACATTCCTTCTATACAAATTTTGATCAATTGGAGTTCGGAAATTGGCTCATGGCATTGCAGAGCAGCTTCGTGAAATCTCCTGACATAGATTGCCGCTTCTTCCCCAAAGCGTTGTCTTTGCCTTGTAAGTGAAATCATCGAGACCTCCTCATCTACCTGGAAAAACTTGGTGTAGAATTTGAGCACCATATCCGTCCAACTGGACACCGAAACTGGAGCGAGACCATTATACCATGTGTATGCAGTTCCAATTAGAGGCTTGGAGAATTCTCTAAGTTTCAAATACTCGTTGTTTTTGTGGGGTCCCATGGCATCCACGAACCTGGATATGTGCTCCCTTACGTTTCCCTTCTTGCCATCAAATTGATGGAAACTTGGTGTTCCATAATCTTCCGGATAAGGGAAAGCCATAATGCTGGATTGGTACTGTGGGGAAATTTCCACTTCCTCTATTTCAGAATTCTCGTTCAAGATAGCTGGTAGCTGCTCCTTGATGATATATGATTCTTTCTCTAGCGCCTCTGATCGCGCCCGTGGTGCCTCCCAAAAAAGCTTATGTGCTGATAATTCTGGTATGGCATGATTATCCATCCGTGGTGATTCAAGATTTGGTGTTGAAACACGCGAGGCCTCCATGAAATGAAGTATAGCCTTTTGCGTTTCTTGGATGCTGATAAGAGTTTGCAACAAAACTGATGGCAATTCTGCTGAATTTTGTGTTGGCTCTGCCATCGGAAGAGTTTCTGCCTGATCCGCACCACCATTCGTGCGACGATGATGTCTTCGCGCTGGTGGGACTGGTTCACCTCCTTGCGTCTGTGTTGCTACCTCCTCTTCAGCTTGCTTGGTGTGCCGGGTCGGTTGTCGACCTCTCCGGCGAGTCTGACGAGGCTCTACTTGTGTAGAAGACATCTTCTCCCCAGCAGAGTCGCCTTCAATATAGGGGTTCGAATTGATTAAATGATATGAAGATAGTTTTTACACAAGTTCGTCAGTAAAATAATGGCACTGATGCTTTTATTGCTTTCGATTGCTTTACAGAGAAATGGAAGAGAAAATAGTAGTTATAAGTGTTTGCGAAATACTTTCTCCCTTAGTCTCCAAAAAGTCCCCTTGAAGTGAGCTCTCGCACTTCTATTTATAGACGTTAGTGTCCAGTAGTCCTCGCGGATTGCACTGCCATGTCAGCACCTGTCTCGTGACATGGATCCTGCCATACCAATCCGCGCCATAAATAACTTGCATAGTATCATCTCGCGCCCTTGACTACGCAAAATGGATTCGCGTAATCCCTTGCGCGGATCATACTGTTCTTCGTGAGCTGTGATCCGCGCCTGTTTCATCGCGGATTAGATTTTTCCTTAGCCAAGGAACCATGTTGTATAGCTTTGCTGGGTCATAACCTTTTACATGCATACCTTTTTCTTGACCCTGAATACTATCGGCCTCTCTAAGGTACTTTTGCTTAAGACAACGTAAATAAGGTCGCGACCCACTATTTACATATCCTAAGCATTTCCCCTAGATTCTGAATAGTACTCCCTACACGAGCAGCATTTAGGGTTATGAGTTCAGATCCGAGCTATAAACACATCAGTCCCAAATACCTCCCTCTGTATAATGCAAGCTCTCGCATACAAACCTTATTTGGGCCATTTTCCCAAATAAGGTAAACCTTGGACCAATCTCCCAATTAAATATATCCTTGGGCCAATCTCCTAAATAAATAAATCCTTGCGGATTAACCTTTACAATACTCTTTTCATGGCAGCATATTTATAGGGTTATAATTTTTTAATGAAATAATCGTATTAAACTAAATGTTCAACCATTTATAATTTTTGATGAAATAATCGTATTATATGTATTGATTGCAAATGTTCAAATAGGAATTGGTAAGTGCACAATTATAATTTTAAAATTGAAAATTAGTAGTTAGAGAATTATAGTTTTGTAAAAACAATTAGGGAGTTATATGAAAATATTTATTGTAATTAAAATGATATTTTACTTATTATCTTTTTGAAGACAAATAATTGTAATTGAAACCAATAATCCATTGAATATCATCACTTTTTGTATTTTGTATCTAAAAAAAACAATTGTATTTTCGAAATTTTGAAAAAAATCCTTAAAACTATGCATTTTAATAATATTTAGTCTATAAATACATGATAATTAAAACTATGCATGGAGTGCTTAATGTTTATTACAACCACCTCCCCTAACTTCCACAAGTGAACTCAATGCACCCCTAGCTGTTAAACTTAAAAGTGCAAACCAAAATTTAAAAAATGGCAAAAAAATGTCCTCAACATTGTATGAAGAGAGAGCCTTGTGCATGTATTTGTAAAGCTAAAAACTCAACTAAAACACCATTGAAATTTATGGCCCTTGTGAGTACAATTTATCTAGACTCTATAGCCCAATTATATGTGTTCTAGTGTTTATGCGCGTGTATATAAATTATGTATACATACACATCACAAACATATTAGTTACAATATTCAATTATAAGTAAACATTAAAAATACCATATGTTCGTTGTTGAAAATCACTTATGATGATTGTAATAACCCATGATCACTCTCAAATATATGAAAAACAAATTTCTTCTATTTCAAATACAAAACAGAGTACAAATGATTTCTCACACTACAATTTATTTCTTATACTTGATGCTTAATACAATACCATCCCACCCATATATATAGAATTGAAAGATAGAAACTGACAAAGCAAATCAACAAACTAAATCTTCATTTCCAGACATTTTTTACTTAAGTAGATATGAGCGTGCAAATCTCACGCATGGTTTTGGGGCAACAAATCTTGACCTTTGGGGTGGTGCATGCATAGAGCTTTCTTTGGATGTGGATGATTAAGTTTACTTTTCAATATTCCCCCTTAAACTTGATTCTCCATACTTCTGCATTCCTAGCATCATCTTCAGTCTGTTGAACATGTCTTGCTTCAATGACTTTGTAAAAATATCTGCAATTTGATCATTTGTCTTGCAAGATATTAATTTCACTTCTCTGTTCTGCACATGCTCCCAGATGGAATGATACCGTGTATCAATATGCTTGCTTCGTTCATGAAAGACTGGATTCTTTGCAAGTGCAATTGCTGAACGATTATCAATGAAAATCTCTGTAGGTTTTTCTTGTGCAAAACACAAATGCTCCAACACATTTCTCAACCAAATAGCATGACACAAAGTTGATCTAGCTACTACGTATTTAGCTTCGCATGATGATAACGTTACTATCGGTTGTTTCTTGGATGACCATGTGAATGTTGTATCTCCAATGAAAAACACAAATCCAGTTGTGCTTTTTATTTAATCTAAATCTCTACCCCAATCACTATCTGAATAACCTGTGAATCTTAATTCATCAGTTGAGGTATATAGCAAGCCAAATTTATCGTACCTTTGATGTAGCGGAATATTCCCTTTGCAGCATTCAGATATGATTGATTTGGTTCCTCCATGTATCTGCTGATCAATCCAACTCCGTAGAGTATATCTGGTCTGGTACAAGTCAGATACCGAAGACTTCCAACTAAACTTTTGAAGTATGTTGGATCAACATTTCCTCCGCCTTCATTCTTTCTGAGTTCCACGCTGCTGTCCATCGGAGTTGATACTGGATTGCACGATTCCATTATGAACTTTTTTAGAATCTCCTTTACATATCTATTTTGGCAGATCGAGATTCATTCAGCATTCTTCTTCACTTTAATTCCAAGAAAGTGTGACATCAGACCTATGTATGTCATCTCGAATTCTTGAATCATGGTTTTCTTGAATTCTTCAAACATGGTTGGGTTGTTTCCTATGAAGATCAAATCATCAACATACAGACCTACAAATAGTATGCTTTCTTCAGGTACAATGCATGCTCATATGGACATTTCTCGAACCCATTATCATGGAAATACTTGTCAATTATTGTATTCCATGCACGTGGAACTTGCTTCAGTACATAGAGAGCTTTCTTCAATATGTACACCTTGTCTTCATGTTCGTCATTTGTATATCCTAGCGGTTGTTCGACATAGATTTCTTCTTCTAGAAATCCGTTCAGAAATGCTGACTTCATATCAAGTTGGTACAACTTTCATATATTCTAAGCAGCAATAGATATCATTAACCTGATTGTCTCTAATCGGGCAATAGGAGCAAATACTTCACCATAGTTTAGTCCTTGTCTCTGTTTGTAGCCTTTTGCAACTAGGCGAGCTTTATATCTCTAAACTTCACCTTTTTCATTCTTCTTTGTCTTGTAGACCCATTTGACTCCAATAAGCTTTTGACCTTTTGGAAGACTACACAACTCCATGTGTCATTCTTGTCTATGGCCCTGATTTCTTCATCCATTGCTGACTTCCACTTCTTCTCTTAGATGGCTTATGTGAAGTTGACAGGATCACTATCCAAAAATAGGAATAGCAAATTCTAGTCTTGATCTTCTTCAGTGGCTTCATATAGTTCCCTCAGGCTTCTCACTTTTTTGGGTCTTTCACTTGATCTTTCATCTGGTGATGATGATGATAAAGGATCATTTCTTGCAAGTATAGGAAATTGATGTGGTAGAATTTGCGGCTCCATTGCAACTTCTTTTTCTACTTTTTCATCTTCTTCAAGTACAAGCTCCTTGGTTTTTTCATCTTCATTTTGATCCCAACTCCAAGCTTCATTTTCTTCAAAGATCACGTCCCTGCTCATAATTACTTCATTGGTGATGGGATCAAACAACTTATATCCCATTATTCTATCACCATATCTGATAAAGATACATTTCGGTCCTTTGTCGTCGAGCTTGGTTCTTCTGGCTTCTGGAATCTTGGTGTAAGCAATACATCCAAAAATTCTAAGGTGATTGACGCTCGACTTGTATGAACTCCAGGTTTCTTCAGGTGTCTTGAACTGGAGTCTTCTGGTTGGACACCTATTCGCTAGATAGACAGCACAAGATACCGCTTCAGCCCAAAATTCCTTAGGCATTGACTTTCCTTTCAGCATACTTTTGACCATGTCCAAAATCGTGCGATTCTTCCTTTCAGAAACACCATTTAGCTGAGGTGTATAGGATGGTGTTGTTTGTTGTCGGATGTCATGCTCCTTGCAGTAATTCTGGAATGCATTCGACATATATTATCCTCCTTGATCTGATCGCAACATCTTGATATTGTGGCCGCTCTACTTCTCAACAAGAGCTTTAAAATCTTGGAACTTGTCAAATACTTTTGATTTCTTCTGCAAGAAGTATACCCATGTCTTTCTGCTATAATCATCAGTGAAGGTAAGAAAATACCTGTTTTTTTCATATGATATTGGCTTCAATAGACCACACATATCTGTGTGAACGAGCTCCAGCAGATTTGTTGATCGCCATCTGACTTCTTTAGTAAAGCTCAGTCTATGATGTTTCCCAAGTACACAACATTCACATACTTCATTAGGACGGTTGATGTAGGGTAATCCCTTCACCATCTGCTTGCTTGCGAGCAGCTTCAGGCCCTCAAAGTTGAGATGTCCGTATCTCAAATGTCATAACCAGTCATTGTCTTTAGCAACTTCACTTAAACACTTTGCTGCATCGTGCTGGATATGAATAGGAAACATCCTATTCTTTTACATCTTTATCCGGGCAATGAGATTTTCATTTGTATCTTTAATTGTTAGACACAAATCCTTCATGCTGATATCATAGCCTTTCTTCAGGAGCTGTCTGAGACTCAAAATATTGTTCTTTATATCTAGAACATAGTAAACATTGGATATGAAGTCATGGTCTCCATTCTTAAGCTTGATCAGAGTATTGCCCTTTCCTTTTACTGGGATTTTTCTAACATCACCAAATGAGACTTGTCCTTGCCTAGTCTCGTCAAGCTCGACAAACATGTGTTTGTTTCCACACATGTGATTGCTGGCTCCTAAATCTAGATACAATATACCTTCGTCATCGGTATTTTCATTTTGAACCATCAACAACATTGATCTCGGTTCATTTTCTTCTTTCTCGACAAAATTTACTTGTTCGCCTCCTTCAACAATTGCCTTTCCTCTGCATTCGTTGCTGTAGTGGCCATACTTGTTGCAATTATAGCATTGCACATTGCTTTTGTCATAATTCTGGCGATTATTGAAGTTGTTTCCACGGCCTCGTCCTCGTCCTCGTTCTCTGAAAGATTGATTTATTTTGCCTTGATTATTTCTTTCGGTATTGAAATTAGTTCTTCCACCGCCGCCTTTGGATCTAGCACCTCGTCCTCGATAGCCACGACCTCTACCTCGGCCTCTTTGCGAACTTCCCCATCACTCTTTTTTATTTTCTTTAAATATTAGATTTGACTAAAGAGCTTGATCTAGAGTACCTAAGGTATTCTTCTTGTTGATTCTTTATTCGTGAATTTCTAACGTGGCCAACAGCTCGTCTACTGTCATTGCATCAAGGTCCTTTGATTCGTCAATAGCAACAACTACATGCTCGAACTTTGAGTTGAGGGATCGCATAATCTTTTCAAGCACAGGAACATCTTCAATCTTGTCGCCATATCTTCTGATTTGATTCACAATAGTCAATGTTCTGGTAAAGTACTCAGAAATTGACTTCGTGTCTTTTATTTGCAACAGTTCAAATTCACCATTTAAAACTTGGAGTCGAACTTTAACTGTTTTTTCAATTCCTCAATGTGCTTTTCGAAGAATTTCCCATGCTTGCTTGGCAGTGTTGACGGCTGAGATCTTTTCAAAACTTGCTTCATCGATACTTTGATAAAGTAGGTACAACGCCTTCTTGTCCTTTTTTCGGGCCTCTTTGAGCATGGCCTTTTAGGTCTCACTCAATCGATCTTCATTTTATTTTGAAATTGGCTCGTCATAACCGGTCTCGATAAAGTCCCACAAATCTTGTGAGGCAAAAAGGACTTTCATTTGGATAGAACAATTCTCGTAATTGGTTTTATCCAAGCGCGGAAGCTGGGGCTGGAAAAAATTGCTGGAGGACGCCATCGGATTTACTTAAGCACTTGAGGTGCTTAGTTCTGAAAACCGGTGTTGAATCTGGTCAAACTAACTACACGGTTGCGTCCGGAGTGTTCTGTTTAGTTAAATTGGTAATTTTCCAGAACATTTGCTGACATGGCACTGTGCTGATGTGGAGGTTGGCGTGGCAGGTGACGTCACTGATAACGTGGCACTATGCTGACGTGGCGGATGACGTGGCAGCTGACGTGTCAAGGGGATGACATCACTACTGATGTGGTAGGCGCATGGGGTAAACGCGCGTCCAGAGGTTGAAGATGACTTAACGCGTGGGCTGCGCGTCGTCTTCACTCGCCGATCTTGGGGAGGTGCGTGAGGCTACGTCTGAAGGAGTTTTGCCGCATTATTTTCGCCATTACGTTCCTACTGGAACAAGGAAGCTAGATCTATGCTCAAACTTGTGGTTTGAACACCTATGACTTACGAATAGGCTTTGAAAGGTTCGGCTCTGTTTTTGTTCTTCACTTCTGGGCTTGCTCAAGCTTCACTCTAGCTCTGATACCATGTTGAAAATCACTTATGGTGATTGTAATAACCCAGGATCACTATCAAATATATGAAAAACAAACTTCTTCTATTTCAAATACAAAACAGAGTACAAACGATTTCTCACACTACAATTTATTTATTAGCTTCTTACTTGATGCTTAATACAATACCATCCTACCCATATATATAGAATTGAAAGATAGAAACTGACAAAGCAAATCAACGAACTAAATCTTCATTTGCAAACATTTTTTACTTGAGTAGATATGAGCGTGCAAATCTCATACATGGTTTTGGTGTAACAAATCTTGACCTTTGGGGGTGCATGCATGGAGCTTTCTTTGGATGTGGATGATTAAGTTTACTTTTCAACATTCGTTTCCCTTGTGAATTTGATAGTCGGAAGTATACATTCGATCAAATCTCATCACCAATCGATGTGAGTTAAGGTGGGCCTTAAATGTGCCTTCAACACTGATTCAACTACAGATAATTTCAGGCCGAACTTGAGATCCACCAGATGTCAACCAAACTTTGCCTAAAAAAGCTCAGTACTTGGGCTCAATTTGACTCATTTACATCCCTCGATCTCCCCAAAACCCCAAGCAAATACTTAAAAAATGATATAAGGAGTTAGAAAGGGGAATAAATTATATATATACATATATATAACACAGAGAGTGGACTATTGTTAGAGATGTCCCACATCGAATACGAATAGGATAAATGAATGGATTTATAATGGGTGGATATTAGCCTCACTCATCAACTTAAGCTTTTGGATCGAACTGCGAAACATTCACCCATTATAGTTAGTATGAGAGCCAAAACCAATCCTTGATCCGGTTCCACGTCAAACACTCGCTTGGGTTCTTGCACCTCAGGCGAGTCCAGGTCCAAGGCGGGCAGGCAGGGTGGTCCGACCGCAACGACGGCGTTGCGAGGGTTCGGATGGTGGGTGGATGTTAGCCTCACCCGTAAGCTTCAGCTTTTGGGTCGAATCGCGAAGCATTCACCCATTACATTTGGTATCAGAGCCAGACCCAGTCCTGTGAGTCCGGATCCAAGACGAGCAGACATGGTGGTCCGATCGCAACGAGGGCGTTACACAGGTTCGGATGGGGAAGAATATTAGAGGTGTCCCACATCTGATACGGATGAGAAAAAAATGAATAAATTTATAATGGGTGAATGTTAGTTTTACTAAGCTTTTGGGTCGAACCGCGAAACATTCATCTGTTACAACTATTAACAGCCAAGCGTCAGTAAAAGTTGAACAGTCAGCATGGTGTAATCATCAAACGCATAGAAATGTTAATGTAAATCAAATATTTATATCTCTTTCGTACTTTTTAATAGTTGTAAAGATGACCACAGACTGCATCTACAGCTGCCTCAGCAGGGCCCTTAATCGTAACTAGAGATGATTCAATTAAACGCCCATATCTTTGCACGAGCTATTAGATGAGGATGATATACATCAGCTTCAGTAATTAGCTTTCGTACAGTCTCCATTGAAAGCTGCCTGTCAGCTTGCAACCTTTTCAAAGCAGCAGGAAGCTGATTATCAAAGACGACCTATATTTTATCACCTCCTGGGCGTCTGCAGAAATTAATAACCATCGAAACAAATAGTGAGATCGGGTATTTAACATTGAATGGATACAATGACTACAGCGCCACAATAAATAGACATACTTTACTTACATGCCATCAAACATATTCTTTGAAATTGTAATCAAAACCACGACAAATTTCCATAAACATGTACAATTTTCCCTGCTCCTGCTAAACAGATAAAGCCTTTTTATGTTTTGGATCGACACAACTCAAAGCATCATACTATCGTTATTGCATGTGAACTTCTCTAACATTTCAAAGATAACTAATTGCTATAAAACTTTCAGTAGCAGTTATAGAGGTGATGGAGGGTTACATATAGTAGATATACAGAGAACTTTGGGATGTACTCGTACTGATGGAAGAAAATTGAAATGAAGTGCTGTTTTATTATCACCTCCTGGTACATTTTCATGAAAAGGTCATATTCAGAGTGTAACTATGAGAATTGAGCTACAAATCAACTTAGTCCTTCCTCGATTTACTGGAAATAACCCACATGCCTTTTATATTTATAGTACACGCATCGGATATAAGAATTTTACACAATTTAAAATCAGTGCAATGCTGAGAGGAACGATTCAGTATACATATTTATATTGATATTGATACCGAAATCCTGCTTTGATAGATTGTGAAATAAAATAATGAGATATTATCAAATTATTATGTTGGACATTCAAAAGCAAACTCACTTCAACTGCATCACATCAGTACCCTTCTCCATAAGATCAATCTTTGTCACAACTCCAAATGTCCTCTCCCCTGGAAACATGAGAGCATAACTTTATCATCAATGTGTCACAAGGAACAAAGTTGATCACGTAGTCATCATCATAATTGCTAACCCTCCCTAAATGTGTTAGTTATTACTAATGTAAATTTATGGAATGTGTTGAAACCAAAGATGAATCGCAAATAATAAAAACAGTAAATAATCAAGAACACACAAGATTTATCGTGATTCAGTCAATTTGACATACGCCCACCAGAGCAGTCTTTGTATTTCACTTATCAATAAATTATGATTACAATGATATATATATAAACTTAATTTATATGTACTAGTAAAATACTAAAATCTCCATTTGGACTCAGGGCCTTCCTGGATTATTAGTCATAACCCAACATAATGGCTTATATTACTCGTAATTTTTTATTTACTTATTTATTTTAGGGTAAATAGCTTAAAACTCTCCTCGAGTTTACTCTCTTTCCTTACTATACATTCTTAACTAAATTTAGCCCCCTAAACTTTTATTTTTTTGCACCATGGGCTTGCCCTCCAAACATTTTATATTTTCACATTACATTTAACCCTCTTATAGGGTCAAGTGCAAAAAACCAATTTGCCCCAATTCTATTATAAAAGACTATCATACCCTTACTATTTCTTAATTCTTTAAATTACAAAAATATTATTTCTTTTAGTTAGAATATTAATTATACAATTTACCTATAATGTATTAGACTAAATATACTCTCACATGCTAATTTTTTTTTATCAGTTTTAATTATTTTATTTGTAAATCAATTAACTTGTTATTAAATTTTAGTTTGATTTAAATCATAAAACTCATTATCCTAATTAATTTTTTATGTTAAATGAAACTTTCTTTTCATAAAAATATATTCATAAATAAATCACAAATTACTTAATAATAAACACCTGTTAATTTTCTCATGTTATATATATATAGGGATGGCAACGGGTGCGGTTTTGGGCGGGTGTACCTTGCCCCACCCCAACAACCGTTAAGAAATCCCCACCCCATTCCTGCCCAAAACCGGCTAAACGGGGTAGGAGGTCACCCCGTCCCCGTTGGATTTTTTAAAACCATTGGGTGCCCGCGGGTACCCGCTAACAACTGAAATTTTTGAATATTTCACTTTAAAATTAAACAATTTCACAAAATCATATACTTCAAACACGAAATTCAAGATTATAGAAACTAAATAAACATCAAATTATCCAACATTCCAAATTATAATACATTTTACGGAAAATAACAACAAAGAAGTTTGTCCAATATTACGTTCACTTCAATCTAGACAACAACAAAAATAAAATTTAGGATTAGTAGGTTACACTTATTTTTTATTATAATATGTCTAAACAGGGCGGGGACACCTAAAACCGTCCCCGTCCTGTTTATGTGAGGGTTTTTTCCCCAACTTCATCCCCACCCATATAGTATAAACGGGGCACCCAAAACCGTTATAAACGTGGCGGGGCGGGACGGGGCAAATTGTCATCCCTATATATATAACATGAGAAAATAAGTATACCGAAGATTTCTACTCCAAAAGCTCTTATCGGTAAGTCTCTTGTTATCTCTTATTCTTTGGTATTAGCTCTGGCTTTCTGGGTTTTAGCTTCTAAGATGTTTAAAACAATTGTCTACCTAGGTTTTTCTTCTTTTTTTTTTTGTCAAATTTAGCTCTTACTGAGAAAGAAAGACCATAACTAAAACACCAAGCATTTTTCTAGGAAATGACTTCAGTGCCTTTTATACACACAGAAATAGACAATAAAATGGTGGTTGCAAATGTATTCTTTAAAGATTTAAATGTTTAACCGGTATGCCTTTAGTTGATTTTCTATAATTTTTTGGGAAAAAAAACAAAATCAAGTGTTGTATAATTTGGAAGATGATAAATAGGGGATGTGAGAGGAACAAGATTTAAGTTCAATTACATGATATGATTTCAGTACCTGGGGTTTCAGATTTGGATATTATCATTTTTTTAATGTTTGTCTTCTTTCCGAGAATGAGTTTTATTTGCTTCTTATTATTTGGGTGTTCATTATCTTGTGTTGGATGGGAACTTGGTAGGTTCTTTGGTTAAATATACAATTAGGGCATTTGAGTGCATGTCCATACATTTAGTAGGTTCTATGAAATTTCTAAATTTCATATGCATTGATGATCGGTTTAGCATGTACTCTACATGTTAAACCGAACTATATATATATATATATATATATATATAACATAAGAAAATTATAAATGAACTATATACATATATAATATGAGAACATTAATAGGTGTTTATTATTAAGTAATTTGCGATTTATTTATGAATATATTTTTATGAAAAGAAAGTTTCATTTGGCATAAAAAAAATTAATTAGGATAATGAGTTTTATGATTTAAATCAAACTAAAATTTAATAACAAGTTAATTGATTTACAAATAAAATAATTAAAACTTATAAATTTATTTATTTTAGCATTTGAGAGTATATTTAGTCTAATACATTAAAGGTAAATGGTATAATTAATATTCTAACTAAAAGAAATAATATTTTTGTAATTTAAAGAATTAAGAAATATAATAGTAAGGGTATGATAGTCTTTTATAATAGAATTGTGGCAAATTGATTTTTTGCACTTGATCCTATAAGAGGGTTAAATGCAAGATGAAAATATAAAAAGTTTGGAGGGTAAAAAGGTAAAAAGTTTGGAGGGCAAGTCTATGGTGCAAAAAAATGAAAGTTTAGGGGGTTAAATTTAGTTGAGGGGGTATAGTAGAGAAAGAGAATAGACTTGAGGGGGGGTTTAAGCTATTTACCCTTTATTTTATGAAGTACAACTATCTTTATTCCTTCAATAGTTTTGTATTTTCATTTATTCTAACATTACAACTCTTTAAAGTTCCTCCATAAAAACTAAAATGTAATGATGATTGCCAAAATACACTAAATATTATCTTACCCATGTTCTGATGACCACCGCTACCACTTTTTACCTAGCGTTCAAGTCATAATCCCATCTTAAGCCCTTAAGAACCCCAATAAAATTCAAATCTTCTTTTTTCACTCAGTCATTTCCCATTATTAGTTTCTTCTATTGAAATTTTATTTCACTTTTTAGCCAAAAAAAATAAATAAAAAGTTCCTTGAAAATTAAACTATGAGATAGAGTTATCTGTCTCCTGCTTCGTTAGGATTTAATATGTTGCCGAATAGGTGTCATATGACTGTGTCACTTCGAACACTACATTCACACTTTATTCTAAGCATCCATATCCTAGGAATGTTTAGTGATACCTTTTGCTCTAACCGATGACCAATCGATTAGTATTACACAGAAGAAATGAATTATAGTCAGTAATACAATTAGATCCGTTCCATATATGGGAAGCAAATGCTAAAAGGTATTTGCCTCTGAACACAATTCCAAAACACCTATTCACTTTCCTATCTTTCTAAGTATTAATTAACAAGTTGCTTTAGGAATTTCCTACCTAGACTTTTTCTAAATATTTCCAAGACTTGGAACTTGATAAAGTTTACTACCAAACTGCGTATATCTGCGAACAATCGTTCTCCCGAAGTGTTCTGCATATTAGAAACAAGATTACACCACTACAGACAGCAGCCTGCTCAAATGAAGACATGTTCTGTCCATCAACTACATTTTATTATTTCTCCAATTTAGGCCCATTTTTCCACCTAGCCTATTAGAAGCAAGCAAAAGCCCAGCAAGCGGAAGCCCAGAAAGCAAAACCAGGGGGCAACGACCCAACCATCAAAGCCCAACAAGCACTAGCACAAGCCATTACAAAATTCAAAAATGAAAACGGTCTAATAATCATCATGATTATGGTGGGAGGAAATCACTCACCCAATTCATTACCATAATTCCTCCATTAATTCAGATCCACAATTGTTGCTGCAATTCATGTATAAATAGACATGTAAATATTCAATGAAAGGCATCCAATTCTCTCTAAATCTATTTTTCTCCATTGTTTTACTTTTCTTTTCAAGTGTATATATTCGATCCTTTGGTTTTGCTTCGGCGACAAAGATCGGGTTCACATCCGACTTATCATATTATTAACCCTGCTTAAATATCTTTGTTTTTTCGCATCTTATTGCAGCAAGTTATCCAATTACAAACCACAATAATTACAATTGGGAGGCACAGATCAGTCAGCCGAAATTTTCAAGGAACCACTTACTACCGAAAAGGTTTACGGGAACCTTCTCTTTTTTTCTTTTCTTTTCTTTTTTTTTTTTTTTGTTGGAAAGAAGAAGGCTAAGTTCAACAATCTTACCTTTGCGGTCTGCTTCACGAGAGATTTTAATTGCGTCAAAGGTGGCAAGATCCTGATTGGCGGGAGAGCGAAGTTCATCTTGCACTTGACATCACTGCCCTGATTCTCAAATACACATATTTATTTATTTTCAACTCACTATTTCTGAAAATACTAATAGACACCAAAAGAAATTCTCATCAGCTTAGGTCTAAACACCCAGAAACGAAAAACTTCCAGAATGGTGAAAATAAACTCACCTTCTCAATATAGGACCGAAGCATATTCTCAATGTCTTGCACAATGCTGTCAGGCTGACCCTCTAATCCAATAAAAAATTACCGATTCATCAGTATTTATCTTTTATTTCTAAGAAGCAAGAATGGGGGTGGGGGAGAGGACAAGGGATGCTCCACTCACCGACATCTACTTTTGTAAGTCAGGGAAGATCAATCAGTTTCAAGTTCACAACTGCAGAAGTCGAACAATCAGAACATCAGAAAGTAACTAGAAATTTCCACATCTAGCAATTAGCAGAAATTTCTGATTAAGGTCCAATGTTTCTCATGTGCCAATGGGTAAGAGAACGAGACGACAGAAAGATGAAAGGAGTTCTCAAGTACGCACAGCACGGCAATTTGACAACTTAGGACCGAGAACAGTACATCCCAAAGGACAAAATTGCTAGTCAAAACAACAAAATTTAGGTCGACTTTGAAAGTTAATCACAGCAAACATCAGTAAACAACTCCTTTTAAGTTCAAAAGGCATCCACACACACACTCTACAGGGGACTGCCCATGTTTAAATTATAGATTAATCATGTCAACATGTGACTCTTTAACTACATTCAATCTCTGAGTTGCCTAAAATATTATGCAAAACTCAAATCGGAATCGTTCACCCACCTCTCTTCTTGACACAAATTCAAACATCTAGTTTTCATTCCTTTCTCCTGTTAAGGTTTTTTAGATCTTTTTTCCAAACTTTCTGTGCTTGATTTATGACATATAACATATATGATGTGAACTAGCCCCAGTAAGTGCAATTTTTGTCTTCCGTTCTAGGTATATACATGTGCTGATGCACACACATAAACTTCACAACTCTTGTCATATTTGTGCCATGAATAGGTTCAAATTTGCATGTGTCCAACCCTACCGGGGATGAAGCCGATACTGAAGTGGACTCCTATTAGTCATTAGACATATCACATATCAACCTCTGCAGAAATGGTGGCGAGCAGGAGAGCAAAGTTTAACCTAAATACCAATGGTGTAAAAGCTTGCACCAGAGAGAGCGAAAGAGAGCATCCATACGGGGGAAATATTGGTTGTTAGGTTAACATCCTCAAGGAAAGGTGATGACACCATCCTATGTGCCTTAAGTGTACTCTCTCAAGTAGAGACTATTGCTTCAACCACTGTAAAATTTTTTTAGTTATTTGCATATTTTTTCTTTTCCCTTTACGCAATCTCTTTTGCCAGAAGATCCTCCACATTCTATATTCTAAATTTTCTTCGCCTTATTTAAGTTAATAAACCCCATCCAAAAGTTCGAAATATTTACTCTCTTTTCCACCATCACCAATTACCTATAGAACACTCTATCCTCACACATTCCTCTCGATCCATCAAGCCTTCCAAAACCTATTTCTTGTTATATGCTAGAGATGCACTCAAAATTAAAATCAAACGCAAAAATGAAGTGGAGGGAATACTTATCAGATAGAGAGAGACGGAGAATTGGTAAACAGAGGCGAGACATGGGAAACCAATAGGTTCAAACTGGGAATAAATCAACTGGAATGTCTAGATGCACCAAAACATTCAACACAAACCTAAAAAGTTCTCTTGATGACAAATGTTTTTTATATTGTGATGGAAAGGAATCCATAAACATCTATGTAGAGATAAGGCACATATTTAATAGGCACACCAGTTAAATGAAGCATCACAAAGTCCCTCAAAAGTGCACAGCGGTAATCATACACCATGACTAAGATGAAATTCTTAATGCAGAAATGCAAGTGCATATAACCGATAAAATAACATAACCAGTGCCATGTGAAGATTCCGGCCTTCAAAGATTACAATTCTGTAAACAAAATTACGTCATGTAACAGAAGGATGTGAGTGGAAGTCATGAAAATTGATCCACAAACCAAATCATACCATTAGGAGGGTAGATACTGAGATGAATTGGTAGCAGCACCTGCACAAAATACAGTCTAGATTTTAGCACCCAAAACCGAACAAAGCAAATGAAAGGAGAGTCTAAGGCCAAAATTAAAAAAGATATAGAGGGAACCAAGTTAGAAAAACTAGTAGCATTACAGAGTGATAAACTATGGCCAAAAGGCAAATTCCAACTAGCATTAGAGAAAACTAGTCAAATTACACGCAACTGAGCACCAAAAGAACAGGGACTTCTTGAAAATTAATAATTGTACAAAAATAGATATTTCTTTGACAAGAATTATACCGAAATCAGTGAACCTCATTCTTGGGAGATGCATGAACTCTGCGTATTCTCTTCCTTCATCGATTTTATGAAGCTGTAGGACAAGAGGACGTCGGGTAACAACCCCAGCATTTGATATTTTCAGATCATCTCTACGTTCGCAAGATTTATATGTGACTTGGCAAATTATTCCGACATAAACAAGCAGAAAACTTATAAATGCCCTGTCAATGTATTAACAGGCTTAATAAGCAGATGCACGAGGCAAAAAGTCATTTCCCACAATGCTTTCCAATACCGAAGACTTCCCACAGCTCTACAAACCATTAGAAAAAAAAAAAAAATAGAAGGTGATCTTAAGCATGAAAGTAACATGAAAGAGTACCCTGAGAGCTGCATCATGTAAACCATCAGGAAAGAACAATCAATGCACAAATTACACTTCATGGACCCTCGAGAATGAAATATAGTTGTAATTTAGGATCATGACACTTGTCAAGGCTTTGCTGATATGTAGGAGAATTAGTATGAAATTCTCGAGTAGACAACCACAATAAAAATAATAAAAGAAAAGCTGATAAATTCACCACAAGGTAGACATTTTGCAAACAGTACTTGAGGAGCTGGAGAGGTGAGATTTTGAGATGCTTCAGTCAACAGGACAACTATATCATCAATGTCTTAGTGCTCAAAATCTTCATTTGGAAAGAGGAACAAGTAAAGAAGACGACGATGGCCGTGCTCTTCGTGCTGCTGCTGCTGTTGTTGTTCATAAGGTTTGTATTTTGCGGTTGACTCATAATCAACTGATATGCTAGCTTCTCCTTGACCCCACTCAGTCCGACTTCTTCAAGGCAGGGACTTGGTGGCATTGAACCGCAGTGGAAAAATATGTTGCTGCACAAAAAACTAAGAGCCAAACCGAACCGTACCGAGCCTATGGTCATTTTATTGAATAAAGACCATTTCACAAGCTTTCTAAATACTGAAATCTTACATCCTCACCCATCAACATATTTCTCAATTTCAGCCCATCTTAATTTACACATCATCGAACACAAAAGACCATATTCCTTAAACCTCAATAGATATTTCTTAATATCAACAAATTTCTCAATTTCAGCCCCTCATAATCATCTTTATTCCCACATCATCCAACACACTACATTCCTTTCATCAATTTATATCCACCGGCCACCCACCAACAAATTTCCCGATTTCAGCAGCAGCAGCATGTTCATACCACATATCATCCAACCCAAACGCCTATCTCCATACTGTTGGACCGAAATGCTAATCAAACACACACAAATACATAGACACAAGGATTTATATGTGGTTCCCCAATAAATGGGTACATCCACGGAGGGGTAGCTCAATGTATTTGCGAAATTCTCTCTCACCCTCACACTTGCTCTCTTTCACAGATTGAGCTTAACCTTGTATCACATATGCATGCCCATATATATAGGGTCTGAGATTGGGAGAAGAGGAAGCCAAGTTGTTGGCTACAACTTGCTGGCAATGAAGGTTATCATTTTGCTCACTTCAAGCCTCTTTCATTGACCTTTGTGATTCATGCATGTGAGAGGTGGCAATGGTGCTGGAAATGGGCAGAAGCTTCTTCTGTAAGTGGATGAGTTTGAGTCAATCATTCTACAAATCTCCACCGTGACGAAAACGAGTCCACTGATTGACGTTACCCCTATTACGCCATTTAGGCGCTCTGAGTCCGAGAGATATTGATCAAGTCCAAACAGTGTTGAAACTTGATCCCTATAACCACTTTGGTAAGCATGTCTGCACAATTATCTGCAGTCCCGATCTTCTGTAGTAGAATGTTCCCATCATCTACTATGTCTCAAACAAAGTGGAACCGAACATCAATATGCTTGGTACGACTGTAATGGACCTGGTTCTTTGCCAAACAAATGGCACTTTGACTATCACAAAAAACCTTCACGGTTTCTTGAAAAACACCCAAGTCTGTAGTCAACCCTTGAAGCCAAATAGCTTCCTTGAAAACTTCGGTTACAACCATATACTCCGCCTCTGTAGTAGACAGAGTCACCGTTAACTGTAATGTTGACCTCCAGTATACTGGTCCGCCTGCCATAGTGAAGACATAACCGGTAGTAGATCTTCTTTTATCAAGATCTTCAGCATAGTCGGAATCAACATATCCAACTAGATGTTTACCCACTGTCTTCTCTCTCTCGAACTTTAAACCGACATCTACAATACCATGAATGTACCGTGGAATCCACTTCACTGCTTGCCAATGGCCTTTACCAGGATTGTGTATGTATCGACTCACCATACTTACAGCATGTGAAATGTCGGGTCTGGTACATACCGTTGCATACATAAGAGCACCAACTGCATTTGCATATGGAACATGCTCCATTTGCCTTTTCTGATCATCTGTGGTTGGTGACATCTTTGCACTCAGTTTGAAGTGTGAGACCAACGGTGTGCTTACTGATTTTGTGTTGCCATCAATGGCAAATGTCTGAAGCACTTTCTTCAAATACTTCATCTGAGTTAAACACACTGTGCTTTTCTATTTGTCCCGCTTGATCTCCATCCCGAGTATCTTCTTAGCTTCGCCAAGATCCTTCATCTCGAACTCCGAGCTCAATTGAGCCTTCAGTCTATCGATCTCCACCTTGCTCTTAGATGTTATCAACATATTATCTACATATAAGAGCAAATATACAAATGTACCATCTGGGAGTTTTTGAAGGTATACACAATGATCAAAGTGGCTTCTGGTATACTTCTGTTGCTTCATGAAGTAGTCAAACCTCTTTACCATTGTCTCGGGGACTGTTTCAAGCCATACAGTGACTTGCTCAATTTACATGCTCAGTTCTCACGTCCTGGAACTTTGAACCCATCTGGCTAAGACATGTAGATCTTTTCATTCAAAGTGCCATGGAGAAATGCAGTTTTGACATCAAGTTGAACTAACTCAAGATCAAACTGTGCTACTAAAGCCAAAAGTATCCGAATAAAAGAATGTTTAACAACAGACAAAAATACCTCGTTGTAGTCGATTCCTTCTTTTTGAGCATAGCCTTTCGCTATGAGTCTAGCTTTGTATCTGATCTGATTTATGCCGGGATCACCTTCTTTCTAAGCATAAACCCATTTACAACCAATAACCTTCTTGCCCTTTGGAAGTTGAACTAACTTCGAAGCCTGATTTTGATGTAGGGACTTCATCACTTCATTCATTGTTGCCTTCCACTTCTTACTATCAGTACTGTGTACTGCTTCTCTGTAAGTGTTAGGGACATCATCTTCTGTCGCTGGAAGAGCAAATGACACCATGTCAATAAATCGAGTTGGCTTCTGAATGACCCTTCTGGGTCTGTTGGCGGCGATAGAGTCTGGTTGCTGACTAATCACCTGTACTGGATATGGATTCTCCACCTCAACTAAGTCCTCGTCCTGACTATCATAATCATCTTCAAAACTATCAACTGGTGGCTCAGTATCTTCGTGACTCTCAAACTCTACATGTTGCTGAAGATTTGGATTCACTTTTTCTTTAGCTGAAGTTGTCTGTCTCAACATGACAGACTCATCAAAAATAACATCTCTGCTACAGATGATCTTCTTTGTTTCAGTGCACCACAACTGGAATCCTTTAACTCCTTCACTA
Source organism: Cornus suecica (assembly GCA_963922005.1). Classification (NCBI taxonomy): domain Eukaryota; kingdom Viridiplantae; phylum Streptophyta; class Magnoliopsida; order Cornales; family Cornaceae; genus Cornus; species Cornus suecica. The sequence continues at coordinate 30,756,075 of OY998248.1, forward strand.
TGTCCCATGAAGAGAGCTTTCTTGGCTCTAGGATCCAGTTTAGATTCCACAACATGAAAGTATGCTGGACACCCAAATATATGAAAAGAATCATAATCAGAAACTGGATATCCGGACCATACCTCCTTGGGAGTTTTCCCATCTAGTGCAGTTGTAGGAAGTCGGTTGACAATATGAGTGGAGTATGTCAATGCCTCTGCCCAAAATGCTTTGCTTAGCTCAGATTGAGATAGCATACATCGTACTTTTTCCACCAAAGTGCGATTCATTCTTTTTGCTATTCCATTTTGTTGTGGCATTCTAGGCACTGTGAAATGTCTAATTATCCATTCATTCTTACAGATTTCGAGGAAGGGATCTGATTTGTACTCACCACCATTGTCTGATCAGAGCCTCCTGAGCTTCCTTCCTGTCTGGGTCTCTATCATTTTCTTCCATTTAAGAAAGATATCTAGCACTTCATCTTTATGCTTTATAGTATATACCCATACATATCTAGAAAAATCATCAATAAACATTACAAACCAACGTTTACCTCCCAATGAAGCGATTCTGGATGGCCCTCAGACGTCTGTGTGAACATAGTCTAGTGTTGCCTTTGTTCGATGAATCGCAGCGCCGAACTTAACCCTCGTCTGTTTGCTTAGTACACAGTGTTCACAGAAGTCAAGTTTACCAGTTTTGGCACCTTTTAGTCTGCCTTGCCTCACCAAGCCTTGTAACGCCTTCTCACCCGCATGCCCTAAATGCATGTGCCAGAGTCGGGTAAGATCGGCTGACTTGTTTTCAGAACTGCTCACCACAGTTGCTCTTTCGGTTACTGTATACCCATCTAAGTAATACAGATTTTTATTGAGAGTACCTCTCATTGCCATGAATACACCTCGAACTACTTTCAAAACTCCATCTTCCATGGTCACCTTGTAACCACTGGAATCTAAAACCCCTAATGAAATGAGGTTTTCCTTCAGTTATGGAATATACCTGACATCGGAGAGTTTTCTAATTATACCGTCGTGCATCTTCAGACGTATTGTTCCGATCCCTTTGGTCTGACAGGTGTTGTTATTGCCCATTAGCACAACTCCTCCATCCAACTCCTCGAAGCTAGAGAATTAGTTCATGTTCGGACATATATGATAAGAACAACCTGAATCAAGAATCCATTTGTGGAAAAACACAGCAATCTTTGACTCATAATTCCAGCTTGTCTGCAGATCTTTGACTTAGCTTAAGTACAGTTGTTGTGGACCTTTAACACAGCAGCCGATCTTGACTAAGTACAGCTGTTGTCGACCTTTGACACAGCAGTCGATCTTGACTTATTATACCCTAGAGATAGCTATTATTTAGTAGACTTGTACATGTATTTATGCCCTTAGTTGTTGTTATTTATTGTATATATAGAGGCCTTATAAGATTTGGAAAATATATAAGAAAAACAAAATTCTTCATGGTGTCAGAGCCTTATTTCAATTATGGGTTCTTTTTCCATCTACATTAACCAGCCTTCATTGTTGGCCTCTTTCAGTTATGGGATTCTTTTTTGTTCCACCATTACCTCTTTTTTTTGGGCCTTTATTGCCCAGATTAGTTCACGAGTTGCTTGGCCTTCATTGCCAATTGTCCTACTTGTTTTTCTCAACCTTAATTGTTGTTATTCTTCTGTTTTCATAGCCCCTTTACTGGCCTTCATCTCCAGATTTGGTAAGATGACTAATGGGAGACCTTATGTCCTATAGAAAGTCCTACCATTCAGGTTACTAAACACAAACTGCAAGGCATTAGAGAAGGAATGAGTCATGGCAGAAATAAATCAATTTCAGCCAATATTACACAAGCTGGAAATTTTTTCACTACTTTACAAACTACAAGTTCAAAAATCAGCCCTTGGATCATAGATTCCGGGGCATCAGACCACATGACATGTTCATCTAGCCTCTTCAATGCCTATTTTCTAGCCTCTGGACATCAAAAGGTTAGGATTGCGGATGGTATTCTATCATCAGTTGCGGGGAAAGGTTCTATAATTCTTTCCAAGGATTTTGTCCTTGAATTTGTCCTACATGTTCCAAATCTCTCTTGCAACCTTATATCAGTTTCTAAACTAACTCGAGATTTGAATTGTATAGCCAAATTCTCTTCTACTCATTGTGAATTTCGGGAACCGTATATGGGGAAGAGGATTGGTAGTGCTAAAGAAATGGATGGCTTATTTGTCCTTGAATGAAGCAAAGCTAAAGAAGGCGGCAAAGGCATGAAAGCTATGCAATGTGGGAGTTTCAATCTGGATAGTAAGGATGACATTCTTTTGTGGCACCTTAGGTTAGGACATCCTAATTTTCCCTATTTGAAAAAATTGTTTCCTTCGTTATTTGCAAATAAAAATATTTCAGATTTCAAGTGTGAAACATGTGAGTATCTAAGCATCATAGGGTGCATTTTCCAGCATTGAATTCCATCGAGTCTAGCCCTTTTACCCTTATCCATAGTGATGTTTGGGGACATTCGCGTGTCACCAATGTTTCCGGTTCAAAATGGTTCATAACCTTCATTGATGACCACACTAGGATGTGTTGGACTTATCTTCTTAAACAAAAATTTGAAGCAACCAAAGTATTTCCAATCTTTCATAAAATGATTGAGAACCAATTTTAGAAAAAAATTCAAATCCTTCAAACGGATAATAGTAAACAATATTTTTCAAATATTTTGGATGATTATCTTGCTGCTCATGGTATAGTCCACCAAACACTATGTGTTCACACACCCTCAACAAAATGGGGTAGCCGAAAGGAAGAATAGACATTTAGTTGAAGTGGCAAGGGCCCTCCTAATCCAAATGAGTGTTCCTAAATATCTTTGGGGTGAAGCCATTTTAACAACCACATACTTAATTAATCGAATGCCTAGTCGTATTCTTAAGTATGAGACACCATTGAACCAAGTTAAGAAATATTTTCCATTGACAAAACAATTATTCTCTTCCTTAAGCCCAAAAATTTTTGGATGTACTGTTTTTGTTCATGATCACAATTCCAATAAAAGCAAATTGGATCCTAGAGCCATAAAATGTGTTTTTCTTGGTTACTCTTCAACAAAAAAAGGGTACAAGTGTTTTGACCCCACTACCAAAAATTTGTTTGTCTCCATGGATGTAACGTTTTTTGAAACCCAATCGTTCTTCACCAAAACTTCACTCCAATGAGAGTATTATCCAATGGGAGATTAGTTTTGGGATGATATTGTGATGCCCAATCATGTTCAATCCACACAAAGCCTAAACCTTCAACCGAGCTTCCTTCCCAACCTGCAACAGCCATTACAGCAGCTGCAACAGCCCTTACAGAAGCTACAACAGCCTTTACAGCAGCTGCAACCAGGAACCGACAATGGACAGAATGAAGGACAACCTAAAGAACTGAAGGTTTATACAAGGATAAGGAGGCTGGAACATTTCCTTCACACTACCCAATCCTTGAACCAGCTACAGTCACTTCAAATTCCAATGAGATCATGGAAAGACAAGGTGAGTTCCCTAATGAAATTTCTGATATTTCCCAATCTGATCTCGACATGCCTATTGCACTTAGAAAAGAGAAAAGATCTTGTACTCAATATCCACTTTCCAATTATATTTCATACAAGAATCTTAACCCTTCCTTCAAAGCATTTTTTACAACAGCCTTTACAACAGCTGCAACCAGCAACCGATGATGGACAGAATGAAGGACAGCCTAAAGAACTGAAGGTTTATACAAGGAAAAACAAGGATAAGGAGGCTGGAACATTTCCTTCACACTGCCCAATCCCTGAACCAGCTACGGTCATTTCAAATTCCAATGAGATCATGAAAGACAAGGTGAGTTCCCTAATGAAATTTCCTATATTTCCCAATATGATCTCGACATGCCTATTGCACTTAGAAAAGAGAAAATATATTGTACTCAATATCCACTTTCCAATTATATTTCATATAAGAATTTTAACCCTTCCTTCAAAGAATTTTCTACTTATGTTTGTCAAGAAAAGATTCCGAAGACCATTCAGGAAGCAATGACAGATTCAAAATGGAGGAAAGTTGTGATGGAAGAAATGAGGGCACTCACCAAGAACAACACGTGGGTACTAGTTGATTTTCCATATGGAAAGAAGACCGTGGGGTGTAAGTGGGTGTTTACTATCAAATTCAACGTAGATGGCTCGGTTGATCGATACAAGGCCAGATTGGTCGTGAAAGGCTTCACACAAACCTATGGGATTGACTACCAAGAAACCTTTGCCCCTGTGGCAAAAATGAATACAATTCGGGTTCTACTGTCCATAACTGCAAACCGAGACTGGCCGATGCATCAACTTGATATCAAAAATGCATTTCTCCATGGAGACCTTGGGGAAGAAGTGTATATGGTGTTGCCACCGGGATTTGAAGGCAATTTTGGAGGAAAGAAAGTGTGGAGATTAAAGAAATCTCTTTATGGATTGAAGCAATCCCCACGTGTTTGGTTTGAAAAATTCACCAAGGTTGTTCATAGAGAGGGATATTTGCAAAGCCAAGGATATTACACGATGTTTTACAAACACAAAGGAGGGAAGGTAACTGTATTAATTGTGTATGTCGATGACATCATTATGACTGGAAATGATGACACCGAAATAGAAAAATTGAAAAAGTCTCTTGCAAAAGAATTTGAGACTAAGGACTTGGGAAATCTAAGGTATTTCTTGGGAATAGAAGTTTCAAGGTCAAAAAAAAGAATATTTCTATCACAAAGGAAGTATGTCCTTGACTTACTTAAGGAGACTGATTTATTGGGATGCAAGCCAGAAGATACTCCTATTGACTTCAACCATAAACTTGATGGTATAACCACAAGTCCAATGGTAGAAAATGAGAGATACCAACGATTAGTTGGAAAACTCATTTACCTGTCTCATACCATGCTTGATATTTCCTATTTCGTTGAAATTATCAGTAGGTTTATGCACACTCCTAATCAAGACCATCTCAACGCTGCACTCGGAATCTTAAGATATCTCAAGGGCGTTCCAGGAAAAGGAATTATATTCTCCAAAAATGGGAATATGGAAATTGAAGCCTACATCGATACAGACTGGGAAGGATCACTCAGTGATAGACGCTCTACTTTAGGATATTGTACCTTTATAGGAGATAATTTGGTGACATGGAGGAGTAAGAAGCAAACGGTTGTGGCTAGATCAAGCGCTGAAGCTGAGTTTCGTGCGATGGCTTTGGGAATTTGTGAGTTGCTATGGCTAAAGTCTATCTTAAAAGAATTGAAGATTGTAAGTTGTAATCCCATGAAACTCTATTGTGACAACAAAACTGCCATTAGCAATGCGCACAATCCAGTCCAACATGACAGAACAAAACATGTTGAAATTGACAGACACTTCATCAAAGAGAAAATTGAATGGGGCCTAATTTGTACTCCCTATATCAGATCTGAAGAACAGCTAGCTGATGTCTTGACTAAAGGTTTGGCTAAAAGACAGTTTCAAGAGTTAATTGGCAAGTTGAACATGACAGATATCTACATGCCAGCTTGAGGGGGAGTGTGGAAAAACACAACAATCTTTGACTCATAATTCCAGCTTGTCTGCAGATCTTTGACTTAGCTTAAGTACAGCTGTTGTGGACCATTGACACAACAACCGATCTTGACTAAGTACAGTTGTTATGGACCTTTGACACAACAGTCGATCTTGACTTATTATACCCTAAAGATAGTTATTATTTAGTAGACTCGTACATGTATTTATGCCCTTAGTTATTGTTATTTATTGTATATATAGAGGCCTTGTAAGATCTGGAAAATATATAAGAAAAACATAATTCTTCACCATCTATCAGACTGATCAGTGTCTGATGATGAAACAGTAAAGGTTGATTCATCTTCATCTTCCCTCTTTTGGGCAATATTGGCATGTGACTTGTCCTTGTTTGGACAGTCTCTCTTCTAGTGCCCTTTCTGGTGACACTGAAAACATTCATCCTTCTCTTGCCGTCTTCTGGATGATTCAAATCTATTTGATTATGATCTGGATTTGGACCGCCATTTTCCTCTTCCCTTTGATCTGTTATTCAACCTGCCTCTGTCTACAGTCAATGCCTCCGAGGTATTGTTTTGGTGATCATGTTGATCCTTCTTCTGGTACTCATTGTTTACCAAAACGTTAGCAACATCTATGTATTTAACCTCATCTTTTTCGTACATTAAAGTTGTGGATAAATGATCATAGCTCTCAGACAAGAAATTTAATAAAATCAAAGCTTTATCTTCATCAAGAATTTCAATATCTAAATTCTATAAATCTGCAATTAGTTTGTTGAAATTGTTTGAGTGTTCGATCATAGGGGTACATTTCTTATACTAGAATATGAAGAGCTTTGACTTCAGATAAAGGCGATTTTCTGGACTTTTCGTCATGAATTTGTCCTTCAGTTTCTTCCACATATCTGCCGCCATATTTTCCTTCATCACAAAATACTTCTGATCTTTTGCTAAGCACAATCGAATTGTGCCGCAAGCTTGACGATTGACGAATGTCCAGTCTTCATCCAAGATATCCTTGGGCTTAGCATCCAAGGCAATCTGGGAACCATCACAAAATAGAAGATCTTGGACTTCGCATTGCCACATGCCAAAGTTATTGGTGCCGTCGAATTTCTCCACCTCAAACTTTGCATTTGACAACATGGTTCTCCTCATAGAACCGCTTGTCCCAACAGTATGTCTAGCCTCTGATTGTTCGGTATTTTGTACTTCAGTCATGACTTGAAATAGCAAATATCAAAAAATTGATGAATTTACTCACCAACTAGGAGCAATAAAACTTCAAACTGGGTTTTCCCAAAATTAGAGTACTAATTTCGAAAAACGAAGTCCACCGTTGAATCCGGAACAGTCGATTTAGGTAGGATCACCTTTTGTTTACTCAAAACGGATTTAAAACGAGCTCGGAATGGCCAAAATAATGTAGAAGGGCAAAATTGTAAGTTTTAGAAAAGTGATGACGTGGCAAAATATCGTATCGCCAATTTCTCAAAAAAATATCATTCATTTATCATATCGCCAAAAAATCAGCAATATATTGTATCGCGAATTAATCGCCGTAAAAAACGGCCGGAAAAACCAGAGCTTGCCGAAGCAGGCGCGTGGGCGCGTGACGACGAGGAACCTCACGCATTTTTCTTCTTGGAGCGCGTGAGGGTGCATCCGGACTCCGATGAGGCTAAATTTTATACCGTTGCGTTCATCTCTGAACGGGCTTTCCAATGATATATTATAGGAGGTGTGTTTGATGCGTTAACAGGTTCGAAATAGGCTCGAAAAGTGCGACTCTATTTTGAACAAAAATGGCTCTGATACCAATTGTTGGACCTAAATGCTAATCAAACACACACAAACACAAACACATAGACACAAGGATTTATACGTGGTTCCCCAATAAATTGGTACGTCCACGGAGGGGTAGCTCAATATATTTGTGGAATTCTCTCTCACCCTAACACTTGCTCTCTTTCACAGATTGAGCTTAACCTTGTATCACATATGCATGCCCATATATATAGGGTCTGAGATTGGGAGAAGAGGAAGCCAAGTTGTTGGCTACAACTTGCTGGCAGTGAAGGTTATCATTTTACTCACTTCAAGCCTCCTTCATTGACCTTTGTGATTCATGCATGTGAGAGGTGGCAATGGTCAGAAGCTTCTTGTGCAAGTGGATGAGTCTGAGTCATTCATTCTACACATACATCATCCAACACAGACTCAATTCTTTTCATCTATTTCTTTCATTTGGCCTCCCCCAACAAAATCATCCAACACAGCCTATATTCTTTCCATATACCCACAACTTAAAATTTTCCAATTTCAGCCATTTCTCTCCTTCTAAAACTCACAAAGCAATTTCCTAAATATAAAAGCTATGTTCATTTTAAACATCCTCCAGAAGAATCTACAAATTTCCTTCCATACGTTTTTGTAAACTAACTGGAGAGCGCAAAAACATCCTGAAATTTACTACTCTCATATCCTATGTTAAATGGAAACTATGTCTTCAATTAAAGCCCAGTTAAAATACTTCATAAAGATACAACTAAACCATCTATCTTCTTAAGACCCTGATTCATCTGGTCACTCACTACAAGAATTCTGAGTATTACCGGCACTTTTAAGTGCCGGTAAAAATTTAAAAAACCGTAGGGAAAAACATCACTTCTGCTTGCTGAATCAGTTCTTTGTCCTTCTCTTCTTTTTCTTATTCTTTTCCCTTTACATGGAGCCTACATTTGAACAATTCAAACTAAGTAAAAACTAAAAAATTAAACGGTTAATGAAACCTTTGAGTTTTGGTACTAAAACATGATTCTTTGCCTTGAGTAGAGCAAGTTTGACGAGAGTTACTGAGCGCACTACAAGAATCTGCACCCTATAATGAAATACAAATTAGACATTAGTATTTTTAACAAATTAACCAACAAGTACAACATATATCCTAAATGAAAAAAGAAACAACTAAACAAAATTGAAATTACCTGTTGTCCATCAAACCTTTGCGACATTAGCATGGCAACATGTTGTTGCACTACCTCAAGTGTCTGTTTAACTTCTTTCACTTCTGCCTCAAGTGCCTGATTCTTTCTCAGAAGCTCCACTTTCGTAGGAGTAGGCCCCGAAATGTCGGTTTGTAAAACCCCCAAACCGTACATCAAACACGTCCCCCTCTCTCTTCTCCCCTCACTTGAGCATACAAATCATTAAGGGACGTGTTTCCACTTGAAGTAGATGCACCATCTGCTTGAGTTCTGGATAGGTCTTCAATTTCAGCCTGCGAAAAAACAAAATCTCAGTAAAATTGATGTTCTATCACTGCACTTTATAAGGCAATCCAATGTTTGTATATGATCCTACAAAGCTGCTGAATATCATGAACCAATATGCCAATGTGTAGATTTGAGCTCTGCATAGGTGTAACATTCCATATAAAAAAAAACCTAAATTATGTCAAAACAGATCATTTCTCACATGTATGTTGCAATCATGCACAATTTTCCACCAGATATCATTCATCACATGCAAAATTCTATGGAAAAGGTACAAGGTAATAATTCAAGTTTTTTATCCTAACCAGGAGTTGCTTTCTTGTTTAAAACACCATAACTTGCAAGTATTAGTGCCAAATTAAGGTCCAAGAACATGAAATATATTGAATATATTATTGTGTGTGGTTCACTTACTCTAAATAACTGGAAAGTGGAGGTTTCGTATCCTATACGAAAAGAACCCTTGAAGAGGCTATATTGGTTTTGTACTGACTACTAGACTTCACCCCAGTGGCTGAAGAGGTGCTGATTTGGGCTTCAATACCTCTATAAATAAGCAAATGAACGGGGCTATTGACACAATAATCCTTGAAGAGGTTGTCTATCCAAAAAATGTAGGTAATATCACCAAATTTTGAAATACTCATCTCCTGGTTAGATAATGGGTAGTAGGGGAGCAACTTTATTTATGTTTTTTCGGTGAGTGTGCGCACGAGTGTATAACCCTCACCCTCCCTCACGTGTGGCCTTCTTTTTGGTCCAACACGTGAAACAATAAATTTTCAAATATAAGTGACGGAGCTTTGATATTATGTTAACAACCAATTGTTGTAAAAGTTTAAGTTGTTAGAGAGAATCTAACTTAAATATTTAATCCTTTAACAATATAAAAAGAAAATTTCGGGTTTGATTGAGCTCGGTTTTTTTATACATCACTCAAACTCACAAGATGAAGATTCTACCACCAAAAATTGTATAACTGAACTAAATTTGACTAAATTGTACAACTGAAATTAACTATTAGTAAGAATTTATATAAACTCGCTATCATTTTTGCAGCAGCACTAGGAGATCCATCTTTACGTTTCCGGGTTTCAATGAATAGCTCAGCACGTGTACGGGCTTTCCCAGTTTGTTGCTTCATCTAACATGAAAATAATTCATGGTTAACATGATTATTATTGAACATGCAGATATCTATATTAAATAGCAAGATAGCAAATTTCAATAATGACTATACTATACAACAATTAGGATGATTTCCCACTTATGATTTGTGAATTTACTAAAACAGAAGGGACATGGAATTTGTAGAAAGAGAAATTTCCAAAATTGCAGCTTCAATTTATGCGTGCTTCATGATGTTTACATGTAGTTGTACTTACTAGGCGAACTATATAAATACATGTTCATATATATACCTAGCATATACGTAGAATTAGGGATGACAAAAAAATCCGCCCCAATGGAGAACTGCCCCGCCCTGATTTAAGCGGATTTGGGGACCGATTAAATAAATGGGGGCAGGTATGGAGAGGGGTCGCCCCGCCCCGCCCCACCCACCCCCGCTCTGATTATACTACTTCTTTTACTAATATACCTTCAATATTATTAATATATATACCCTTTATATAAAATAATTCCTTCATTTTTTTATATTTCACTTAATACTAGTCCCTTTATCTTTTCACTCTTTTAGTCTTAATTTCATATCAATTATATTAAAAATTACATGGTTTACTTTGTTTCTGGTATAATAATAATATATCCAAAATATAAATTAAGAAATTACACATTACCTTCACTTGTATAATTTTTTTTTAAGTGTGAAAAATCACCCCGCCCCATTTAATAATCGGGTTTGAGGCGGGTATGGGGATAACAAAATTAAACGGGAATGGGAATGGGGGATGCGATCCCCGCCCCGCCCCATTGCCATCCCTACATAGAATCAGAGTTAATTTAGAGGAAAGATGCTAACCAACTCAGATTTTCATGCAAAACTCATTGTCCCGATAGTTTGGAGCATCTTCTGTTCAGAGCGACTTCTTTTGTTTCTCTCACTTCCGGTCTAAAAAATTAAAGCAATGCTCGATAATTAGTAACTAGTTGCATGGGATATTAATGGAAGTTAATGGTAAAGTAAGAAGTAAAACAACGAGTTTCTTACGCGTCCTTCCTTGGAACCGAAAATTTTTACGAGATATCCCCAATCATCGTTACTAACATGTGGTGGTTGGTGGGACAATCTCAACTCATCCGTTCCCCATATCGCATAATAATCTCTCTTTAAATCACATTTGAAATCCTTCCATTTTTTTCCAAGGGAAGCAAACGTCCATTTTTTCGCTCAATCTGGCACCTCATATATGTCCTAACAAATAAGTCATAAACAATACATTAGCTGTAGAACGAAATGGAAAAGCATAGTACTTTGACAGCTCAATTAAAAACATGTCAAGTACAAAACTAATGAAATTGACTAAGAGTAGGTATTATTTCAAAAACCAAACTTTGAGTTCTCCAGTGCTTTCCCACTCCTGTGCTAAACGGTGCCAGAAGCCTAACAACAGAACTAGAAGCCAACATAACAGTACCTTTCCTGCCCGGGTCTTAATGTGATTTTTAGTAAATCATTTCCTATTCCTTCCATGCCAACAATTGAAACAATCAAAACGTTCTGTCCAAAATAAAGGCCGTGTTTTAACAAAACATTGAAAGTTATAGTACAATTATCAAATTGCAACCCCATAGATCGTTGGATAAAATGAAACATTTTGCAAGTTTATCCCAAATTGAAGTGATTTGATTACCTAATCTAAGGCAAAAATCAATAATGAGTACCTTGTTGGGCAACTGGATCTGACCCATCATGGCTTCGCGGGAAATAACTTGGGTAGAGAAGTCATCGGCATCGGCAACCATGTATGTCATCTGGTGGTCCTTTTGTTAGGATCAAGGGATTTTAATTTGTTACTCACACACCGTAAATCACACACACAAAGAACACAAGAGAATTATACGTGGTTCGGTCCAAGAATCGATTTACGTTCACGGAGCACACACCAAATTCACTAACATAGAAGGAATTACAAATCACAAGAGTCTCAAGGGTGTAGCAACTGATACCACCCTTCTCTTATCTTTTACCCCTCTATCTTTCCTCACATTTGTGTTTTTGTACTTACTTGAATACACAAATCATACCTCTATTTATAGGCATTTTGCAGATCCATGCATGAATGAATTTTCAAGAATTACTACGCCAACTTGAACAAATTTCTTGGTCGGCACCGTCCTTATAGCAACTTTCTTTGACAACATGAATTCAGGCCATTATTGGAACAGTATAGCCACAATTGGAATAGTAGAATTTTAGTCAAAACCTAACAATCTCCATTTTGGCTAAAATTCTCCACCTCGACTCGAACGCATTCACAGTTTCAAAATAGCTCCACATTGATTCAAACAACATAACTTCTGCTATAAACATTGTCTTCACCAACAGTTATAATTCTCAACACAGAATTATCATACTCCACCATAAAGAGTACACACACTTAGAATCAACAATTCTAAGAATTTTTCCTCGACACATGCCGAACTAACCCACTGAAAATTATGGTGCAACTTCTATGTTGCCTTTCTTGGAAGTTCATCAGCCATCAACATCAACTCCACCATACACCTTGCATCAATGCCAACCAATGTTCGTGTGCAAATTTGTGGATCCGCTAGCAGTAACACATCCTCTTCCATGGCAACCCAGAGATCAATAACTTGCCAAAATGACCACCACAATCTCTTATGGAGAAAAGAGACCCACTACCGGCGACAATAACAACATCTCTATTTACTGATTTCGGAGCAAATTGTTGAACCCGCTCCACCTTTCGGACAATTTATCTTGAGGTACCTATGTGAACAATACCCGATTTTTATTTTTTCTCCAAAAAAAATATCTCTCACACATCCTCTGCCGAAAGCAATTTTTTTTTTCTCTCTTTCTCCAACACCTCACCCACCGAATTTCAAATTTCAAAAATATATATATTCCTAATCATCACAACCTCCACCGAAATTACCTCTCTCTCTTCAACACCTCACCCACTCACTTTTATCTTCTTTTGACATTATTTTTGTACCCCACCATTTATATATTGATATATGGGAGAATAGTAGTAAACACCCCTGAGGTTTGAAAAAGGTGCAGAAAACCCCCTTCAACTTCACTTTGTGCAAATAACCTCCTAAAGTATCCTCCGATTGGGCACTTTGCACCCCTGCGACACTGTTCCGACAATTTTTTCAGAAAAATATGGTCACATGCAGATCACACGACTTAAAAAAAAAAATTCCAAAAGAGCCCTTGCCTAATGACTAACATACCCCTCTTCCAATTTGCTTATATATTACCACATATATATGTAATATGCATATTTGGGTGTGTTTTCTTCAAGCTCCAAGGTCAAATGCTCCTCCTCAACTTCTCAACCAAGGTCTGATCTCTCATCATCAACATCTTGAAGCTTTGCAAGTCTCAGGTATAGATATATCTCTCATTCTCATCCTCTTTTTGCAAGCTTATTAAGCTGAATTGTTTTTAGGGTTCATGTCTTCCTCTTCAATTTCAATGAATCGGACTAGAAACAATGGTGATTCTTGGCCAAATAGAAGAGTCAAATGCGAATGTGATTGCCTAACTCCCCTAACCACTTCACTCACCGAGGAGAATCCCGGTAGAAGATTATATGGATGTGCCAATTATAGGTCAAAGTATAAGAGGTGCAAATTATTTAGGTGGGAGGATGAACCACTTTCTGAGTATTATAGGAACTTTGTTTGGGGTCTACTAACCAAAGTGGATGAGTTGGAGAATTCCGGCACTATTCAAGGGAGAAATTTCGATACTGTTGGAGGGAGAAATTCGGGCATTGTTGAAGGGAGTAATGAAGGCATTGAATTGGTGGAGAAAGTAGCAGAATTGGAGAGGGATGTCATCAACCTTAGAAAGCAAAATGATGGAGGTTATTACTGGAATTGCATTTTCTGGTTTTTGTTAGGCTTCTGCTTTTGTTTTCTGTTCATTGTAGTGTTTGGTTAATTATTGTTACAGTGAATTTCAGTTTGTAGTGGATTTCATTATTGTGTTTGTTGTTGAATTTCAATTTCAGTTTGTAGTGAAATGTTCATTATTGAATTTCAGTTTGTAGAAAGCAAAAATTATAACACAGTACACTTCAATTACACAACAAAAACTATAACACAGTACACTTCAATTACACAGCAAAAACTATAACACAGTGAATTTCAAATGAAAATTTGTTCACATACAACCACTGGAAACCACTGCCAGCATACAACCACTGGAAATTTGTTCACATACAACATAGAGACTTGGATACACAAAAATAGTACACGCCACTGTATGTTCACATACAACCAACTTAACCAAGTCATAATTGAAGTCTTAGAGACTTGGATACATAAATTCACAAAACAGTACACGTCACTGAAGTAAGAAATGACACAGTACACTTCACTGAAATTGTTTTCAAACAAGTAAAAGATTAGTGGTTACAAAACAGAATGCCAAAAATTCCACTTCTCTATTTCATTCCTTCACTTTAGACAAGCCCCCTTCACTGCTCTTTTTCATTCTTTCTCAACTTGGTAAGGTTAAAGGCATATGATCTACAATAAAAATTTATATCAATTAAAAACTGTAAATAAACAAATTTAATATAAGGGAATGATTCGAATTACCTGTTCACTGATTGTTGCGTGCCACTGACTTGTTCTCCACCCATGGTTCTTCTGGAATGATGTATGCTTCTTACCTAAAGGCAAGAAAGTGAATGTTAAACATAAGATAAAAATGAGATATTTATAGACATTTTTTTTTACCTCACTTACTTGACTTTGATTTGTTTGGCTACTTGATCCACCATCACCATTTGTATATGCCTGCAATGAATATAAAGAAAAAGTCAATAATGTATAGTGTAAGAAAATATAAATTGAGAATAAGCAATTATAGAGGAAGAGTGTACCCTATTCACTAGTGGTGGCCTACTTCTAACTTGTAGATTATAATTCTTGACTTTCCTTGGCCTCCCTCCTTTACTAATTGGTTCTTTTCTGTTAGAAGTAGTATAAGGTTGTTTGCAAGTCCTTGAATTGTGGCCAACCACTTTTCATTTACCACATGTAACCTTGCCTTTTTTAGAACTTGTGCTCTCTTCAACATTATCACCTTCCACTTGCTTGGCTTGATGAAGTCAACTGCTTACAAGTATCTACATGAGGACAATTTTCATGGACTGAGTTATAAGTCTTGATCTCAAAGCTTTGGTCAAAGGTGTTCAAAGAGGCATGAATTCTCCACCCACACTTATTCACACAAACTGTTGTCACTCTTACCCTCTCATTCTTCCTCAACTCAAAGTCAAACCTATTCTATATGGCATGGTTTCTTAATGCAACTCTAAAGTCCCTCGCGCAAGTAAATTTCATTCCCACTGCCAACATCTTCTTTCCCAAATCCCTTTTATGTATAAACATATTTTCATGAGAACTCACTTCTTCCCCTTCAGAATCAGAACCATGCAAGCTCCTAAGTTCATTACTAGGGCAATAGACAGAGTCAACATCCAACTCTTCTAACTGTTCTAAGGGCCCATGCTCTACTGCATCTTGCTCATTTTCCTCATCCACACTATCTTCCTCATCTTCCTCAACCTCCCTAGGAGCAATTTGAACTCCATCACTATCCCCCTCATCCACACCAAGTCCATTACCTCCATCACCCATATCATCCTCAACTTCAATTTCATCACCAGGTATATCTGGGGCCACATACACTTTAAACATTTTATGCTTTTTGTATAATTTACAAAGACATGCTACATCCGAATCATTTTTAATAGGTAAAGGTCTCCCCACTACATCATATGGGTTTTTATACCAAAGACTACATTTACTTTCCAACCTAATCATTATCATCAAAGCTTTCAAAGCACAATATGTAAGCCTATCATGCTGCACAAAGTCATACACTTCTACATTTCCATGCTTATAATTGTAGTCCATATCAAATACTCCACCATAGTGGAGTTACAATCTGTGCAGGTTCACCATGTTCTATAAACACATGCATAACAATTAGCTGGGACCACATATGAATTTATATAGTATGAACGAAAAAAAACCCTAGACAACTATACACATAGGGACCACATGAAGCATAAAAAATAAAGACTGTTATGACCCACCATACTAAAAGCAAAACATTCAACCACATGTGTATTAATCTTGTCTAACATTTCCTAAAAAAATATTCAATTTAGGACCCACCATACGAAAGGTAACAAATTTGTCGAAAATCACCTCAGAAATTGTCTCACAACGAATAAAAATTGGGGCTTTATGGGTTAAACCACATGAATACCAACAAATTTGACTAAAAAACGAAGATCCGACAAAAAGAGGCCCACATGATTAAATATTTCAAAAAACCCTAAAATCTACAAGTACAATCTAAGAATACAATAATTATCCGGAAGTTTTCATATAAACCCTAATATATCTACAGCACCGTAATGAAAATCCTAATTTCAGCAAAGATTTTTGTTGATTTGTTCATGGATACATACTTACAGAGATGGCGTGCATCCAACTCGATGAAAAAAGCACAATCTAAACCCTCGACCTTCGTCAGCAACTGGAAGAGAGACTTTCGCCTCCAAAAATATGAATTTTTTGTTCAAACAAAGACGGATTCGCATGAATTCAGACGAAAATTGCAGTGAGATAAGCCATTGTTAGAGAGAGAGAGAGAGAGAGACGAACCCTAGGTTTCTCAAATGACAGAGTGTAAGTCGTGTTTTGTTGAGGGGAGAGAGGCTCTTGACAAAACGACACCGTTTTGTCAATAGGGACATTTTCGACATTTCATAATTACAGGTATTTACTTATTTAATTTAAACAGCTTAAATAAGGGCATAAAAGTAATTTCCCTTTTCCGTCACCGGAAAAGGTATTTGAGGGTATTTAGCGCCCCTTTTTGTCTCCCACTCAACCTTTTAAATTTCCTTTACTTTCCACCACAAACCCTCAAACTTTATACTTCAAGGAACTTTTTGGCTCGAAATCCCCCTTCTCAAACTTCAATTATAGAGATATTTTTTTCTTTCACACCAACAACCCACTCCATACACTTCTCCTTCTTCATTCTATCAATATTCATATATATATAGATAAAGGTGTATATATGAAGCTATGTTTGTGAAAATGAGTTTGCTTGTGAAAAAGGACCCGACAGCGGGAGCTGGAGCGGAGTGGCGGTGAGAACTGAAGCAAAGCCACGGCGGCGGTGATAAACTAGTCAGTCTGAGATGGTGTTACATACAATGGTGATTGTCTCACTGTAAGTAACAAATAACCCTCACTTGTGCTCTGATACCACTTGTTAGGATCAAAGGATTTCAATTTGTTTTTCACACACACACAAAGGACACAAGAGAATTATACGTAGTTCGGTCCAAGAATCGACCTACGTTCACGGAACACATACTAATTTCACTAATATAGAAGGAATTACAAATCACAAGAGTCTGAAGGGTGTAGCAACTGATACCACACTTCTCTTATCTCTTACCTCTCTATATCTTTCCTAATATTTGTGTTTCTGTGTTTACTTGAATACACAAATCATGCCTCTATTTATAGGCATTTTGCAGATCCGTGCATGAATGAACTTTCAAGAATTACTACACCAACTTGAACAAATTTCTTGATCGGCACCGTCCTTGTGGCAGCTTTCTTTGACAACATGAATTCAGGTCGTTATTGTAACAGTATAGCCACAATTAGAATAGTAGAATTTTAGTCAAAATCTAACACCTTTGGCCACTAGAGACACTCAAAGCAGAGGTTTGAGATAGAGAAGTCAAGTTGATGTGTCTACATTTTCTTATCTTAATTTATATCCCAAATAACTTATTCGTATTGTCCCCTAAATAATAATTCAGCTTTTTAACTTTTATTATAAACGAATTTTTTTCATTTTTTAAATTTTACTATAAATGAATTTTTTATTTATTTATGCCAAAATAAAAAATTAGTGGTTTGTTTGGATAATAAAAGATGAGGCTAGTAAACTTTGTTTTTTTTTTTTTAATGGTAAGAAACGCACACACACCCACATGAGCCTCATGGGGCTCGAACCCCTAACCTCCCCTTTGGGGAGAAAAAGTGATATCATCATACTACAAGGCATTTGGTAAACTTTGTTTTCAAACACCAAATATCTCAACTTTGAGGGTATTTTAGGTATAAGGGGGTAAATGATGTGAGTTTGAAAAAATTAGGGGTATAATGATGATTGTCAAATTTGAGGGGTGTGATTGAAGATCGAGCAAACTTCAGGTGGTGTCAAGATAATTAATCCTTTGTCAATTTGATGGTGGAGGGGGACATTGATCAAATTGAAAAGGTTATGGGATTATTTGATATACCAGAGTCAATCTGATCATTTAATGAAACCTCATGGGGTTTTGTGATAATGGCCCTATATTTTAGTACTGCATGATCACATTATAATTTTCATATATATCTCTTTTTTATCTTTTTTTTTATATATAAAGTTTTCTATTAAAGATATTTCTTTTTTACTTTGATTATTTTTTTAATTCAATACAAGAAAAGCAATTTAGAAAAGTTAAAAATTATTTTAATTGATAAGCAAAATTGAACAAGTATATTGGGACATATAATTAGTGAGAAGATAAATGATTAATATGGCAGAAGAGAGTATAACTAAATAATAATAATAATAATAACTAAAGAAGAAGAAAACAAAAAAAACAAAAACAATAATGTTGTCATAATTTGCATCTTATGAAGCAAGAATACTTTGGGTGTCATATTGGTAACGAGGACTCTCACATGTGCATGAATACGATTTAAATATGGACACGGGGTGAACACGTTAGGAATACTTCGAGAATAACACCAAGTCGTTTTAAATTTGATGTAAAACAATTAAATTCAATGGAATATAAAATTACATTTTGAACTAATTACAAATAATATAAAACTTTATTAAACAATAACACGAAAAAATAAAGTTTAAGATCTAAAATGAGTAACTTTTTTATAATTGTTTCCTTAAAATGATTAAAACTTATTTATTTAACAAAAGATAGTATATTGTATTATTGATAATAGAGGTATTTGTTGTAACTTTATCTCTATTTCGATACTTCATATCTTGTACCATATGATAAGCCTACAACTCCGATGGTTAATGTAACGCCACGCATTTCCTTTTTCCTTTCTGGAACTCTTTTTCATTTATCAATAGTTTGTGACGTCATTTATTCATGACGTTTTGTGCAATCTTGGTACGTGTTGATTTTTCGCGTTTATGTTTCGGACTTAGCGGGACAACTTTATAGACTTTCATTCCCGACTTCATGAGTTTACTTTTTGTTGGCGAGTACATGGGTTCGTTGCAACGTTTTCTCGTTGGTGCTTCGGCGATCGTGTTCCGTACTCGAATGCAACGTTTCGGTGTAGCATCGGTTATGTGATTGTATGTTTATGTTTATTTTTAAAGCTTTTGTGAGTAAGGGGTATTTTCGGTATTTCACTTGTGTGTGGGTTGGTGAGGTAGTATGAGAGTCTTCCTAAGGGCCCGTTTGGTAGGCGGTCTGGTCTGGTATTATCTGGTCTGGTCTGGTCTTATTTGGGTGGTCTTCTGAAAGTCTGTTTGGTAAGTTGTCTGGTCTTATACTCTGGTTTTGAGAAAACTGGAACCAGACCATGTTTGGCAAACTATCTGGTTCCAAACTGTATTGGACCAGACCATGTTTGGCAAACTAGTCTGGTCTTAAATTTTTGGAAAATTGTAAAAATATTGAATATACTTTATATGTTATAATTAACCTTAAAATTCCATGAAATTAATTTTGACTTTGTTGTTTTATTGGTATATTTTTTATATTATGTATTTGTTAAATGTTCCTGTCACCTCCCCTAAAATTCACAAAATAAATTTTATACCAAACACAATTTTCACTTTATACATAATACAGTCACACAGTCTCTTTGTCACATTTGTTTCACAAGTGCATGATAATAAGTAATATTACCATAATTATTATCAGTTACATAACTTACACAAGTGCTTAATAATAATAGATACTACAGTATGTTTAAACCCATGATTACAGCAACCACAACAATAAAATGAGATTTGGCACCATAAACATGAACAAACATCCTACACAACAACAAGCACCAGCTAACATGTACTTCTGCTTCCTTTGTTGATATTGAATTTCTGCAATTACATTATCAATTTCAGATGGCTCGTCCTCGAATCTCCCTTGCACTCCATGGACATAGTCTTCCAACCATATAAATGAATCCTCGTGATCCTATATATATACAGAAACAAATACATGAAACAACACTTTTGGTAACATTTGTGAATAATTGAACATTGTAAATAAATGACAATAAATATATTACCCGCCATGTTGGACATCTGTAAAACCATCTTCCAATTTTTTTTTGTTTTAGCCTCATTTCAGCTACGACGCGTGTAAGTATATGTGTTGTTGGCAATTCCATCACGCACACGTTCCATTACATTGTCTCGCCCTCGCGATGCACTGCTCCCAGCTGGAGGATCCGCATCAGTATCATCATCATGAACATATGGTCCTTCAGGATGGTCTTCAAATAGGTCATCTCCGATTGCCTGCATCCGAATAAAATTATGCAATGTACAACAGGCATTCACTATGCCTACTTGGGCTTCGAAATGGTAGCCAGGCATTTGTCTTAGTATGCCAAATCTCATTTTTAGCAACCCGAAACATCTTTCAATCACAGTTCGCAATGAGGAATGCCTGAAATTAAAAGTTTCCTGACGGTTGCGCGGATTTCCACTGGTCCGATGAATATCTGGCAAGTGGTATCGGTGGCCCCGATATGGTACCAAGAAACCCTCACGATTTGCATAACCGGCATCTACCAGATAGTACTTCCCTATATTTATTAGACAGGAAAATAAAATCATTTAACTTTAATTTATATGTCATTGTTAGGAGTTATAGCATAAAAAGATCAAAATCTTACCTGGTGGTGGCATTGGAAATCCTAGCGCGAGGTCAGCGATACACTCATTCAAAATACGTGAATCATTGGCCGATCCTTCCCAACCTGCTAGGACATATGTGAAGTTCATATCGAATGAGAAAACAGCCATTACATTTTGCGTCGTGCTGCCTTTTCTGCCACGAAATGATGGTTGCATAAACAAAGGTACTTGTGCATGGATGTGTGTGCCATCTATTGCACTAACACAATTTGCAAAGTAGGAAAAATATTTTTCAAAATTTAAAATCTCGTCAGGGGTGACTGTTAGATTTGGTGTAACCACAATTTCAGTTCCCAGCTGTAGAACCTTTCCTAACACCGAATGGAAGTGTCTTGTAATTGTTTCTGTAGAATGCTGAAATCTTTCTGCACTGACCCGAGTTCTAGTATTATGAGCTAATATAAACAAGAAGATACCAACTTGTTCCGGCACAGTTAAACATCTCGAATCTTGAAGACCTAAAGATTTTAGCTTATCACATAGATTGGTGAAA
The DNA here is from genome assembly GCA_963922005.1 of Cornus suecica. Lineage (NCBI taxonomy): Eukaryota > Viridiplantae > Streptophyta > Magnoliopsida > Cornales > Cornaceae > Cornus > Cornus suecica. The sequence continues at coordinate 30,777,591 of OY998248.1, forward strand.
ACTTGTGGCTTCATTCGGAAGTTTTCAAAACAACGTGTTGGATTTGTGGCGATCTCTATTATGTAATCCCTACCTTGTAAGGCAGAATTCCTAACAGGCTGTTTGTTGTAATTTTTCCTTTGATTCTCTTCCCAGACGATACGCATTGCAATTTGCGGCGCATGATTGATTTCATTGTCTTTAAGAAAATAATTCACCATCAATGGCCTCAAATTTCCCTCCATATTCAACCTTCATACATCAAAAATCAATACAACATTATGCCCAATAAATAAGTCAACACCAACATTAATTTTAACATAATAAAAAAATAAAAAAAAACATACATATAATCTAGATTAAAAGGAATAACATAAACGAGTCTTAAATACAAACGTCGATGAAAATAAACAACCATCAGTCGAAAACAAACAATTGTATAGCGGAACATAAATCACATCCTGAGTCGACAATACAACATAAGCATAGTCTAAAGATGAGAAATCCAAAGTTACCTCTTCTCATCATCATTGCGCAGGAAAAAAATCCTCCACCCCACATCCGCCTTCAGGGCCATCAGAGTCTTCATGTAGTCCACAGTATCCAAGTCCATTGTATTCAAGATATCGATAGTCCCGGAACATATTTTACCCGGATTTCTCTCTTTATTTGGAGATTCCCCTTCTTGATCTTTGTTCTTCGGTTGTGATGTTCCAATTTCTGAACCTTGCGGCCTTAAAGCATCTAGAAACAATTGGGTGTTACGGGTGCTAGTGGCACTCAACTTCTCCATAGCAACCTCAAGAGCAGTCGCAATTAAGGTCCTTTCTTTCCTGGATTTCTTATTCGGAGGAGCACTCGGAGAAGGACTGAAATCAGCTTCCCAGTCATCATCATCGACTTGCAAATTCGTGGCAGGTGGAGTAGGATGGGAGGATGGATCTTGGTAAGTGTTTGGTACCCTAGTGGAAGGCTGAACATATTTCCTGGAAGGCTGAGTTATCTTTGAATATGACTTCATACTGGGGGAAAAAAGGACACCCTTTATTCCTGAACTTCAACACATAAGCCTACACATTAAATTGGATAATCAATATTAATGTAATTTGGAGATTGAAAACAACCATGTAACTATGCCTAAAATAATTTGGTAGTACTAACCTTAAATGGATTCTCGTCCCAACAATCTTCCTCCACGGTCACGATATGGTTAACACTGTCATATCCAGCTCCAGATAGACCCTTAAGTTTTAGAAACTTTAAGTAATCACTCTTCAACCGTCGATATTTATTTCTCAGTTGATCCTTATCCCACACCATCTTCGTTTGCTCTTGCATGTATTTCATTATATTCTCCCACCCCACACTAGTAAACCCAGAGAGGGTGCCATTACCCGCCTTCACCTCTTCCTCCATTCGAAACACAAACAACAACAGAACTGGTTCCTTCCATAAATCTTTTTTACTCTTACCCTTTTGCGACGCACCTTCTATGGCCGCAACATCATCATCGTTACTGGACATCTTTTATTAATAATAAGAAAATTAGCGATTAAATTAACATCTACTATTTACGAGAGCAGATGATTTATTTTAGATTAATTTTCCTCAAATTTGTTAATAAAAATGTTCCAACAATAAATCCTTCTCACAATATTAATGCAAGCCAGAATAGAAGACAACAGTTACCACCAAAACCATACATGTATGTATATGCTGTAAATTCTGGTGATTGTCCAATTACTTTCAACCGAAAACTTTAGCCAAGAAATATATAATTTTTAGATTAAAAAGTTGAAATTTCAATTCAGAAAGGCAAACTGAGTATAAAGAAACTTGTTAACATGGTAGAAAAAAATTAAAACAGTGGCCAAAACAAAGGAGATCTTGCAATTTTAGATACAAAGCAAGCATAACAAACTGATACAAAGTTCACGACTTACATTGAAGAAACATCAAGCAAGCATAACAAACTCTGATACACAGTTCACAACTTCATTGAAAAATCATCTAAAAAGCAAGCATAACAAACTCTGATACAAAGTTCAAAACTTCATTGAAAAAACATTGCCCTTTCGGGAAGAAGAATGACTAGTAGTGTTATGTTCTAAGACAGCGGGAAGCCTGTTTTCTGATTCAATTCCAATGTCCTAGCAGAGGAGATGGATAGATCACAACTAAACTTCTCTCCCACAGGAAGAGTTTAGATTACTTGAAATCCTCATAAAGTTCACAGTACCATCATTCAGAAAAACCACCAACAAATTCACTCACACAAACACTGCTCTCCTTGGCCAAAGCCAAAAAGATCTCCATGGTCTAGCCTCATAGCTCTCTATATATATATATATCATCATAATTCATATTGACATCAATGAGAGCTATGAGATCAAAGCTAGATGGAATCAAACAGTGCTTACAAAGTTTAAAAACCTCAGGCAAAATCATTGTTTTCACCACAATTATTAAAACAACAAGTCATAGACTTTCCTGAGATTAAATCGTATAATTTTTTAAAATATTACTTCAGTTTATTCAGCTAAAACACCAATATCTAATCTACAATTTTTTTTTCTCTTCCTTTGACTAATAACTACTACAGTTTAACAGAACACCCACATTGTAAAATCTCACTTATTACACTCACTGATATGCCTACTAATTATGCTCACCAATTGAATACTCACCAACTTAAGGCATATAACTTCAACCATGGTACCTCTTTTAGTTGGATATTGTTATTTTGTTATCCTTGTCTGTTTACATATTTTGTTACCCTCTCTCATTTATTTTTGAGACATGCAATCAATAACTTCCCTTCTTCTTAACGGAGGAAAGATGGCTATATGGCTATATATATATATATATCGGTATTATAGTACCATGGACTTAAAAGTAAAATGAGCATGGGGTAAAGTATGGGTCAGTTTCACATTTATTTTCTGTTTGGTGTGACAGACACAACATCTAATTTTCTCATTCAATCAAAAAAATTCTACCAATGGTTGATAGAAGTAGTGGTTTTGAAAGTAGGAGTTAATTGCTTCTGATGGAGAGAATGGGTGTCCATCCCCAAATTCTAAAGTGGTCTATTTATAAACACAAGTCCACATAACTGTAAACATGAGTGAAAACTAGCAATTTAATTAACAGTCAAGTCATTGCAAGTGCAACACCAATTTAGATGAAACTTTTCTCTGTAAGTTCTAGAGCAAGAGCAATGTGATCAAATGATAATTCAAATTCCTTGTAATCCCACCTTGAAAGCCCTTTATGTCAAACAAAATATGCACAAGGTTCAACAGAACCTTATATCAATCAGAATACATATATAGAGGTTCCAATTAACACACAAAATCTGTTAGAGGCCTAAATTTTTTACTTAGCAGATTTGCATCTATGGCATAGTTGGATTGTGTGGATCATGAATATAGTAAGGTAAGAGTTTAGGAGCAAAGAATGAAGCATAAAATTAATCCAACATTCACGGGGTTCAGGACAATAAAGCATGAACACCAATTACAAGGTGTCATGACAGAAAAAACCTTGGAACTTCACGATTTCAATAGCTCCGAAAAATAGTTCAAGATTGTATTCAAACACTGGAGAACCTCCAACAACTTTATATAACTAACCACAATCCCACTCTTTACTAGATCAAAATTAATCTTTTCTTTGGTAGGGAAAGAGACATGCTTTAATTTTCATTTCAACAATAAGGAGTTCAGTTTGATATATCTTCTTCATTGATCAGAACTTAACTAAAATTACTTACCCTTAAGAAAATATTTTATAGCAACACACTATTTGCAACAAATCACAGTTCTCGTAAAGCAAAAAAAAAATGATTTTCTTTCCTATCCTTTCCTCAGTTTTTCCAAGCAACCAAACCCAAATTACACAACCTCATGTAATGCCACACAAATAATTCAAAATTCCAACTATTGAATCACAATCCAAAATATTACCGACGGAAATCACAATCCAAAGAAATGAACGAATCAAATAAATTATCATACAAATTTATTGCAAATCAGGGTTATATGTTACCTCTGCAGTGCCTGGATGGAGAAGATCAATATTTGAAGGTTGTGCAAGTAATCTCTTCCACCTGTAATATCATACGAAGAAATAAAGTGAATCAATATTTTTTCCTACAAGTCTGGAAAAAAAAATAAATAAATAAATACGACATCTAAGGCATCAGATGAACTCTTTCTCCTACAGAAGGTATATATATACATATAACATCGATATATATATATGCATATATATATATATATATATATTTATATGTTTGTACCCAAATATTTACACAAATCATATATTTACAAATCTATTTCGAGGAACTTATCTATTCTCTGTCAGATCCAACCACGAAAGCCCTAGAAACGTAAAACCCCCAATTTGACGAAAACCCCCAATTTGAGAAAATTGGACGCAAACAAGACCAACCCTAGAAATGCAGAAAATCAGATGATGGTTGAAAGAGAATCATCGAAGAAGGGCGTTTTTTTATTTTCTCTCAATGATTTTTGCAGATTGGGGATGATAGAGTTGAAGGAGGCATACGTTTGAGAGCAGCAAGAGACACGGTTCGTATGGTTTGGTCTTATCACATAGAATGGTCTGTTTTATTTTAAGAGAAAACTTATATAGGACCGAGTAAGACCATCAATTTTGATGGTCTAAAAATAGTCTCTTTTGTCCCAAGTGGTTCTATATATTTTGGGTCGCTTTTTTTGCGACCATTTTACCAAACAAGATTTGGTCCCTAAAAAGTCATTTTAGGACCGGACCACTTGGAACCGGACCGCCATCCAAACAGGGCCTAAGTGTTTCGATGTGTTCCGGATTGATTCGAAGTCTTCCAGTGTCATCTTAGGGCCTTTAGCCCATCCTTTCACCTTGCTGATTCAGGGGTTACCGAGTACTCGAGTACTATTTCACTGAGTACCCAAAACCTGTTTTACCCAGTACTCGAGATTTTCTGTAGATTTGTATATAAACGGGTTTTGACCTAAAAATCATTTCATTTCACTTCCTTTTTTTCCCCAATTCGGGATATCTCTCATTTTCTCTTCATCCTTGCCCATATAATCACTTGGGGCTTAGATTTTGATGATGGTTCAAACATGAAAGTTGTCCATGGTGTTCTTGTCTTCGAATTGAGTCATGGATTGGTATATGACTCTCTTTCTTTTTGTGGGTTTCTTCTTCAAACCCTAGTTTTGGATTTTCTTGATAAACCACTTCTTGTTTCTTGATTTCCTCGTGTTGGGTCTTGATTCATTGTTAGGTGGCTATGGTGAAGCTTTCCACTAATTAGTTCCTTTGATTTTGGTGTTGGGTGGAAGCTATGATTTCTTGAACTTACTTTGTGGCTTTGCTTTGTTCTTCACTTGAGGTAGGGGAAATTTTTATTCTCTCTCATCCTTTGGTACGTGAGTGTGCGATTTTCATTCTAGGATTTCTTAACCCTAGATGTATATGTAAAAGTGTATACGTGAAAGAATGAAATTAGGATTTGTATATGTTTATGTGATTTAACCCTTACGTATGGCGTACTTAGTGATTATATTGATATGATTATGATGTGTGTTAGTTGGGTTATAGTTCTTGGGATTTTTATATAAAAAGTATACTTGTATGCCTATACATATACGTATCTGGGTGTGGTAGTGTATATATATAAGTATAAGTATACATACGTGTTTAGGCGCTAGTGATGTGGGCTCGATTGTGTGATTAGGCTAGCTCCCTTGGTTAGTGAGTTAGAGTGTGTATTATGTGATTTGTGTAGTGTGGCATCTCAATTTAGAACGACTATTTAGTTCCCTCATTCTTGGATTATATTACTATCTTGGAGTTGGATATTATGTATGAGATGTGATTTTTGAAACTTGCTTTAATTGAACTAAAAGCATGTTTAAGGGAATGAAATTGTTATCCTTGTGAATTAAAGGAAAACCCGTTGATTTAGAACATGAATGGTGCATGAGAAAGTATCCTTGTGAATTATTGATTTATGGTGATTTGAAAGCATGTTAAAGGATTAATGGCATTCTAGAGAGTGTTTTTCATAAATATGATGAAGTACATATTTGTGTTGATGCAAGGTTCATTTGAGACATAGTTGTATATTGAGTAGACATTTTGCGTTGTAATTCAATTGGTGTCGGTTTATGCCCGGTCGTATAACCATGTATAAGTAGACTTGTGTCGGATCATCGCAACAACTGGCCAGGAGGTGTTTCCACAACCTACGGAACTAGTAATTCCAAGAACTGTGATATTGGGTTGGATTGCGCCACCATCAAAGTTGCGGGTTTTTCTCATGCATTCGATTTTTGGATCTTAAGTCGCGGGTTTATCTCGTGCACTCATTCTTCCTTGATTGAGTATACATCCTTTTCAAGTGAACGATTTAGGCGACACTCATATCCATATACCTTAGTGGCTAGTGTGTGTACCATGAGATGTGTTGAGTCACATTGCATTTGAGTTGCCGTTATGTGATTTAACTCTACATATGAATCATGATGTTATTCAATGTGATTGTGGAGTATGTTTAATGTGAATTTTGACACTTTAATTCATATGTTATTATAATGCTCAAAAGAAATTGGATAATATGAGAATATGATTTACATGTCATGTTTTAAAAGTATAATGTGAGATAAATTCTTATACTTGGCCCCCACTGGAAGTTTATTTTTTATATTTTTTACCCTAAAATTTTGGATATTTAACATTTAGCCCCCATTGGAATTTTTTTTTTTACCTTAGATACCACAGAATTTAGATTTATTTACAACTAAGTCCCCAATAAAAATTTGTTTTAAACCCCACTGAAATAAATATATATCATTTATACCCCAAAAAAACCACTATAATTTTTTTTAACCCCATTGATATGGATCTCTAGATCCGTCACTGCTTGTTGTTATGTACTTATATGCCCTTAAGTGGTGATATAAGTTAGTTTAGTGGCTTACTTTTGATAGGTTAAAGTTGGTGATGAACTATAGAGTCAATTGTGAGTTGAGACCTTAGAGAAGGAAGGTGATAGTTTTGTGATCGCGGTTGGTTGCATAGTAATGACCATTTGATGTTCTTGCACACTTTGAATAATGTATCATCTATTGTCCCTTTAAGGTTTTGAGTTTGGGTAGACGAGGTTATGATTGAACCTAGTCCATTGAATGGCCACGGTCTCTTGATTCCTTTAATGATATAAGATATGTGGTATCGAATGTGAATTTGAGGTTCGAATGAATCGGAAGAGGTATTGATTGAAACTAGTTAGTTCCGTGGTATCGGCTACTAGGTTTCCCCTTTTCATGATCTTAAGAATAGGAGCATTCTTGGAGTTGTCTTGATTGTCTTAGGTTATTGAAACGAGTTTGATGATTTTGAGAGTTGAATTGAGTTCACGGTTGGAGATAATGTTGCTAGATCATCTTTTTCTGCTTCCGTTGGAGTGTTGTCATTTTTGGACTCCATTCTTCTTTCCCCGTTCTCCGTGGTCCATTTCGGATGTTGAACCTTTCCATATGATGTTTTAGATGTTTCGGTGTATTAGGGGTTAGTTCAGAGTCGTCCGGCATCGTTCTGGGGCTTTCAGACTCACTTTTGGGATTTTTCTAAAGTATAAACCACCGAGTACTAGAGATTTGTTTCACCGAGTACTCGAAGTGCTGCAATTTTGAAACTTTGTTTCTCGTGCTTCGTTCATTCTTTTATGCATCTCTTTCACTCTCCTTTGCACATTAGGATATGTTTATGGCTTATAAGTCGCTTCTTGAGTCATTGGTTGCGGCGTGGTGCCGACCATGCCGAACCACTTTCTTGTGTTGTCGTTTGTTTTCGTGGGGTTGGAAACGGACGGTTGTGTCCCGTGGATCCAACACGTCACTCTTCCTTCATCGTCCTCTTGGACGTTATAAGAATCCTTGAGTTGTTTATTGGTTGCCTTGAGAGTGTGTTCTCTTGGCATATTTGTTTCATACCTTCTTTCATTTCTGGGTTTTGGGGATGAGATATGTGGTTTAGTGCACACACATAGTGTAATACTCCTAATTTATGAATTTAATTAATTTGGTATTTATGGTACGGGTATGTGTGACATTTAAAAATTATGATGTGGTATTTAGTAATTCTGTTGTGTAAATTATAAACTGTGATGTGTAATTTAGGAATTGGGGTGTGTAATTTAATAGTTATAATGTGTGTAAGACATGTGTATATATATATATATATATATATATATGTTGTTGTGTGTACGTGTAGGTTGTTATATATATGTGGGTGTGTATATAATAAAGTGGAATAATTGATTAGGATGATTAATGGAATAGAAAATTAAAACAAATGGAGAAAGGAGAGAAATTAATTGAGAAAATAAATTGAAGTGTGGGATGTGTGTTGTAAAGTGGACGAAAGTTGGAAAGGAGGCAATGGCAAAGGATAGGGGTCCACATGTTTTTAAAGAAAAATAAAATAATTGCTAAAATTATTAGAGGAAGTCTTTCATTTTCGGATGAAGACTTGGATTTTATTTTCTTCACTACACTTTGAGAGAGAATTGAGAGAAAAGAGAAGGTGTTCTTGGAGAGAAGAACTTCGGTCTTGGTTGGAGTTGGGCTTGAAGATTTTAAATCAAAGCTAAATAATTTAAGGTAAGTTTCAACTTTATTCTACTCCTTTGAATTTATAAATTTAAGACCTTTGTGAAATAGTATGTATAAATAGATATATATTATTTATACATAGTTAATTTTCTATAAAAATAATTATAGAAATGTTATTATGTATATTGATGCATATAAATATGGATAGAGGAATGTTTTTCTATAAAAATAATTATAGAAATATTAATTTGTATATTGATGCATATAAATATGGATAGATAAATGTTTTTCCATAAAAATAATTATAGAAGTGTTATTATGTATTTTGATGCATATGAATAGGAATGGATGAATGTTTAATGATTATTATCATATATTTCATATTGTCTTTAAATTGTATTTTCATCATAAAATACATCTATGAGCATGGTATTATCATCTAATACTAGTTAGGAATCTTTAATAATATTTATAAATATTTAAATAAGCTTCTTGAGTTTTCTAAGAATTTTTAGGAATTATTGTGGCAATTTTCGGAAATAATATGTATTTTGGAAATCTAGTGTGGGTAGTTTTATATGACTATGGTACATTCATTTTTGTAACCATAGGATTAGATGGACCTTTAAATCCTAACCCTTGAAAGCATACTTTTCTAAAATTATATTTTTACCCTAAATGTTACTATAATTACAGCATGACCCCTAAATATTACGAAAATTACTGTATGGCCCCTAAAGTTTACAGAAATTACATATTAGTCCCTGAATGTTACTGTAATTTTAGTTTGATCCCTGTATGTTGGTGAAATTACATTTTGACCCTAGTACCTTGCTGGATTACGTTTTTACCCTTTAAGGGTAGTAAAAAGGATATTTTAGCTCCTTTAACTTTAAAGAAATAGTATTGTGATCCCGGATCCTATTATTAACCTATCATAATATATGTTAAGGTTATTATTGTGTTAAATATAATTATTAGAATTGTTTATCAATGAGTATATTATGAAATTTTGTATTTGTTGTTTATTTGGATATAATGATTTATTATGTTGTTATAAATCATTATTTATGATTGTGTACATGTGTAGCATGGGATGCGCAATTATGCATAAGATGTTCAACTTTATTATGCTAATGAACATATATGTGTACTGTGATGTATGAGATAAAATAAGTATATGCATGGGATGTATTGTTATGATAATAAACATAATTGTGGGCAGTGATGTATAAGATACTCACTTATTATTGGTGCAGTGATGCATATGGTGATCACATTATTTATACTAATAAGCTTATCATAATTAATAAATTCATAAATCATAATATTTAATTAAATATTTATGGAATGGGGAATGAGTAAGGAACCATAGAGATACTGACTATTAACGCAGTCTCATGAGTACCACGGGACATGGTTGAGTTGTCATAGCATGGATGAATTGTCGGGTACTTGGTTAAAATAAGATTTGGATAAGTTGTCTATTGGCATAAGGAAAGGAGTATGAATATTAATATTCATTTATATATTATTGGGTTGCATGGGATGCTTTGGGTATTTATTCTAAAAGGTATATTTATATATCTTTTTGTTCGGATATGTGTTACACATTATGAAATATGGTCATGAATGTGATTTATTGGTTATTTATTCTAAAAGATATAATTATATATCTTTTACTTAATTATATGAAATATATTATAAAATATATTTATGCATGTGATCCATTGGTTATTTATTTTTAAAAAGGTATAATTATATCTTTTAATTTGATTATGGAAATATATTATAAAATTTATAAAATATTTTTATGCATGAGATGCATTGGTTATTTATTTTAAAAGGTATAATTATATATCTTTTATTCTGTTATGAAATACACATTATAAAATATGTTTATGCATGGTATGCATTAATTAATTATTTTAAAAGGTATAATTATATATCTTTTATTCGGTAATGAGATACACATTATAAAAATATGTTTATGCATGGTATGCATTAATTATTTATTCTAAAAATGTATAATTATATATCTTTTATTTGGTTATGTAAAAAAGAATGTTTTAAAAGTTTTATGTTAAGTGAAAGATAAATCCTTAATACATAGGGTCTATATATTCATGTTATTTCATTCAGAGATGTTGGCTTTATCGGTCCTCTGTTGGGTTGTAGTAGTAATGGACTTGCTCATGGGTTTAACCCACCTTGTTGTTATCATTTCAGGTATGGGACAGCTCAGCCACCGGGTTAAGGTTTTGAGTCATCGCATTTTGTTCGTGATCGTCTACTCCATTCCTAATTTTGGTTTACAATGTATATTGGTTATACAACTGTTGTAACTTATGCACGGTTATTAAAATTGTAATTTTTATTTAGGGATCCTTCTTTAACAGGATTCCCAAGTTATATCTTTAGTCAGATTTGACGTTAGTATTGTTTCCGCTATGATTTTTATTTCGCAAAAACAAATTCTATTGTATTCTGTGTTTTTATATATCAATTGCATGGTATCTCCCGATATTTGTGTGTGAGCCTGGCCAACTCACGTGCGAAAATTGGGGGTATCACACATAGTGTTGCCCTTCCTCTTCTTCTTGGTTACTTAGTGTCTCCATCTAGGTGTTATAGGTTCTTGTACATGTAGGGACATGGATATCAAATGGATTGGCTTGAGCATTGAAATCCTTTCTTAAAAACTATTGAATCTCTGAGATTCATCTTTTTACGACTTTTACTCTCGACCATCCGCTTTTGGTTTCTTTTGTCCGGGTGCTTTCCTAGTCACGGGTGGATGTCTTTCACCTTGACATGATGTTTCGGTTATTCATTTGTTTAGCATTGGGACTCTCTCCCCTTGCTTGGTTTCATGGTCCTTATGTGGTCATTCTTGAGTGTATTGTTTATGTAATCTCCGTGGTGGATCAGTTAGTTTTCCCCATCTTTAGTGAGAGCGTTGGTGATTGGATTAACCTTTTTGTGGATAGTGTTACAAGATTGATGAGTTGATGTGATTAGTGGCATTGAGGTGAGAGCGGATCTCTCTTTATGAATGGATTAACAGTTCTTATGTATATTGTGTATATATACAGTGATCTTAGTCCTTTTTGGACCAAATGTTTATCGTTGTGGCCACTAGAGTGTTTGACTACGTTGGACTAGGGTATTGTGTACTTGGTGTACGTTCACGTGAGTAGTGTAGACTACAAATGTTGGATTGATAGGGATGAATCATAGTGATCTATTATATGGTTCGTATTATGTGTCTTGTACTTATTTATCTATCTCTCTATATATACATATATATATAGGTGTGCATTTGTCATGTATCATTATGATATGGTTCCACTATGTGTTAATTGCCCTATTTGTTGATGCATGGTAGGGGACTAGAGGGATGTGTTTCAGGGGTTTCATATTGACGTGAGTGTCATGTGGGACGATTAACCGACCTAAGATAGATGCATGTACACAGGTTGGTTAGCACTACTTGGATGGTCGAGGGATGTGACAGTTTAGGGTTTCTCTTGTTGGGCTGTCGAGCTCACCCCTTTCCCCCTTTCCCAGTTGCATGTTGCAGGTTCTTCTTGCAGGATGGCTTGTGGCATGGGTGTTGTTGCGGGACTAGGACGCTTATGCGTAGTTGTAAAGGGGGTGACTCGCGAAAAGGGTAATCCGCGAGGATTGGCTTATTTTGGGAGATTGGCCCAAGGATTTATTTATTTGGGAGATTGGCCCAAGGATTTATTTATTTGAGATATTGGCCTAAGGTTTGGTTTATTTAAGAAAATGGCCCAAATAAGGTTTGTACGCGAGAGCTTGCATTATACAGAGGGAGGTATGAGGAACTGATATGTTTGTAGCTCGCATCTGAACTCATAACCCTATATGATTCTCGCGTAGGGAGTACTATTCGGAATCTAGGGGAAATACTTGGGATATGTAAATAGTGGGTCGCGACCCTATCTACACCATCCTAAGCAACAGTACCTTAGAGAGGCCAATAGTACACAGGGTCATGAAAAAGGTATGCATGCAAAAGGTCATGACCTAGGAAAGCTATACAGCATGGTTCCTTGGCTAAGGAAAAATTAGGTCCACGATGAAACAAGCGCGGATCACAGGGCACGGGGTACAGTATGATTCGCACAAGGGATTACGCGAATCAACATCGCGAAGTCAAGGGTGCGAGATTATACTCTGCAAGGTATTTATGACGCGGATTAGTATGGCAGGATCCATGTCGTGAGACAAGTGCTGACGTGGCAATGCTATCCGCGAGGATCTATTGGACACTCACGTCTATAAATAGAGGTGCGAGAGCTCACTTAAAGAGGACTTTTTCAAAGACTAAGAGAGAGAAATTCCTGGAGAAAGAAAGTATTTCGCATCACTTGGAATTGTTTGTTTTCACTTCCATTTCTCTTTCATTTCTCTGTAAAGCAAATCAAAAGCAATAAAGGCATCAACACTATTATTTTACTGGCGAACTTGGGCGGAAACTATCTTCACATCATTTAATTCATTCGAACCCCTACATTAAAAGCGACTCTGCTGGGGAGGAGATGTCTTCTACACAAGTTGAGCCTCGTCAGACTCGTCGGAGAGGTCGTCCACTGACCCGGCACACTGACCAAGTTGGAGAAGAAATAGCAGCACAGACGCAAGGAGGTGAACTAATCCCACCAGCGCGAAGACAGCGTCGTCGCGTGAATGCTGGTGCGGATCAAGCAAAAACTCCTCCGATGGCAGAGCCAGTACAGAATTCAGCAGAATGTCCATCAACTCTGCTGCAAACTCTTCTCAGCATTCAAGAAACGCAGAAAGCCATACTTCACTTCATGGAGGCCTCGCGCATTTCGGTACCAAATCTTGAATCATCAAGGATGGATAATCAAAACTTACCAAAAATGTCAGCACCAAAGCTTTTTCGGGAACCACCCCGAGCTAGAACTGAGCCACTAGAGAAAGAGTTATATATCACCAAGGAGCAGCTGCGGGCTATCCTGAACAAGAAATCTAAAATAGAAGAAGTGGAAATTGCCACACCGTACCATCCCAGCATTATGGCTTTGCCTTATCCGGAAGATTATGGAACACCAAGCTTCCATCAATTTGATGGAAAAAAGGGGAATGCAAGAAAGCACATATCCAGGTTCGCAGATGCTATGGGACCCCACAGAAACAACAAGTATTTGAAGCTTAGAGAATTCTCAAAGTCTCTAACTGGAACTGCATACACATGGTATACGGGTCTCGCTCCGGCTTCAGTGTCCAATTGGACGGACATGGTGCTCAAATTCTACACTAAATTCTTCCAGGCAGATGAAGAAGTCTCAATGATTTCACTCACAAGGCAAAGACAACGTTTTGGGGAGGAGGTAGCAATTTATGTCAGGAGGTTTCGCGAGGCTGATTTACAATGTCATGAGCCCATTTCCGAGCTTCAATTGATCAAAATATGTATAGAAGGGATGTTGCAAGAGTACAGGGTGCATTTGGTCAATCACGAGTTCAAAACTTTTTCTGCACTTGTTGACAATGCACGAAGATTATGAGAAGTTTTGGCTCCCCCGACACGACCAAATATCAGTGCTAGGCGAGTGGCAATGGTAGCAGCAACATAGAACGAAAGGCCACGAAAAGAGCATGCTAAGAGATCTGAACCACCTCTTTTACCTTTCAGTGAAAAAGAAGCAATCACATTGCTAAATTAATGGATTGCGGATCATGTCATATCGCTACCATCAGTGCAAAGACTGCCGATAAGAGAGGAAAGGATGAAGAGCAACTACTGCCCCTATCACAGGTCCGCTCGACATTCCCTGACTGGATGTTGGGCATTCCGCAGATTGGTACACCGGAAAATAGCATCAGGTGACTTGGAAGTGGCAAAGAATGTAGTCCATGAGCCCTTCCCTGCACATGTGGTTGTGGTAGCAGCCAGAGACAGTACAGAGGATACAACAAATGCCGTCAACTACAAATGCCCGCCAGCGCGTGAAGCAAAGAAGAATGCTAAGATTGACGTTTTCTTCAACGAGCTCCCAATACAGGAACATGTGAAGGAGTTCTTGAAAGAGCAAACAGTTGCCGCCCTCAATCATACCATTGTGATTCCACAGCATGAGAAGGCCTCCAGTAAGATCACATTTTCTGAAGCAGACAGACAAGTATAATTCTTCCACAATCGGCCTCTGTATGTACCAACTACTGTAAATGGTCGGGAGATGAAACGAGCTTTCTTGGATGGAGGAGCGTCAGTTAATTTAATCCCGCTAGCCACTTTGCGGATGATTAACTTTCCCGAAAGCAAGATTGTAAACCATACCATTGCAGTTACCAATTTCAATGGAGACCAGCAGGCCACCATGGGATTCGCGACATTGGATCTTAAAATTGGGAAGATCAGGGGGCCCACCAAGTTTCATGTCATCAAAAGGAAACCCTCATATCAGTTGTTGTTGGGAAGACCGTGACTGCATGCATATGGTGTAGTACCATCATCCTATCATCAAGTGATAAAAGCCAGTTGGGGAAAAGGAATAATGATTGTAAAGGCATCTAAGAGCCCTTTCTACGCATCTGAGGCCCATTTCGCAGATGCAGTTTATTTCTCAGAGTATAGTGAGGAAGATGGACCTGGCATTTTTGCTACACCATTACCAAAATGGGATGAACTGGAGGATGGAAGTTCAACTAAGTGGAAGCTCAAAGAGGTAAGCTGGTTGCGAATCAAGATGCCCGATGGGCAAGTGGTGTACAAATTATGACGGGATTGGGGGTCAGAAACTTGCACAGTTGGCACTGACCCCGGGACAGATAAGGTTGTACAAAGAAAACTTGGCACTAATCCTGAAGTAATGAAAGTGAATCCGCGACCGGAACATGGTTTGTGTGAAGTGGACATAGGCGACGGCACAGATCCGCGACCTACCTTCATAAGCAATATGTTGCCCGACGAAACTAAGAATGCTCTGGTAGAATTCCTCAAGGAGTTTCGAGATGTCTTTGCTTGGGACTATAGTCAAATGTCGGGACTCAATGTTGGATTGGTAAGTCATCATCTCCATGTACATCCCGCATCAGAGCCAAAGAAGTAAAAACAACGAATATTTCATCTGGATCTGGAAGTACAAATTAAGGCAGAAGTGGAAAAGTTGCTGAAAGCAGGGTTCATTAAGTCAACCCAACATCCAACATGGCTCGCAAACATTGTGTCTGTGAAGAAGAAGACTGGGCAGATCCGCGTATGTGTAGACTATCGTGATCTCAACAAAGCATGCCCAAAGGATGACTTCCCTCTACCTAACATTGACACCATGGTGGATGCAACCTCAGGACACGAAATTTTCTCGTTGATGGATGGATTCAGCGAGTATAACCAGATTGAGATGGCACCGGAAGATGCTGAGAAAACTATTTTTCGCACCCCAATGGGGAATTTCCATTATACAGTCATGCCGTTTGGACTTAAAAATGTCGGGGCTACATATCAACGCGCCATGACAACTATATTTCATGACTTGATGCATAAACCTATGGAGGACTATGTGGATGATTTGGTGGTAAAATCCAGAGCCGTGCAGAATCATGTAGGTGATTTGAGAAAAGTACTGCAACAGTGTCGCGAATATAATTTGAAGATGAATCCTCTGAAATGCATTTTTGGAGTACCAGAAGGAAAGTTCTTGGGGTGTGTCGTACATCGGCAGGGAATTGATATGGATCCAACAAAGGCTAAGGCAGTATTGGAAATGGCTTCACCCACAACTCACAAAATATTGAAAACTTTTATGGGGAAAATATCTTATCTGAGGAGGTTTATCCCAGCACTGGCATAGGTAACTCACCCACTCATGGCTTTGTTGAAAGAAAAATCTGTATATAGCTGGGGAGAAAAACAACAAGAGGCCTTTGAGAAGATCAATAGGATTCTGGCATCACCAAAAACAATGGTAGCACCAGAGTCAGGGAAACCGTTGATAACGTATCTTACTTCCACCAATAAGTCTATAGGAGCTTTTCTAGCCTAGGAACATGAAGGAGAAAATAAGCTTGTTTACTATATCAGTCAGGTACTCAAGGGACCAGAGTCACGATACACATCATTGGAAAAATATTGTCTCGCTTTAGTATTCGCGGCTTAGAAATTCAGACATTATTTACTGGCACATCCGTTGGAGCTAATCACCAAAAGTGACCTCATACGGTATCTACTCATAAAGCCCATACTCAGTGGAAGAACTGCTCGATGGTTGTTAGCACTATTTGAATATGAGATCACATGCTCTAGACCGAAAGTAGTAAAAAGTCAAGCCTTGTCAGATTCGCTAGCTTTATTTCCTGGGGGAGCTGAGCCCAAAGTGGAGGAGGTGGGAGTAGCGAGTATGGCACAAAGCGCGGAATTTACTTTATAATTCGATGGTTCATCCACAGAAAAGGGAGGCGGGGCCAGTTTCGTACTAAGGAGTGAGGAAACAAAAGAAGAATTAGTCATGGCTTACAAACTTGATTTTCCTTGTACCAACAACATTGCGGAGTATGAAGGGTTGGCGCTGGGATTGATGATGGCCCATTAGTTGAAGGCAAAAATACTTCATGTAAGAGGAGACTCCAAACTGGTCATTAAGTAGGTCAAAGGGGAGTATGTTGTCAAAGAACCACATCTGGTGTCTTACAAAACCGACATCCGACAGATGATAGAAAGATTTGAGACTGTGAGTTTTCAGCACGAGCCACGAGAGGGTAACCAACGGTAAGATGCACTGGCGACATTGCGTTCGCGACTACATTTCCAAGGAATAGAGTCTTCTGTGCAAGTAGTGCGAAGAACCAACTCTGTGGTCAGTAGCGGGAAGGAATCAGAGGTATATGAAGAGCATGATTGGAGAGCACTGATATTACAAGCTCTACTAAAAAGCGATAACAATGCCTTGAGACGAGAATACTATGTCATAAAAGGTGTGTTATATTACAGAGCGCCTGGAGGAATTCTAGCCAGATGCGTGGCAATAAACGAGATAGGAGAACTGCTACAAGAAACCCACAAGAAAATATGTGGTCAAGCGGATGTCAGTCTCTATCGATTTTTGCAGCGAGAGGGTTTCTTTTGGCTAAGCATGAAGGATGATGCAGTAAAATTGCAAAGCAGCTGTCAAAACTGTAATGCATATCCCTCCGCGAACGAAGGTAATGTGGCAGACATGATAGACTGGCGGGACAAATATGTGCGTTATCTGAAAGAAAGGGTTTTACCTGAAAAAGATCAGTCGCGGTTCAAAAAATTGGCCTCGCGATTTGTCCTACAGGAGGAAAATTTGTTCCGCAAAAGTTTTGAAGGAAAGCTGATGAAATGTGTAAACGAAGAGGAGGCAGGGTAAATATTAAAACAAGTCCACGAGTTTGCTCACCAAGGCTCTAGAAAACTATTTCAACAGCTACTATCATCCGGGTATTACTGGCCAACAATGGAAAGGGACTGCAGTGATTTTATCAGGAAATGTCATGTGTGTCGGGTGCACGGTGATCTCATTCATGCTTCGGGAACTGAATTGCACAGTTGGCTACCCCTTGGCCTTTCCACACTTGGGCACTGGACATAATTGGACCAATCACACCGCAGGCTCAAGGACATGTGTGGATTTTAGTGGCAACAGAATTGTTCACAAAGTGGGTGGAGGCTATTCCGCTATGACGGACGACAGCAGACAATGTGGTTTGATTCATAAAGGAAAACATCATCTGTCGATTTGGGATACCAAAGGTGATACTATCGGATAATGGGACTCTTTTTGTCAATAGTAAGGTCACGAATTTGTTGGGGAGATACTCAGTAATTCATCACAAGTCCACGCCTTACTATCCAAAAGGAAATGGAGAGGCTAAAGCCTCTAATAAAGCGTTAATTAGAATCATGTCCAGGCTAGTGCATGATAATCAGAATAAATGGGTGGAAGAGCTTCCAATAGCACTATGGGCGCATCGAACCGCATACCGGAGTGTGACAAACATGACTCCTTATGCACTGGTCTATGGAGTAGAGGTTGTGCTACCTACGGAGCTGGAGGTGGCTGCTAAAATGCTGGCAGGCAAAAGCAATTTGGAAGATAGGCTACTGGAGATAGAAAAATTTGAAGAAACAAGAGCAGAAGCCTTTGCAAATCAGGAAGAATACAATAAGAGACAAGCAAAGAGCTACAATAAAAAGGTATGATACAGATGGTTCAAAGAGGGGGACAGAGTGTTGAAGGTGGTACCAGCAATAATGAGGGGACAAAGGGTAAGAAAATTTGAAGCCAAGTGGAAAGGTCCGTATGTGATTGTAAGTGAAGGCAGTAGTGGGTATTACAGGATGGAACATGAAGTCACTCGCGAGAGGGCTGGACCTCTTAACGTAAAATGGATTAAGTTGTATCATGCATAGAGGCATCGCGGATTATGGTGATATAAAAATGTTCTTACATAAGGACACAACATCAAACAAATCACCCCATATGTATAAAGCATGTTAGAGTTATTATCACAGTACAAGGTTATACAACAAAAATGTGGGTACAATTAGAAGACAGTGCATACATAAAAAAAATGAGCTAAAAAAGGTTTTGGGTGATGGGATATGATAGCTTGAAACCCTCATGCTCCTCCAAGTATAGACTGGCCCGCTCAAGATGATCAGCTGCATCTTGAAGTTTTTCCTCATCCTCCTCAAGAAGTGCTAACTGTCTGCGAGTTTCTGCGATCTCTGCCTGTTTTCTTTGATGAGCATCGCGACCCTTCAGCTCGACAAGATAGCGATCGTAGAGCCTCTGAATAACAACCAGTCGGGCCTCCCACCAGGACACGTCCATCCCAACCTTCTTCCAGTCCTTTATGCGAGCATGACATCTCGGAAGAGTGTCAGGAACAAGATCCTGAATGGAAGTCTCAGAAAGGGTCTTGAACACATCTGCAACAAGCTGGAGGTGGACCGTTTGCAAGAATGGCTCATGAACTTCCATGCGAGCAAAAGTCTCTGGATGAGCTGCCTCTATCAGATCTAGCATTGGGATGTCATGAGCATAACAGAACCACTGATGCCAAGGTATTGGCACTGAGGAAGCAACATCATAGATAGAAGCAATGGTAGGCATGCAAGAACTGGAAGCATGGTCGCGAGAGGCAAGCTCGCGAAGATTGGAGACAGAGTCTCGAGTAGGCTCGGGAGGATCAGAGACAGAGGCGCGAGTAGGGGTTGGAGGTACCTCTATGCGCAGCTCAGTAAATGTGTCTGAAGGAAATACCATATGACCCTCAGAAATCCTCTGAACATTATGTAGTAGCTCGTCGAACATCTCTTGGTCTTTAGAGTTTACACCTAAAAGAAGGAAAATACACATGTTAAATAAAATCATATTTGGACATTAAGAATCAAATGAAATGATGAAGTGGAAAAAGGGGTCACCTTCCTCAACCTCTGGGATAACGGCGCCAAAGATAAATCTCTCAATAATGGGATGGTCTGCGAGGGTTGCAGCAACCTCGGATGCAATATCACCACCAAGAGGCTGGAAATGATTGTCATCAATGTTGGGATCCTCTGCTCTATCATCAGTACCAACAGCCTTAGGGGAAATAGGAATGGAAGGCAGTTTGGGAGAAACCTCGCGAAATACTGTGGCCTCCTCATTTTTGCGACCTGAGGATACCTCGCGATCTGCTTCGGAAGTAGAGGTCGCGGAAATGACACTGTCACGAGATGAAGAGGAAATGTCATCATCCCCATCCTCTTCAAGAGTAAGCTGAGAAGACTTGTTGAACAAAGAGTTGATAGTGAGGTGGTCCTCATCATCGTCAGATGAAGCTGCAACAGAGGGGTTAGAATGAAGGCCACCCCCAGGAGAGGCTAGAATATGCGGGGAGTTTGTCTCGCGAGAACCTAAAAAAAAGAGGAATTTGAAGTGTTAGAAGCAAGAATTCTAAAACAAAAAAGTCAAGTCAAGTTAGAAGCTTACTCTGGGAAAGAGTCGTCCTATGTAAATCAGAGAGGATGCTGGCAACCTCTGTCTCTTCCGTATCATCTCCAGCCCTCATATCCTCAATCACGCGAGCAACAGTATCCAACAATATGGAAGTTGCATCAGGCTTCCGTTTATTCTTCAGCTTGGCCAAGGCAAGTTTGCGCCTCGCAGCCAAGGACACCTTTTCTAAAGCTGACTCTGAGACACCCACGTGAGATACTTCAGGGGTAAGTTTGCGCTTCCGCACCAAGGGAGGTTCCTCTGAACTAGGAGTCTCTCCTGCCACTTGGGTTGTGGAGGCCTTAGTGAGTTTTCTTTTCCTCTTCGTGAGGGGCACACTGTCCAATTCTGCTGCAATAGACAGGTTTTTAAGATGGACAGAAAAAGGGACATGATCCAGTAAATCAGTAGAATCACTGATGATACCTGTAGCCTGGGCACTGGAACGCTGTAGAAGAGAATAGGAGTTAGTATTGACATATGAAAATACATAATACAGTAAAGGAAAAAGGAGTTAGAAAATTTACCAGATGCCTCGCAATAGGCTCCTCGCGGATGGGCTTTTCGCGGATAGGTGGCCTCGCGGGAGGAACTTCCTCATGGAGAGATCATTTGCGAGTCGCTTGCTTGGTCTTCTATGGAGGCTGAGCATGCTATTTGGGTGTAGACTTGATCCTGACCTTACGAAGCTTCAGTGAAGGATCTGCAATGTATACTGGAACCGGTATGGAAACAGGAGGAGTTTCAGCCATGAAACTCTGGAACCTCACCAATTGCTCTTTCCAGAACTCACTAAAGACCATAGTCACTCCACCTCTGCGAGTGCCTGGCTGAATGAAGATAACTTTGGAAAATATGCGAAGACTCCTCTCAATGGATTCGCGAAAAGCAATAAAACATATGTCAAATTTATCCTCGCGATATGGAGGAAGTGGAGGGGGAATGGCCTGATCAAAGCCTAACTGCCTTGCCACACATGAGGGGTTATAAGATGTGATAGTATCAAAAGTTTCACTAAATATGGGAAGGTGACACTTATGGGTGATCGCCGAGAAGATGAGGTGATCATCTATCGCTATGTCATATGAAACAATTTCCTCCTCCGGGTAAAAATTGGGTGAGTAAAAACCTTCAAGAGGAGTGGCGTATGGGCGCCAATAAAATATAAGAAAAGTGTCAATGAAAGAAGAAAGTGTTTGTGAAGATGAGAGAGAGGTCCAACGGGTAGCCCACGATTTTAAAGAGATAGAGTTATTGGTTTATGAGGTTGAAGGAGAAAAGGAAGTAGGAATGGGAGCATAGTTAGGAAAATGCTCGAAAAGAAAAAGGGTCAGGAAGAAACCTGAAATATGAGTGCTAATCTCATACTTGCCCAGGGAACGGGCGAAGTCATTCGTAAAAGTGTCCAGCTGCGAGTACAAGGTACCAAGGAAAAGGGGAGCCAAAGCAATGCGCACTCCTCGCGACAGCATACCAGCTAGTAGAAATACCATACGACTGGGATCATCCTCTGGCTTGCCTTGGAAAATATAACGGTCAAGCCAATACGCAAGAAAGTCTGCCAGCTCTAAGGGGCTATTGAATTGAGGCCCTTGAGCAAATTCGCGATCCTGACCGGGAGCTGGCTTTCGTAAGGAGTACTCGTGAAAGAAGTGATGGCACCATGATGAATAAGATAGCTTCGGGCGACTTGATTTGGCCTGCTCAGGAAGGAGTACACCCTTTTCAAACTAACTGCCGCGCTTGCAGGCATACTTGCCACAATCGTGAAGTTGGTTAAGAATCTTCTTATCCTCTGACTCAACTAAGGGTGCTTTGATTGGGCACGAGTCCAAGACAGGGAGCCAAAATAGAACCACCACGTCCTCCAAGGTGGGTGTGAACTCGCCCCAGGAAGCAATGAATGTATGAGATAATGTGCTCCATCGCGAAACCAAAGTATTCAGCGCATCCACATCGCGACGGACATAGAAGTCCGAAAATAGCTCAATGGACTCGAGAATGCCAGCCTTGGCAAGAGTGGCGCGGTTACGGTCTTGATTAAGAATATGGCTAGACCACATCTTCTAGTCAGTAATGGGGGCTATGTCTCCTTCGTATTCAATTAATGAAAAAGGTGCGTCCCCTCTCTCAACAAGGAAGCGAGGAACAGAAAGAGGAGGAATAAAAGCAGATTATGCTTCATTATCTAGATCAAGAGTAAGAGGAGAAGGAAGGTCTCGCGCAGATGCCCAAAATGTATCTTGAGCATCTAGAAATGGTGTTTTCTTCCACTCCGAGGCATCAGGAACAGATGGAGTAAAAGAAGGTGCAAGAAGCTTGGGAGTGGAAGTTTTCGTCATTTTGAAAATTACACTTGCGAAAAGATTTTAGAATGGATAAATATGCGCGACAGGAATGGGGTGAGGGGAATGAAGTACAAATGAAAGGGTTGGGAAGAAGAGCTCTAAGGAAAATATAAGTTATGGGTGGTGAAAATGACATGAGAAAAATATATAAGTGTTGGGCCCGGAAATCGAAACGGCGCATTAAATGCACGAGGAAGGAGAAAATTCGCATGGCCAAGCGCATGGAAAAAGTCGCCGATTCGAGGATATGGACAATTTGGAAAAAACAAGAAAGATACGGGGAAATTCAAAATAAGTACATGCACAAAATTGGCAGAAAAACAAAAAACTGAGAAGGGAAGGTCGCGGATTGGATGGAAGGTCGCGAGATGTAGTACACATACTTCATCCGCGAGAGAAAAGGCAAAAATAGCATAGGGAAAAGCAGCTCACAAACGATGATACAAGTACACTGATTCGCGAGGCACGGGTTATTGCACTTTAATACTTGGCCAAGTATCAAAGCACAATGGGGAAAAATGTAAAGGGGTGACTCGCGAAAAAGGTAATCCGCGAGGATTGGCTTATTTTGGAAGATTGGCCCAAGGTTTGGTTTATTTGGGAAAATGACCCAAATAAGGTTTGTACGCGAGAGCTTGCATTATACAAAGGGATGTATGAGGGACTAATGTGTTTATAGCTCGCATCTAAACTCATAACCTTATATGTTGCTCGCGTAAGGAGTACTATTCGGAATCTAGGGGAAATGCTTGGGATATGTAAATAGTGAGTCGTGACCCTATCTACACCGTCCTAAGCAAGAGTACCTTAGAGATGCCAATAATACTCAGGGTCATGAAAAAGGTATGCATACAAAAGGTCATGACCCAGGAAAGCTATACAACATGGTTCCTGGGCTAAGGAAAAATCAGGTCCGCGATGAAACAGGCTGGATCACAAGGCACTTTGTACAGTATGGTCCGCGCAAGGGATTACGCGAATCAGCATCGCGAAGTCAAGGGCGCGAGATTATACTGTGCAAGGTATTTATGACGCGGATTGGTATGGCAGGATCCATGTCGCGAGACAGGTGCTGACGTGGCAATGCTATCCGCGAGGATCTACTGGACACTCACGTCTATAAATAGAGGTTCGAGAGCTCACTTAAAAGGGACTTTTTCAGAGACTAAGAGAGATAAATTCCTGGAGAGAGAAAGTATTTCGCATCACTTGGAATTGTTTGTTTTCACTTCCATTTCTCTTTCATTTCTCTTTAAAGCAAATCAAAAGCAATAAATGCATCAGCACTATTATTTTACTGACGAACTTGTACGGAAACTATCTTCACATCATTTAATTCATTCGAACCCCTACAGTAGTGTTGCTTTTACTAGATTTTCCTTTGTTTGTCCCCTTGTCTTGGGACTGTATTGTATTTCTCGGGAGCCAACCTGTTGGCATATCCCTTCCTTGTATTTGGTTTTCTTGCATCGTTGTAGAGATGTATTCGTTAGGCGTTTCGATGCGCCTTGTGTATCAATTAGTATTAGCTTCCGCTCAGTTGTATGTAATCATTGTTATTAGCATTATTCCGTTCGCTTTATTGATGTTGATGTTCTTAATTGGTCGCTCTATGTATGGATCACACCTCGGAGTTCTCGGATGTCCCGGCTCGAAAGTCGTAGGATTTTAAGGGCGTGACAGTTAAAATGAATTTGAGGTACATATTTGACTTAGAAATATTTGGATATATTGAATCCACATATATTTGATTTGTTAAATATATATATATATATATATATATATATCCTATTATATTTTTGTCCACAAATCTATCCAGTATAGTAACATAAAATTTATTGTTGATACTTTTTTTCATGATGCTTTTTATTTTTTCTCATGAACTCAAGTTTTATCTAAATCACTAAGGTATTAAACGGTTGAATATTCAAAAATTAAAGTGAAAACAGAGAATCTTCAAGAGTTGGGGAAGCCAGGATTTGTCTGAAATGGTAACCTTAAGAATATTAGTTTATGTCAATTGTCAAAGAATCTCAATTCAGTTTTTTCTAATGTAAATTAACTCCTAATATAAATTATAAAGAGTTTTATCACTCAAATTTTTATTGAAATAAAATATTTAGTCACATATTCGTTAAAAGTAATATATTCTGCTAAAATATTTTTTAAACTACGCAAAACGTATAAAGTTTTTTCACTTTTTGAGGGTTCATTCCGTGTTTAGCAAATGTCTTGCACATATTTTGAGAATCTCATCTATATACATAAAAAAAATTAAATAATTTTCTTCTATTTCCGAAATCAAATATTAAAATATAACAAAATATTTTAGATCCGTACAATCAAATAATTGAATCATATATTCATAATGTTGGGGTAGAATGATAATGGTGTGAATTGCATGATATAAAATAGCATGACAGGTTTTATTTTGGATGACTTTTCATTATATAATTCTAATATTGATCAGAGAGTAGAGAGAATGTAGGGTGATCTTTAAGAGGAGTTGGAATGATATTTAATGGGGACGTTTTGAAAATTTTGAGATATTGGAGAAAATTATCATATCTAGGGAGTGAAGAGATATGCAGTGTATGATTTTTCATTGGGTTAGTTGGAGAAAGGAAACCATTGTAACACCTCTTATTTATCCAAATCTAATACTATTTTTTTGATGCACATCTGAATTATTTATCCAAATCTAACATTATTTTTGTTGATTCACATTTGAATGTATACTTGACATTTGATACTATTTTAAGTAAGTGAATAATATAAAATTGAAGTATATTTTTCTTTATCTCAAATTGTTTATTAAAAAATGTTATTTTATGCGAAAGAATCTCAAGTAACTCCAATAAATCTAAATAACTTTTTATTATACATTTGTGTAAGAAAGAATTTGATCACTCAAATTTTTATTGAAGTCTTTAGAATTTGATATTATGTTGAACAACTTATCAATTATTACTTAGATTTAAAATGTCTTTCATATTATTTCTATTCATTCTCCACTATTGTTTTGAATAGTTAGGTTGATTGCGGACAAGAAACATTTAAGAAATGAAAACTTTGATACTAGTGTTACGAAAATGATAACTTCCAGAGGCATTGTATTTTGTAAAAAAAATTATATTTGAAAATTTTGAATAAAATAATTATTTATTTCAAAAGTTGATGTTGGAGGATTAATATGCCCCAACCAACTTTTAATGAAGTAAAAGAATGCAAATGGGTAAAGGGCATTACTGAACAAAATTTTAATATTCGCTCTAGTAATCGTTTTTGTTAGTTGGCCTTTTCTCCGAAATACTTTTTTAAAAATTGTGTTATTTATAAGCTTCAAAAATTGTCATTTTTAAAAAAAATCTTTTGAAAAACCTTGCCGGTTTAAACCCTAGTGGTTTCAAGCTAAATCAAGGTGGTTTATTAATCGCTCTCTCTCTATTGAATTAATGTAATATCATGTTTAATAATATTGAATCCACATTTACTATGAAAAGTGAAGTTTTTAACTAAATTTCCTCACCTGCAACATTCACAAATTCAAGGTAGAATATCTGTGGTAATTACTACAACTTTCAAGCTAAATATCTCAGATTTCAAAATTGAAATTCACAACCAAATGAAAGAGAGGCCCTGTACATTTTGGATGCATGATAACTTTATGCTGCTCAAATTATCCAGAAAACAGTTCAATACATCAAACAAATCACCTAATTTGATAATTTGATCTTCACCATAATCACAGAAATTTTTTATCACCATTTGTCTGCACCACAATATATATATACCTATACATATATATTATTTTCACTATTCCCAATATAAAATATTAGACATTTTTCGTGGGTAACTCCTCCAACAAAAAATACAGCAAGAATATTACTTTTCTAATTTGATTGTGGTCAATGCCTAAAGAGAAAATGGAAAAATTAAAGCTCTGTTTGGTAGGTTCTACCTGGTCTGGTCTGATCTTTGTTTTCAGGGACTAGACCATGTTTGTTTGGACTTAGTCTCAAAATTTAAAACCAGACCAAATTGAACCAAAATAGTTGTTTTTGGAACCAGATTTTTTGATGGTTCAACCTGGTCCGGTCTTATTAATAAAATATATTTATAAATAATTAAAAATGAATAAATAATAATAATAAATTAAATAAAACATATTTAAAAAATAAAATATAAATAATAAATAATAAACAAAATGAATTAAATAATACCTAATAATAATAATAATAAATGAATAAATAATAAAATATATTTATAAATAATTAAAAATGAATAATTAATAATATAAATAATTAAAAATGAATAAAACATATTTTAAAATAATAAACAAATAGAATTAAATAATTCATAATAATAGTAAAAAATGAATACAATAACAAAAAAAAATGGACTAAATAATAAATTAATAAAATATAATTGTAAATAATTAAAAATGAATAAATAATAATAATAAATTACATAAAACATATTTAAAAATATAATAAATAAAAAAAATAAAAAAAAATGAAATAAATAATAAATGAGTATAATAATAAATAAATAAATATTAAATTAATAAATTATATTTTTAAATAATTAAAAATGAATAAATAATTTATAAATTAAATGAATTAAATAATGAAATAATAATAAATAAATATAATATATTTATAAATTGATATATAAATGAATAAATAATAATTTAATAATATAAATAATAAAATATATTATAAAGTGAAGAAATAATAAATAAATATTATAATAAATAATAAATAAATAGTAAGACCGAACCGCTTACCAAATAGACTTTTAAGTTCATGATCCAAATCAGATTATACCGGTACGGACCAGATAAACCGCCTAGCACCTACCAAACATGGCATAATTAAAGCAAGTGATAACGGAGAGTCCAAGCAATAACATGTAACCGAATTTATTTAGCTTTACAGAATGTATGACTGATACAAGTAAATTAAAATTAAGATTCAAGCAAAAATGGTGGCTTAACTATCATTAACCACCACAATAAAAATAAGAAAAGTGATCAATTCACCACAAGGTACATTTTGCAATGTCTCATAAATCCTAGGAGAGAAGTTAGGCTTCTTCAACCAGTATTTCAGGAACAGAAGAGGTGAGGTTTCAAAATGCTTCGGCCGACAGTGCAATTATATCATCGATGTCTTAGTGCTCAAAACCTTCATTTGGAAAGAGGAACAAGTGAAGAAAACGACGATGGCTGTGCTCTTACGGGCTGCTGCTGCTGTTGTTCATAAGGTTCGTTTGTTGCGGTTGACCTCATAATCAACTGATATGCTAGCTTCTTGTTGACCCAACTCAGTCCGACTTGTTCAAGACAGGACTTGGTGGCATTGAACACCAATGAAAAAAGATGTTGATTAGGGCTGCACAAAAATTCCACAGAACCGAAGAATCGAATCGAACATAACATCCTACTGTCATTTCATCGAATAAAACCCATTTGACAAGCTTTCTAAATACTAAAATATTACCTCCTCGTCCATCAACATATTTCTCAATTTCAGCCCATCTTTAATTATACATCATTGAACACAAAATACAGTATTCCTTAAACATCAATAGATATTTCTTAATCATCAAGAGATTTCTCAATTTCAGCCCTTCATAATCATCTTCATTCCCCCACCATCCAACACATGCTGGACATTCTTTTCATCAATTTCTTTCCTCCGGCCACCAACCAACATATTTATCGATTTCAGCAGCTTGTTCATACCATATATTATCCAACACAAACGCCCATCATTATTTTTATTCCATACATCATCCAACACAAAACCTCTATTTTTTTCATCCATTTCTTTCCTTCTGCGGAGCAAATTTATCAAATTTCATCCATTTTTTTCCTTCTGCAAACCACTCCTCTCCTTCTACCACTCATCACCAAATTTCTATATATACCATAACGATGGTCATTCCAAACATCATCTAAGACGAACTAAATATTCTTTTAATTAATTTGTTTTCATTAGTGGCTTTTTACAACATAAATATCATTCATTTTCGGCATCCAATTCTTTAAAAATGATGAATGATCTTATGTTGTTGTACACTAATTGGGCAAAGTTAAGTATTTCCTATTCCTCCCATACCAACAATCGAAAACAATCAGAACATTTTCTCCAAAATCAAGTCCATTGTCTAGCAAAACCCTCCAAGTTATATTACCATTTTCAAATTGATACCCCATATATCGTTGAATTGAAGTGAATTACTAAGGTAAAAATCAATAAAGAGTACCGTGTTGGGCGATTGGATCTGACCCATCAGGGCTTCGCGGGAAATAACATGGGTGGAGAAATCATCTGCATCGTCAACCATGTCTGTGATCCGGTGGTCCTTTGCGGCTGAGTTTGTGAAGCTCGTCGGAGGCGCCCAAAGCAACTCTCATTTCTAGGGTTTGAGTCTTTGAGAAAGAGAAATGAAGTGGATGTGTCAACATCTTTATCTTATTATATTTCCCAAATAATTTATTCGTATTTTGCACTACCACCGAATAATAATTCAGCTTTGTATTTTTAAAATAAATTGTGATTTATTTATGAATATATTAATTATGATTAAATTTTATGATTTAAATCAAACTAAAATTTAATACCAAGTTAATTGATTTATAAATAAAATAATTAGAACTTATAAAAAAAAAATAACATTTGAGAGTATATTTAGTTTAATACATTAAAGGTAAATGGCATAATTAATATTCTAATTAAAAATAATAATATTTTTGTAATTTAAATAATTAAGAAATATAATAATAAGAATATGATTAAAGGTAAAGTGGAAATACAAAAAGTTTGGAGGGTAAAAGGGTAAAAAAATTTGAGAGCAAGTTCATAGTGCAAGAAAATGAAAGTTGAAGGGTGTATAATTAGTTGAGAGAATATAGTAGGGAAAGAGAATAAACTTGAGAGGGATTTTAAGCAATTTACCATATATCGACCAACTATTTTTATCACAAGTATGTAATCATCATAATAAATTTAAAATTAATTTCGTTAAATAAAAAAATTAAAATGATTCATTACAATATAGTTGTTAATATTCTTTACGTGGCGGTTAAATTATTACTGAAATAATGTTAAAGCAAGGGTGACAATTTCAATGAATATGAAAACTAGAACAACAAATCTTGAATGAAAATACCTTCCATTAAAGATCCTCTGTTTTTTTCTTTAAAAGATATTAAAGGTCCTCTTCTATATGAAAAAGATAATATAATCTAGAAATGAACTCATATGGATTAGAATATCCATTATAATTATACACAGAGACAAAATAAAAGACCAATCTAATTAGAATCGAAGAACCTGTTACTTTCATTACACTCCCGTCATTTAAAAGAGTGTGTACCTTTCCCCGGTTAGTGATTTGTTTTTTTTTTGTTAGAATTTGAATTTTATTTTTACTTCTTTTGATTTAAATAGAGTATTAAAGTGTCAATGTAGCTTACAAAAATTGTTTTGCTTAGTGCTGGTATAAGATAAGATAAAATGTGTCCAACAACTTCTATAAGATTTGTTGCTTCTTTCTCTTTCAGCATGGAAAATGATTCTATTCTACATCCACAATAAATGAGAAAGAGTGATTATGTGACTAAAATTGAATGATTTTTTCATTTATTTGGATAGTGGTGTGAATTGCATTAAATTAGATAACATGATATTGTTGTGACTGACTTCTTTTTTAGATGACAATTGATTATATATAACAAAGGGTTGAAATACAGGCTGACAATGAATCGGGCTATTAACATAACAGATTCTAGAGCGTAGGGATTAATTTTTGGGAATATAATGCAGTATAATATTATAATCAAATAAAATAATTTAATCATATGTACTAGTTGCAAATGTTATTAAGTATAGAAGAGCACTAGTTCAAAATTTGTGAGTGAACCAGTATAATTTTATGGAATAATACTGAAGTTGAAAAATACAGTGATTTTGTAAAAAAAAACTTGGATTTGAATTTGTTGTTATATCACAATTAGGGTAAATTACACTTACACGGTTGCATTCCTTGAGATATAATTTATTATACTTGCATCCCATATTTTTTGGATAATTATAATTTTACTCTTTCAAATTTATAAGTTGAAACAAATACTAGTAGGAGTTGTAACAAATACCCCTGAGATGAACTTTCGGCGTGGCCAAACCCGGTCAGTGCTAGTTGAAATATCTAAAATACCCCCAATTTTATTGTTATGAACATTTTTGCTCTAGTCTACTAAATTAGTGCTTTTATTTTATCCCAATTTTTACACTTTAATTGGACATTTAGGGACAAATTAGACAAAATATCCAATTTTTTACACCCTAATTGAAAAATATCCAATTTTTTACACCCTAATTAAAAAATATCCAGGGATATATATATCATTTTACATTTTCTGTCATATGAATTGGGCTTTGATGACCTAGAAGGGGTGAACAGTAATTATCATAAAGATAAGGGATGTAAGTGTAATGAATCAAGGTAGCTCAACTGGGTCTGTAACACAACAACTCAACAAGGCAATTAAATCAACCTAATTGCAATAAAAATTAGGTCAATGTCAAGGTTACGAAAAAGCGTATATATATCAAGGCAGCAAATAGCTGAAGTCAACAATGTAAAATACTCCACGTTTGGGAGATGACAATGGGGGGCGAGTATAAAATGGATTCGTCTATATTCATTCTTGTCTTATTTAATTTTTTAAATTATTATATTCTTCACGGGTTTGTCATGGATTATATTTTTATAAACCATACCTGCCTCATTAGCATTTTACTATATCCTTGCCCGCACCGATCCGTCCCACTAATATTTGATTATCAGTGTCATCTTCACCATCAATGTAAAGACATAAAAATGTTCAACACTGTTTCGAATCCCTTTATTAATTTTCGGATTTCCTTTATATACATTTTCTAAATGGGCTTTATTAATGGGTTCATAGGAAACTTGCTGGCCCAGTAGCTTGATGGGCCTGATGACAAATGGGCTCTGATGGGCCTGATGACAGATGAACTCTGATGGGCCTGATGACAGATTGACTCAGCTGGGCTGGACATTTCCACTCTTATACAGGCCCTATCCTTTGTGATGGGTCGTCGATCTTCCCGGCCCATTAAAAAGGATACAGAGTGGGGATGAGATACATCACCCCTGATCGGGGTGATGTGACTGACGCAATTAATATGACGGTTGTACAATCATTGCAACATTTGAAATTCGTGGTCCGGGTGGCCTCGGTAGGCGAAAAGGGAGGCTGTGGAGGTGCACGTGAAGTGAGATGACGCTTTGGTTCCCGAGCGCACGGCTTTTCAGGCGCCCCTGAGATTTCTATAAATAACGACTGCACTGCTATGGATTCATTCCGTTTCACAGTTTAACAAATTCTAGAGAACTCCCTGCACTTGAGATCTTGACTTATCGTTGCCAGAGTCCACCTTCTCTCTCAGGAAAGCGTCATAAATCCTTCGGGATTCATCTTAGAGTAAGTTATTTCTTTCCATCTCAACGTCTTTCTTTTCGAAATGTCTGATAGTGATGATACCCGGTCGGGTAGCGACCGTTTACCTTCCCCTGTAGACCCGGACGTATCCATCAGTTCACCCTCCGTTGAGGTGGTTAGGACAACTGTGCCTAGCCCACCGGAAGTTAACCGGAACGTCGCAGCAGCCGGAAATCCGGTTGCAGGGGTTTCGAGAGATCAGTTTTATGCCGATCCCATTCCCCCTATGAACAGGGTAGAGTCGGTATTAAAAAGGTTGAGGGTTAAATGCGGGGTACCCGATCGGGTGATTATTAAAAATTATCCTAAAAAGTATGATTTTAGGAAGGGTGAGGGGGTTTTGGATAACCAGATTTTATTGTCGGCCTTTCACCTCCAGGTCATTAGATTCCCGATCCAACCCTTCTTCCTTTATGTCTTAGCTACCTTAGGTTTGGCCCCACTTCAGGTGGGACCTAACTTCTTCCGGGTTTTGGCCATAATCTTGATGATCAATCGGGATCTAGGACTTGACCTTGGTCTGGCGGAACTTCTATTCTGTTACAAAATACAGGTCCAGAAGGAGTGCAGGGGCGGGTACAACCTTTTTCCCCTTAGTGGGAGGAAAATTTTTGATGGTACTGAAAAATCCAATAAAGGGTGGAAAGAAATGATGGTCCTTGTGAGTGGGAGTTGGAGACTCCCAAGCTCATCCAGATTCAAAGTCCCCAACGAGTTTGACCAACACCTTTTCCCTTCTTTCAAGCCATTCCATAGGGGGGCGTGCAATTGTGATCAGTGCAATGATAAGTTAGGCCTCCATGTGCTTGAGTTTCTGGGAGCGCCCGACGAATATAAAACCTCAAATTATATCATAACTCGTTTTGAATTGCTTAAATCAAAAATTTGGGGACAGCCTTTGAGGATGTGTACCAGTTTCTTGACAGGTTCCAATTTGCAGGCCCTATCTACAGAAATGCTGAGGATCCCGCATGCGGTGTTGAAGAAGAAGCCTAAGTGGGCAGTTGGACCTCAGGCCTCAAATTCAGCCCCCGGTGAGATCCAGATCGGGCAGGGATCACAAAGTGTTCTAACCCCTCCGGCTGGTCCTGTTCTCTCGCCTCCTGTAGAGAATAGCCCGGTAACTCCATCTCCACCAATGGTAAATGTGCAAACCGGCCAGACTCCTCCTCAAGGATCAGAGGAGGTTGCTCAATCCTCAGGGGATGTTCCCATCCCTGAATTCCGGTTGGTTGAAGGGGAAATGAGCCTGACGGGGGCGCGACATCCCCGATCGGAGGAGAATCTACCCGAACGGTCAGTAAGGGCCCGAACGGAGACACAATCATCTCCCATCGTACTGGATGACAGTGGGGCCGCAACTGAAAAGGAGCTACCCGTGCCCTGGGCGCCGAAGATTACACTCCCGGGCGGCGACTTTCTGGTTGCGGGGCATGCGACGATTGACAATGACACTGCCCTACGGGCTATGGGATCTCAGATCTGGACACCCATAGACCGAAAGAGACTGAGAACCATCGATCGGGAGGAATTGGCTCTGACAGGTCCAGAGATTGCTATGAAGGTAGTGCTTGAATCTGCTGATTTCTCAACTGCATTTAATATTTTATTTACTTTCTTATCAGGCTAACACTTAACCTTTTGGCAGATGCTCTACCTGACGCAGGCCTATAATGCAAAAATGGAGGAGGACACTAAGTTGCTCAAGAACTCCAACGAGCTCCTGAGACTGAAGGAGGAATCTCGGATGAAGGTCGCCAACCAACTGTCCATATCCAATGAAAAATTGGATATCCAGACCCGAAGGGCCGTCGCTTGACGGTTGATGATTTGATAATATTTGTCATTGCTTCACCAAACTCCGGTCAACAAAATTTATAATACCTACAAATACTTTACTTAAAATAGTATAGCAATAAGTAGGGTCGAACCACTCTCAACTTAGAAATCGGTTTGAGACTAGGATCCAAAACTATATTTTTCGAGATAAAAAGAAATTACTTAAAACAATTCTTGAATTTTTGAATAGTAAACTAAAATAACTAGATAATTATCAAATGATGGAAGAAATCTCAAGGGAAGAGAATCCACCACCCGGGTCTATATAAATAATATTATATATTTCTATTGCAAATTCTCCTCCAACCTATTAAACATAAACATAGATATTGGTAGGCATTCCCCGTATTTCCATTAATTGGTAATCACGGAAAATCCTCCCTCTAATGTTTTGGTTTAAAAATAAATAAATATAAATAGTGGTAGGCATTCCCCGTATTTCCATTGATTGGTAATCACGGAGAATCCTTCCTCTATTTTCAACCTCTATTGTAGGTTTTGTCACTTGAAAGAATTAATTCGGGAAGAGAATTAAACAATAAGAAATAAAATAAAATTATGTATATCTTACCCAAGGTGGCTTCATCACTCCCTTGAGAAGATGTTTAAGCTAGCATAATGATATAGGAATAAAACATGATGATAGAAGAAATTTTCATTAACTAAGAAAAATATTACAACAAAATAAAAACTTGATACAAGACTAAATTCTCTCTACAATTTCTCACTCTCTACCATCTAACTCTTTACAATTTCCAACTACTCTCCTATTTATAGAGAAAATTGGAATATAATGACACTTGTAAAGTGAAGTTAGATCTACTTTTCTTTTCTTTTTCTTTGAATATTGATGCTTTCCAAGTCATTTTCTTCTTTCTTCATGTGCATTATATTCTTCATCTTTCATCCATGTGCATTATATTCTTTCTTCCATCCATGTGCATTCCTTTCTTCACTTTAATATATTTTCTTCATCTTTTCCAATTCAAACCTATAAGAAATAAAAAGATATATATAAGAACATTTATGCAATAAAATGGTGAATTAAAGATTTATTTTTGACATTTAAAATAGTGATTTTGTGAACTTATCAAATTACCCCCAAACAAGCTCTTGCTAGTCCTCTAGCAAATAAGGACAAAATAGATTAGTTCGCAAAATTAGACTCTTATTAATTTTAACTAAAGATGTGCCACTTCCGCAGGCTGCTTTCGATTGCATTTACCATATGCAATAAGGCCTTAAACCCCTAGGTTACCCTAGTGGACGAGCAATAGCCTCGTGAGGGTTGGATATATTACCCACAACTTCTTCATTCTTCATTTTCATGCATTCATGCATTCACATATTCATTAATCAAGCCATGATACAATATATAAAATAATATGAATACAAATACTACCACTCACTACCGAACAATAACTATCTCAAGCTAATGATATGAATGATCCCCACTGAAGTAAATAATTTTGATACTTTCTACTCCCAATCTAGACAACCTTCCGTGTTTTTGTGAACATTCTACTATGGTATGTCAATCTCTCTTCTTCTACTTTATTGATCAAACTTTGCCATATTTTTCGTAAAAACTCATTATTTCCATCATTTCACTTCCATCCCTTTTTGTATTTATAAGCTCCGGACTTTCCAGTAAGGACTTTTAGTCCCGACCACTGGGCCCGAACTTCTTCCATGGGATTTATGCTCATTAGTTTTCTCCCCTTTTTACGCGAACAATGATATTGGTGATACCAAGGTCCGGTTACTCAGATCGAAGAACTACTTTTTGCATTTCTTTGAAAATAATTTTTTTAAATTTTCTCCATTCTATCTCCCCTTCTATAGCGGCAAAGCTAATTTTTCAACTCCATAGTCAAAGATCAACTGTTTTTCCCATAGTGAATGTGTGCATGTGCTTATAGGTCAAAGCTGTCCTTTTTCGGTTTCAATTTCACTAATTTATTTACCTATGTAAAATCACATCATTTCACTAACTCAATCTAATCATTACTCTCATGAGCGGGAATATCGCATCACATACTACGGATATATCATAAACATAAACTTAATCAACTTATAATGCAAAACACTCATGCATAAAAACAAAAAACTTTTCAAACGAAATCAATTTTTTTTTTTTTTTTTTTTTTTTTTTTTAATAATGAAATTCTATTTTGATTAAATAGATATCCACCCCCAAACAAAAATAACACTGTCCCTAGTGTTTAAAAATACATCTAAGAGACAAATTGGAACAAATTACCGCAATTGAGGTGGTGTTTTTGGAGTATAGTCCCTGCAAAGATTCTTGGCAAAAGAAAAGTCAAGTGATTGAAAATATTATGACATACTTTACCCCCAAACAAAATCTAAACATATCCAAATAGAGTGAAAAAAAAAATTGATAGAAAAATTTACACAACTGACTAGGCTGCCTCCCAGTAGCGCTAAGTTTAACGTCTTCAGCCAGACTCAACAGATGTGCTACCCCTAAACAGATCAGTCCGAATAAATCGGATCAATGAGGAGAATTTCCTCATTTTCAGAAGTTTCAAGTTCTAGGAAAGGCTTTAGACGATGAGCATTAACTTTAAATAACTGTCCATTCTTAGGGTCTTGTAACTCAATGGCACCATGACTAGAAATGTGATGGACATAGTATGGGCCTGACCAACGTGACCTTAACTTCCCAGGAAATAATTGAAGACGGGAGTTATACAAAAGAACCTTTTGTCCTATGAAAAACTCCTTTTAGAGAATGTGTTTGTCATGTTCCAACTTAGTCTTGGCTTTATAAATTCTTGAACTCTCATAGGCATCATTTCTGATTTCTTCTAACTCATCAAGTTGAAGGGTCCTACGTTGACCGGCTTTATCATAGTCAAAGTTCATGGCCTTGATGGCCCAATAAGCACGGTGTTCGAGTTCAACAGGCAAGTGACAGGCTTTGCCATAGACCAATCGATATGGGGACATTCCTATAGGGGTCTTGTAAGCAGTACGGTATGCCCATAAAGCATCCTGGAGACGAAGACTCCAGTCCTTCCTTGTGGGGTTAACTGTTTTCTCTAAGATCTGTTTAATCTCCCTATTAGATACCTCAGCTTGACCATTGGTTTGAGGGTGATATGATAGGGCCACTTTGTGATTGATTCCATATTTGGACAATAGGTTTCCAAAGACTTTGTTGCAAAAATGTGAACCATTGTCACTAATTATGGCTCGAGGTGTTCCAAACCGAGGCAAAACCTGGTCTTTGAAAAAACGCACCACAACTCTATGGTCAGCTGTTTTGGTGGCTAAAGCTTCTACCCATTTTGACACATAATCAACTGCTAAAAGGATGTAGAGATTGCCAAACGAGGATGGAAATGGTCCCATGAAATCAATACCCCATACGTCAAAGATTTCAACGACGAGAATCGATTGTTGAGGCCATTCGTTTCTTTTGGTAATCTTACCTAGCAATTGACATCTATGACAAGCTAGACAGTATGTGTGGGTGTCTTTGAAAATGGTTGGCCAATAGAATCCTGATTGCAAGATTTTTGCAGCTGTTCGTTTGGAACTGAAATGGCCACCACATGCCTGGTCATGACAGAAGGAAATGACAGACTTTTGATCTACCTCGGGAACACACCTACGAATGATTTGATCTGGACAATATTTAAACAAGTAGGGGTCATCCCAGAAATATTCCTTAGCCTTGGCCAAAAATTTATCTTTCTCTTGTTTGGACCAGTTGGAAGGAATTTGACTAGTCACAATATAATTGACAATATCTGCATACCATGGTGTATGAGATATTTCAAATAATTGTTCATCAGGAAAATAATCAGAAATGGGAATGGAGTCACTAGTGGATTCAATAACAAGACGGGACAAATGATCAGCGACTACATTCTCGGAACCTTTCTTATCTCGAATCTCAATGTCAAATTCTTGAAGGAGTAAGATCCAGCGTATCAACCTAGGTTTTGCATCAGATTTGGACAAAAGATGTCTTAACGCTGCATGATCTGTATATATGATGACCTTAGATCCAACCAAATAAGATCTAAACTTCTCAAAAGAGAACACGACTGCTAGCAATTCTTTCTCAGTGGTTGAGTAGTTGATTTGGGCATCATTTAAGGTTTTGCTAGCATAGTATATGACATGTCGTGCTTTATCCATTTTTTGGCCTAAAACAGCACCTACTGCATAATCAGACGCATCACACATAATTTCAAAAGGCAAGTTCCAATCAGGTGAGCGAATGATAGGTGCAGTAGTGAGTGCTGACTTTAAGTACTCAAAGGCGGACTTACAGGCATCAGTAAACTCAAATTGTGCATCTTTAGCTAGAAGATGGGTCAAAGGTCTAGCTATCTTTGATGAAACGCCTGTAGAAACCGGCATGACCTAGGAATGCTCTGATATCTCGAACAGATTTGGGGATAGGTAGATTGGAGATTAGATCAATTTTTGCTTTGTCTACCTCAATTCCTGCACTGGAGATATTATGACCTAGGACAATTCCCTTTTGGACCATGAAATGACACTTTTCCCAGTTAAGTACCAAGTTATTGTCACGACAACGTTGAAGTACGAGAGAAAGATTGTCTAGACATTGCTCAAATGATGACCCAAAGACAGAGAAGTCATCCATGAAGATTTCTAGAAACTTTTCAACCATGTCACTACATATACTCATCATACATCGCTGAAATGTAGCTGGTGCATTACACAAGCCGAATGGCATGCGACGATAGGCGAATGTACCGAATGGACAGGTGAAAGTAGTTTTATCTTGGTCATCAGGATGGACAGGAATTTGATTGTAACCAGAATAACCATCTAAAAAGCAATAGAAGGCCTGACCAGCTAATCTTTCTAACATTTGGTCGATAAAAGGAAGTGGAAAATGGTCTTTTCTAGTCACGCTATTCAGTTTCCTGTAGTCTATGCAAACTCGCCATCCAGTTTGAATGCGAGTAGGAACAAGCTCATTATGGGCATTGGACACAACAGTGATGCCAGACTTTTTAGGAACTACCTGGATTGGACTCACCCATTGACTATCAGAAATCGGGTAGATGATATCAGCGTCAAGAAGTTTGATAACTTCTCCGTGGACAACTTCTTTCATATTGGGGTTAAGTCTCCTTTGAGGTTGTCTACAGGTTTTCGCATTATCTTCTAAGTGAATGCGATGTTGCACCACTAGAGGATTAATGCCCTTGATATCATCAATGGACCATGCTATGGCTTCCCTATTTGTCTTAAGAACCTCAATTAATTGGGACTCTTGTTGCTCAGTTAACTCAGAAGATATTACCACTGGAAAAGTCTCAGATTCACCAAGATACGAATATTTTAAAGTCTCGGGTAAAGGCTTTAATTCAATATTAGGTGGTTTCTTTGTATTTTCAGATTCAGTGTTAACTGGCAAGGACAATGATTCAAACTTGGATTTATACTTGGGTGCTTCAAATGGTGGGGCAGAGTCTAGCAAATCATTTACTTGGCTAATGTTATTAGCTTTGTCCAAATTATCATCAAAATGGGCTAGACAATGCTGGAGTGGATCCTCAGGATATGAGTGGTTAAAGGTGTGGTTGGTCAATGAATCAATGAGACAAACATCTTCAACAGACTCTGATTCAATGGGTTGTTTCATCAAATTGAACACATTGACTTCCACTTTCATGTTCCCAAAGGTTAAGGTCATGCTACCATTTCTACAATTGATCAATGCATTGGTTGTGGCTAAAAATGGTCGACCTAAAATGATTGGAATTTGTTTACCTTGGGTTGGTTGAGTGTCTAGCACAATAAAGTCTACGGGGTAATAAAAATCATTAACTTTTACTATCACATCCTCAATGATACCCCTTGGAATTTTGATGGATCGGTCAGCTAACTGAATTCTAACATCAGTTTTCTTCAAATCAGTCAATCCCAAATCCAAGTAGACTGAATACGGTAACACATTGACACTGGCACCAAGGTCCAATAAAGCTTGACCTTCAAATTTTTCTCCTATCCTACAAGTGATTGTT
Source organism: Cornus suecica (assembly GCA_963922005.1). NCBI lineage: Eukaryota > Viridiplantae > Streptophyta > Magnoliopsida > Cornales > Cornaceae > Cornus > Cornus suecica. Next base: position 30,817,974 of record OY998248.1, read on the forward strand.
GGACTACCAGGGTCTTTGTGTTTAACCACAGCTTGATTTTGTAGGAAGGAGGAACAATGTTGGGTTATGAAGGCTTCCTTAGGGATATTGGTTTTCCTCTTGACTAAGTCTTTAATGAATTTTGCATAAGAAGGAATTTGCTTAATAGCAGTGAGAAATGGAATGTTAATCTGGAGATTTTGAAAAATCTCTAAGATTTCACTGTATTGAGAATCCTTCTTATTGTTGACTAGTCTAGAGGGAAAAGGTGCACGTGGAATAAACAGCTTTGGAATGACCTCATCAAGCTTAGGACCTTGGTCCTTTTTGGATTTTTGGGAATTGGGTGGAAGAGATTTGGATGGTTCAATTTCATCACTGATGGGTGGCTCAACCTTATTATCAATTTTGTTTCCTGACCTGAGGGTAATGATGGAATTTACATTGGCATTTGATTGGTCAGAAGTGGAAGGAGTCCCTACAAGATTAACTCCTTGTCTTTTTGGATTGATTTCGGGTTGGCTAGGCAATGTACCCCTTTGTCTTTCAGACAGAGCTGCAGTGAGTTGACTCAACTGATTTTGGAGAGACTGCTGAAATTGCAGTTGATTTTGAGTCAAGAGATCAAAGTTATTTTCTAACTTTTGAAATCTCTGATTGGAATGCTTATTGGATTGATCAAGATTAAGGGCAAGAATTTTCAAAGTGTCCTCATAATTGGAAGTATTATTGACCAGTGGGACAGGAGCAACATAGTTGTTCATGGGATCAACTGCTAAATATCGGCTTGGATTGAACTGGTTATTCCTAGGGAATTGATTTTGAGGAATTATTGGTCCTTGAGTTTGAGGTTGCCTATTGGAGTTACCTTGAAAACCAGACTGACCACTTAAGTTTTGTGGAGGTAAATTTTGCCTCCATGAAAAATTAGGGTGGTTTCTAGTATCAGGATGGTAACTTTGGCTAAATGTATTAGGCAATGGTCTCCTAAAGGTATTGAAAGCACAAACTTGCGCATCCGAAGGTTCAGATGTACAAGAGATCGGACATTCCTCTGTTGGATGGGATAAACCAGAACAAACATTGCATTGTGCAGGGGTAGATATTAGGGCAAATGCATCAAACTTTTTACCTAAGTCTTTCACTCCCTCAGCAAGACTTTTCATCACAGACTTTAACTCATTTTCAGGTTTGATGTCATAAAAACCAGATGTTCTATTCATTTGATCATTCCTAGAAAATTCATTATCATTTTGGTTCCAATTCCAATTTTGGGGCATTTTCAGCTAGTTCCTCCAAAAATATATATGCTTGGTCAGGGGTTTGGGCATTGAACTTTCCTTGGTGCATTGACTCAATCATGGTTCGGTTCATAGGTGAAAGTCCCTTATAGAAGAAATGAACTAGTTGTGCTTTATCAAAGCCATGGTGTGGGCATTTGAGTAGCAAGTCATGAAATCGGTCCCAAGTTTGATGGAATTGTTCCTCAATTTTTCCTCTAAAAGTACTAATGGCATCTCTCATTGATTCGGTCTTTTGCATGGGATAAAACTTACTCATGAATTTCCTTGCAAGTTCATCCCATGATCGAATGGAGTCGGGTGGAATGGAGTTTAGCCATGATGCAGCTCTATCTTCTAAGGATAGGGGGAAAAGACGCAGTTTGACACCCTCTTCATTCAAATTTTGATTTTTGAATGTGTTGCATATTGTTAAAAACTTCCCTAAATGGATATAGGGTTCTTCGCTTTCAAGTCCATGAAATTTTGGCAACATATTGATTGTGGCGGGTCTAATCTCAAACTGGGGTGCATCATTCTCAGGTAGAACAGTGCAATTGGGTGGGTTGGCTGTGATTGGGGCAAAGTAGTCATTAAGAGTTCTCGGTGCAGCCATTGATGAATTATTGGTGGTTGACAGATTTAACAAGGTAGTTGATTTTTCTTCTAAATCAAAGAGTGAGAGATCACTAGGAAACCTAACTAAACGCTTGTTAACTCGTAACCACTGGGGCATAAACAAAAAGAAACCTAAAAAAAAACTAGATGATGGGCAAATCACACAAAATTTTTGGCTTTGTTATCTTGAGCTTAAATTCAAGGGTGATGAATTTTTAAATCTAATCTTGTAGAGAATTAATAGGATGGTGTCCAAATTAATTCTCTCCTAATTAGACAGCTCCTACTCTATTTCAGATTAAGTCGATAGATTACCAGTTAAGGATCATCAAACTAACAACGGAGTAGTTCCCAGGAAAGTGTGGCGAGGCACGTGGCCTGCTTAATGGCGCGTCAGCCACACTCCTAGACAGAATTTCCTACCGTTTATCAATTTGATAATGACTCACTGGAGTGATTACCAACCGCTTCCTTCCTAGAGGGCCTATGAGCTCGTAACCCTAAATTGGATTATTGCTAATGAATTTTAAAATAAGGCTCATGGTTTAACAAATGCAAGGATTTTTGTGATTTGTGGGCCACGGAAACGGGTGATGAAATCCCAACCGTATCTTGTGAGAATTTTTGCCCTTAAGTATCTTATGCAAAATGCTAATTAAAATATGCACACACAAGAGAAAAAGAAATAAAAAAATTAAAAAACGGGAGCTTAGGGGAATTTCTAATGTTATTCTATCCTAGAATTCGCATGCAAAATTTGTGTCTAGAAAAACTAAAACTAAAAATAAATAAAATAGAAATAAACTAAATACAAATGATGGAAACTTAGGGTAATTTCTAATGTTATTATATCCTAGAATTCGCATGCAAAATTTTCATCTAATTTAGGAAAAAAAATAACAAGGGTTTAGAAATATGGAACCTGACTGACGAACCGGTACGGTATCTCCTGCAAAAGAAAAAGTAAAAAATAAAAAAAAATACAAAAAAAAAAAAAAATTAAACAAGTAAATAAACAAATTTTTTTTTAAAATGAGTAAATAAGAGACAGAAAAAAAAAACTATAACTAATCAATTTATTTTTGGATTTTTCTTTTAATTTTTTTTTATTATATATATATATATATATGATGTTTATAACAAATTACCTCAACTATTAAATGCTATAGGGTCATAATTGGAGCTAAATAAATGTACGTGACATGTTTTGTCCAATTGATATTTAGTTGAATTGGAAGCTAATGTAACACATGTGCCATAACATATCAATGACATGAATATGTTAGTCTTCCGTTGTTACTCCTTTACCCAAGCTTTAATACTGCTACAACCATGTAGCAGTTGGGCCCAAAAAAAATTTAGAATCAGATTGATAGTAGCAAAATAATTGGAGGCTACTGTAACGGTTTGTTGATTTTTTTTTTTTTTTAATTTTTTTTTATTTTATTTTAGAAGTACAGAATAGAGAAACTGTGATTTAAAAAAAAAATTACTAACAGTATTTTTTTTAATTAACTAGGAAATCAATAAATAAAGAAAAATTAAAATAAATGAAAGTTACTGTCACAGTAAACAAACAAACTATCAACTGTCCAGGTTTTTTTGTTTTTGTTTTTTTTTTTTTTTTTTTTTTTTTAAACCTCAAGAACCTACTGTTGTTTCACAATGAGCAGATTGCATAATGGATTTCTTTTTTCTTTTTGAAAATTAACTAAAATCACACAAAATAGAAAAAAATAAAAGGAGGGATAGAAAGTTCGGGAAGGTTCCCGAAAACTTGTAGTCTCAAATCTTTGACTCCGAATTCAATGTTGAAGCGGCAACGGCGCCATTTGACGGTTGATGATTTGATAATATTTGTCGTTGCTTCACCAAACTCCGGTCAACAAAATTTATAATACCTACAAATACTTTACTTAAAATAGTATAGCAATAAGTAGGGTCGAACCACTCTCAACTTAGAAATCGGTTTGAGACTAGGATCCAAAACTATATTTTTCGAGATAAAAAGAAATTACTTAAAACAATTCTTGAATTTTTGAATAGTAAACTAAAATAACTAGATAATTATCAAATGATGGAAGAAATCTCAAGGGAAGAGAATCCACCACCCGGGTCTATATAAATAATATTATATATTTCTATTGCAAATTCTCCTCCAACTTATTAAACATAAACATAGATATTGGTAGGCATTCCCCGTATTTCCATTAATTGGTAATCACGGAAAATCCTCCCTCTAATGTTTTGGTTTAAAAATAAATAAATATAAATAGTGGTAGGCATTCCCCGTATTTCCATTGATTGGTAATCACGGAGAATCCTTCCTCTATTTTCAACCTCTATTGTAGGTTTTGTCACTTGAAAGAATTAATTCGGGAAGAGAATTAAACAATAAGAAATAAAATAAAATTATGTATATCTTACCCAAGGTGGCTTCATCACTCCCTTGAGAAGATGTTTAAGCTAGCATAATGATATAGGAATAAAACATGATGATAGAAGAAATTTTCATTAACTAAGAAAAATATTACAACAAAATAAAAACTTGATACAAGACTAAATTCTCTCTACAATTTCTCACTCTCTACCATCTAACTCTTTACAATTTCCAACTACTCTCCTATTTATAGAGAAAATTGGAATATAATGACACTTGTAAAGTGAAGTTAGATCTACTTTTCTTTTCTTTTTCTTTGAATATTGATGCTTTCCAAGTCATTTTCTTCTTTCTTCATGTGCATTATATTCTTCATCTTTCATCCATGTGCATTATATTCTTTCTTCCATCCATGTGCATTCCTTTCTTCACTTTAATATATTTTCTTCATCTTTTCCAATTCAAACCTATAAGAAATAAAAAGATATATATAAGAACATTTATGCAATAAAATGGTGAATTAAAGATTTATTTTTGACATTTAAAATAGTGATTTTGTGAACTTATCATCGCTGCAGAGCAACAGCTTCGGGCAGCTCAAGAAAAAATTAAAGAAATGGAGGCAGTTCGGCGGGCCCTCTTTGCTGAGACGGAGGCCTTGAAGGCTGAGAATGGGAATCTGAAAGCTAATAATGAGAGCTTGACGGTTTCCAATTCGAAGCTCCTGGAGGAGAGGGCTGAGATGGAGAATCTCCATGCCACGGAGAGGTCGGTGGTGGAGATGTGTCACCGGGGTGGGAACGAAGTGTATAAGCGTTTCTGCGAAACCTCCCAATACCGGATCGGGTTTGGTTGGAGGTCATGCTTTAATGACATGCAGAAACCCGTCGAAGAAAGGACTTTCGCCTCGGTGGAAGAGCTGGATGAGAGTCTGGGCATCTCCCCTCCGTACGACGATCCAGTTGGTGGTCCAGATGACGTTAGTTTCTGCGAGTTCCTGACCAAGCCTCTCCCAGGAATGAGCATAACCGCCCCTCCTGATCCTCCGGCTCCCGATGAGGCCATCGTTTCAGTGAACCCAAATGTATCAGGCACCAGCGTTGACCTTTAGTATTTACTGTTTATGAAATTCATTGTAAGCCTTGGCCACAGGGGCCCCTTTTGAATGAGATATAATAGGTTTTGTCCATTTCACTTTTGACTTTTACAGTTATAACGATTCTTGGTTACTTTGTTTATTTTTTCAAAGTTTTGTGATCTCTTCAGGGTCTGTGTTATGACTTCGGGCTCTTCAGGCCATGCGAAAGTCAATGCAACACTTAGTTTATTTTTGGAACAATGATCTCTTCAGGATCTGTGTTGTGACTTCGGGCTCTTCAGGCCATGCGAAAGTCAATGCAACACTTAGTTTATTTTTGGAACAATGATCTCTTCAGGATCTGTGTTGTGACTTCGGGCTCTTCAGGCCATGCGAAAGTCAATGCAACACTTAGTTTATTTTTGGAACAATGATCTCTTCAGGATCTGTGTTGTGACTTCGGGCTCTTCAGGCCATGCGAAAGTCAATGCAACACTTAGTTTATTTTTGGAACAATGATCTTTTCAGGATCTGTGTTGCGACTTCGGGCTCTTCAACAGATTTTATAATAATCATAATAATGATTTTTACCGACCAGTTGCTGTAGCCTTTTTACAAAAAGATTCAAGTGGAAACAGGACTTGGCCCATCAAGGGTAGTACCTCTTGAGGCGAGAGGCGTTCTGGGAGTTTGGTTCCATTCCGCCATCAATATTCCTTCGGACTCGGTATGCTCCGCGACCGATGACTTCGGAGATGGTGTACGGGCTCTCCCAAGGCTCCCTGAGCTTGCCTACAAGCCCGATTTTGCGCCTAAGGACCATGTCTCCGATCTGGAACTCTCTTCTTTTGACTCTTTGATTGAAGTGGTTCCGGACTTGCTGTTGGTAAGCGGCCAGCCTGATCCTGGCGGCCTCCCTTCTTTCATCCAGAAGATCAAGATTTTGAGCCAAATGCTGGTTACTTGGTCCTTCGACCCAGGCCTCGCTCCGGAGGGTTGGAACCCGGATCTCAGTCGGAATCACAGCTTCAGCACCGTACGCCATGGCAAAAGGGGTTTCTCCAGTGGGTTGTCTGGGGGTCGTTCTGTATGACCAGAGAACTTCGGGCAGTTTCTCTAACCAGGTCCCTTTGGCCTCCTCAAGTTTTTTGGCCAGAGTGTTGAATATAGTTCGATTTGTCCTTTCCGCCTGGCCATTCCCTTGCGGGTAGCCGACGGAAGACGTGTTCTGGTTGATACCATGTTCGGCAAAGAATGCTCTAACCTCCTTGTTGTCCAGGTTTGTTCCGTTATCCATCATGATCGTTCTTGGTAGCCCAAATCTGCATATAATGTTGGTCCATACGAATTTGACGACGTGACTCCCTTTGACGGTGGGATAGGCTTCGGCTTCAACCCATTTGGTGAAATAGTCGGTTGCCAGAAGGACATACGCATTCGACCGGATTGCTTTCGGTAAGGGTCCCACTATATCCATTCCCCACCGGGCGAATGGGTGCGGTACTATAGTGGGATGCAGGAACTCAGGTGGGCGATGGATAGCATCCCCGTGCATTTGACAGGGCTTGCACCTTCGGACGTATTCCTCGGCATCCCGAGACAGGTAGGGCCAGAAGTACCCTTGAGACAGTACCTTATGGGCAAGGGATCTGCTACCGGAGTGGTTTCCACAAGCCCCACTGTGAATCTCGTGCATCACTGCTCTAGATTTTGACGGCGTGATACATCTCAGGTAGGGACCGGAAAAGGACTTTCGGTAGAGTTGCCCGTTTATGATTGAGTACCGGGCCGAATTCCTCCTGACCTTGTGAGCTTCAGCTTTATTTTCGGGAAGAGTTCCACTACGTAAGTAATCTATCAGGGGATCCATCCAACTGGGCTCCCATGGGATGAGCATTACTCGTTCGGGCTCTTGAATGCTGGGCCTCTGAATAAAATCCAACAGTGCCACCCGGGTTAGATCTTCTCCGGCTGAGGAAGCTTGATTGGCCAGGTGGTCAGCTTCAGAGTTTTCATTCCTGGGGATTTGGGTAAAGGTGACTCTGTGAAAACTTTCTGTCTCCTTCAAAACTAGCGCTCGATACAACTTCATTGTCGGGTCCTTTGTTTCGTATTCTCCGTTGATTTGACGGACGACAAGTTGAGAATCACTGTGTACTGCTAAGGACTGAATCTTAAGGCTTCGGGCTATCCTCAAACCGGATACGATGGCCTCGTACTCTGCCTCATTGTTTGTGGCCGGAAACTGCAACTGCACCGACATATGAAGGCGTGTTCCATCATGTGTTAAAACTTCTAGGCCAATTCCTGAGCCGGAAGAGCTGGCTGACCCATCCACAAAGATCTTCCATGTATCCAGTTCACTGTTCTGGTCTGGCTCCTCAGTCTCACTCTCGAGCAAAAAGTCCGCTACAACCTGTCCTTTGATGGAAACCCGAGGTATGTATGTCAAATCATATATGCCCAATTCGATGGCCCACTTAGAGATTCGTCCTGAGAGGTCGGGCTTCGACATAATAACCCGTATGGGTGTAGCTGTTGGGACGACGATCGGGTGGGCCTCAAAGTAATGCCTTAGCCTTTTTTTGGTGTTCACCAGTGACAGAATCAGTTTTTCCTGCCTGCTGTATCTAGTTTCTGCCTCAGCCAAGGATTTGCTGGTGTAGAATACTGGCATTTGAAGGTTCCCGTCCTCTCTGATGAGGGCGGCGCTGGTTGAAGCGGAGGATACTGCTAAATAAAGGTATAAGACTTCATCGGGGGTTGGTGTAGACAAGATGGGGGGCATGGTCAGGTACTCTTTTAACCCCGCCAGGGCCTCCGATTGTTCGTGACCCCAGATCTCTCCCTTCTTCACCTTTATTGCTTGAAAGAATGGTCGGCACCGATCAGTGAGTCGTGAGATGAATCTGCTAAGTGCTACCACTCTTCCCGTCAGGACTTGAACGTCTTTATGTGTTCGGGGCTCCTTCATTTCTATGAGAGCTTTGACCTGTGTCGGGCTGGCTTGGATACCAGTCCGGTCCACGATGTGCCCTAGGAACTGTCCAGATGATACACAAAAAGAACACTTTGCTGGATTAAGCTTCATGTCATGGGACCTGAGGGTAGCGAACACTTGGCGTAGGTGAGTGATGTGGTCCTCCTTCTTTCTGCTCTTGACTACAGTATCGTCGATGTAGGCTTCGATTACTGTGCCCATCATACCTTTAAAGATCTTGTTGACCAATCTCTGGAAGGTAGCACCTGCATTTTTCAGTCCGAAAGGCATAACTTTAAAGCAGTATGTACTTGTTTCAGTAATGAAGGAAGTCTTTTCCTCATCCTTCGGGTTCATTTTTATTTGGTTGTAACCTAAATAGGCATCCAGGAAAGTTAGACGGTCATAGCCCGAGGTAGCATCAACCATCTGGTCGATCTTTGGGAGTGGAAAACTGTCCTTTGGGCATGCCTTGTTCAGGTCGGTAAAATCGACGCAAACCCTCCATTTGCCGTTTTTCTTTTGAACAACCACGACGTTGGCAAGCCATTTGGGATATCTGACTTCGCGGATGAAGCCGGCCTGGAGCAGTCTGGATACCTCATCTGCTATAATTAGGTTCCGATGTGCCCCCATGCGTCTTTGCTTTTGCCTGATTGGCCTGACGTTTAGGTCAACATGCAATGAGTGCTGTGAAACGTCAGGATCTATTCCCGGCATGTCTGTATGCTCCCATGCGAAGACGTCAGAGTCGTCCTACAGCAATTGTGTTAGTTCCTCAAATTCAGAATCGGTCAGGGTTGTACCTGCAAAAGTAACTTTTTCCGGGTTGTCGGGCACGACACAGACCGATTGTAGTGGTTCAACCACAATTGGGGAGCCCGGCTCCCCATTCTTTAATTGTTATTTGGAGCATGAACTTTGCTCCTTCGATCGGGGTACCCCTGGGGCCTGGGCCTTCCGGATCTCCTTCAGAGTGACCGAATAACATTCCTTGGCGGCCACTTGGTCGCCCTTCACATCAATGGTGCCAGTACCGTCAGGGCCAAAGCATCTCATGACCTGGTGAAGAGTCGAAGGCACACCTTGCATTCGGTGAATCCATCCCCTTCCCATAAGCAGATTGTATGAAGGTTTGGCGTCCACCACAACAAATGTCTCGGTCAGGGTCCTATGAGCGGCAGACACAGGTAACTGAATTTCACTGATCGGCTCGATTTGCCTGCCGTCAAAACCTGCGATGGGGCATCGGGATGTCATAATTTCAGATGGATTGATTTCGAGCTTTTCGAAAGCCCATTTGGTGATGATGTTGGCACTCCTCCCTGGATCGATCACGACTCTTTTCACAAGGCAGTTGGCTACCATTAGGGTCACAACCAGAGGGTCTTCATGCGGGGTTTGGACTCCCCGGAGGTCCGACATCGAGAAAGTGATGTGAGTTTCTTCAGCCTTGTATCGGGCTTCACTAATTTCGTTGACTTTTCTCATTTTGTGGGCTTTCCGTAGATAGCTTGGCGCGATCCTTCGGTCTCTTTGGGTGGGGGGCCACCATGAATCATGTTGATGATTTTAACCGGTTGTGCATCCGAGGGGTTTCGAGGTACGCCGGGGGCGCGCTGATCGGTTCTTGGCCTGTCTTGTTGGACGTAATCCCGGAGTACTCCGCGAAGTAGTAACGCCTCCACCTGTTGCCTTAGATTGCGGCATTCGTTCGTGATGTGCCCGAAATCACTATGGAAAGCGCAGTGTTTTGTCTTGTCTCTCTGGTCAAGTGGTTGTCGCATGGTAGGGGGTTGCTGGAAAATTCCTTTGGCTTTGTTCTCCTGGTAAAGTTTTGCAAGGCTAACCTTCAGGGGTGTTATCCTTTCTTCTAACCTGGGTCGTTTAGATGGCTTTGTGACTGACAATCCCGTTGGGGCTGACGATCCCGGTGGAGTTAATCGCTTCCGATCGATCAATCGATCCTTGGACTGGATTTCAAGGCCGACAAAGGCTGATCTCCTTTTCTTGATAGTTTCCTCCTCCTCAATTCTCAAGTATCCCTGGGCCCTAGAGTTTAGTTCCCCAATGCCCGATGGAGGGCGCTTCACCAAGGATTGATGGAATTTTGTTCCAGGAATGAGGGCCATCCTGAATGCCTCAACCGCAGAATGCTGGTCACAGTTATCCACAGAAGAGGACTCTATGTTGAATCGGGATAGAAAACTTTTCAGTGACTCTCCTTTCTCCTGGATCATGGTGAAGAGGCAGGATATGGTCTTCTTCTGTCTCTTGTTTCCATAATACTGGGCGATGAAGAGCCTGGTCAACTGTTGCCAGCTGCCAATGGATCGGGGTGGCTGCTTCCTAAACCATAATAGGGCGGCCTCAGCAAGGCTTGTGGAGAACACTTTACACAGCAGGGACTCGTTCTCGGCGTACATGGTCATTTTCTGATGAATCTGGTATATGTGTTCTTCGGGATCCCTTGTGCCATCATAAGGGGTGAATTGTGGCATAACGAACTTCTTTGGGAAAGGTTCTTGGGTTATTTCCTGAATGAAGGGCGACTGTATCAATTCAGTGGACGCCTGGATGGCCATGTCGTCCGTAGATCGGGACCTCAAGTCCCCGAGAACTTTCCTTTGGAACTCGTCCATCATTGCTTGAAGTTTCTGGGGGGTTATGGACTCGTCGGCTGCCGGAGCCTTTCATGAGCGCTGAGAAGATTCGGCGTGCTCTTCAGGTTGGTTTAGAGAATGGTCGATCGCCGCCACCGGAGGGTTAGGCGTAACTGCCGGTAAGGCAGCTGCTGGTGGAGCCAACCTCTCCCTGAGCTCTGCATTCTGTTTCTCCAGGGCCACGCTACGTTCCTCAGCAGCCGCCAAGCGTTGAAGAATTTGCTCCATGGTCTGGGAATCCTCTGCACAATTGTCCTCAGTGGGCAGAATGCCTGCCTGTGAACGAGTGACTGTCATTCTCGTCCGGGGAGGTAGTGAGTGGAATTTTTTGGAGGTGGAGGGTCTTTTGCCTATCAAACAGACTTATCTTTTTGAGATGGGAAGAAGGAGGCGATTTTACAGGTACCGAAGGGCATTTGAAAAATCAGGAACTCCTCCTTCGTTCCCACAGACGGCGCCAAAGTGTAAAGACATAAAAATGTTCAACACTGTTTCGAATCCCTTTATTAATTTTCGGATTCCCTTTATATACATTTTCTAAATGGGCTTTATTACTGGGTTCATAGGAAACTTGCTGGCCCAGTAGCTTGATGGGCCTGATGACAAATGGGCTTTGATGGGCCTGATGACAGATGGACTCTGATGGGCCTGATGACAGATTGACTCAGCTGGGCTGGACATTTCCACTCTTACAATCAACATAAGAGTTTAGAGCACAAAAATTAAAAAATAATAATAAAACCCTAAATACACATAAAAAAAATTCAGAGCATAAACTAAACCTATGAACTTTCTTCTAATCATCCAATAATAGAACTCACTCTCTATTTTTTTTTCTTTGCATATACGCTTCTCCTTAATTTGAGATACTAAGCCCTATAAAAAAAATAAAATAATGCCTAATAAAGTATTTTGATTTTTAGTTTTGTATATATATATAAATAGAAAAAAGTTAAAGTTAGTGTAAATGGGGCGGGGCAGGGCGGGTTAGAGGCGGGTCTTTACCATAATCCGTCCCCGCCCCATAACCCATGATAGTTTCAATTTCTTGTACCAAACTCGCCCTTACGAAATAAAAAGCGCTCCCAAACCCTTGAAAAAAGGGGTGGAACTGGCGGTACAAATTATCATCCCTAGGTAGGTTTTTATTCATGTTGAATAAACATTAAGAAAAAAAAAAAAAGAGGAGGGATTTCAAAATGGTAACCCAAGAAACAACTAACTTTATCACAAAATTTACTATTCAAATAGAGTTGAACACATTATACTACTTTACATTAGAAAAAGTGAAAAAGGAAGGAAAAAGAAAATTATACTTTTCTTCCAATATATGTTACAAAAGATACACCGTTACAAAAGTGAAAAGATTATCTCAAGTATTTAAAAATTACAAAAGTATCTCTTTTGAAAATGGATTTTCAGCCTATAAGATACCATAAAGATCTTTAAAAAGGAAATTAAAAGAAAAAAGAGGCGTCACAAGTTGAATATCATGTAAAATGTATTTAAAATATAGGGGGTAAAATACAATAACCAATTTTGAGGTTTGGTATATATACGAATCAAAAAAGAGTTTGCTATTATTCTGTGAAGACCCTCTTCCTGTGTAAAAATTACCAAATTGCTCCACCCACAAAAGGGACATAGGGTGCGTTTGGATACTCTGTTTTTGTTCTGTTTTTTATTTTTTGGCACTGTTCAGGAGAACAAAACATGTTTGGCAGCCCCTTTTACTGTTTGTTCTGTTCTCAATTTGGAAACTGTTTTCATGAATAGTAGAAAAAATAAGGGAACAACAAAAACTTGTTTTTTTGTTCCTTTTGGGATTTTTCAAAAAAAAACAAGAATTGTGGTAGAGAGGAAAAATTGTGTGAGAATATGTGTGTTTTTTTGCCTCAAACATGTTTTTTGTTTTTCTTCTTTTGGGTGAAAAAATAAAAACAAGAACAAGAATTATTCTTAATTTTTTATTCTCAAAACAAAAACAAAAACGATAGTTCTCAAACGGACCCATAATCTCTCCTCTCGCTCCCTCATCGCAACCCTAAACATTCATATTCAAAATGTTGATAAATACAACGTAGTTTATCAAAGTATATATGGTATCATCATTCAAAATCTAAACCCATCAAAAGAAAATGAATAGAGAAATTTAAGTAGGCATAAATGTTATTGGATTCAATTTTCCCTCACATCACACAATTACCACCCGAAAATGCTACAACCTTAGAGCCACCATAGATCATTATCGCCATACTTTGTAGTTTGTAAGGATGGCAATGGAAATTGGTTTGCCTATATCCATTCACATTTCATTTAATTTTTTTAAATACCATACTTGTCACGGGTTATCTTTTCATAAATTATAGTTATCCCATTAACATTTTACAATACCATGTCCCATAAACACTTGATTGTTAGTGTCATCTTCATCACCCACAAAGTAATTTGGTGCACAAAAAATTAAAAATAATAACAAAATCCTAAATAAATATTAAAAAAATTCAGAAAAAAATCACATATAAACTTCTTTCAAATCATCCAACATTCCAATTCTCTTTCAAACTCTCTTTTTTGTTTATATATATTCAATTTGTCGAGTTACATCGAAAAAAATTATTAATAACAAATAAAGTATTTAGGGTTTTATAAAATGTATTATATATGTATATAGATATAAAAAAAAATGAGCAGAAAAAATAATTAAAGTTAATATAAACGGGGCAGGTATTATTAAAACAAATCACCGCCTTATATTCGTGACAGGTTCAATTTTTTTTACAAAAAAACACAATCCTACGAAATAAAAAGCATTTCCAAATCCTTAAATAAGGGCAAATTTTAGCATGACTGTACAAATTATCATCCTTAGTTTGTCACCATTTATCATCCTTAGTTTGTCACCATTTAATTCTCATTCTACACACATCCGGTGAGATTCCAATCAATTAACTTAAATTTCCATTTGCACTACTTTTCATTTTAAAGTATTTGACTTGCATCCAATTACATATGATTTCATTTTGCTTCACCTTATATAGATATCAAGATACTGTAGTCCTATGTATACAAAATATTTACCTTTTCTTTTATACTTATCTGACATAATGAAAGAAATGTAACTTTTCCGACATTTCGGTAAATACAAATCATTTTTTTTTAGTATTTGTACGAGAAGAGGCCTTATGCAAAAAGAGCTAAACTTAACTGCATATTTATTGATCTAACCATTTACTCCATATAATTCCATATAGTCTAATAAATCTTTTGAGAAACTGATTAATCGAACAAGAATAAAGATAGAGTCCCATTCTAAATGTCAATACCAACAACAATAAAATTTATAGTAAAAAAAAAATTCGTCAATTTTAGAGATCATGAGGGTTCTATCCCAAAAAATCCCATTTTACTTCCTAACTATATATATATTTTTTGTTAACAATTCCAAATTCGTTATTTTTCCCATCCACAATATAGAATCATCGACATATAAAATTAAACATCAAACTCTTATGCTATATCTGGTACGCTTAAATAGAATAAAATAATCATTTTCATTCTATTGTTTGGTTGTAAATATAAAGAGCGTGAGCAATGGAATGAATTTGAATTTATTTTTTCACAAATACCCCTTTTAATGATAAATATATGATTTTAACAAAGTAATACTCCCTCCGTCCCAAATTATAGGTCTACTTTTTCTCTTTACCTTGTCCCAAAATAAATGTCTACTTTTGAAAAGTCAAAACACTTTACCAATTTAACTTTCAACCATTAAAATTATAAAACATATACATTATAAATCATCACATCACTATGGTAGGACCATGGATAAAGTTGGTATTTCATTCACTAACACTACAATAAAAGTCATCATCTTAAAAAGTTGGATTCCCCAAAGTGGACCTATAATTTGGGACGGGGGGAGTATTATTTTTTAAAATTTTTTACAAAAAATGGTGAGAGGTAACAGGAATAATGTTGATGAGCAGTGGCAGTGGTGGTGGTGGAGAGATGGCGATCGCGGTAGCTTGTTTACTTAAAAACTAAAAGAGTTATTTTAATAATTTTATGTTTTAAAAATATTATTAAAAAAATGGAATGACTATTCCATATGTTTAATATAATGAAATTTTATTCCCAATGAATGAATATTTATTCTCATTCAATATATGGTATTAAACAAAGAAATTGAATGAATAGACATTCCACTCTATTCCTACATACCAAACATGACATTATGAGATTATTGAGTATGTAAAGGGGATGCCACCATTGAATTTTTTGTAATTGTGTTACTATCCATATATTCCATCAGCAAAATTTATTAAATGGACTCACTCAATCTTTCTCTTATCACTTCTGCCCCCTAATCATTTCCTTGAATGTCCCTAAAATATCAAGTTTTATAACTATTATTTTACTACAATTTCCTCTTTAAGATAAAAAGTTAATCCTCCCCAAAAGGTTGGAAAATTAGCTAACCGAGAGACCTGTGCTCCCAAAAAAAACCCCCACAATTTAATAGCAACCAAACTTGCTTCATTTCCAAGCACAATTTACCAGAATAGTCAACCATGTAAAACACTTTTCGAGCACTGAAATGGCATCCAGGATTGGAATTGAAGAAACTTAGTTCAAAATTTGAACTGTGGATAGGACTAGCATATTGTGGTCTGTTTTTATTCATGTTCACAAAACATTAAATAGTTGGATGTCAAGATTGTAACCCCAAGATTCTGCATCAATATTAGCTATGGAACAAATTAATTCACACACTATGGAATTCATAGAAGCTTTGACTAGCGTCATCTTGTTTATTAGTAATTACAATAAAATCAGATAAATGAAAAAATAAAAATAAAAATAAATTAGCTAGTGATACTGATTTAGAGAGGACTACCTAGAACATGAATGGTGTCATATTGTTCTCTTCTGCTTCATCCCTCCTGCTTCATCCCTCCACCATTCATAGAGTTCGAAATAAACTTTTCAGGGACTATGTTCCTTAACATTTCTCAATTTTAGCCACTCATCACCATCTTTTATGCATTTCATCCATTTCATCCCTTTTGGAAAGCACCAAAAATTTCTCAATTCTTATCCATTTCTTTCCTTCGGAAACCCACCAACAAATTTATCAACACAAAGTCTATATTTTTTTTAAACATTACATTCCTCTGCTTCATCTCCTCAATGAGAAAATTTCTCAATTTTCATCCATTTCTCTTCCCAACCTCACTCTCATTATCAAAAGCGAGCCACATTTTTATTATTTTTATAAATCCACTTCTCAATCAAAAACATTACACCTTCTTTGTGTAATAAAATAACAAAAATTATGCACAAAAATTTGGACTGGGCCACCCATTTATTGAATAGAATAATGCACAAAAGTTTGGACTTGGACCACCAATTTATATAATAGAATAATAAAAAATTGTACATGGTGGACAAAAATCTTGAACCATATATGGAGGACATGTGCTAAACTTTTAGCCTTTGGATGAGGGTTGAAGAGAAGAAGCTCGGGAGAGGATCCGGGGGTACATGTGTCAATTCACCATCCAGATATTTATTATATTATACTCATTTCTTAATTGAAGAGCACATGCGTCATTTTACGGGGTTCTAAAACTACTTTTGTTGACCAGGGGGTGTTAGTGTTCAAAATATTCAAAGGTTGCATCTAGGTGTAATATACTCAAACCTCATGGGGTGTTAGTGTTCAAAATATTCAAAGGTTGCATCTAGGTGTAATATACTCAAACCTCAGGGGGTGTCATTGTAATTAACACTTTCCTTTATATATATATACTTGGGTAAATTACACTTTCACTCCTGCTATTAATGTAAATTACAGTTACACTCCCTCTTGTTTTGCTAATTATACTTTAACCCCTTCAACCAAATTTTGATATGTGAAATGACTAAATTACCCCAAAATGTGTGTGAGAACCTATTTGCTCACTCATAAAGATGTAAAAAGATCAATCTAACCTCCTTTAATAAGAATTATTTTTTGAATTTATTTTTCAAAAAAAAAAAATTTCGACAAAACAATATAAAAATTTTAAAAATATATTTTAGTATATTTTGGGAATATATATATATATATTATATTTCAAGAAAAAATATAAATTTTCCCGAGATATATATATTTTTTCCTGAAATATATATATATTCCAAAATATACATATTTTTTCAAAAAATATTTTTTTTGAAGGATTGATTTCTTTAAACCCTCATATACTATTGATGGTAGTTTAGGTATTATGACTTAAAATCATATTTTGGAACATAATATATATTTTTCTCAAAAAATATTATTTTTCGGAAAAAATTCATATTTTTGAAAATAATATATATTTTTCTCAATAAAAATTATTTTTCGAAAAAATCATATTTTGGAACATAATATATAGTTTTCCCCAAAAAATTATTTTTCGGAAAAAATTCATATTTTTTAAAAAGAATTCGAAAAATATATATTTTTGACGAATTATATATATATTCCAAAATATATATCATTTTCCAATATATATATATATATATATATATATATATATATATATATATTCCAAAATATATATCATTTTCCAATATATATATATATATATATATATATATATATATATATATATATATATATATATTCCAAAATATATATATTGTTTTCATAAATTGTGATATATAAATATTCCTGAAATATATATATATATATTCCCAAAATATATATATATTTTCTCGAAATATATATATTTTTCCTGAAATATATATTTTTATAGAAATTTATATTTTTCTCGAAAAAAAAATTCTTATTAAAGAAGGGTAGGTTGGTCTTTTCATATCTTTATGAGTAAGCAAATAGGTCGTCACAAATATTTAGAAAAATTTAGTCATTTCACATTTCAAAATTTGGTGGAAGGGGTGAAAGTGTAATTTACCCAAGTATATATATACAAGAAAATTTATTTTTAAAATGAAGAAAGGGCACAAGAGTAATTTCATGGTCCAAAAACCCATTTTGGGGTGTCATTGCAAGGAAATTCAAAGTTGAGGGGTTGTTGGGAGTGCATTCTCTTTGACCAGCCACTTTGTGCCATTGACAATAACCTCAGGGGGTGTGAGTGCAAATAACCTTTTTTTTTGTTAATTGGATTGTCTCTAAAACATTTTTTAGACATTGTCGTAGTTGTAGTATAGGGTCCAAAACTTGTCATTTTTTCAATTTTTTTCCTTTAAAAAAACTGGAGTTTCAAGTTCAATCAAGAAGGTTTATTAAGGTTTTCTCTCTTTCTTTCTCAATCGAATAAGTGTAAAATGATGGTAGAGTATCGAATATGTGTCTCCCTTTTAATATGAAAAGTTCATCTTTTCACTAAATTTCCTCACCTTGGATCTTCACAAATGCAAGCTATTATATATCGTACATTTGTGTATGTGAATGAAATATGTGCTATGGTAATATTATAATAATAAATTACCTAAATTATGCAGCTAAATATCTGAGCTTCCAACTCACTTCAAGGGCAAATCAATTTCTAAACTCAAGTAAAATACCTTTCTATAACTATTAAATAAACAGTGTCGTTATACTAAAATTATTTCAATTGAGTAAATATATGAATATTATTATGTCTAATAAGAGACATGTTTTTATGTCCCATCTGTCCACTATTTATACTAAAATTAAATATATATATATATATATATAATAATAATTCCTCCCAAGACTGGAAAATTATGAGAAATATGATGATATGCGTCACCCTGCAATCAAATTTGGTATGTAATTTGCATAATGTCCATTGTTGTTGGACAGTCCACATCTATAGAGCTAACCTCTAAACTGCATCATATAAACTCTGCCTGACAAAAATGACGTTCTATTTACCGGAGGCGGAGAGTCTAAGTTCGAGGGGATACACATCCCGTCTATTTAGCATTTCACTAGAACTTGCGGTGACGGCACAACACCCTCCTTCTAATTTGCACAAATAATTCACATACATAATTATTTCTCACCACATATGCAAAACAGTACTTCTTGAACAAAGAGAGAAACCCTGAACATTTTGGGTGCATGAAAAGGTTCTGCTGCTTAAGTAACCAAGAAAACAGTTCAATACATCAGACAAATCACCCAATTCATAAACCATTTGTTCACCACAACATATCAAAAAATAAATAAATATATATATATATATATATTTAAGAGGAGTTACAATGGCATTTATTTGGGAGATTTTGAGAATTTTAAATATTATCCCAGGGAGTGAAGTGATAGGGTGGAAATGTACGTCTGCTAACGATGTAATATTATTATTGTTATTCAAAGTCTATTAGGCGGTTAATTTCTTCATGAATTGTTTTAAACATCATAAATATCCATTATTGAAATCCATTTGTTCACAAACAAAAAATATCTACCATGGTAATTGTATAAAAGAATTCAAGATATATAGTATATATTCAGGAAAAAAAATTGTATTATTGTTAGTATATATTCAGTAAAAAAAAATGTATATATCGTACCATGGTAATTGTAGTATTAAAGTAACATCATATTTGATAGAGCAGTATGAAAATAATTTCCTCATAGTATCATGAATCAATAAAATGGTAAGATTTGATATTAATTAGATTCATCTTAATCATTAAATTTCAATTTTAACACCAATTCAATCTTTACCTAAAAAACACTCATCCTATTCACTTTCTTTTTTATTTATTTTTTATAATTTTTTATAAAGGACACGTGTCAATCATAATAAATTAAATGACATAAATGTTCAAGAATATTAATTCTCATTTTTTTAGTTCAAACAACACCTTCTAGAAAAACATACTAATATTAAATAAATAAAGTGTGAAATTACTTTTCTCTTTCAAATCAATAATGGGAAAAGGATATACTTATAAGAATCATTCATGATTACCACATGAAAAAAACAAATCATGATGTTTACATGGTAATTACTACAATTTTGCAGCTAAATATCTGAGCTTTCAAAATTGAAATTAATTCCCAAAGAAGACAAAGGGAGGACTCTGAAACAACCAAATGAAAGAGAGGCCCTGTACATTTTGGATGCATGATAACTTTATGCTGCTCAAATTATCCCGAAAACAGTTCAATTCATCAAACAAATCACCTAATAGATCATTTACTCTTCACCATAATTGCTTGCACAACAATATATATACCAATACATATATATTATTTTCACTATTCCCGATATAAAATACAAGATTTTTTTTCCGTACGGTAACTACACCCAAAAATACAGCAAGAATATTAATTTTCTCATTTAATTGTAGTCACTACCTAAAGAGAAAATGGAAGAACAAATTAAAGCAGGTGATGATGTAAAGTACAAGCAATAACATGTAACCTATTTATATAGCTTTCCAGAATCATAATGTATGACTGATACAGCACAAGTATATTAATTTCTTACAAGTATATTAAAATTAAGATTCAAGTGGCTCAACAATCAAACAACCACAATAAAAATAAGAAAAGAAAAAGTGATCAATTCACCACAATGTAGACATTTTGCAATGTCTCATACATCCTAAGAATAAGCTAGGCTTCTTCAACTTCAGCCTAAAGTGCAACTATATCATCAATGTCCTAGTGCTCAAAATCGTTGGAAAGAGGAACACGTGAAAAAGATGACGATGACCATGTTTTTCGTGATACAGCGCTTATCGTGATGTTGTTATTGTTCGTAAGGATTTGTTTGTTGCGGGTTGTCCTCATAATCGAAGGATGTGCTAGCTTCTTGTTCACCCCACTCAGTCCAACTTCTTCAACGCAGGGACTTGGTGGCATTGCACCGCAGTGAAAAAAATGATGCTCATTAGGTATGCACAAAAAAACGACGGAGTGAAACCAAACCGGACCTATGGCCATTTTATTAAATAAAGACCAGTCCTCACCCATCAGCATATTTCGCGATTTCAGCCCCTCTTCATTTACACATCATCGAACACAAAAAGACGGCGGACATTCTTTAGTTTTTAATCATCAACAGATTTCTCAATTTCATCGCCTCATAGTCATCTTTATTCCAAAAGAATCCAACACACGCGACATTCTTTTCATCAATTGCTTTCCTCAGGCCACCCACGAACAATTTATCGATTTCAGCACCATGTTCACACCATATATCATCCAACACAAATGCCTATCACTATTTTTATTCCATACATCATCCAACACAGCCTCTCTTCTTTTCATCCATTTCTTTCCTTCTGGCACTCACAAACAAAATCATTTCTTTTCTTCCGGCACCCACGAACAAAATCAGCTTGCACATCTTTTTCATCCATTCTTCTCCATCGGCCACGGAGAACATTTATCAAATTTCATCCATTTTTCTCCTTCTGCCACCCACCTGATGATAAATTTCATCCATTTCTCTCCTTCTACCACCCATGAACAAATTTCTACATGTCAGGACAATGTTCGATCCAAACATCATCCAACACAACTAATATTTCGGGGTGGCTTTCCCAACATAAATATCATTCATTGACAACACTCCATTGTTTCAAAATGATGAATGATCTTATGTCATTGTAAACTAATTGTGCAAAGTGAATTATTTCTTATTCCTCCCATACCAACAATTGAAACAATCAGAACATTTTCTTCAAAATCAAGTCCATTGTATAGCAAAACCCTCCAACTTATATTACCATTTCAGATCGTTGAATTAAAGTGAATTGATGACCTAATCTAAGGTAAAAAACAATAACGAGTACCTTTTTGGGCGATTGGATCTGACCCATCATGGCTTCGCGGGAAAGAATTTGAGTGGAGAATTCATCTGAATCGGCAACTTTGTATGTGATCGTTGGAGACGCCCAAAGCAACTATCATTTCTAGGGTTTGAGATAGAGAAGTGAAGTGGATTTCTCAACATCTTATCTTATTATATATCCCAAATAATTTATTCGCATTTTGCACCGTCACCAAATAATAATTCAGCTTTGTATCTTTAACTTTTAATTGAAATTTATTAAATTTTAGTATTATACTATATCTCTTTCTATCTTCTTTTAATAAGTATTGTTATTAAAAAAAATTCTTTTAATTTAATAAAAGAAACAAAATTTTAAAAAAATTTAAATTTATATCATATTGCAATTGAAAACTGAAGAGCTATTTTTTTTTTATCACAAGTATATGTAGGGGTGGCAATTCGTGTCAACGGGTCGTGTTCGTGTCGGGTCGATATCGTGTCGGGTCAAAATCGTGTCGTTACTATACGTGTCGTGTTCGTGTCGTGTCGTATTCATGTCGTGTTCTGGTCGACCCACGGGTCGACCCATGTAAATTATGTAATTCATTTAACATATTTATTATAATATTTTAAATTAAATTTGACATAATCCAATACGAAATAAATTATTTAACCTATTATCAACAAAATTAAATTGATTTTGACACGATCCAGTACTATTTTATTGATATATTTCAATTCATGACCAATTAGAGAAGAGAAAAATATAAAAATAAAGATAAATATAAACAGTAATCGTGTCAAACGTGTCGTGTTCGGGTTATCCGTGTCGTGTTCGGGTTGACCCTTATATTCTCGTGTCGACCCATTTAAGGCCTTAAACCGTGTCGTGTTGTGTTCGTGTTCGTGTTCGTGTCGGGTTTTCGTGTCGTGTCCAATGTTGCCAGCCCTAAGTATATGAGCACTTGCCATGCATTCGGTATCCTCTAAAATAATTTATAACAAATATAAAAATAAGGGTAAAATACAATAAATCTCTTAAACTATAGTCAAATTTGCAAATAACCCCCCTAGATTATACAGTGCAACAAACTTCCTAAACTATTCCATTTTATTGCAAAATGCCCCACACTTAATTTTTTTTTCCTAAATGACCACAATGTCCTTTCTTTATTGAAATTTACTTAATGCATTTTTGTAAGTGTGGAAATGTCCAAGCTCATCAAGCATCGGGCCCATCAGGTTAATGGCCCAATAAGATTCTCTTAAGCCCAATAAATAAGCCCATTTCAGTGTGTTTCTTTGGTGAATAAAAATAGTGATGTTATGGTGATATAATCGAGTTGGTGTTGCCCTAATGGGCTTAAATCCTAAAAAGAAAATGTATATAAGGAAAGTCATAATTTAATAAAAAGAGAGGATTTTTGTGTAGTGCATTTTTTGGTATTTACACTTTGACGTCGTATGTGGGAAGTGGTATAAAAGGAGTTCTTGATTTTTCAAATCTATTATTCGGGATCTGTAAAATCGCCTCCTTCTTCCCATCTCGTTAAGCTGAGTTTGTTGGTTAAACCCAAAGATCTTTCACCACCTTCTAAAACCTTTGCTCACTACTCCTTGGGCAAAGATGTCGGTCACTCGTTCGCAAGCAGACGTTCCAACCACTGCGCATAGTCGCGCGGGAGGTCCCCAATCCATGGAGTAAATCCTGCAACGCTTGATGGCCGTTGAGGAACGCAGCCTAGCTCTGGAGAAACGGAATGCGGAGATCATAGCGAGGTTGGCTCCACCACCGGCTGCCCTTCTAGTAGTAGCACAGGACCCTCCGGTAGCGACGCTCGACCACTCTCTGAACCAGCGAGATAGTGACATACCGGAAGAGCACGCCGAGTCTTTCCAGCGCTCAGGAAAGGCTCCCGTAGCCGACGAATCCTTAACCCCCCAAAAACTTCAAGCAATGATGGATAAATTCCAAAATAAAGTCCTCGGAGACATGAAAGCCCGAACTACCGATGATCTGGCCGTCCAAGCGTCAACCGAGTTGATACAGTCACCTTTCGTCCCCGAGATAACCCAAGAGCCTTTCCCAAAGAAATTCGTTATGCCTCAGTTCACCCCGTACGATGGCACCAAGGACCCCGAGGAGCACATTTATCAGATCCACCAGAAGATGACCATGTACGCTGAGAACGAGTCCTTGCTTTGCAAGGTGTTTTCCACAAGTCTTGTTGAAGCAGCTCTGTTATAGTTCAGGAAGCAACTGCCCCGATCCATAGGCAACTGGTAACAGCTAACCAGGCTCTTCATTGCCCAATACTATGGGAACAAAAGACAAAAGAAAACCATATCCTGCCTCTTCACCATGACCCAGGAGAGAGGAGAGTCACTAAAAAGCTTTATATCCCGGTTCAACATCGAATCATCTTCTATCAATAACTGTGACCAACACTCTGCCGTTGAGGCCTTCCGGATGACCCTTATTCCAGGGACTAAGTTCCACCAATTTCTGGTGAAGCGCCCACCGTCGGGCATTGGGGAGTTAAACTCCAGAGCTCAAGGGTACTTGAGGATTGAAGAAGAGGAAACCGTCAGGCAGAAGAGGGCGGCCTTGGTCAGCATTGAAGTCTAATCAAAGGATCGAGCGACCGATCGAAAACGTCCAACTTCATCAGGATCATTAATTCCTTCAGGATCACCAGCCCTGAAACCATTTAAGTGCTCCAAATTTGAAGAGAGAACGATGCCCCTAAAGGTCAGCCTTGCGAAACTCTACCATGAAAACAAAACCAAGGGGATTTTCCAACAACCCCCAACCATCATACAACCACTTAACCAAAGGGATAAGTCAAATCACTGTGCTTTCCACGGTGATTTCGGGCACATTACAAATGAGTGTTGTAATCTCAGGCAACAGGTGGAAACGTTGCTCCTTCGTGGAGAACTCCGGGATTACGTCCAACGGGATAGACCGAGAACCGATCAACGTGCCCCTAGCGCCCCTCGGAACCCCTCTGACGCACAACCGGTCAGGATCATTAACATGATTCATGGTGGCCCCTCATCCAAAGAGACGGAAGGATCACGCCGGAGCCACATGCGGAGAGCCCGCAAGATGAGAAGAGTCAACGAAATCAGTGAGATCCACCACAGGTCGGGAAAAACGCAGATCATTTTCTCTGCATCGGAACTCCTGAACATCCAGACCCCACATGATGACCCACTGGTTATGACCCTGATGGTAGCCAACTGCCTTGTGAAGAGAGTCATGATTGACCCTGGGAGCAGTGCAAACATCATCACCAAATGGGATTTTGAAAAGCTCGAGATCAACTCGACCAAAATTATGGCATCTCGGTACCCCGTTGCAAGTTTCGATGGAAGGCAAATCGAGCCGATCGGGGAAGTCCAGTTACCGGTATCTGCTGCTCAAAGGACCCTAACTGAGACATTTGTTGTGGTGGATGCCAAGCCTTCGTACAATCTGCTCATAGGAAGGGGATGGATTCACCGAATGCAGGGTGTACCCTCAACTCTTCACCAAGTCATGAGATGCATAAGCCCCAACGGTCTAGGTACCATCGACATCAGGGGTGACCAGGTGGCCACCAAGGAGTGCTACGCGGTTACCCTGAAGGAGATCCGGAAAAGGAAAGTCCAAATGACATCCCACCCCAAAGAACAGAGTCTAGGCTCCAAATAACAATTAAAGGGGGAGGGGGGGATCCAGATACCCCAATCGTGGTTGAGTCATTACAGCCAATCTGTGTTGTGCCCGATAGCCCGAAAAAAGTTACTTTTGCAGGTACAAATCTTACCGACCTTGAATTGAAAGAACTGACACAATTGCTGCAGGACAACTCCGATGTCTTCGTGTGGGAGCATACTGACATGCGAGGAATTGATCCTGATATTGCCCAGTATTCATTGCACGTTGACCTGAACGTAAGACCAATCAGGCAAAAGCAAAGGCGAATGGGAGCATATCGGAACCAAATTATAGCATATGAGGTATCCAGATTACTCCAGGTTGGTTTTATTAGGGAGGTCAGGTATCCCGAATGGCTTCCCAACGTAGTGGTCGTGCAAAAGAAGAATGGTAAGTGAAGGGTTTGTGTTGATTTTACTGACCTGAATAGGGCATGCCCGAAGGACAGCTTTCCACTGCTGAAGATTGACCAGATGGTTGACGCTACAGCCGGGTACGACTGTCTAACTTTTCTGGATGCCTATTCGGGATACAACCAGATAAAAATGAACCCGATGGACGAGGAAAAGACCTCATTCATTACTGAGACAGGTACCTATTGCTTTAGAGTTATGCCTTTCGGTCTAAAAAATGCAGGTGCCACTTTCCAGAGATTGGTCAATAGGATCTTCAAGGGGATGATGGGTACAGTAATTGAGGCTTATATTGATGACACTGTGGTCAAGAGCAGGAAAAAGGAAGATCATCTCACCCACTTGTGCCAAGTGTTTAACACACTCAGGATGCACGACATGAAGCTTAATCCGGAGAAATGCTCTTTTGGTGTATCATCCGGACAATTCCTGGGACACATCGTGGACCGAACCGGGATCCAGGCCAGTCCGACATAAGTCAAGGTCCTGATGGAAATGAAAGAGCCCCGGACACATAAAGACGTTCAAGTCTTAACAGGAAGAGTGGTGACACTTAGCAGGTTCATTTCGCTACTCACTGATCGGTGCAAACCATTCTTTCAGGCGATCAAGGTGAAGAAGTGGGAAGTCTGGGGTCCTGAGCAATCTGAAGCCCTGACAAGGTTGAAAAAGTACATGACCCTACCCCCAATCTTATCCACACCAGCTCCCGATGAAGTTTTGCATCTGTACTTAGCAGTATCCTCTGTGTCGACCAGTGTAGCCCTCATCAGAGAGGATGGGAACCTTTAGATGCCACTCTTCTACACCAGCAAATCCTTGGCTGAAGCAGAAACCCGGTACAGTAGACAGGAAAAGCTGGTTCTATCACTGGTGAATGTGAAAAGGCGACTAAGGCACTACTTCGAAGCTCATCCAATTATTGTCCCGACTGCCACACCTCTCCGAGTCATCATGTCGAAACCTGACCATTCGGGGAGAATTTCTAAATGGGCCATTGAATTGGGCATATATGACTTGACTTACATACCTCGGGTTTTCATCAAAGGTCAAACAGTGGCAGATTTCCTACTCGAAGACAAAATTGAAAAACCTGACCAGATAACGGAGCCATACACTTGGAAGCTTTTTGTGGATGGCTCAGCCGGATCAGGAATTGGTCTACAGATCCTGACACCTGACGGTACGCACCTCCACATGTCAGTGCAATTGCAGTTTCTAGCCACCAACAATGAGGCAGAGTACGAAGCAGTCATATCTGGCTTGAGATTAGCCTGAAGCCTCCAGATCTAGGTCTTAGCAGTGCATAACGATTCTCAGCTAGTCGTCCGACAAATCAAAGGGGAATACGAGACAAAAGATCCAAAAATGGAGTCTTATCGGGCACTTGTATTAAAAGAAACAGAAAGTTTTCAAAAGATAACCTTCACTCAGATCCCGAGGAGCGAAAACTCCGTAGCTGACCACCTAGCCAGCCAGGCATCCTCAGCTGGCGAGGACCTAACCTGGGTTGCGCTGGTGGATTTTATAATGAGGCCAAGTATTCAGGAACCCGAACAAGTGATGTTTATCCCATGGGAGCCCAGCTGGATAGATCCCCTGATGGATTACCTACGAAGTGGAACACTCCTAGAGAACAAAGCTAAAGCTCACAAGATCAGGAGGAATTCAGCCCGATACTCAGTTATAAACGGGCAACTTTATCGAAGATCCTTCTTAGGTCCTTACTTAAAATGTATTATGCCCTCAGAATCAAGAGCAGTGATGAGGAGATTCACAGTGGAGATTGTGGGAACCACTCCGGAGGTAGATCCCTCGCCTATAAGATACTCTCCCAAGGATACTTCTGGCCCTATCTGTCGCGGGATGCCGAAGAGTATGTCCGAAGGTGCAAGCCATGAAAAATGCACGGAGACGCTATCCATCGGCCACCTGAGTTCTTACATCCCACCATAGTACCGTACCCGTTCGCCCGATGGGGTATGGATATTGTGGGACCTCTCCCGAAGGCAATCCAGTTAAATGCTTATGTCCTTCTGGCCACCGATTACTTCACCAAATGGGTAAAAGCTGAAGCTTATCCCACCATCAAGAGTGGCCACGTCATCAAGTTCATATGGACCCACATAATATGCAGATTCGGGATACCAATGACAGTCATGATGGATAATGGGACAAATCTTGACAACAAAGAAGTAAGAGCGTTCTTTGCTGAGCATGGTATCAATCAGAGCACGTCTTCCGTCGGATACCCGCAAGGGAACGGTTAGGCGGAAAGGACAAATCGAACCATATTCAACACTCTGGCCAAAAATCTTGAGGAAGCCAAAGGAGCTTGGCTCGAGAAACTACTTGAAGTGTTCTGGTCATATAGAACAACTCCCAGACAACCCACTGGGAAGACACCCTTTGCCATGGCATACGGCGCTGAGGTTGTGATCCCAATAGAGGTCAGGGTCCCAACCCTCCGGAGCTAGGCCTGGGTTGAAAGACCAAACAACCAGCACTTGGCTCACAGCTTTGATCTACTAGATGAAAGAAGGGAGGCCGCCAGGATCAGACTGGCCGCCTACCAACAGCGCGTCCGGAACCACTTCAACTAGAAAGTCAGAAGAAGAGAGTTCCAGGTTAGAGACATGGTCCTTAGGCAAAAAATTGGGCTCGTAGGCAAGCTCAGGGAGCCTTGGGAGGGCCCGTACACCATTACCGAAGTCATTAGGCGCAGAGCATACCGCGTCCGAAGGAATATGGATGGCGGAATGGAACCAAACTCCCAAAACACCTCTCGCCTGAAGAGG
This sequence comes from Cornus suecica, assembly GCA_963922005.1. Classification (NCBI taxonomy): domain Eukaryota; kingdom Viridiplantae; phylum Streptophyta; class Magnoliopsida; order Cornales; family Cornaceae; genus Cornus; species Cornus suecica. Next base: position 30,846,626 of record OY998248.1, read on the forward strand.
TACTACCCTTAAATTGCCAAATTTTGATTTTACTTTGATCTTTTTATAAAAAGGCTATAACACCCGATCAATAAAAAAATAGCTTATAAATATCTACTGAAACAAAAAATAAACCATGTGTTGTATTATCTATCGCATGGCCTGAAGTGCTCGAAAGACACAACACAGATCCTGAAGAGATCAAAATTTGCAAAAATAATCTTAGTGTTGCATTGTTTATCGCATGACCTGAAGTGCCTGAAAGACACAACACAGATCCTGAAGAGATCAAAATTTACAAAAATAAACCATGTGTTGCATTGTCTATCTCATGGCCTGAAGTGCCCGAAAGACACAACACTGATCCTGAAGAGATCAAAGTAAAAAATAAACCATGTGTTGCATTGTCTATCGCATGGCCTGAAGTGCCCGAAAGACACAACACTGATCCTGAAGAGATCAAAGTCAAAAATAAAGCAAAGTGTTGATTTGTCTATCGCATGGCCTGAAGTGCCCGAAAGACACAACAATTATCCTGAAGAGATCAAAATTTGCAAGAAATAAAAAAAGTGTTGATTTGTTTATCGCATGGCCTGAAGTGCCCGAAAGACACAACACTGATCCTAAAGAGATCAAAATTTGCAAGAAATAAACAAAGTGTTGATTTGTCTACCGCATGGTCTGAAGTGCCCGAAAGAGATTACAAATTGCAAAACAAAATAAAATATTGTCTTTTCCATCGCATGGCATGACGATCCTGAAAGACAGTACCTTTTTGGGTAAAATAATCTAAGTATGGAAAAAATAAATTGGACAATAACAATGATCTTTCATTCAAAAATGGGGCCCGATGGCCAAGGCTTATAAAATGTTTTACAAAATGGAGAATCCTATCCTAAGTGCCAGCACCAGTGCCCGCCGAACTGGAGCTCGCAAGGACAATGGCCCCATCGGGAACTGGAGGATTAGAGTTGAACACAATACTCATCCCCGGGAGAGGTTTGGTCAGGAACTCACAGAAACGAACGTCATCAGGACCTCCAACCGAATCCTCATACGGTGGGGCGATGCTAAAAATCTCATCCAATTCTTCCACTGAGGCGAATTCCCTCTCCTCAACAGGTTTTTGGAAGTCATTGAAGCATGACCTCCATCCGAACCCGATTCGCTACTGGAGGTGTCACAGAAGCGTTTGTACATCTCATTGCCACCCCGGTGAGACATCTCCACCGTCGACCTCTCCATTGCAAGGAGGTTCTCGGTCTCAGCCTTCTCCTCCAGAAGCTTCGCCTTGGAAGCCCTCAGGCCCTCATTCTCAGCCTTCAGGGCCTTCGTTTCAGATAATAGGGCTCGCCGTACCGCCTTCATCTCCTATATCTGATCACGGGTAGCCCGGAGCTGTTGCTCTGTGGTGATTGCCCTCGTTGTCTAAACTTCCAATTTTTCATTGGATATTAACAACAAAGATGCAGCCTTTTTCCTGGCATCTTCCTTCACTTTCAGGAGCTCATGAGATTTACGAAACAGCTTAGCGTCCTCCTTCATCTTCGCATTATAGGCTTGGGTCAGATAAAGCATCTACCAAAAGAACAAGTGTTAGCTTGATCAAGAAAAAAGTATGACTGATGAGATAGTATATTGAAAAAGTACCTTCATGGCAATTTCCGGACTAGTTAAGGCCAATTCTGCCCGATCGATTTGTCTCAGTTTCTTTCTGTTTGTAGGAGTCCAAATCTGGGAACCCATTGCCCGAAGGGCTACGTCATTGTCGATGGTCTCGTGTCCCTTGACCAAAAAGTCACCACCCGGGAGTGTTATCTTTGGCGCCCATGGGACGGATCGCTCCTCTTCAATTACAACCCCAGTCTAATCTACTTTGATAGGAGACGACGCTGTGGTCAGACGGGGCCTAACCGATCGATCGGGAGTAACCTCTTCAGATCGGGGACGTTGTGTCCCCGTCAGACTAGCTTCTCCCTCAATTAATCGGGATCCAGGAACATGAATATCTCCTGAAGGAGGAATGGAGGGTGCTCTGGCGGTACCGGCTCCTGAAAGAGAGGGCGGAGTAACCAGAACGTTTCCCATCGAGGGGGATAGAGTCACCAGAATGTTTTCCACTGATGGTGGAGGAGCAGTCCAGATGGGAAAATTGGAGTATTTTGGGACCCCTGACCGTTTTTAACGTCCTTCGGTACTGAAGGGATCGTTTGAGGGCCAGGTGCCCGCTTGGACTTCTTCTTGAGCACATCTTGCGGGATTCTGAACATTTCTGATGTCAGTGCCTACAAATTAGAACCCGACAGGTAAACGCCACACATCCTCAGGGGCTGCCCCCAAATTTTTGATTTAAGGATATCAAATCGGGACTTTATGTATTTTGGAGTTTTAAACTGGTCGGGCGCTCCCAGAAACTCCAGCACGTGATGACCCAACTTATCATCACATTATTCATAGTAACATGACCCTCTATGGTAAGGTTTGAAAGAAGGGAACAAGGATCTGTCAAACGCACTGGGGACTTTGAATCCAGCTGAGTCAGGAAGCCTCCAATTCCCGCTCACCAAGATCATTCTCTCATTCCACCCCTTATTAGACTTCTCAATGCCGTCATAAATCTTTCTCCCACTTAAGGGAAAAGGATTGTACCGACCCCTACAATCCTTCTGGTCCTGTATCTTGTAACATAACAGAAGCTCAGCTAAACCCAGGTCAAGACCCAACTCCCGATTAATTATCAGGAGTATGGCCACGATCCTGAAGAAGTTAGGCCCCACCTGAAACGGGGTCGGACCCAGAGTTACTAAGGCGTAAAGAAAGAAAGGGTGGATCGGGAATTTAAGAACCTGAAGGTGGAAGGCTGACATTAAAATCTGATGACCCATGACCCCCTCACCCTTCCTAAAGTCGTATTTTTTGGGATAATTCTTAATGATAACCCCATCGGGTATCCCGCACTTAACCCTTAATCTTTTCAATACTGTTTCTACCCTGTGTGTAGGAGGGAGAGGGTCGGCATAAAATTGGTCTCCCGAACTCCCTGCAGCCGGATCCCCAACCGCTACGACATTTTGATTAACCTCAGGAGGACTGGACCTGACTGTCCTAACCACCTCTACTGAGGGAGAACTAAGGGAAACGTCTGGGTCCACAGAGGAGGGGAGACGGTCAGTACCCGACCGAGTGTCGTCACTATCAGACATATTGAAAGAAAGGTAGGAAAACTGAAGGAAGATAACTTATTCTAGGATGAATCCCGAAGAGTTTTCGGACGTTTTCCTAGAAGAGTGAATGGATTTTGGCAATGATAAGTGAAAAACTCAAGTTGCAGAGAGTTTTTTTAGATATATTGGCTTTGAAATACAATGAGTATTCAGCAAATGCACTGGGTATTTATAGAGGCCTCTGAAATGCTCGAAAAGTTGTGCGCTCGGGAAGCGAAGCGTCACATCGTTTCACGTGTGCCTCCTCAGCCCCTTTCTCGCCAATCGAGGCCACCCGGGCCATGAGTTTCAAACATTCGAATGATGGTACGACTGTCGCATTGATTAACTCTACCACGTCACCTCGACAAAGGTAATGTATCTTGGTTTCCATCCAATCTTCTCTCTAATGGGCCTGCCCGAAGGCCCATCATAAAGAAGCGGGTCTGTGGAAATGTCCAAGCCTATCAAGCATCGGGCCCATCAGGCTAATGGCCCAATAAGATTCTCTTAAACCCGATAAGTAAGCCCATTTCAGTGTGTGTTTCTTTGGTGAATAGAAATAGTGATGTCATGGTGATGTAATTGAGTTGGTGTTGCCCTAATGGGCCTAAAGCCTAAAGAGAAAATGTATATAAGGAAATTCATAATTTAATAAAAAGAGAGGATTTTTGTGTAGTACATTTTTTGGTATTTACAATTTTCTTATTACATAAATTATAAAATGACTTATACTCATTTGATGACATATTCTCCATTAAAATTATATAAAGCATCATATAGTTTTAAAGTTAATGATTTGAATAATATATTTAAATTGTTTAAATAAAAATTAAGTAAAAAGTCTAAAATACTTGAGTATAATGATTTGAATAATATATTTAAATTGTTTAAATAAAAATTAAGTAAAAAGTCTAAAATACTTGAGTAATATATATAAATATGTATATAACATGAGAAAATTAAAAGATATTTATTATTTTAGTATTTTTAAAATTATTTATGCATATATATTTATGATTTTTTTTATTTTGGCATAATTGTTTTTAACTAGGATATAAGTTTTATTATTTAAATTTTAATTAGTTTAAATGTAAAATAATTACACCTTATAACTATGTATATATATGAATATATTTGTATTTAAGAATATATTTACCATAATATAGGTAAGGTGAATGATATAACAATTATTTTAAATAATAGAGATTATTAATTTTACTTAAAGAAATGACAAATTGAATACAAATGGTAGGATAGTTTTTTGGAATGTAACTGGGGCAAATTACAACAAAGTGATAGTTTAGGGGGTTGGTTGTAGTTCAGGGAAGTGGGTCGTGATAATGCAATAGTTTAAGGGAATTTATTGCATTTTATTCTAAAATTAATTTTGTTAAAGGAAAAAATAAAATGATTCATTACAATATAATTGTTAATATTTTTTAAGCGGCTGTTAAATTAATACTGAAATAATGTTAAATCAAGGGCGACAGTTTCTATGAATATAAAAACTAGAACAAAAAATCCTGAATCTAAATACCCTCGATTAAAGGGCTTTCTTACGGTATGAAAAAATATATATATAATCTAGAACGAATTCATATGTATTAGGGTAAATAGCTAAAAATATCCCTCAACTTTCTTCTCTTTCTCTAGTATACCCCTCAATTAATTATACCCCCCTCAACTTTCATTTTCTTGCACCATGGGTTTGCCTTCAAAAAATTTTACCCTTTTACCCTCCAATTTTTTTGTATTTCCACCTTACCTTTAATCTTATCCTTACTATTATATTTCTTAATTCTTTAAATTACAAAAATATTATTTCTTTTAGTTACAATATTATTTATGTCATTTACCTTTAATGTATTAGATTAAATATACTCTCAAATGTATTTTTTTTTTAATAAGTTATAATTATTTTATTTGTAAATCAATTAACTTGGTATTAAATTTTAGTTTGATTTAAATCATAAAATTCAATCTTAATTAATATATTCATAAATAAATCCAATTTATGAAAACAATATATATATTTTGAACAAAATATATATATTTCGGAATATATATATATATATATATTGGAAAATGATATATATTTCGGAATATATATATAATTCGTTAAAAATATATCTTTTCCGAATTCTTTTAAAAAATATGAATTTTTTCTGAAAATAATTTTTTTGGGAAAAATATATATTATGTTCCAAAATATGATTTTTTCTGAAAAATAATTTTTATTGAGAAAAATATATATTATTTTCAAAAATATGAATTTTTTCCGAAAAATAATATTTTTGAGAAAAATATATATTATGTTCCAAAATATGATTTTGAGTCATGATACCTAAACTACCATCAATAGTATAAGAGGGTTTAGTGAAATCAAACCTTCAAAAAATATAAAAAATATATATTTCGGAAAAAAAATCATATTTTGGAAAATAATATATATTTTTCTCAAAAAAATTAATTTTCGGAAAAAATCATATTTTGGAACATAATATATATTTTTCCCAAAAAATTTATTTTTTGGAAAAAATTCATAATATTTTAAAACAATTCCAAAAATATATATTTTTGACGAATTATATATATATATTCCAAAATATATATCATTTTCCAATAAAATTTAATTTCATTTAAATCATAAAACTCATTATCCTAATTAAATTTTTTTTTTGCCCAAATGAAACTTTCTTTTCATAAAAATAAATTCATAAATTCTTATTTATTTATGAATATATTAATTAGGATTGAGTTTTATGATTTAAATGAAACTAAAATTTAATAACAAGTTAATTGATTTACAAATAAAATAATTAAAACTTACAAAAAAAAAAATTTAACATTTGAGAGTATATTTAGTCTAATACATTAAAGGTAAATGACATAATTAATATTCTAAATTAAAGAAATAATATTTTTGTAATATAAAGTATTAAGAAATATAATAGTAATTAAAAAATAATTAAAACTTACAAAAAAAAAAATTTAACATTTGAGAGTATATTTAGTCTAATACATTAAAGGTAAATGACATAATTAATATTCTAAATTAAAGAAATAATATTTTTGTAATATAAAGAATTAAGAAATATAATAGTAAGAATAGAATTAAAGGTAAGGTGGAAATACAAAAAGTTTGGAGGGTAAAAGGGTAAAAACAATTGAAGGCAAACCCATGGTGCAATATTTTATAAAATTTTAGAAGGTTTTAAGCTTATTTCATAATTGAGGGAGTATAATAAAAAAAAGAGTAAAATTGAGAGGGTTTTAAACTATACAATATGCATTGTAACTAATAATTATACATAGAGACAAAATAAAAATCCAATCTAATTGGAATTGATGAACCTTCTTTGATACTGGTTGTGTACTTTCTTTACACGCCCATCATTTAAAAAGTGTATCTTTCATGTTTGGGTCCGCTTATGTAAGATTTGAAATCTCGTCCTTTTAGATACCAAATTTCAAATATTTTTTAATTAGGTCAACATGTTGGGATTAATACAATTAAATTTATATCAAATACAAAAGGGATAGATAATCCGAAGATGTGTATATCTTTTACAAAAACATATACTTCCTCTATCCCAAATTAAATTTTTTTTTTGGGAATTCAACTTTTTTAAAAAATGACTTTTATTATAGAATTAGTGAATGAAATACAATTTTACTCATGATCTTATTATAGTGATGTAATGATTATAGTGTATATATTTTATAACTTTAATGCTTAAATGTTAAATTGATAAATTGACCAAATAAAGTACTTTGACTTTTCATAGTGGACACTTATTTTGAGATGGATGGAGTAATACACTTTTTATTTTTATTTTGGGTAATTTGAATTAACACCCCCCGAGGTTTGCATCTATTCCACCTTGGTGCTGATTTTCAAAATTTTGACACAAACACCCCCCTGAGGTTTGGTTTTGCTTGCCATGACACCCCAAATGACCAAAATACCCTTCACAAAATTCGAAAATAAATATTTAAAATTTGAAAAAAATATATAAAATTAGAATAAAATATATAAATTTCGAAATATATATATAAATTTCAAAAAATATATATAAAATACAAAAAAATATAAAATTCGAATATATATATATATATATTTATTTTATTTTTTTTTGAAAAATATTTAAATTCGAATATATATATTTCAAAAAATATATATAAAATTCAAAATATATATATTTTCAAAAACAAAATTCGAAAAATTATATAATTTCGAAAAACATATATAAATTTCAAAATATATATAAAAAATTCAAAAACATATATAAAATTTGAAATATATATATAATTAGAAAATATATATATAAAATTTGAAAAATATATAAATTCGAATATATATATATATTTCAAAAAATATATATATATATATATATTTTCAAAAACAAAATTCAAAAAATTATATAATTTCGAAAAACATATATAAATTTCAAAACAATATATATAAAATTCAAAACAATATATAAAATTTGAAATATATATATAATTCGAATATATATATATATATATATAATTTGAAAAATATATATACTCGAATATATATATATATTTAAAAAAAAATAAAAAATTCAAAAAATATATATTTTAAAAAACAAAATTCAAAAAATTATATAATTTCGAAAAACATATATAAATTTCAAAAAATATGTATATATTATATATATATATATATATTCAAATTATATATATTTTTTCGAATTATATATATATCTTTCGAATATTATATATTTTTAGAAATTTATATATGTTTTTCGATTTTATATAATTTTTTGAATTTTGTTTTTGAAAAAATATATATTTTGAATTTTTTATTTATTTTTGAAATAGATATATTTTCGAATTATATATATATTTCAAATTTTATATATTTTTTTGAAATTTATATATGTTTTTCGAAATTATATAATTTTTTGAATTTGTTTTTGAGAATATATATTTTTTGAATTATATATATATTTTTTGAAATATATATATTCGAATTTAAATATTTTACAAAAAGTATATATATATTTTCGAATTTTATATTTTTATTTTATTTTATATATATTGTTTGAAATTTATATATTTTATTCTAATTTTATATATTTTTTTCAAAATTTAAATATTTGTTTTCGAATTTTATACTTTATTTTGAATTTTATATATTTTTTTGAATTTACATATATGTTTTTCAAAATTTTATATATTTGGGGTTGGGGCATAAAAGTTATTTCACATTACCCTTAATAGTTTCGAATTTTGTGAAGGGTATTTTGGTCATTTGGGGTGTCATGGCAAGCAAAACCAAACCTCAGGGGGTGTTTGTGTCAAAATTTTGAAAATCAGCACCAAAGTGGAATACATGCAAACCTCAGGGGGTGTTAGTGCAAATTACCCTTTTATTTTTGTAACTGAAACCAATGAATAACATCCCTCTAATTTTTATTTTTGTATATATATATATATATAAGAATTGTATTTTCGACAATGTGAAAAACACCCTTAAAACTATGCATTTGGATTAAATTAAGTCTATGAATTTTTTATATCTCCCAAATGCCCTTATTCATGAGTAATATATGTATCTACAATCTTTATTTTTATTTTTTTTTAAATCAGAAAAATATCCAATTTGGCTGAAGTTCAAAAACCCTTTCGATATCAGAAAAATATCCAAATTGGATGGGTCACTGTTCAATGGAGAACAAATCAGCACCACAAAACATCATGCTTCAATACATAAAATCACACCAAATGATTTTGCTACGCTTCAGTTTGCATTTTTTTCAAACCACGAATTACGCAACACACCCTAAGAGGATCCTCTTAAAACTATGCATTTGGATTAAATTAAGTCCATGAATTTTTTTTATCTCCCAAATGCCCTTATTCATGAGTAATATATGTATCAACAATCTTTATTTTTATTTTTTTTAAATCAGAAAAATATCCAATTTGGCTGAAGTTCAGAAACCCTTTCGATATCAGAAAAATATCCAAATTGGATGGGTCACTGTTCAATGGAGAACAAATCAGCATTTGTGCACCACAAAACATCATGCTTCAATACCAAAATGTTTCCAATTCATAATAAAACCACACCAAATAATTTTACCAAATAATTTTGCTACGCTTACAGTTTGCATTTTTTTCAAACCACGAATTAGGCAACACACCCTAAGAGGATCCTCATTTTCTCATTACTTTGGGTCTCTCAATTTAAAAATTTTATTGGCTTTTATTTTTACTCTCAAAAATCACCATTCAGCAAAGTTCAGCATGCAGTTGTACCCGTAACCAACCATGGTTGAATTTCACCCCATCATACCCCAAAAATGGCTTACTATTATGCACCACATTACAAAGAAAATATTTGGTACTTGAAACTGTAACTCCTCCTTCGTTAAGTAGATGTACTTCAGAATTCATAGCAAATACCATATATGTTTGTTTTCCTTGTAAAATTTGTTGCTTTTCCAACCCAAGGGGGGTCATAAATATAAGAGGAGACATTGTCAGCAAATGGTAAAAAACAACTTTATCTTCCGATATCGTAGTTCAATTCCCCAAAACGAGTTGAACACGAGACAACCCACACCTTAAATTGTTATGGGTCATAATTGAATCAACGATCATAAATTGTTATTGGTGGGAATCGAATCACATAGTTTGCTCGTTTAATTAATAATGTCACTTTTGAAGCCCCCGAGAAAAGAATCTCTAGGCGACCTCTCCGAATAATAGCAAGGGAGAGCTCTACGGGAGATATCACCAAATTCTTAAGCGTATAACCAGTCTCTTAATTCGGGCATATCAGAGAACCGATATTGGTTATACGCTGAAATGCTAAGTAAAACTGAAGGATATGTAAGACGAACACGACAAAAAAACAAAAATCAAGGTAATTGCAATAAGAATTAACTAATTAAGTCAACATCAAAGTTACGAAAAGGCATATATATATATCAAGGCAACAGAAAATGGAACAAATTAATTCAAACACTCATCAACTTAGACGTATGGATGAAATTCATAGAAGAGAAGCTTTGACTAACATCATCTTGCTTATTGCTGATAACAAAAAAAATAAACGAATGAAAGAAAAATAAAAACAAAAAAGAATTTGGCATTATTTATGAGCCAGTGGTACTGACATTTAGAGAGATTATATCTGCTTTTGTTGTCATAGTTGTTGGCCTTTTGCTTCGTCCCACCACCAATTGATAGAGTTTGACAAAAACTTTAAAGGGCGAGGAAAATATTGCGCTTGGTGAATTGAAAAAAAGAGGATCATGTCAACACCATCCCTGCTATTGGCGGCATTGTCCATGTATACCATGGAAGACCGAAGTTGAAGAACTCACAGTGGAAGATATTCGCAAATGTGAAACCCTTCTGTGCACTCTCATAGATTCTCTGTAGACCAATTGGATCATCACTTGTTCTTTTCCGAATTTTTTTGAATGCAAACTGAATCATCAGTTGAGTGTCTCCTGCCTTGTTGAGGCATTTTCTTAGCACATTGTAAAACATCCAGGTGTGCTGAGTGGTTTCAAAATAGTCAAAGTTGTTTGAGATCTCGCCTCCCCATTTGAGAATGACTACTCGTGAACCCATCCAGCTTTGGCAAGAATTACCATGCTATAGCTGGTCTGTGACTTATTGTAAAGATGATATTAACTCGATGGAGCTTGAAATCATTAGATGTGGCTGCCAACAACTTAAGCGGGCAGATTTCAATATTGCTTCGAAACTTGTCTGGGCTGCAACCAACTCACTAGATATTTTGAATTTAGGTCACAATCAACTTTTTTCATCCTTGAAGGAATTGTATCTTTGGTATAATCAATTAAATGATTCTTTTCCTGACTTCGTTGATGACTTTGTGTGTTGGAAACAATCACTTGACGAGACCAACTTTTCATGCTCAAAATCTCAAATGTGTCTGAAATTTCTTTATAAGGTAATATTTACGAATCTAACTTCTCAAATCTCCACAATTTAATTTGCAGAATTCGGACTTGTCTTATAACTCACTCGATTTGGATTTCAATCTTAGAAACTTGCGAGGAGTATGCTGCACAGTCCGCTATGGATGACATCAAGGTAAGGGTGATGTCAACAATAACCCCAAGCATTTTTTGTCTTATGAATTTCCTCACCCATACGACTGTTTAGGTCACTATTTCCAAGAGTAAATTATTTCATATTCCTTCCATATCAACAATAATCAAAACATTCTCTCCAAAATAAGGGTCATGGTCTAACAAAACCCTCCAAATTATTTTACCATTTTCAAATTGCAACCCATAGATCGTTGAATTGAATTGATGACCTAACCTAAGACAAAAGGCAATAAAGAGTACCTTGTTGGGCGATTGGATCTGACCCATCATGGCGTCGCGGGAAATAACTTGGGTGTGCATCGGCAACTATATGTGATCTGGATCTGGTCACTGGGGCTCAGAGTGTGCGGAGCTCATTGGAGACGCCCAAAGGAACACACATCTAGGGTTTGAGAGAGACAAGTCAAGTGGATGTATTCACATCAAGGGTCTCACTATGGTTTTTGACAGAAGGTTTTGCGATTGAACGGCCTTAGCCGATTGATTGTAGAGATAGAGATAAATCGTTGACGGAGATAAAGGTGGGGTAGAGAGAGTTGGTAACAGACATTGGAACAGATGGACGAGGACTTCGACGAGTGATAAAAGAAAAAGAAAATAATTTTTTTTAAGGTAAAATGCAATAAATCCCCTGATCTATGATTAAATCTTCAACTAATCCCCTTGAACTACAAATGGTTCAACAAACACCCTAAACTATCACATTTTGTTGCAAATTGCTCCATTCTCTTCGAGTTTTTCATAAATGACCAAACTGGCTTTTTTTAATTGAATTTTACTTAATCAATTTTTTTTATTAACATAGAATATGAACCAATTGATAAAAAATTGATAAAATATTCTCCATTCAAATTTACAAATTATTTTTTAGCTAATTTATAAAATATATTGTTTATATAATATGTTTAGGTTATTTAACTAAAATTGAAGTAAAAAATTTAAAATACTTAAGTAATTACCCATTTATAATTTAAAATTGGGATAAATTGTAATAAATCAGAGTTAAGGAGTTGTTGTAGTCCAAGGGTTAGTTACAAAAGTGTAATAGTTTAGTTTTTTTTTGGGGTTAATAGCAAAACACCCCCTGAACTATACCTTCTCTTTTACTAAACCCCCTGAATTATTTTTTGTGCTGAAAACCCCCCAAATTATAGTTTTTCCTGCACAGTTATAACACCGTTAAGTAAAATTATACTGGAATCCCCTAAAGTTCCTATTAATTTCGCTCGCGCCCTGAAATTTTATTTTCCTTGCAATGACACCCCCTTAAAGGGGTGAAATGACCGGAATGCCCTTGTTTTGTCTCCCCTATTTCATAAGATAAATATCTATGTGGTGAAATTACCTCCATGCCCCAAGATTAGAATCCTATAATATTTGGGGATATTTCCAAATATTTTTTTCAAAAAAAAAGTTAAAGAAAAGAGGTTGGAAATATTTCAAAACTTTTAAATAATAATAATAACTAATTAATATGCATTACTTGAAGTGTAACTCTAATGAATATTTCAAAAGATATAGAGTAAGGTGTTATAAATATTTTCATATTTTTAAAAAAATATTAATTAATTAATATACATTAATTAAAATGTAATTCTAATGGATATTTCATAAAATATGGAGTAAAGATATAAGACAAATATATTTCGGCAAACAACAAGTGTTAATCGTTAAGAACAAATTTTGTGACTTCCTATTCCAAATTTTCAACCTAATAATTACTCACTTTCTAAGAACTATTTTTTTACAACCGCGTATATACATTGAAACTTTAAGGTAACAATTTTGCCACTCACTTGAATTTCTATGTCACACACTGCTTCTAGTAAGACTCCAACTTCATTTAAGGAAAATATTTTGAACAAAATTTGGCCATATGAGATTCTCTATAATGATTGTGGCTTGTTGTTTGATGAAAGACAACTATGTAACTAATAATAATAATAATACTTACAAGAAAAAAACCCATTCAAAAATAAAATTTTGAATGAAAACTAAGAAATAAATGATCAACCTGCAATTTCCATCTTGATAAATATTCGAAAAACTAGACCATTCAATTTTAAATGAATCCAGGGGTTACAAGTTCTTGACAATCGTATTTTAAAGGGTTAACACTTGTTGCTTGCCGAAATATATTTGTCTTATATCTTTACTCCATATTTTATGAAATATCCATTAGAATTACATTTTAATTAATGTATATTAATTAATTAATATTTTTTAAAAATATGAAAATATTTATAACCCCTTACTCTATATCTTTTGAAATATTCATTAGAGTTACACTTCAAGTAATGCATATTAATTAGTTATTATTATTATTTAAAAGTTTTGAAATATTTCCAACCTCTTTTCTTTAACTTTTTTTTTGAAAAAAATATTTGGAAATATCCCCAAATATTATAGGATTCTAATCTTGGGGCATGGAGGTAATTTCACCACATAGATATTTATCTTATGAAATAGGGGAGACAAAACAAGGGCATTCCGGTCATTTCACCCCTTCAAGGGGTGTCGTTGCAAGAAAAATGAAATATCAGGGGGCGAGCGAAATTAACAAGAACTTCAGGGGATCCCAAAGCAATTTCACTTAACAGTGTTATAACTGTGCAGGAAAAACTATAGTTTGAGGGGGTTTTCAGCACGAAAAGTATAGTTCAAGGGGGCTTAGTGCACACCAGGGGGTTTAGTTAGATAGAGGGTATAGTTGAGGGGTTTTTTTTGCTATTAACCCTTTTTTTTTTTTGCATTTTACCCCTTCTTTTTTACTTTAGTATCTAATTTACCACAACGCCCTTGTGTGATGTTTTCATTTTTTTGATAAAATGATTTTTCTTATTTCGGTAAATTACACTCACCACTCACCTATTTGGTAAAATCATTTTTTTAAAGGCAATATAATTCACCAAAATATATTGAAAACCATCTTGATTCAATTATTTTTGTGAAAACTAAATTTATCTATGCGTTTTAGACATTACGTGTAAGTTTTAAACAAAATCACAATTGCAATAATCAAGTGCGTATCGTAACCCCGATAGTGATCCGGGTCCATTACACCAACACTACAACAAGGACTGCGAACCATGATTCACATCTTATTTTTTTATATATCCGAAAGAAATTAGAACTACAGTCCCCAAATAATAATTCAGCTTTGAGTTTTTAACTTTTAATTGAAATTTGTCATTACATTTTATTGTATTGATGACATATTAATGTTTACCTTTTATCTTTCTTTTATGTTCATTGTGGAACATATTTTTTAATTTATTTATGTTCGTAATTCTATACAAAAAGGGTAATTTAAAAAAGTTAAAAATAATGTTATAGTAATATTTGAAACTATACAAATATTAAAATTACAAACAAACTGCTAAATCCTATGAAGGATGAACACTTATTTTGAGAATCACATTTACATATAAATTTCTAGAAATATGTTTCTACTATTTATAGCAACAATTATAAAAGTACAATTAAATCATGTTTTTATGATATAGGTGGGTAAAATGATAAGAGTATGACGTGCATAGTAAAATGAGAGTGACAACATAAATTGGGATGGATATAGAGACTACAACCGAATATCTGTCAACAAAACTAGTATAAAAGGCCCTGCTTATTTTGTATCTTATATAAAAACTTGAGAATTGAACAAGAAATTTACTTTTTTTTTTAAAACAAAAAAAACAGGAAATTTACTTGGAAGTGTTATTCAGAAATTGTTATTAGGAAACTGAGATTTCATAGTTACAGAATGCAAAGAACAACAAATAGTTGTTCTCAAATTTTTTGAAAATTAGCCAAAACACGGAGACACAGCTAGCCACTTAAGAAAGAACGATGTCACTGTTAAGAGCTTTCTTCCTCCTTTCCATGTTCAAGACCAGCAGGCACAAAAAAAATTCCATTGTTCGAGACCAGCAGCGGCAATATCCACGGATACCTAGGGGTGGACACAGATCGGATTGGGAATATTTTGGATCCGATTTATTACTACCGGATTTTCAATTTCCGGAACCAATTCAATCTATTTGTCTAACGAAACCAATCCAAACTGAACCGTGGTGAACCGGATTAGTTCAGATCAGTTTCGCGGATTGAAACATAAATCTATATTAAATTGAGGAAATAAATTCATGCACTTCACAATATTATGTAAACCATAAGTACAAGTTTAAAACAGGTGATGACCAAAACAAAAGGCACACCGACCAGGTGATGACCAAAATAAATTCATACATTGCAGTATATTAGGATTTAAAAACACAACCATGAAACTGCAGTAGTATAAGGATTTAAAAACACAAGCATAAAACTGTAGTAACATACAACAATGAAACTGCAGTAGCACACTGAAATGTCAATCCACCAGCTCAAAAAAAATAAAGAAAATTACAAATATAACAACAAATGAAACTGCAGTAGCACCACCCCTTGTAAACAATGCTCTTTGGGATAATCATGGCCCAAAGAAATCAGGAAATGAGACTGTAATAGCACACCCACCAAGCTGCAACATAAACAGTAAAACAGAGTTAGTAGACACATATATTTTTATAGTGAATTACTTCAAAACACATATATTTTATAAACAATTGTGTAAATCCCCAACTCAAAGTAGTTAAATCGATTTCAATTGAGTGAAATTGATAAAATACTCAATTTAAATTAGTGAAATTAACTTTAATTGAGTGAAATTGATAAAATCTCCAACTCAAAGTAGCAAAATTGAGTGAAATTAAGTTCAATTGAGTAAATGTCCAACTCAAAGTAGTTAAATTTATTTCAATTGAGTGAAATTGATAAAATTTTTAATTTAAATTAGTGAAATTGACTTTAATTGAATGAAATTGAGTAAATCCCTAATTCAAAGTAATTTAATTGAGTTCAATTTAGTAAAATTGACAACATTCCTAATTTTAAGTAGTATAATTGAGTGAAATTAAGTTCAGTAAATCATCAATTCAAATGAGTTAAATTGAGTTTAATTGAGTAAATCTCAATGTAAAGTAGTGAAATTGAGTGAATAGTAAATCTCATTTTTAAAGAAGATATAGATATTTAAATAATACATTGTTAATAGTACATTTTAATGAGAATATTATAAATATAAATAAATAATTGTTTAGTGTAAAATATGGTATTATTATTTAGTTTGAAATAGTATATTAGTGATATAAGATATTATAATTTAGTTTAAAATAATATATTATATGATATATTATTAATATAAATATATTTAAATATATGTGAATAGTACCAGATTGGATCATATTACTCGGATTATCAAAAATAAAATCCAGAACCGATCCGTAAAATACCGGATTAGATGTTTTTGGATCCATGTCCAATCCAATCCATAATGAAACTGATCCAAAATGTCCAAACCGGATTGCATTTTTGGATTTGTTGGATTTTTGTCCACCCCTACTGATACCTATGAGAACTCCCAAATTTGGCATTCCTGACATTTGTATTTCTGAAAATAGTTTTATATTTTCTAAAAATTGAAAGTAAAAAAATTGTACAAAAATCTGTTTTGTTGGATTTTCTGAAAATTGTTTGAAGAAAATTCAGTTATAAAATTGTCAGTTTTCAGAAAATTTCTTTTTATTATTCTCATAAAACAGTTTTCAGTTTTTCAAATTTCAGAATTCTTAAGAACAAAGTTTTAGAAATACAGACCAAAGAGACTCGGCTCAAATCCCACTTGTACAACAACAGATGCCTTTATAACAAGAAGTACAACAACTGAGCCATTTCCAACAAGAAGTACAACAACAGAGCTCTACCAAACTTCCAACAAGCAGAACAACAACGAAGCTTCTCTCCTCCACCAAGAAAGCAAGGAGAATAAAAAATTATAGAACACAATAAATATTTACTCAATTTTGTCATAGCAGATGGGATTTCTGAATCATAACATAGGGTCATGTTGTCTTCATATCCCTCACTGTCAAGAACCACACATATGTACATATTTAGGCATTGTACTTCAAAGAAACTCTATGATTTATACATCCTGTCAGTTCATGTATACTATACAAACACATTAACTCACACACAAAG
This sequence comes from Cornus suecica, assembly GCA_963922005.1. Classification (NCBI taxonomy): domain Eukaryota; kingdom Viridiplantae; phylum Streptophyta; class Magnoliopsida; order Cornales; family Cornaceae; genus Cornus; species Cornus suecica. The sequence continues at coordinate 30,864,015 of OY998248.1, forward strand.
ACGTATATAACACACAACAAAACAGAGATCTCAAACTCATTCACCCACATGATCTTACATTCACAGAGGCTTTCAAGAACAGACAACAACAGAGTTGATAAAATAAAAAATAAAAGAGAGAGAGAGACCAAAACCATCCTTCCCCGAGTTGTGTAAATCTGATGAGGTCGATGCTTCTCGTCATTCCTCTTCACCACTGCTCTCTTCTTCTTCTAATAGAAACCCTAATTCCCAATTCACCACTGCTCTTCTCCTTCACCTCACAACTGCTCTTTTCCTTCGCCTCCCCTCTTTTTTCTTTTCTTTTTTGAAAATTCGCCTCCCCTCTTTTTCTCTTCGACACTACAAAAAACATCAGATCTTGTGAGCAAGAAGATGTTAGTAGTCTGGGGAATTGGCAAAATACTCCCGCTCTCTACGCCTAGCAGCAATCATGTCAACGCTTTTGTTAATATCAGCATGGGAGCGATTCACGACCCCAATCCAAGGAAACTTTAGCTTGAAAGCCCGGCCTTCCAAGATCTGAGAAACCCAGAAAAACGGACAAAGGTTAAGTGCTTGTGTATTTATAATATAGTCGCAAACAGGCCTTCTCATTCACTAATCCATCATATTATCGTTATTGCATGTGAACTTATCTAACATTTCAAAGATAACTAATTGCTACAGAATTTTCAGTAGTAGTTATAGAGGTGATGCAGGGTTACATATAATAGATATAAAGAGAACTTCGGGATGTACTCGTACTGATGGAAGAAATTTGAAATGAAGTACTGTTTTATTATCATCTCCTGGTACATTTTCATGAAAAGGTGATATTCAGTGTTTAACTATGAGAATCGACCTACAGATCAAATTAGTCCTTGCTCGATTTACTGGAAATAACCTACATGCTTTTTATATTTATAGCACACGCATGGGATATAAAAATTTTACACACATTAAAATCAGTGCGACGCTGAGAAAGGAACAATTTGGTATACATATTTATATTGATACCGAAATCCTGCTTTGATAGATTCTGAAAACAAATAACGAGATATTATCAAATTATTATGTTGGACACTCAAAAGCAAACTCACTTCAACTGCATCAGTAGCCTTGTCCATAAGATCAATCTTTGTCAAAACTCCAAACGTCCTCTCCCCTAAAAACATGACAGCATAATTTTCTCATCAAAGTGTGAGCAACAAAGGATTACCAGTTTGCTTTTGCAACAAAGAGCTCTAGGGACATTAGACAGGGGGATCCTCTTTCCCCCTATATCTTTGTCCTTGGGATAGAGGTGTTGACTGGTATGTTGGAGAGAGAAGTCACTTCTGATTCTTTTACTTTTCATTGGAAGTGTGAGCAACAAAGGATTACCAGTTTGCTTTTGCAGATGATCTTTAATTTTCTCTTCTGGAGATTTAGACTGTATCAGTTGCATCATGAAAGCTTTGGACTCTTTTGGTCTCATCTCATGTCTGTTGCCTAATCATTCTAAGAGTGTAGTTTTTCATGCTGGAATTTCTACTTCTGTGCTTAATCAGATTCAAGCTAAATTGGGATTTAAGCTAGGCAAGCTTCCTGTGAAATACTTGGGTGTGCCACTTCTTTCCTCAAAACTCACCAAGGCATATTGTCATGTATTGTTAAATAAGATTATGGCTAGAATCTCTAATTGGGCTACAAAGTATTTATCATTTGCAGGCAGGCTTCAATTGGTCAAGGCAGTGTTGCTTGCTTCTCAAGTGTAGTGGTCCTCTACTTTCATCTTGCCTAAGGTAGTTATTAAGGACGTCACTGCTCTTCTTAGAAAATTTGTGTGGACTGCCACTAAGATGTGTCAGGGTCTGTGTAAAGTTGCATGGAGTCAAGTGTGTCTACCTTTTAAAGGAGGTGGCCTGGGAGTTAAAGATTTGGAGGAGTGGAATGTAGGAGCTATGGCGAAGCATCTCTGGACTCTTTTAAATCTGAGTCTTGCTCTCTCTGGATATCATCTTATTAAAGGGAGAAATTTTTGGAATTTGGCTATTCCAAAGAAAAGCTCTTGGACTTGGAAACAGATCCTTAAGCTCAGGCCTCGTTTTAAACATGTTATCAAAGTGCAGATTGGGGATGGAAGTAGTTCTGCAGTGATCAAATCTTCTGGTATAGGTATTAATGCTTCAGTCAGTAGACTCTTAAGGTCCTCTGGTTGGCATTTTCCAGCTTTAAACTCTCAAGAGTGGTTGGATTTTAAGAGGTCCTCCCCCCCTTCATTTAGGCCTGATGTTACTACTAGAGATAAAGTGCTTTGGTTGCCTACCAATGGAAAGTTTACCATTCATTCAGCATGGGAATCAGTTAGGTACAAAGCTCCTTTGGTTGATTGGGCTAATTTTGTTTGGTTCAAGCATAACATTCCTAAGCATTCTTTCTTCTTGTGGTTGGTTCACCTCAATAGGATTAACACTGAGTACCTTTTGCTCTCTGTTGGGTTGGTCACTGATGCTTCTTGTGTGTTTTGCAATATCCATTTAGAAGATAGAGATCATCTTTATTTTCAATGCAGTTTCAACAAAAGGCTTTGGAATAGAGTTCTTCAAAGGGGTTTAATTGCTTGGCCTGAGAAAATTGGGATACTATTATGCATTGGGCAGTGAATACTTTGAAGGGTAAATCTCTTGTTTGTACTCTGAATAAGCTTGCATTTTCAGCTACTATTTATGAGTCATGGATCGAGAGGAATAGACGAATTTTTTAGGAGGAGTTTTGCAGCTTGGAGGAGTTGCTTGGAAGAGTTTTTCAGTCTGTGAGGCTTACTCTTTTCTCTCATACTCATTATAAGAATACTGATGCAAACACAGCTTTGGTTCAGTCATGAGGATTGCCCATTTCAATTCTGGCCAGCTAAGGTTTCATGTTGTCTAGCTCTTTTGGCATGTGCTCGTATGCAGTGGTTTGGGATTTTAATGCTGCTTGCTATTGAGATTTGGGACTGCAGTGGATGGGTTTGCTGTGGGTTTTGGAGTATTGTTTGGCTTGCTCGTGATTCCGCTAGTGGTGCTCTCTGCTCTTTGGGGTCGTCTTTGAGGTGCTGCTGGGCTCAAGACTGTCTCTGGTTCTGGCTCCTTGCTTACTATCATTCTGGTGTAGTGTTCAATTCTGGAGAGGCCGTGTTATCTACTCTAGTATTAGATTCCTTTTCTATTTGGCTTTCTATTGAGCAAGCTAGTGATGTCATGTACTGTTATGGCCTTTCTCTGCTAGGCTTTAGATATCATGTTGTTGGGTGGCTTGGATTTGAAGCTTTTAAGCTTTCATATTCTTCCACTTTTGTTTTGTTTTCTTTGGTGGACCTTTGGTTCCACATACTTTTGTAACTAGGGTAATGCCCCAAAGTACTTTGTAGGCTTTTTGCCTTTTATTTATATAATCCTTTTCATTCAAAAAAATATATATTTATATATATATATATATATATTAAAATTTTACTCTCTTTCCCACCATCACCAATTACCTACAGGACAATCTATCCTCACACATTCCTCTCAATCCATCAAACCTTCCAAAACCTATTTCTTGTTATCTGCTAGAGATTAACTTAAAATTAAAATCAAACGCAAAAAACACAGTAAAGGCCTAAAGGCCAAGCGGTACCTGCCCTTGCTCCTAAATGGGAGGTCAATGGTTCAACCTCAGTGAAAGTCGTGTGTCTGAGTATTCTTATCTTTTTGGAAAACTTATCAGATAGAGAAAAACGGAGTAATGGAGTAATGGTAACCAGATGCGAGAAATGGGAAACCAATAGGTTCAAATTGGGAATAAATTAATAGGAATTTTTAGATGCACTAAAACATTTAACACAAACCTAAAAAGAGAAGAAATTGGGAGGAAATCAACAGGAATATTTAGATGCACCAAAACATTTAACACAAACCTAAAAAGTTAACTTGATGACAAATGTTTTGTATATTGTGATGGAAAGGAATGCATAAACTTCTAAGAGGAGATAAGGCACATATTTAATAGGCACACCAGTTAAATGAAGCATCACAAAGTCCCTCAAAAGTGCACAGATGTAACTATACACCATGACTCAGATGCAATTCTCAATGAAGATACTGAAATCTAAGAGGGTGCGTTGAAGTAAAAGCAAATTTCAAAGGGTATAAATGAAGTTAACCCTATCTTATTTTATATCCTAAATAACTTATTCCTATCGTCCCCAAATAATAATTCACCTTTTTAACTTTTAATTGAATGAATATATATATATATATATATATATATATTAGGGTAATTTGCAGTGAGATCCCCTAAATTTTAAGTCAATTGCATGTAGAAATTGATCAACGTAATTTCGGTCCAACAATCCCCGAAACTTTCAGTTTTCTTGCAGTAACACCCCTGGAGAGGTGAAAAGTCCAAAAAACCATTGACTTATCTCATTTTTTACATGAAACAAATATTTAGGTGCTGAAATTATCTCCATGCCCCAAGATGATAACTTTATTATATATATATACTAGTAAAATGTACGTGTGATGTACGTGATAAAAATTTAAAGTATAATTTCGATTGACATTCTTAATTAAAAATAGTTTAATAATTTATATTTTTTATAAGAAAAAAGTAATATTTTATTTTTTAATGCTAAATAACGAGTTAAATTAATAAGAATAGATGAAAAGAATATAAAGTAGTAAATTACTTCTCATTGTTAATATATAAATCTTATCAAATTATATGAGATACTGTTAATATAGGAATCATAGAGAGTTAGTGAGATTAAGTTTCTTATTAGAAAACAAAATAAAAAAGTAGACTAAAACACTCTAATTCAAAAAATCTTATTAAATAAACTACATATTTAAGCACTATATAAAAATTTATTAACAAATTGAAATCTAAATATTAAAACACTCTCCACTTAAATATAAAAATCAAAAATAAAAATATACTAAAAAATATACAAAAATAAAATTTAACCATAACATACATACCAAAAAGAGAGGATAAACTCAAAATACATGTATTAAATAAATTATTTTATAGACAAAAACAAATGTAAAATTTATTCAAATAATAATTTATTAAAATCATATAAAACAACCATTGAAAGTTAAATAAACACACTCCAAGTTGCAATATCTTTTTTTTCCAGATCTGTCGTCTTCAATTTAATATATGTGATATTGGAATTGATTAGAAGTCTAAATGATTTGGAAACCATGAGAATTTTATACACCTCAGTGTGACTTTATTTTATCTTTAACTTAAGCTACATTGATAAAATAGTTTAGAATAGTTTAATTGACACATGAGTTTAGTTGAATAAAATATTATGGATCACTTAGGTCAACTACAATTATGAGGTAGAATTTAAGTATAATTATCTTTGAAATTAAAATAGAATTTAAAAATGAAGAATAATTATATAAAATTTGTAGCACTTTAATATTAGTATAGATTTTAAGCTTTCTACTTTAATTAAGTCTTTAGTTTAGTTTAGATAATTAATTAAAATCATCTGGGTAAGAAGAGGGTGGTTTAGTTCTCTAATTTAACTAATAATATTTTACAATAAATAAATGATAGAATGTAACACCCCGTGTTATTATCCTATTTACTGAAATTAATTTCGATTTAAATTTCGGTAATGACGTCACTTATTCATGACGTATTATTTATTCTTGGTATTTGATACCTGTAAATTTTTCGCGTTTAGTTTTAAAGTCGACTGGATGACTTTACGGTTTCTCTTTGACGACTACGCGGAATAGTTTCGACATTAGTGCTTCGACTGGATGGCGACACGTTGTAATTAATCGGGCGTTTAGTGTTCCGACGTTTGGGTTTCTAACCCGGTATAATTAATTGGGCGTCCCGTTATTAATTCGAGTTTGCGAGATTTCGTTTGGGTGTTCCTGGTATTTTTCGGGATTTATTATATATATATATATTTAATTATATATATATATATATATTGTTTTGGGGTTATTTCGTGATTTTGGAGAAATGAAGGGTTAGTTTTGCAATTAGGGCATATATGTGTATATGCATGTACGAAACCACAGATCTGCCATTCTCCTCCTCCCGCACGACTCTACCTTCTTCTCCTTCTTCTCCACAAGCGACGACTACAGCTCCTTTGCACCTCCATGGTCGCCGGCAAGAAAGTCGGCTGAGAGAGTGGTCGCTAGCAGGCGGCAACACGCAGAGTCGCCGGACTGTGGGAGCTGCGGCTGGAACAGGGCTGGGAGAGGCGGCGCCGGCCAGGAGCAGCGGTGGCTATGGACGGCGACGGCGGGGTGGCGTCGTGATTGGGGGAGGCGGCGCAGGGCGGCATCGGTGGTGGCGCAAGGGACGGCCAGCGTAGAGACGCGCGTGAGCAGGGGCGTGTCTGGCCAGGCTTCGGCCAATTTTTCGGCGACCTTCCGGTGATCGGTTTGAGCCGATTTTTGGTGAGTAGTTTCGTACCTACGTAGTATTCGTCATATATTAATTTCGTGATTTTACGTTGAACGATTTGCCCGGAAATCGCATTTATAGGTTATAGTTCTCGTTTGGGGTATTTTAGATTTAACCTAATTATTTAACCTATTGTGAACGGGCTTCGTATATATCGTATAGGTTGTCGAGGCGAACATTTCGATATATTCAAAATATTTTTCGAACGACTTTGGTCGGTGGGCGTTATATTCGGGCGCCAGTACTGTTCACGGTGGGCCCGAAACGGCTGTTCTGTAAGCGTAATCTCAGGTGGGAAATTATATTTCTCACTCCGCATTATTGAAGTAGTTTAGGGGTGTAAAACCCTTATTTAATTTAATATAGATATTTTAAATCGTTAATTTAAATATCTATGATTCGTTTAGAATCGGAATTGGACTTAGGAATTAATTTAAGAAAATTAATTAAATTAATTCCTATGAGATAAATTAAATTCTTATTTAAATTGAATAAGAATAGACGGCTTAGAATTTTCCTTGAGAATTAAATGGACTAGTGTATATGTGGACGTAAGGGGCGCGAATACTTAGACTCTATGCTAGGTTCCCTTACGATACGTGAATCAATTGCTTTAATTTATTTTAAAGGCAGGTTAAGGGAAATTGAAATATTTTCTAAAGAATTAAGAAAATATATTTTAGAAAATATGAGTTATATATGAAATTATTTTCATATGATTTAAATGCTTTAATGTATTTTAAAAGCATGTACAGAGATTTCGAGATTCATGTGGATATTTTCATAAATATTATGTTATACATATTTGTGTTGATGCATGTTGTGCATGAGAAGTCGCAACTGGGTTGTGCATCCGTCTTTGGCTTATAAGTCGCAACTGGGCTGTGCATCCATTTTCGGATTTTGTATTAGAAGTCGCAACTGTGTTGTGCATATGAAGTCGCAACTGGGTTGTGCAAATGAAGTCGCAACCGTGTTGTGCATATGAAGTCGCAACTGGGTTGTGCAAATGAAGTCGCAACCGTGTTGTGCATATGAAGTCGCAACAGGGTTGTGCAAATGAAGTCGCAACTGGGTTGTGCATTGTGTTTCATGGGGTTTCTGCCATGAGGTTTATGAGTCACTCTGCCTTGTATAGCTTTATGTGATCTCATTTAACATGTATACGTGATATTATTACATGTGATGTTGGAGCAGGTTTAATATGTGTTATTATTGCGTGTTGGATTTGGGAGCATGTTATATATGAATATTGCGAATTTAATTCATATTTTATAAATGCTCAGTTGAAAATGAGAAATGTGAAACAAGACTTTAAATGAGAAGATTATTAAAGTATAAATGACACGTATATCCTTATACTTATGTTATATACTTTTGTGCCCGTAGGGGAGGTTAAGTATATTGGCCTAGTGACCTTTGTGGCTAGTTGCGGTTAGTGATGGACTGCAGAGATGATTTTGAGTTGATGCCTTAGAGAAGGCGGGGTTAACAGTCTTGTGATTGTGGTCAGTAGTTTTGTGATTGTGGTCAGTTGTGTGACCTTGTTGGAGATTTGAGGTCCGAGTTTGATTTTAGTATTAGTTATGAATCGGGGCCTTCGAGAAGGCGGGTGATGAGATTGTGAGTTGTAGTATGGACCTTTAGGTGTTTTTCACCTTTTGATGAATGAGTTATCAACTGTAGTTGAGAGTTTGATTGGTGAGAAGAGGTTATGGTTGAGTGACCTTATTAAGTACTCGAAGTACTGTAGCTTGACAGTCTTGGTCCTAGTGCTTAGTTCATTCCCCTAAGCATTCCTTGTACTGTGTTTTGTACGATGGTACGCAGTCGTTGACTTGTATGTCATTCCTTGAATCATTGGTTACGGTGTGGTGCCGAACCTCTTCCTCGTGGTGTCATTGATTTTGTGGAGTTGGAAACGGACGGTTGTGGTCCGTGAGTCCAACGTATTGTTCTTCATTCATTGTCCTCTTGGGACATTATAGGAATCCTTGGAGTTGTAGTCACTCTTATCTGGTTGTCTGTCGGAAACGGAGTTTTTCACGTTTTGAAAACAAACTCGTTGTATTTTAAAGGAAAAACCCGTTTTCGCCTACCCCCGTAGCCAGTACAGGCGAATAACGGAGACCGGGGGCAAGACGGTCATTTTCATTGTATGGATTTTTAAAGAAAACCGATTCTATAGAAATTCTGAGGTTACGACACTTCTTCCTTAAAAACCTCGACCTGTAGTGTTTTGAAAGGTGTTCCATTGTTTCACCTTTGTTTCGGATCATTTCTAAGTCTCGGGCATGAGGCTTGGTGTTGTTCAGTGCACACATATAGTGTTGCCTTTCCTTTTCGCTGGGTTGTTGATGTCACCACCTAGGTGATTTGAGTTGTTACACGTGTTAGGGACATGGATGCCAAGTGGTGGATTTCGATCCTCGTGGACATTAGAGGTGAGTATGTTTTCCCTCTGTTTGGAGTTTCTGGTTAACGTTGTGAGCGCTGGATGATTGGTTAGATTTGACATTAGTGTCGTGTACCTAGTGTACGCTGGTGAGAGTAGTGTAAACTACTGGTGTTAGTACTTGGAGTACGAGTCTTAGTTGTACATTACAGACTCATGCTGTGTATTTATTCTTATATATATATATATATATATATATATATATGTGCATATGTATGTATATCCCCGTTATATACTTACGTAAGGTAGTATATGAGCATGTGCCTTGGGTTTTGCGTGGATGAGATTATATCTTGCTAGATAGTTTAGCATTACCTAAACTGCCAGAGGATGTGGTAGTTAGAGTATCTTTTCCCACTGAGCTTATTTGCTCACAGGGGAATTTCATTCGCCCCCTGGTATTTCACGCCAGGTTGCAGGAAACATACGACTATGAGCAGGATGGAGTGCAACGGCAGTTTTCTTTAGTTTCTTGTTACAGGTTTTGGAGTTGCGTTGGGTGATGCGGTTACGGTTGCAGCACGACTGGGTTTGGGGACGATAGGTATCCGCTTTCAGTTTCTCTACCCATTGTTATGGGATTGTTATGTATTCTTTTTTTTTGGGAGCCAGTCTGTTGGCATATCCCTGTTGATGTATCATTTATTTCCTGTATTTATTCTTTCAGGAGGTTATTGTATTTATTTTGCACAGCTAGGTGCATTTCTTGTATTCCTATTCGAGCATTTGTGGCTCTGTTGATTTTAGAGGGCTTGGAGGGGTTTTGGTTTCTTTCCACTACCTCGGCCCTAGTAGGAGTGATGAATGTGGGGCTTGGAAGCGATTGTGATTATTGAATTGCTTTGGGCAGGTTATTGTGTTGTGGTTGTGTATCCGGATGTTCCATTTACAAGCGGAACTTTGTCGGATTTTCGTTAGATTCCGCTGCTTTGTTATTATTCATTTGGGTATGAAATATACCATTTCCATCACTAATCCATACGTTTCCATGGTTAGTGATGTCTTAGTTGGTCATTTGTATTAAGGATCACATCCTGGATTCCTCGGATGTCCCTGTTCGGGAGTCATAGGAATTTAGGAGCGTGTCAGTTGGTATTGGTGGATGCTAGTGAGTTTCTAGCATTCTATTTGACATGGAATATATTTTTATTGTTATTCCATGTGTCTCTTTGTTGTTGTTGACTCTAGTAGTCACTTGACTAGCGTCATCCCTTAGAGATTCGCTGATTCTCTATATTTGAGTTTCGGGAATCTTAGGGGCGTGACAGTGTGGTATCAGATCATTTTACCCTTTCGTGGGTATTTGATGATTGAAAGTTGTTGGTTCTCATTTCTTTTTACTTCTGCAATCACTCCCTTAGCTCTTAGGCTCGGGTTTCGGAGTCCTAGGAATTTGGGGCGTGACATAGAAGAGTAATTTCAAGTCCCAAAAACCCTCCAGGGGTGTCACTGCAAGAAAACTGAAAGTTCAGGGGGATATTGGACCGAAATTGTGTTGACCAATTTCTATGTGCAATTGACCTAAAATTCAGGGGGTCTCACCGCAAATTATCCTATATTTTAGTATTGTATTGATCACATTATAATTTTCACCTATATCTCTTTTTATTTTATTTTTTATATATAAATTTTATTATTAAAGATATTTCTTTTATACTTCAATTATTTTTTTAATTCAATACAAGAAAAGTAATTTAGAAAAGTTAAAAATTAATTTAACTAATAAGAAAAATTGAACAAGGGGACATATAAAAGGTGAGAAGATAAATGATTAATATGGCAGAAGAGAGTATAACTAAATAATAATGATAAAAGAAGAAGAAAAGGGATAAAAATAAGGACAATTATTAGAAAACCCCCCAATGGTTTCAAATATGTTAAAAAAAAAAATCCTATGGCTTCCAATTTGATGATGATGAAAAAAAAAAAAAAAAAAAAAAAAAAAAAAAAAAATCCCCTATAGTTTCAAATTTAATCAAATATCCCCTCTGCCCTCTATAAGATTACGAAAATACCCTTCTATTTATTCCAATTAAACTCTAATTCCTTCAATTTATTCCAATTAAACTCTAATTCATTTCATTTTATCACTAACCCATTTTCTCTCATTCATTTACTCCAAAACTCTAATTTTTTCCATTTATCACAAACCCACTTTCAATTTAAATCCTAATTTTAACCCAATTCAACTCTAATTCATTTCATTTATCACAAACCCACTTTTAATTTAAATTCCAATTTCAATCCAATTAAACTCTAATTTCTTCCATTTATCACAAACTCAATTTCAATTTAAATTTAAATTTCAAATTTATAGTTATATATATATATATATATATATTTACGTATAAATCATTGTATATATATATATATGTACGTATATATAATTATATATGCATTTATTTACGCGCGTTTGTGATATAATTATAAATTGAAATTGAGTTGAAATTTAAATTTAAATTGAAAGTGGGTTTGTGATAAATGAAATGAATTATAAATGAATAGGGTTAAAATTGGGATTTAAATTGAAAGTGGGTTTGTGATAAATGGAAAAAGTAGAGTTTTGGAGTAAATGAGTGAAAGAAAATGGGTTAGTGATAAATGAAATGAATTAGAGTTTAATTGGAATAAATTGAAGGAATTAGAATTTAATTGGAATAAATAGAAGCATATTTTCATAATCTTATAGAGGGCAGAGGGGAGTGATTAATTAAATTTGAAACTATAGGGAGTTGTTTGAACCATAGGATTTTTTTTGATCAAATTGAAAATTATAGGGGATTTTTTGAAACCAAGGAATTTTTTTGAACATATTTGAAACCATAGGGGTTTTTATGATAATTGCCCTAAAAACAATAATGTTGTCATAATTTGCATCCAAGAATACTTTGGGTGTCATATTGGTAACGAAGATTCTCACATGTAGGGCTACAAATGAACTGAGTCGTTCGTGAGCAGGCTCGGACTTGGCTCGTTAAGAGCTCGGCTCATGCTCGTTCGTTTAGTAAACGAACCGAGCCTGAGCATAAATTTTAGGCTCGTTTAGTAAACGAGCCGAGCTTGAACATTACTAAGCTCGGCTCGCCAAGCTCGTGTAGAGGCTCGTCTAAGTTAAATAGTAAAATTATCTCATATTTGACAAAGGAAAGTGTTCATATTGAACAAATTATGAAGATTATTGTGAAAATATTATAGGAATTATGCGGCCATAACATAAAAACCATTCATAAAAATTTATACTAGTGTAAATAGGTTAAAAACAGACATACAACAACTCAATCGAGACAACTATTGTCAAGAGTAATATATGTTGCAACTGAAACGAGTCATTCGTGAGCAAGCTCGGGCTTGACTCGTTAAATCTGATGTTCAGTTCGGGCTCGTTCGTTAAGCAAATGAGCCGAGCTTGAATACATTTTCTAGGCTCGTTTAGTAAATGAACCGAACTTGAACATTCCAAAGCTCGGCTTGGCTCGGCTCGGTTCATTTGCAGTCCTACTCACATGTGCATGAATACCATTCAAATATGGATAGAAGTAACCTGAAAACTAATATTTTCAGAGTTGGCTACAACATGGGTGAACACGTTAAGGATATTTCGAGAATAACACCTTATCATTTAAAATTTTAATTTTTATGTAAAACAATGAAATTCAATGGACTATAAAATTGCATTTTGAACTAATTACAAATAATATAAAACTTTATTAAACAATAAAACCAAAAAATAAAGTTTAAGATCTAAAATGAGTAACTTTTTTTATAATTGTTTCCTTAAAATGATTAAAACTTATTTATTTAACAAAAAATAATATATTATATTATTGTTAATAGAGGTATTTGATGTAAGGTCATCTCTATTCCGGTGCTTCATAGCTTGTACTATCCAGCTTGTCGAAAAAACTATCCAGTATAGAAACATAGTTGTATGGTGTGATTTATCAAAATTGTTGATGCTATTTTTCATGATGTGTTTTTTTTTTCTCATGAATGCATGCTTTATCAAAATCACTAAGTAATTAAACGGTTGAATATTCAAAAATTAAAGTGAAAACAAAGAATCTTCAAAAGTTGGGGAAGCCGGGACTTGTCTCAAATGGTAACCTTAAGAATATTAGTTTATGTCAATTGTCAAAGAATCTCAAGTCAATTTTTTCTAATGTTAATTAAATTTTAATATAAATTTCTATAATAAAGAATTTTATCACTCAAATTTTTATTGAAATAAAATATTTAGTCATTCGTTGAAAGTAAAATATTTTCTAAACTATGCAAAACATATTAAGTTTTTTTACTTTTTAGGATTCATTCCGTGTTTAGCAAATGACTTGCACATATTTTGAGAATCTCATCTATATATAAAGAATAAATAAAAAAATAATTTTCTTCTATTTACGACATCAAATATTAAAATATAATAAAAATTTATGTGAACAATCAAATAATTGAATCATGTTTTTATAATGTAGTTGGTAGAATGATAATGGTTTGAAGCGCATGAGCTAAAATAATATTAGCATGACTGGTTTTATTTTGATGACTTTTCATTATATAATTCTAATATTTGATTAGAGAAAAAGTAGATTGATTTTAAGACGAGTTAGACTGAGAATTAATGGGGGAGGTTTTCAAAATTTAATATTTGAGATATTGGAGGAAATTATCATACCTAGGAAGTGAAGAGATAGCCCGCTGTACGATCAAAACAACGGAAAAAAAACACTTCATTGGACAAAAAACAAAAAGAAAATAAAATAAATTATGATGTATTTCTTGACTACTATACACAAAATTTATGAAATCATGAGGTATTGATAGTATTACAAAATAAATAAAATTTATGGGAAGATACTCTATTTCAATGATGTAATAGATACAAGAATTCATTCATGAAAGAAAATCATGATTTTAATTTCTTTGAGCAATTAGTTTCCTTATACTATTAGATCTCTTAGAAATATGAATAGATATATATAGATGTATTGTAAAAGAATGAATGTGTAGAAAAACAATTTTAAGTAGAGTTAAATTCATAGATTTATACTATAATTTAGTTTAATTTATGTAATTGATTAAAATTATGAATAGATATAGATATATGTACTGTAAAAGAATGATTGTGTAGAAAAATAATTTTCAATAAATTCTTAGATTTTTGCTATAATTAAATTTTTAGTTTAATTTACGTAATTGACTAAAATTAGAAATACAATTTAACTATAACTATATTACAATTAAAATATAATTTATAATTTGGTTGGAAACTCTTTACACTTTTAATAGTAGTATAGATATAAATATAAATATATTTAACAGCTTATAGCTTGATTTATTCAAATATGATACTCCTCGTCCCAAATTATTTGTCCACTTTTCATACTTTATTTGTTCCTAATTAGTTGTTTAGTTTTGAATCATAATACAATATTATCATATACTTTCCCAAATTACCCATCTCCATTAAATTCAAAATGTGATGGACCTAGACTTAGACTTGTATTGGATCGAAGTCGGACCAGATCAAGGTCAATCCGATCCGAATCCAATTAGCTCAATACTCAACCCGATATGATCCGATAATCCAATTAATTTTTATAAACCTAATCCATATAAGATTAGGTTTCTTATTGAATTTCTGATCCGATAATGTAAACCTCCACAAAAATCAACAATCTTCTGCTATCATTAGACTAAAAATATTGGGGTTGTGATCCTATTCAAATCTTCACATATGGTTATGTGTATATATATATATATATATCAACAATTCTCAACTAGCCTGAAAAATTTAGGGCTTTTATGCGATTCAAAATTTCGTAGATTGATATATGCCCATATATATACAATCTATATAGATGAACAAATCAGACGAAAAGGAGATGAAAAGTTGTAGAATCGAAGTTCAAAATCCCTTGAGTGTTACAAACCTATATATAAACATCTATAAACCGATAATATATTAAGAATAATACAAATTGCAGGATTTGCACAAATTAAGGAAGAACAGTCAGGGAGAGAGGGAGAGGGACGCGTCTTTGTCGTGAGGAAGAGTAGCCTGAAGAGAAAGAGAAATAGAGAGAGAACTGGAGTGATGATGAAGGTGTCCGTAGACCAGAGAGGAGGAGACTTGATAAATTAGGGTTTTGAAATAAAAACAACAACTGTAACACCTCGCTCCAACACTTGGTATGATATTGTTCGCTTTGGGTCCAGCCCGCACGGTTTTGCTCTTGGACTCCTCCCAAAAGGCATCATACCAATTGGAGGCAACACTGCACATATAAGCACATTTCCAAATCTCTACCTGGGCGATGTGGGACATCACAATCACCCCCCTTGGGACCCAGCGTCCTCGCTGGCGACCCACGGGTGATGTGCATGTTCCCACACTTCATTCCGATCGAGCTCTGGCTCTGATACCAATTGTCACGCCCCAAATTCCTAGGACTCAGAAACCCGAGCCTAAGAGCTAAGGGAATGAGTACGGAAGTAAAATAAATGAGAACCAATGATTGAAGGTCATCAAACACCTACAAAAGGGTAAAAATGCCCTAATACCATGCAGTCACGCCCTTAAAATCCCCGAAACTTTAATCTAGAGAATCAGCGAATCTCCAAAGGGTGACGTAAGTCAAGCGACCACTAGAGTCAACAATAACAAGAAATACATGGAATAACAATGAAAACTATACTCCATGCCTAAACCGAATACTAGAACTCAATAGTATTCTCAGATACCAACAGACACGCTCCTAAATTCATAAGACTCCCGAACTGGGACATCCAAGGAATCCAGGATGTGATCCTTAATATGAATGACCAACTAAGATATCATTAACCATGAAAATGTATTGAATAATGATAGATAATGGTATATTTCATACCCAAATGAATAATAAACAAAGCAGTGGAATCTAACGATAATCCGGCAGAGTTCCATTTGTAAATGGAACATCCGGACACCCAACCACAACACAAGAACCTGCAAATAACAATTCGATGATAACAATGGCTTCCAAGCCCCACATTCATCAATCCTATTAGGGCCGAGGTAGTGGAAAGAAACCAAAACCCCTCCAAACCCTCTATAATCAACAGAGCCACAAATGCTCGAATACGAATACAGAAAAACACATGGCAGTGCAGAATAAATACAATAACATCCTGAAAGAATGAATACAGTAAAATAAAGATACATCAATAGGGATATGCCAACAGACTGGCTCCCAAAAGAAATACATGACAATCCCATAACAATGGGTAGAGAAACTAACAGCAGAAGACTATCTTCCCAAAACCTGTCGCGCTGCAACCGCAACCGCATCACCCAACGCAACTCCACAACCTGTAACAAGGAAACAAAAGAAAACTGTCGTTGCACCGCATCCTGCCCATAGCCGTAACATTTCCTGCAACCTGGCGTGGAATACCAGGGGGCAAATGAAATTCCCTCTGTGAACAAATAAGCTTAGTGGGAAAAGATACTCTAACTACCACATCTTCTGGCAGTTTAGGTAAATGCTAAACTATCTAGCAAGATATATATATAGCCCAACAAATCCCATCCACGCAAACCCAAGGCACGCGCTCATAAGCTACCGTAAACGAGTATATATATATATCGGGAATATATATATATATATATATATATATATATACACAAAAAGAGTCTATAAGGTACAACTAAGACTCGTACTCCAAGAACCCATACCGGTAGTCTACACTATTCTCACCAACATACACTAGGTACACGACACCCATGTCAAATCTAACAAGTCATCAAATGCTCACCACGCTAACCACAAAATCCAACAGAGGGAAACACACTCGCCTCTAATATCCACAGGAATCAAAATCCACCACTAGTACCAAGGAAGGCTCAAATCCCACTCCCCGAGAATACAGGAGGAAAATCAATCACATCCTTGCGTACTAACACAATCATCATCTCTCTCTATATATATATATATATATATATATATAAATATATATATATATAAGAAACATCATCCCATTCTTAGAGGAAATCTACCTCTGAAGGACTAGATCACCTCAATCACATTTCTTCATCAATATCATAAATCACATCATCACATTAGCCTCATAACACTATCATCAATAGGATTGATCAAATCACTAACACTCTCACTGTAGGTGAGGAAAATCACTCAATCAATCACTAAGAATACACGAACCCAACTCACAAGAACGACCACCTAAGGGTCACCAAATCAAAGCAAAGGAAAAGAGTTCCAAATGTTAAGCCAACAGATAACCGAAACAATAACGTCAAGGTTAAGAATACCCGAACAAGGAAAGAACACCACAAGTGAACAAGGAAAGAACACCAAAAGTGAACAAGGAAACCAAAAGCGAATGGCCGAAAGTGAAAGTTATAAAAGATGAATCCCAAGGATTCAATAGTTTTTAAGAAAATGGTTTTAAAACTCGAACCAATCTATTTGGCATCCATGCCCCTAACGTACGAAAACTCCAATCACCTAGGTGGTGACATCAATAACCAAGAAAAGTGAAAGGCAACACTATATGTGTGCACTGAACAACACCAAGCCTCATACCCGAGAGTCGAGACTTAGAATGAACCGAAGAAAAGGTGAAACAAGGAACCACCTTTCAAAACACTACAGGTTGAGATTTTGAGAAAGAAGTCTCAAAATCTCAGAATCTCGAGACAAGTAATAAAATAGTTTTCTTTTAAGAAACCACACAGTAAAAATGACCGTCTTGCCCCCTGTCTCCGTCAATTGCCATCACCGGCTTTTAGGGTTAAAAATCTTTTCAAAGAAGATTCTAAGATCATTTTATAAAGTACTAAAACTTTTCATTTCTATGGGGGTAGGCGAAAATGAGTTTTTCCTTTTAAATACAAAGAGTTTATTTCAAAACTTAGAAAACACCGTTTTCGAAAAACAGCCAAATAAGAATGAACACAACTACACGGATTCCTATAATGCCCAAAAGGATAGTAAAGGAAGAACAACCATCCGTTTCCAACTCCACCAAATCAAATGACAACACATGGAAGAGGCTCGGCACCATGCCGTAACCGATGACTCAAGGAATGACATACAAGCCAATGACTACGTACTAGAGTACAAAACACTGTACAATAAATGCTTAGAGGAATGAACTAAGCATAAAAAACAATGGCACAACACTTACAATACTCCAAGTACTTAATGAAATCACTCAACCATAACCTCTTCTCATCAATCAAAATCTCACACAATCTCATCACCTGCCTTCTCTAAGGCCTCAATTCTCAATTGATACTAAAATCAATCCCGAACCTCAAATCTCCAAAGATGTCACACAACTAACCACGATCACAAAACTATTAACCACAACCACAAGACAGTTAACCGCATTCTCTAAGGCCTCAGCCTTAAAATCAACTCTACGGTCTACCATTAACCTCAACTAACCACAGAAGTTACAACGTCAATATGCCTAACCTCCCCTAAAGGCATATAACAAGTATAAAGATTATAATTCACTATACTTGTTAATTTACCACATTTACTTTGTGTTTCACATTATTCATTTCCGGTTGAGCATTTATAAAATATGAATTTAATTTACAATATTCATAAATAACATGCTCCAACATCATATATACATATCAATAAAATCATATAGTGATATGCAATGCAAGGTACTCACAGACCGCCTGTGATACACGCACACAAAAACACACCCTTCCCAAGGGTAATGGATCATTCTCCACCATTCCCCTGAGTCTGCAGGCTCACTAAGGAATGTGAACTTATCGTACCGTTCTTCCCAACTGCTTTACACTTTTAACCAAGGAAGACGTCACCACGACCTAGTCGAGCACATAGGCTTTGGACGATGAGTCCTCCCCCTATCACATCTGCGTTTCTCGGTTTTTTAGTTCCGTGGGAGCAAGAAGCACCCCCTGGTAAGTTGTTACGACGATCCAAACACAAACGTCTACCCGCACGCAAACGGAAGTAGACCACACCAAATGAACTTTCTCTGAAAAAGGTGAAATCATGCACTACATGCACCAACACCCACGTCTCACAATACATGGTGTACGCAATAAAATCATGTCTCAACATAAATATGTCATGCATCATATTTATGAAAATACCCACATGCTAATATCAACATAAATCTCAAAATCTCTTTTTAACATGCTTTTAAAAATATAATAAAGCATTTAAATCGTGAGAAAATAGATTCATATTTTAAACAATATATTTTCTTTAATTCTTTAGAAAATATTTTCAATTTCAATTAACATGCCTTTTTAAAATAATTTAAACAGATAATCTACGTATAAAGAGTGGAACCTAGCATAGCGTCTAAGTTTCTCACGTTCAACGTTTACAAAATCCTCTAGCTAATTTAATTCTCCAGGGAATTTCTAAGCCACATATTCCTATTCAATTAAAATAGGAATTTATCTAGTTCATATGAAATAATTTTAATTAATTTCGCAAATTAATTTCTAAGTCTTACATCGCTTATAAGCCAAATAGATATTTAAATTAACAATTTAATATATTTATATTAAAATAATTAAGGGTTTGCACCCCCAAACTACTTCAACGATATGGAGTGATAAATAAAATTTCCCACCTAAATTACATTTACCGAACAACCCAAAATAGCACAGTGTCGGCGCCCGAATATGGAGCCCGCCAACCAAAATCGTCTGAAAACTATTTCGAATATATCGAAACGTCCGCCTCGACAACCTATACGATATATACAAAGCCCATTAACAATAAGTTAATTAATTTGAGTAAATCTAAAATAACCCAAATGAAAACTATAACCTATAAACGCGATTTCTGGACAAACCGTTCAACGAAAATTTACGAAATTAAAGTATGATGAACATGAGGTTGAGACGAAGCTACTCACAAAAAATTGGCCCAAACCGATCACCGGAAGTCGCCTAACCGGCCGCTCGAAGCTCCGGCCAAACCGGTCAACTACGCTACTGCTGCGCGTCGCCTCTGTGCGAGCCCAGCTCCACCACGTCGCCGCCCTACGCCGCCTCCTCCTGGTCACGAAGCCACCAGCAACCGTCGCCGTCATCCTGGACCGTCGCCGCTGCTCCAACCAAGACGCAACCCTTAGTCCGGCTAAACCCACAACTTCTCTCTCTCTCAATCGCAGTCTCTCTCTCTCTCTCGTTAGCCGATGACAATGGTGATAAAGGAGATTGAAAAAGATGGTCTGGTGTAGGAGAAGTGTAGCAGGTTTCGTGAAGGACAAGGAGTGATCTGTTGCGTATACATGTATCCATATATTTGTACTATATTGCACAATTAACCCTCTAAACTTTCATAATCACGAAATAACCTCACTACACTGCTATATATATATATATATATATTTATAATTAAATATATATATATACAATAAATCCCAACAATTATCGGAAGCCTCCAAATAATATCGCGTCAACCCGTAAGTCCACAGGACGCCAAATAAACAATCCCAATTAAATATACCGGGGTAGAAACCCAAACGTCTGAACACTTTACAAGCCCGATCCAATAAAACGTGTCGTCGTTCAGTCAAAATACTAAACATTAAATGTCGAAACGATATCGCGTAGTCGATAACAAGAACTCGCGTAGTCGTTAAGAAGAAATCGTAAAGTCATCCAGTCGACTTTAAAAGTAAACGCGAAAAATTTACACGCGAAATACTAAGGATAAATAATACGTCATGAACAAGTGACGTCATTTACCGAAATTTAATTATAAATAATTTCAGGAATTAGGAAAATAACACGGGGTGTTACAACAACGTTTTTATTTATTTTTAAAGAATAATGAATATGTGCTAAATATATACACATAAAAATATCAAACTTATATATAAATATATATATATAATAATTTCAGATCGGGTTATTATCGGATCGGAATAACATAAATCCAAATCCAATTTGTTAAGAAATCGGATTCGGATCGTAATCGGATTATCGAATTTTATTTTCAATTCATATCTGGCTAATCGAATCGGATTCGGATGAATTCAGATTAAAATTCGATCCATTGACAGTTCTAAAGGGACCCATTAAACAAACATATTCATTGTCTTTATTTAAGGGCAAAATTAAAAAGAGAAAAAAATCAAAAAAATATTGGCAAGTCAAAGATGGACAACTAGAAGGGAGTACTACGTCTTTCCCATAATAGTTGTCTGTCACAAGGTGCCCATTTGTGTCCCACGTCAGATAAAGATGAGAAGTAAAAAATGTTTAAATGGGTGAATGTTAGTCTAACCCATTGTAATGGTTGAAATATTTGGCCCAATTATAGATGGGCCACTGTACTGATGGGCCGACGACGAATGGGCCAAAGACCGATGGGCCGACGACGAATGGGCCAAAGACCGATGGGCCGACGACGGATGGGCCAAAGACCGATGGGCCGGAAGACAGACGGGCTGAAAACAAGCGGGCCGAAAACGACAATGGGCCCATGGAAAATTCTAGAAGCTAAAGTGTGGTCCACAAGGCAAGAAGTAATCCAATTATAGTATATAGAGTCCAAAAAAGGTTGGGGTTTATCAAATCCCTTGATTTAAGGGATTGATAAACCTGGGTACATGGGCTTGACCCATTGGTCACAATTTGTATAAATAGAGGATTTAGATTAATGAAAAGAGCACTCCCAACAAAATTTCTATTGTGTAATTTTTCTGCACTTACACAATTGGCGCCGTCTGTGGGAAACCCTATTATTGAAATCCTTTTTCAATAAGTTTCTCACCCTCTGCAAAAAAAGCTAAGATTAGTACCAACAATGGCGATCACACGTTCACAACATACCGATTTACCTCCAAACGGAGGCCAGCAACCAGAAGATCCGATCAGACGAGCCCTAGAGGAGAGGACTGCCGAGTTAGAAAGGCAGAACGCTGAATTGGCGGCAAAATTGGCTCAACTACAGAATCCACAGGAGACCCATGACGACGAGCAGTCCGCACAGCACGAACGGTCTGTAGGCCGCCAGGCACACATGGATGACCTACCCGCTAGAGCCCACAACGATCGTGAGGAACAGGCAGAGTCATCCCTACAGGTCCTTGGGGCGCATAATCCGGAGGAGGTCCTGACCATGAAAAAACTGGAGGAAATCATGTCCAGATTCCAGCGGGATGTGCTTAGGGACCTGAAGGTACAAACCCCAATCGATCTGGCATCCGAGGCATCCATAGACGCCGTTCAGACACCATTCACCACCTCGATCACCAGCGTGCCTTATCCGGAGAGGTTCAGATTACCGAAGTTCACCCTATTCGATGGTACAAAAGATCCAACAGAGCACATCTACCACGTTCATACCAAGATGAATGTTTACAACGAGAATGAGGCCTTACTCTGCAAAGTGTTCCCCACCAGCCTGACCGAAGCAGCCCTCCTGTGGTTCAGAAAGCAACCGCCCCGATCGATCGGTAGCTGGCTCAGACTCTGCGAGTTATTTATTGCCCAATACTTCGGCAATAAAAGGCAGAAGAAAACTATCTCCAATCTATTCACCATGATCCAAGAGAAAGGCGAATCCCTGAAAAGTTTTGTCTCACGGTTCAATGTGGAGATGTCTTCGATTGACAATTGCGATCAGCATTCAGCTGTCGAAGCCTTCAGAATGGCCCTGATCCCTGGATCCAAGTTCCATCAGTCCCTAGTTAAGAGGCCACCCGCCGATATTGGAGAGCTCAACTCTAGGGCACAAGGGCACCTCCGAATAGAAGAGGAATTGGCCATACGACAAAGAAGAACCGCCTTTGCAACAGTAGAGGCCAGAGCATCCGAACCTTCCAGGGTAAAGGATCGGGCACCAGACCGGAAGAGACCAAGCGCACCTCCTGCTCCTTCCCCAGCCCCAGAGAAACGACCAAGGTTTGAGGAGAAGGTCACCCCCTTAAAGGTGACCTTGGCAAAGTTGTACCAGGAAACAAAGGGCAAAGGAATCTACCGGTCACCACCTCCCATCAGGCAGCCAATGGACCAAAGGGATATGTCGAGGCACTGCGCCTTCCATGGCGAATACGGGCATCACGCTAATGAGTGCAGAAGCCTCAGAAGACAGGTGGAAGCCATGATTGCAAAAGGGGAATTAACCGAGTATGTTGCCAAGGAAGGAGCCCGATCAGATCAAGCGACGCATGCCCCTATCAAGGGAGCTATGGGACAACCCGTATGAGTCATTCACATGATCCATGGAGAGCCCAGTCGGTCAGAAGTGGAAGAAGCTCGTAGATCACAAATGCGGCAAGCCCAGAAGTTACGAAGGGTTGGAGAAGTCACCAAGTTTCGAAGCCCGAAAGAGGATGCCCGGATTATTTTCACCTCTGCGGATATGCAGGATATTCAGACACCTCATGACGACCCCCTGGTTATCTCCCTCATGGTCTCCAACTGCCTGATCAAGAGGGTAATGGTCGATCCAGGAAGCAGTGCCAACATTATCACCAAATGGGCGTTTGAGAAATTGGAAATCAATCCCCAGGAGATAGTCCCATCCAGAAGCTCGATAGCAGGATTCGATGGAAAGAGAGTAGAACCAGTGGGGGAAATCCAGCTACCAGTAACTGCAGCAAGGCGCACACTCCGAGAGACTCTCGTGGTGGTGGATGTCAAACCTTCCTATAATCTCCTCATGGGAAGGGGATGGATCCATCGTATGCACGGAGTCCCTTCTACCATGCATCAGGTCATGCGGTGTATTGATCCGAACGGAATTGACGTAGTCGATATCAGGGGCGATCAGGTAGCAGCAAAGGAGTGTTACGCCGTCACTATGAAAAGCTTAAAAAGGAGAACGGAACCGGAACAAAAGTCACAGTCCAAGACAATACTTAATCCCAAATAGCAATTACAGGAGGGCGGTTCGGGATCACCAGTAGCAGTTGAACCATTACTGGAAGTTCAAATTTGTCACGATCGCCCTGAGAGGTTTACCTATATTGGTTCAGGCCTCAATCCACAGGAAAAAGAGGAAATGGAATCCCTTCTCCGATCCAATGCTGACATATTTGCGTGGAGCCATATGGACATGACCGGTATTGATCCATCAGTTGCCCTGCATTCTCTCAATGTGGATCCCAGTGCAAAGCCCGTTAGACAGAAACAAAGACGAATGGGTGCCCATCGAAACCAGATCATAGCCGAAGAAGTTGATCGACTTCTGCAAGCAGGATTCATAAAAGAGGTCCAGTATCCTTCCTGGTTGGCAAACGTGGTGGTGGTCCAGAAGAAAAACGGCAAGTGGAGGGTATGTATCGACTTCACTGATCTGAACAAAGCATGCCCAAAAGACTGTTTCCCTTTACCAAAGATCGACCAGATGGTAGATGCCACCGCAGGATTCGAACGCTTGAGCTTTCTGGATGCATACTCTGGCTATAACCAGATCCGAATGGCTCCAGAGGACCAGGAAAAGACTGCCTTCATCACTGAGTCAGGTACATTTTGTTATACAGTTATGCCTTTCGGACTAAAGAATGCAGGTGCTACCTATCAGAGGTTGGTCAGAAGGGTGTTCCAAGGGATGATGGGATCCACCATCGAAGCCTACATCGATGACACGGTGGTCAAAAGCAAGGAGAAAGGAGACCATCTAGCCGATCTGCAGCAGGTATTCAACACCCTCCGGAAGCATAATATGAAGCTCAATCCGGCCAAATGTTATTTCGGAGTATCCTCAGGCCAGTTTTTTGGGCACATAGTTGACCGGACGGGAATACAGGCTAGCCCTGCACAAGTCAAAGCTCTCATAGAGACTGCTGAGCCAAAGTCCCGGAAAGAAATCCAGGTGCTAACCGGAAGAATAGCGGCCCTCAGTCGTTTCATCTCTCGGGTAACCGATCGGTGTAGGCCGTTCTTTCAAGCAATAAGAGCGGCACGAGGAGAAGTCTGGGGGCCCGAGCAAGCGGAGGCCCTGCACAAACTCAAAAGTTACATGACGAAGCCCCCGATCCTGGCAACCCCTGAAGCCGATGAGCCGTTGCACTTATATCTGGCCGTTTCAGTAACATCTACCAGCGCCGCTCTGGTCAAGGAGGGCAAAGGGTACCAGACACCGGTCTTCTACACCAGCAAATCCCTTGCTGAGGCAGAAACCCGTTATTCAAAGCAGGAGAAACTGGTACTATCACTGATCAATGCTAAGCGACGTCTCCGGCATTATTTCGAAGCGCACCCGATCATAGTTCCCACTGTAACACCGATAAGATCCATAATGGCGAAGCCTGAGTTATCTGGGAGAATCTCAAAATGGGCAATTGAACTAGGGATTTTTGACATAACCTACGTTCCCCAAACGGCCATCAAAGGACAGGCAGTAGCTGACTTCCTGTTAGAAACAGAAACTACTGACTCCACAGAGGAAGGTGAGCTTGGACTATGGGTCATATTCGTAGACGGATCGTCCAACATCAACGGAGCAGGGATCGGGGTAGTACTCGTAACACCGGATGGTACTAAAATCCAACAATCCGTTAGACTGGAATTTCCAGCCTCAAACAACGAAGCAGAATATGAGGCCCTCCTTGCAGGAATTCGGTTGGCCCGAAGCCTTCAAGTCCAAAAGGCAGTAGTACGAAGTGATTCCTAGCTAGTCGTACGACAGTTAAATGGGGAGTACGAAACCCGAGAGCCGAAAATGGAAGCATACAAGACTCTGGTTCTAAAGGAGGCTGAAGAGTTCCAGCAAATAAACTTTGAACAGATTCCCAGAGGAGATAACTCTGTAGCAGATCATCTGGCTAACCAAGCCTCCGCAGCAGGAGAAAGTATGACTCGCACTGTACCGATAGACTTTGTCGTCCGATCTAGCTTGGAACCCCCCGAAGAAGTAATGGTTATCCCGTGGGAACCAAGTTGGATGGATCCGATAGTGGATTATCTGAGATTTGGCACATTGCCTGAGTGAAAATCAGAAGCCCGGAAGATTAGAATAAAAGCAGCCAGATATGCCTTGTACAACGGCCAACTATATCGAAAGTCTTTTTCCGGACCATATTTGAGATGTCTCACCCCATCAGAGGCATCGGCAGTCATGGAGGAGATTCATGCTGGAGCTTGTGGCAATCATTCTGGAGGAAGGTCCCTAGCTCATAAAGTCCTCACCCAGGGGTACTTCTGGCCCTACCTGGCAAGAGACGCTGAAATTTATGTCAGACATTGCAAAAAATGCCAGTTTCATGGAGATGCCATTCATCCACCGCCCGAGTTCTTAAACCCAACTATTGTCCCTCACCCTTTTGCCCGATGGGGGATGGACATAGTGGGGCCCCTTCCTCAGGCAATACGATGTACAACGCATGTTCTCCTGGCTACCGATTATTTTACCAAATGGGTGGAAGCGGAGGCATATCCCACCATAACAGGCAGCCATGTCATAAAATTCATCTGGAGCCACATCATCTGTAGATTCGGCCTACCCCGAACCATAATGATGGATAATGGCACCAACCTGGACAACAGAAGGGTTCAAGCATTCTTAGCAAAGCATGGGATCAATCAGAACACTTCTTCCGTCGGCTACCCGCAGGGAAATGGGCAAGCCGAAAGGACGAATAGAACAATTTTTGACACATTGAGGAAAAAACTTGAAGACGCAAAAGGGGCATGGCTAGAGAAATTGCCTGAGGTATTGTGGTCCTATCGGACTACTCCAAGACAGCCAACCGGGGAAACCCCTTTCGCCATGGCTTATGGGGCTGAAGCAGTTATCCCGACCGAGCTAAGGGTACCTACTTTAAGGAGTCAAGCATGGGAAGAAGGGCCGAACAATCAGCATTTAGCCCATGATCTGGACCTCCTAGAGGAAAGAAGGGAAGCTGCTGGGATAAGACTAACTGCCTATCAGCAGCAAGTAAGAGCACGATTCAATCAG
The DNA here is from genome assembly GCA_963922005.1 of Cornus suecica. Taxonomy (NCBI): domain Eukaryota; kingdom Viridiplantae; phylum Streptophyta; class Magnoliopsida; order Cornales; family Cornaceae; genus Cornus; species Cornus suecica. The sequence continues at coordinate 30,890,826 of OY998248.1, forward strand.
AAAGTCAAAAGGAGAGAATTCCAAGTAGGCGACATGGTGCTCAGAAGGAAGATTGGGATTATAGGCAAATTACGGGAGACATGGGAAGGACCTTACACAGTGGTTGAGGTTATCGGTCGCGGGGCCTATCGGGTTCGGAAGAACGAAACAGGCCGCCTCGAGTCCAATTCCCAAAATGCTTATCGGTTAAAGAGGTATTATCCTTAGATAGTTATTTTTCTTATCAATAAATAAGACTGTGTCTTACTTTGACACCATTGTTACGAAGCATCTGTGCCCGATATAGGCACCTCTGCTTCATAATTTTCGAATTTATCTCAATAAAATAAGAATTTACTTTTATACAAGGCTTTATGTTCATTAAAAGTTTCCTAAGTGTTTGAGTTCAAACCTGATTTGAACTAACCAGAGGATAAAGTCAAGCCTCAGGGGCCAAATGCCCGAAGGCTTTATGTTCATTCAAAGTTTCCTAAGTGTTTGAGTTCAAACCTGATTTGAACTAACCAGAGGATAAAGTCAAGCCTCAGGGGCCAAATGCCCGAAGGCTTTATGTTCATTGAAATTTTCCTAAGTGTTTGAGTTCAAACCTGATTTGAACTAACCAGAGGATAAAATCAAGCCTCAGGGGCCAAATGCCCGAAGGCTTTATGTTCATTAAAAAGTTTCCTAAGTGTTTGAGTTCAAACCTGATTTGAACTAACCAGAGGATAAAATCAAGCCTCAGGGGCCAAATGCCCGAAGGCTTTATGTTCATTGAAATTTTCCTAAATGTTTGAGTTCAAACCTGATTTGAACTAACCAGAGGATAAAATCAAGCCTCAGGGGCCAAATGCCCGAAGGCTTTATGTTCATTGAAATTTTCCTAAGTGTTTGAGTTCAAACCTGATTTGAACTAACCAGAGGATAAAATCAAGCCTCAGGGGCCAAATGCCCGAAGGCATAACGTTCATATGTTTCCTAAGTCTTTCAATTTGAAAGTAATTTAGAACAACCGGAGGATAGATGGCGTCAAGGGTCAGATGTCCGAAGGCTCAAGTAATTCATAAAAAGCAAAGTGCAAACACTAAAAGAGAAGAATAAATGAAGGAAAGCTTCTTGTTCATTAATAAAAAAAAAGAGAGGTTACAAAAAATTAGCCCTTTAAAGGGAACAAAAACATCTAAAAATTGCCTATACTACTGTTCAGGAGGGTGATATTCTTCGCCCTTCAGGATGGCGGCAAAGCGCTTCTCGTTATCAGAGGCGAGAGGATTTTCGTAAGGAAATGATACTCCCATTTGGGCATCGAACTCCTCTGCGGTCTTGAATTCCCGGGATTCTAGAGGAATATGCTCCATTTCATGCCTCCGTCTCCAGGCCCTGACCGCTCGGATGTCGCAGATGACACTGTATCTTTTGAACATGTCTAGCCCTCCGAGGCGGCACACCTCTACCTTTTCCCGCTCAAGAGAAAGAAGCCTTTCTGATTCTGCCAAGAGTCTATCAGACTCAGCTTTCTCAGCTGCCATCTGCCTTGCAGCCTCTTTCGCTTTTTCCAGTTCGGTAGCAAGAACCAGATTTTCGGCAATCAGGGTTTGCTTTTCAGCCTCACCGGTTTCCAGAAGGGTCTTCTGTTCGGAAACGGTCTGGCGAAGACCATCCGCCTCCTTAACCAGGGATACCCGGTGGATTTCGTTCTGCTTTATTTGAGCCTTCATACCGGCCATCTCTTTGACATCGGTCTCAAGGAGGCTGTTGTAGGCCTGAACACCGTAGAGAAGCTGCACGATGAAGAGTGGATTATTACACAAATAGCAATCAACAAACGAATTAGAGAATGTAAAGGTTAAATAAAGTCTTTTACCTCCATAACCATTATCGAAGTCTTCTTAGCCAGATCAGTTCTGGTGATCTTTGACTGAGCCACCCTATCAGCTGGTGTCCAGATCCCTTTGGCCATAGCCCGAAGAGCTTCCGGATTATTAAGGGTGATTTGATCAGCACAAACTGGATTTCCATCTGGCAGCAGAAACTTAGGCTCCCAAGGAATCAGAGCTTGGGATGATTCAGGGGCTGCTGGAGCCTTGCTTGAAGAAGCATTTTCGGCTTGTGTCCTGGCCCTTTTGGTTGCATTTGATCTGGTCCTCACAGTTGGAGCATTTGCAGGAGGCGGAGGAGGAACCGATGGAGTCGGTACTGGTGGCGCTACCGGGCTCTGAGCTGGTGGAGGTACCGAAGTCGAAGGCGGTGCTGTTGACAATGGCACAGCATCAACAAGCGTAATACCTTCGGGAATTTGAGGGATCCTGGCGGACATAGGTTTGTCGGGCAAATCCATCCTGTCAACACCAGCGCCCAAGTTAGAGATCGATTCAATATTGTCCATGGTCAACAGGTCAGTAGCCGATCGGGTCTTGCCCCAAACATGGGTTTTCAAGAGGCCTATCCGCTGTTTTATAAAGGTAAGGGGAAGATCCTTATCCTCATAACCTAGAAACTTGAAGGCATAGTCCCCCCGGTGAAGGTCACAATGGTCACAAAGGCAAGAAGCCTTATGAAGTGGGCGGTAGATAGGCAGGCGAATGGGACCGAACTTGTTGGGGATCGGGAAAATACGAGAAAAAGGGTACGACCAATTGCCACTCACTACGACCATTCGTTCTTTCCATCCCTTGTCCGATTTTTCAGTATCGGTACAGATGTTGCGGCCGTGAAAGGGGAAAAGGTTGTATCTACCTCTACTCGCTCTGGCATTTTGGAAAAAATAGCAAAGGAGGAGGTCGGCTAGGCCTAGGTTCAGATCCATATCCCTATTGTACAACAGTAGCATAGATATGATCCTAATGCTGTTCGGGTTCAGTTGAAGAGGGTGCAACCCAAGCATGAAAAACACATAGTGAAAAAAGGGATGAAGAGGAAACCTCAGAACCCTAAGATGAGATGCCGATAGCAGAATGCTACCGGGGGCCAGGCCCTGGCTCTGAGTAAAGTCCAGATAACCAGGATAGGGGGACACATCAACATCCTGGGGAACGTGGGTCTCAGCCCGAAGGTGTTTAACGTCCACTTCAGGTCGGGTCCTCTTAAGTGGGGCCACTACGAATGGTTCGGAAGGTTTGGTTTTCGCAGGATCGGTCGTTGAGGAACCCGGAAGGTCAGTATTTTTTAGAGTGGTTTTTCTGGTTCCTCTAGGAACAGGCTGGGAAGACTCATTGCTAGTGGAGTCGGTGCCTGAGGAAGTAGGCAAAACAACTTCCTCTACCGACCGGGTATCATCACTATCGGACATAACGTTAAGAAATGTAGAAGAGACAGAAGGAGGTAAAGGTGATAAATCAAAGAGAGAAGAAAAGGAGAAAACCGATCGACTTACTTAGTTGGTGAAGGAAGAGTTACAAAAGCTCTGAGTAACAGCCGGTTTCTATGATATCTGGGATGAGCGACGGAATGAACGGTGGCAGTGACAAAGAAACGAATCCCAGTAATGAAGAACTTAAGAAGGCAGAGATGAGAGTAAAGAGTTTCAAAGTGTGAAATGTGATAAGAAGAGAAGAAAGATGAGGTTTTTATAGAAGGAGAAGAGGAAGCCAAAAAGGCTGCACGAAGTCCGAAAGACACGCCACAGCCGTCATGGTACGAGATTTGAGGGAGTAGTGGCCTTGTGTTTTGGCACACCATTAAATAGGCAATGATGACATGCCAACTCATTACCCTCATTTCCCATAAAAGCTATTATTGTATATATACATAGGTATTTACATTTATTAGGTCATGGGCTTTAAAAAGGATATCAAGCCCATAACCTCAGGGGCCTGTGTAATGGTTGAAATATTTGGCCCAATTATAGATGGGCCACTATACTGATGGGCCGACGACGAATGGGCCAAAGACCGATGAGCCGACGACGAATGGGCCAAAGACCGATGGGCCGACGACGGATGGGCCAAAGACCGATGGGCCGGAAGACAGACGGGCTGAAAACAAGCGGGCCGAAAACGACAATGGGCCCATGAAAAATTCTAGAAGCTAAAGTGTGGTCCACAAGGCAAGAAGTAATCCAATTATAGTATATAGAGTCCAAAAAAGGTTGGGGTTTATCAAATCCCTTGATTTAAGGGATTGATAAACCTGGGTACATGGGCTTGACCCATTGGTCACAATTTGTATAAATAGAGGATTTAGATTAATGAAAAGAGCACTCCCAACAAAATTTCTATTGTGTAATTTTTCTGCACTTACACCCATTAACTTAAGTTTTTGGGTCAGACCACGAATCATTCACCCGTTACAGTTGATATCAAAGCTAGACCCAGTCTTTCATCATGTGTCACGCCAAGCGCCCGCTTGGGTCCCCCACACCCGGGCAGGAGTCTGTGTCCAAGGTCGGGTAAGCAAGGTGGTCCATTTGTGTCCCGTATCTGATAAAGATGGGAAGTAAAAAGTGTTTAAATGAGTAGATGTTAGCCTAACCCATTAACTTAAGTTTTTGGGTCAGACCGTGAAACATCCACCCGTTACATTGTCCAAAGTGGACTTTTCAACAATTTTTTTGAAAATTTTGAGTTGTCTTTATTGCCCTTAAATATATAGTATAGTTTTACTTTTTTGTATGGTTCACCACTTTTCAAAATTAATGAAGAAAAATAATTTGACAAAAGTATAAAAGTATATTATATTTAAATTTGAACAATAATATGGGACGGAACTTGACAATAATATTGTATCGGATAAGTCATTGACAAGTCAAATGTAAAAATATTGACAAGTGACATGTAAACATCTGATAAGTCATTGACAAGTCAAATGTAAAAATACTGACAAGTGACATGTATACTTTGAATGCATGTTTTATTAAAATGACAGAATTTAACAGGTGAATATTTCAAATTTGAAGTTATATTTTTCTTATGGTCTTAAAAAATGTTATTTTATGCGACTTCATTAAATCTAAATTAACTATTTATTATACATTTGTGTAGTTAAGAATTTTATCACTCAAATTTTTATTGAAGTCTTTAAAATGGCCTTTTCTTCAAAATATTTTTTCAGAAATTGTGGTATTTGTAACATAAGCTCCAAAAAATGTCATTTTTAAACATTTTCTTTTCAAAAACCTTGCAGGTTTAAACCTTGTTGGTTTCAAGTTTAATTAAGGTGGTTTAATCGAGGTGCCCTACTAGTCGTTTTCTCTCTTTTCTTTCTCTATTGAATTAGTGTAACATCATGTTTGATCTTTTCATTATCTACTTAATTAATGTAATATCATGTTTTGATAATCTAGAAACGACATTTAGTATGAAAAGCAATATTCACAAAGGTAGTATATACTGTACATTTGTATGTCATTGAAATAGATGTGCTACAATTTTGCCCCAAATACGCTGAAACAACAAAATGAAAGAGAGGCCCTGTACATTTTGGATGCATGATAACTTTATGCTAATCAAATTATCCAGAAAACAGTTCAATGCATCAAACAAATCACCTAATTGATCATTTGATCTTCACCTTAATCACAAGAATTTTTTTTTATCACCATTAAAGCAGGTGATAATATAAAGTACAAGCAGTAACATGTAACCAAATTTATTTAGCTTTACAGAATGTTTGACTGATACAGCACAAGTATATTAATTTCTTACAAGTAAATTAAAATTAAGATTCATGCTAAAATGGTGGCTCAACCACAATAAAAATAAGAAAAAGTGATCAATTCACCACAAGTTAGACATTATGCAAGGTCTCATAGATCCTAAGAGAGAAGTTAGGCTTCTTCAAGCAGTATTTCAGGAACCGGAGAGGTGAGGTTCTGAGATGCTTCAGTCAACCGCGCAATCATATCATCAATGTTTTAGTGCTCCACAACGATGGCCATGCTCTTCGTGCTCTTGCTGTAGTCGTTCATAAGGTTCGTTTGTTGCGGTTGACCTCATAGTCAACTGATATGCTGCTAGCTTCTCGTTGACCCCACTCAGTCCCGACTTCTTCAAGGCAGGGACTTGGTGGTATTGAATGGCAGTGAAATAAGATGTTGCTTATTAGGGCTGCACAAAAAACCGACCAAACCGAATCAGACCAAACTTAGGGCCTGTTTGGTTCGCGGTTTTGGGTGGTCTAGTCTTGTGATTTTTGGTTTTGGTGATCTTGGGTGGTTTTATCCTAAATTTAAAACCATGTTTGGTAAGACAATGGTCTTGGTCCAAATATTATTATATATATACTAATATGTATTAAAAATATATAAATATATAAAAAAATCCTAAAAAGTCAACAATTACGGTTATTAACCCATATATATATAGAGAGAGAAAAAAAAGTCAAAATTTTCGGATATATATATATACAGAGAGAGAAAAAAAAAGTCAAAATTGGTAGGCCAAACCCAAAGGTTTTAATGGTTGGTTTTAAAAAGTCCAAAATCAAGCCCAAAAATCAGTAACCAAATATGGTTTGGTCTTCAAATCAAAGCCTAAAACCAAAACCAAGTCCAAAATCCAGTACCCAAACAGGCCCTTAAGGTCATTCTATTGAATCAAGACCATTTGACAAGAATTCTAAGGGCCTGTTCGATTTCTGGTCTGGTATTGTCTTGTCTTGTCTTTGCCTGTTTTTCAGACCAGATCAGAAAGACCAGACCATTTATCAAACAGAATTTCAATCAGCACCAAAACCAAACCAGACCATTTTATACACACACAGTAATAAAATCTAGCCGCCATTTTATAAATTTCCAAAATAATATATATATATATATATATATATATATATATATATATATATATAATTCAAAAATAATATATATAAAATTCGAAAACATATATAAATTTTGAAAAAATATATAAAATTCGAAAAAAATATATAAAATTCGAAAATAATAAATAAAATTGGAAGCAATAATGAAAAAATATAAAATTTGATAATAAATAATAAAATATATTTATAAATTACTTAAACAAACAAATAAATAATATTAAATGATAAATTAATAATATAAATAATAAATTAAATAAAACATATATATAAATAAAATAAAAATAATGAATAATAAACAAAATAAATTCAATAATACATAAAAATAATAATAAATAAATAAATAATAAGCAAAATGAATTAAATAATACAAAAATTAATAATAAAATAATAAATTCTTTAATTTGTTATTTATTTCTGTAATATATATATTTAATTTATTTATATTGTTTCAAATTTTATGTAATTTTTTTGAATTTTAAATATTTCTTTCAAATTTTATATATTATTTTTGAACTTTATAATTTAGATATGTTTTTTGAAATTTAAATTTTTTTTTGAATCTATATATTTTTCCCCTTTTTATATATTTTCAAATTTTAATATAATTTTTCAAAATTTTATATTTTTTTCTATTATATATTTATTTTTGAATTTTAATATTTTTTTCGAATTTTATATATATTTTTAATTTTAAATATTTCTTTCAAATTTTATATAATATTTTTGAATTTTATAATTTTATATATTTTTTCAAATTTTATATATTTTTTTCTAATGTTAAATATTTTTTTAAATTTTATATATGATTTTCGTTTTTTTTTTAATTTTTTTATATTTTATTTTCAAATATATATATATTTTTTCATTTTTTATATATTTTCATATTAATTTTTTTTTTTGAATTTTAAATATTTCTTTCAAATTTTATATATTATTTTTGAATTTTATATATGGTTTGGTTTTAGTTTTTTCAGACCAGACCAGAATGACCAGACCATTTATCAAACAGAATTTCAATTAGCACCAAAATCAAACCAGACTACACAAGACCAAAGAAAACCAACCCAAACCAATTCAAGCAGACAAATCCAGACCAGAAATCAAACAGGCCCTAAATACTGGAATTTTACATCCTCACCCATCAACACAAAGACAATATCCTAAGGACCTGTTTGGGTACCGGTTTTTGGACTTGGTTTTGGTTTTGGGCTTTTTACTGATTTTTGGGCTTGATTTTGGGCTTTTTAAAACCAACCATTAAAACATTTGGGTTTGGCCTACCAATTTTGACTTTTTTTTTTCTCTCTATATATATATGGCCAAAAATTTTGACCACTCTATATATATATATGGGTTAACAACCATAATTATTGACTTTTTAGTGTTTTTTTTATATATTTATATATTTTTAATACATATTAGTACATATATAATAATATTTGGACCAAGACCAATTCCTTACCATGAATTTAGAATAAAATCACCCAAGACCAAACAAGAACACCAAAACCAAAATCACAAGACCAGAACACCCAAAACTGCGAACCAAACAGGCCCTAACACATCAATAGATATTTCTTAATCATCAACATATTTCTCAATTTCAGCCCCTCATCATCACCCACCCGACATTATTTTCATCAAATTCTATCCTCGGGCCACCCACCAACAAATTTCTCGATTTCGGCAGCGTGTTCATACCATATATCATCCAACAGAAACACCTACCACTATCTTTATTCCATACATCATCCAACACAAAGTCTCTATTATTTTCATCCATTTCTTTCCTTCTACCCCCACGAACAAAATCATAGCATACATTCTTTTCATCCATTTTTCTCCATCTGCCACCGAGCAAATTTATCAAATTTCATCCATTTTTCTCCTTCTGCCAAACCACTCCTCTCCTTCTATATGCAGGAGAACATCGTCTAAGACGAGTAGATATTCTTTTAATTAATTCTTGCCTACCCCAATTACAATTGTTCTCATCGGGGCGGCTTTTTACAACATAAATGTCATTCATTTTTGGAATCCATGATGAATGATCTTATGTTATTGTACTAATTGTGGAAAGTCAATTATTTCCTACTCCTCCCATACCAACAATCGAAAAATAATAATAAAAATAATAAATCAAGGACATCCTCTAACAAAACCCTCCCAAGTTATGTTACCATTTTCAAATTGCAATACCATAGATGTTTGTTTATCCCCAATTAAAGTGATTTGATGAACCAATCTAAGGCAAAAATCAATAAAGAATACCTCGTTGGGCGATTGGATCTGATCCATCATGGCTTCGCGGGAAAGAACTTGGGTGGAGAAGGCATCGGCATCGGCAGCTATGTGTGCGATCTGGTGGTTCTTTGCGGCTGTGAGTTTTGTGAAGTTCATTGGAGGCGCCCAAAGCAACACTCATCTCGCTAGGGTTTGAGAGAGAAAAGTCAAGTGTATGTATGTCTCCACATCTAATTATCTTCCTATATATCCGAATGATTCGTACTGTCCCCGAACAATATTTAAACTTTGTATTTTTAATATAGAGGTAATTACACAAACCTCCCCTGAACTAAGACATAATTGCGTACAGTTTATTTAATATTTCAATAATATCAGAAACTTCCCTTAGTATTAGAGCTGACAATTCGTGTCAACATGTCAATCCAACACGAAAAATAAAAAATAAAAAATAAAAATGAAATTGAAATTGAATTTGACACGGTTCAGTAATAATTTATTAATATATTTCAATCTATGATCAATTAGATAACAGAAAAAATAGCAAATAAATATAATAATAAATATTATCGTATCAAATATGTCAAGTCGTGTCAGAAATTGTCAGCTCTACTTAGTATCATCGGAATATTGGTTCGGTAAGAAATAATAGTGAAATGACATATATACTCTCCTATTTTTAGAGATATTTAGAGAATCTTCTAGATGATGGTGAATTTACTACATTGCCCTCAAATTTATTGGCGAGAATTATGTGTGGCCAGTAGCTGTTATTTCATATACACTCCTTATATTTCCGGAGTCGAAGGCTTATAGAGATAGAATGAGTGACTTTTAGAGAAAGAGAGAGCAATTAGGTATAAATAACCACTCAAATAAATTTATATAGAATACATATGAGGGCAATTTGGTAAAAAAAGTTGAAGTTTTCTAGTAATTTTGAATGTAAAAGTAAGGGTTCAAATGTAATTGCAAGAATAGCAAGTGTAAATTAAGGAGTTTGGTCTATATTATGCATTTATTGACAAATAAAGTAAATTTTCGAAGTTGATTTTGAATAAAAGGAATTAAATGTTACAACGGAAGTGCAATAAGGAAGGTTTTTGATATTATTGAAACGTTAGGGGAATCACGGGCAATTATACCATAATTTGAGCAAGGTTTGTGTAATTATTCCTTTAATATATTAGTAATGGCATATTGAGTTTTTACCTATATCTATTTTTATCTTCTTTTAATGAGAATTGCTATTAATATTTTTTAATTTAAAAATATTTAAAAATATTTTATAATGAATTTCCAAACTGAACAACTATATTATCACCAAGTATAGGACAACTATTTCTTTCCTTATCTTTTTTGGTTAGAATTTTAATTTAATTTTACCTTTTCTTTGAGTTTCAATTACTTCATTGTCTGTCTAGTACAAAAATGTTGATACAGCTAAGTTTATATTAAGTTTTGAGGGTGTATTTGATTTAAATAGAGTATAGAGTGTTTGTGGTAATAAGTTTTAGTGTAGCCAATATTTGTTTTAAGATGGGGTGTTATTGTTAGAGTATATAAAAGTGTCAATGTAGCTTACCATTTTTTTTTGCTTCTTTATACTTTAGAATGCAAAATGGGTTTTGAGTGCTGGTACAAGACTATATATGATTTTATTCTTATTGAATTAATTAAATGTCAATTATTGTATTCGACCTTGTTGTCTTGTTATTTTACTCTATTATTGAAAGTAATAGACACGAGTGGTGTGTCCACTAAATAACAATCATGCATATACTATAAGAAATCATCATTCCAACACATGGTTGATGAATAAGAAAGAAAAAACAATGATTCCATCTACACAATATATACATTCAACATTCGGTTGATGGAAAGTGTGTGTAAGGAAGGCAAGAAAGATAGGCTTGAGTTTTGAGGAAAACTCTCTTCATTTAGTATTTTTTTTCTCTCTCCCAAATTGATCTCTTTGGTAGCCATCAACCAAGGTTTCGGATTGTGGAACATATATAGACGACTTTAGTAGCTGCTCTATCGGACAAGGTAGAAAGGTCGTAACACAAACAGTGATTGGATCCAAAGCTTCCGCAAAGTTCTGCTCTTCAAGACGTAACCGAATTTACTATTTATATATGTTGATATATATACATGGAAATTTATATATATGTATGCATATTTGAAGTAAATTTCCATCAGTGGTATCAGAGCCATAATGTTTGTTGTTTGCTAGATTTACCTTTAGTTTTATTTATAGCATGCTTAAAATAAATTTATGCAATTTATTAAGTGGAAGTATGCTTATGACTTGAAAAAATCAAATATTAAGAAATTGAAGTTTAGATATTCTGATTTTTCAAGTATGTATTTTCCATCTATATTGGGAGAGTCCTGCAAATGTTTATGCAAAATTGCCTAGTTTTGGAATTTTAGAAAATATAAAAGGTTTTCTAGAATAGAAACTTGTTTTGCTTGTTTCTCTCTACTAGTAGTTGCGATTTAAAGCATGAAAAATATATTGCTGGAATCCTTGTCTCAAGAGCTTTCCGTGCATATATAATTTGTATTTTTTGAACATACGATTTAAAAGATATGAATTTTTTAAATTCTTTAAAAGAAAAGATTATTTTCGAAAATTGGTACTGTAGTTACAGTTAGATCCCCGAACATTTCTGTAATTACATATTGATTCCCAAATGTTACTGTAATTACAGTTATCCCCCGAATGTTCCTGAAATTAGAGTGTGACCCCTGTAGTTCACTGGAATCACAGCTTAGTTCACTGGAATTACAGTTTTACCCCTGTAGCTTACTGGAATTACAGTATGACCCATATAGTTCACTGGATTTACAGTAAGGCCCCTGTAGTTTACTGAAATTACAATTATATTTTTTTGTTTGGCATAATTGGGAGATGATTATGAGCATAGAAAATTTTTCGATCTCATTATGCCAAAATAGAATAATATCTTCAATTGAATTTTTAAAAGCCAAATAAAAAGGAAATGTATGTTAAATGTCATTTTGCGCATCTTGAATGTGGATGACCTCAAATAATGTAATTGTTGATCTTACTAGAGGAGAAAAGCTAGACGGTACCAACTATGACATGTGGCATAGGAAAATTCAATACTTGCTTAATGAACAAGATGTCTTAGAGAAGTTAACTAATGAAATGACCCCACCTGAGGAGGGCACTATGGCCCATCACCGTCGGGACATAGAATCTTATCAAAATTGGGTGTATTTTGGGGCCCTTCATTTCACGCGATGCAAATTCGTCATGCGAAAATATTTTTGGGCCCCTTCACTTCATGCGATGCAATTTTTTTAAAAAAAATCTAAGCATTTTATGGATTCAAATTTCAAACGAATGGCAAAAGCACTACATAATTACTTAGTGCTTCTTTTGTATAGATTTCACATATTAAAGCAAAGAAATATGAATGATATGAAAGAAATGATTAGTACGAGATACTTTTGAAATAAAAATTGAACTTGAACTAATCTATAAATGCTTGTCAAAAGTTGGACTTATGTGATTTATATATGCTTGTCAAAAGTTGGACTTATGTGATTTATATTGGACTATAACTTAAAAAATCATATTTGGGCCTATACTAATACAAAGGGAAAAAAAATGGGGCCCCTTTATATGCATTCAAAGTCTTTGTATTAGTTTTAAGTTCTCTTTGGATTATGTTTGTTTTAATTTAATTATTGGAAGAAGGAGCTGAATTTTATTAGTTTAACATATGAATTGGTATTGGGTTGGGTAAGAAGCCTTTTATATTTGGGCCTATACTAACATATATATATAATTTTGGACCTATACTAACATATATATATATATATTTAATTTTGGGCCTATACTAACATATATATATATATATATAATTTTGGGCATATACTAACATATATATATATATATATTTATATATAATTTTGGGTCTAATACTAATATAAAAAAAAATTGAGGCCCTAGGCGGCCGCTTGGGCCGCCTAGGCCCAGGGCCGGCCCTGGTCTGTTGTTTCGAACTAAATTATTTCTTATTCCTTCCATACCAACAAAGTGTGGTGGGTTGTTTCAAAACTTGTTCAAAACCGCCGACAAAGTGTTGTGGGTTGTTTCAAAATAATCTTCCTAGTTCAAAATCATCAAGTGTGGTAGGTTGTTTCAAAATAATCTTACCCTTACGTGATACATCAATTTCATATCAGATACACTTTTTGGAATCACTTGTAAAAACGACCCCTATTCAAAATAGGGGTCAAACGTAACTTTTCACTTTCTGGCCACTTTTTACTTCTATAAATGTAGGCTTAGGCGGATTATTCGAGTGAAATTCATCCCACTTAGAAAGAAAAGGAGATTGGATAGAAAGGAAAAGGTCAATTAGGAGAGTGGACTATTTTGGTGTGAGTCTGTTCAAGTAATTACGACTCTGAGAAGTGGAAGGGTAGTGGAGAGCCTCTGGAGGAAGAACATAAGAAGAGGCTGCGTAGACGAAAACGTAGTTGGGAGGATTTGAACAATACCGGCATCATCCTGAGCTATGCCAACATTAGCTTGGCCCGCATCATCAGCCTGAGCTTGCGTCTGTGCATCTGGTGCGGCTTTTGGAAATACCGTTTTTGCCCTCCGGAAGTCAATTTTTTAACTCGGACTCCCTCTTTGACCCCCTGATGTTGAGGAGTGTGTGCCGGTTGCACCGACCGGCAGTTGACGCTAATCAGTTATTACGTGCTTTAGTCGCTGCCATGGCACATGCCGAAGACGAGAAACATAGATTGTTATAAACTAGCAGGGCAAAAAAAGTTTATTATAAATAATATTGGCTAGGTGATGAAAATTGAAGCCAAAATGCCAAAAAAATAAGAATCCCAAAATTCATATCACTTTTTTTTTTTTAATTTTAAATATTTTTTTTGAATTTTATATATTTTTTTTGAATTTAGCTTGGTTCAAGAAAGGGGGTGAAGTTAAGGTAACTGAGCAATGTTTTGTCCTCTAAAAGTCAAGCAACACAAAAGCGAAGGACATAGCTTTTAAAATCACTAAGGAGGGTCCTAGTGAGTCGGATGAAGAGGGTGAGTCTTTATCAGCAAGGCTTCCTTCCTTAGCTTAGGCTTCCATCTGTAGGCCGAAACTTCTCTATAAAGCCAAACTTCTTAGCCCAATTCATTATATTTAGCCTTAATAAATTTGTTCAACCTCTTATCAAACATGACTATATCATTCATACTCAACTCACTTTCTTCATCAAGTTCAACCTGATCCTCCATCTTGCCCCCGATCTCCGTCATTCACCTGTCCTGGCTACGGGGGTAGGCAAAAACGGGTTTTTCCTTTTTAAATACGAATGAGTTTGTTTTCAAAACTTGAAAAACTCCGTTCAAACTAACTAGTAGTATAGATATGAAGACTCTCTGAAGCGGCATCAACCCGAGTGTTAGGAGTTGGAAGGCTGCTAAAGCTGGACTAATGAGATTGAGGGGAGTCAATCGGCTTGTTTGATCACAATAGTTAATGAATTTTTATGGGTTTCATGGCATGGAGCTTGAGAAGTTAAGGTGGAGCTTCGAAAGTGATAATTGTATTAGAGGATCTACCATCTAATTGTTTTAATTTCAAGTAATTCTTTTAAATTATATGACCATAAATAGTACTACTTGTCTAGTTTAGTTGAGATTTTATAACAAATGAGTTCAAGAAAATAGAATAAGTGGAGAATTGTAGTCTTCACACTAGAACTAGATACCACTATTCGATCACATGCTTATATGTGAAGTGTTGTCTCCAATTAGTATAAGGCCTTTTCGCGGAAGTCCAAGAGCAAAACTGTGCGGGCCACGTGTTATAGCGGGTCTATAAATTTCACCAATTTTTTTAATTCCATTAAAGAACCTAATTAGGAGAGAGTTTAAGGAATCAAAATTAGACTCCGTTCTTCAACGGATCAACGCAACCACATTGCAATATAAGTTGTGATGATTTTTCAGAAACCATTAATCCAATCATGCATAAAGATCTTCGGGAGAATAAAATCTTGAATACTCGAAGTTGATTTTCATCTTCGTCCCTGCTGTACTATTTTAATCATATCTTGAGCTACGAGAGGAGTTTTTGCATGCGCCTTGCTGCTGTTACTGGTAGTTGCATCTCTCCCATTGGTTCCACTCTTTTGCCATCAAAGCTTTTTGTGGACGGATCAGCCAGTTCTACCGGATCGGGAATTGGATTGGAGATCCAGACACCCGACACGGGTTATTGCAATCCAGTTAATGGTACTCCTTTTTGAGGTCGTATTTAGCTATTTGCGGTACGATCTGATTCACACACACACACACAGAGTTATGCTAGAACTAAAATGAGCTTCAAACATCAATACTAGTGAATTGTCTTGTAGAATTTGAGGAACTCGGATGCTTAATTTATAATTTTCTATATAATGGTGGTATTACACAATCTCTACTTTACTTTTCTTGCTTAATTTTTATTTTCTGTTGGCCTGAGGGTTAATAAAAGAATAATTATCCGTTTTGATGATAACAAAATGTTAAGTACGTGTTTAGTACTAATGTGTTTACGCAGTTGAGCATTACAGAGTAACATGATTTTTATCGAAAGCAAAAAGCTTAAAGGAAGGACATAAATGTCATTTCACTTTTGAAATACTTCAGAAGATTGAAGAATCAAAACTTGGGGTAGATAGGATGGTGAGTGACTTCTATCAAAGGGTTTATGTGAGGTTTTCACACGTATAAGCTCATCCTAAAAATCAAAAGAAATGGAAACTGCACTATCAGGTGACTGACCCTTCAAATTAGTCGACTCACAAACCTGCTAGTCGACCGACAGTTGTTTGTCAGTCGATCGACCACGACAGAGAGTTTTTGAGTTTCATCATGACTATTTGCCAGTCGACCGACATAGTGGTGTCAGTCAACCGACAACCATTCACCAGTCGATCGACAGTTGTTTGCCAGTCGACCGACCACGACAGAGAGTTTTTGAGTTTTATCATGATCATTTGTCAGTCGACCGACAGACAGCCGTCAGACGACTGACATATTGAAATCAGTCGACTGATGGAGCTAAAAATGGCCTTTTAAGTGCATTAATGGCTCTCAACTACCCTCATCTACCACCACTCTCAGCTCACTCTCCTAAAGTGACCCTAGCTATATATATGATGAGATAGCTTTTGTAGAAGACAACTATCTTTACTCCCTTGCACAAAAAGCTGATCTTCTTCATTCTCATCCAAAATATACAACAAGAAAAGCTTGAGCATTAAAAGCTAGACTCCTCTCATTCAATTCCAATCATTTGTGAGAAGCTAGTTAGAGAAGATCTTTGTTCCAACTCTTGAGTCATTTATTACTAAGAGTGTGTAAGATCTTGAGAGAACCAAATACATCACATTAAACACATAAGCTTTTACATTGTGTATCCTTCATGAACCCTAAGGATTTTGAGTGTTTATTGAGTGTATCATTTCTTTATAAAAAAGATAGAGATCCTTGAGTGAGTAAAGCTCATTGATCCTCAAGAGGGGTTTGCCTCTTGTTTGCATGACGGGCTTGTTAGCTTATGTGTAAATGTTTGATATTCCACCTATAAGGAAAAGTTATAGTGTGAGATTAGGAAAGTCTTAAGGGGGGATCCTTAAGCCAAGGACTAGGAGTTACCGAACCTCGTAAAAATCGCGGTGTCATCTCTTTCTCTTTCTCTCTCTCTCTTGGTTTTTCATTTGATTACTTGGATGCTTGCCTTATCTTGACTTACATAATTGCTTGATTATTGCTTTCATAGGTCAAGAATCTATTGTTGTTCAAAAGTGTTTATTGCTCATATTTTGTTTAACTTAAACTGTTGAAATCAAATTAAGTGCAAAAAGTAGCTAAGAATTTTTATAACCCTATTCACCCCCCTCTAGGGCTAATTAGTGACTAACATTTTCATTTATTTATTTTATTTTGTATAATAGTTGAGATATATGTATCCTTAATTTCCAGAAACAAAAAACAAAAAAGGTTTACTATTTTGATTTTCATGCTTCTATTTAAAATAGTCGAAAATATTTTAATATAAGTCTTCTATTTTGATTTTTAGGCTTCTATTTTGAAATAGTCTATGAAACTATTGCAATTTCTGTCAATACTTGGACTTCCTTCTGGGACTTTGGTTCTTCCATCTCGATGAGAGCTTTGACTTGTGTTGGGCTCTTTTGTATTCCTGTCTGATCAATTATATGTTGGCGCCGTTGCCGGGGACTTGGCATTGTTCAATAACTCTTCTTCTTGTTGTTCTTTCGATTCTCACATGTCTATCTCTTTTCTATCTTTCATCTCTCTCCATGTGCACCATCACCGTCACCTATGCCTGAACCACAGGCTGAGCAGATGGATGAGGATACCGAGAGGGATAATGGTGCATCAACGGAAAGCTCTTTCAAAGACAGATGTTTTAGCGTTCTCCACCATTCTTCACGAGGTTTGATTCTACTATTTAGTCATCCGATTCCTCATCGTTCCTTACCAGTGGATCATCAGTTTCGGTGGGTACGCAAGTCTGCGTAAACGTGCGCAAGTGCGCAAAACCCTCTGCCACTTTTTCACCACTATGCGCAAGTGCGCCCGAGTTCGATTTTGAGGGGATTTTGAAAATTGAACTCGCTCAACAAATAACAAAAGATAAAACAACCCCCCTAACATGTTTTACAAATTGTGCCCTAACATGTTTATCGAGTTGAGGGGAGTTTTCGATGCTCAACAACATCGATTTTGAGGGGAGTTATAGCGATCCGGTTGATGGTATTCCTTTTTGGGATCGTATTTAGCTATTTGCGGTACGACCTAATTCACAGTTATGGATCGCCCTTGTACAATTGATACAGTGATGAACTATATTATGCGCAAAAGTGGTAAAAACCACCAGAGGGATTTTAACCTAGTAATTGGCACTGATAGGGGTGCTTAAATGTCGCGTCAAGCGCCACGTTGTGCTGATGGGTGCGCTTAAGCGCCAAATTTAGTGTTCCAGCCCGGAAGGTTGTTTGGATTTTAAGTAAAAAGTAGCAAAATCATTCACTTAAGTGGAAACCATTCATAACACGAAGCTTGATGTAATTATTGTTTTGATCCATTGAGAAACAGAGCCGTCTGAGTGTGGAGATCGAAGCGGAGGCTTTGTGGTTATTTGATATGTTGAGAAACAGAGACGTCAGAACATGAAGATTGGATATAAAAATACAGGTGGAACTATCATGCGATAGAAAGATTGACCAACTACCTGTTGGGAACAAGTTTTATGCTCTTGGGTGCTTTAAGGACAGATATAAATTGTGCCAACGGCTTCTAAAGGAAACATAATAGTCTTGGCAGCCTAATAATATCCTGTTTAGTTCTCAGTCTCTACAAAATCATTAGATTTTCAAAAGCATGTGCCTGGTTTAACCCCTTCACTTTTTGAGAAGTCTTATAAGACGATTCAATTTAAATCCGCCACACTTAGAAAAGTTTATACCGTCAAACTTGTCGATCATTTATACCTTTTCTTATCCCACAGCTCCCTAAAAAATGGGTTAAATGGAGTGATTCAAAAGCCTAAAATCAAGAGTTTGAAGTCATTTTTCCAAAAAGCTAAATAACGCCTCAATCCAATGAACGAAACTCGAGTTATGACCAAAAGAGTGAACTGCATTGAAAATGGGCTAAACCGTCGAGAGTTCCGTAACTCGGATAGAAGCGTTCTTTAGATTTTTGGAAAGAGGACTTCAAGCTCTTGATTTTAGGATTTGAATCGCTCCATTTAACCCATTTTGGAGAAACCTCCATAACCATTTCCCTAACAACACCTTGTTGAAAGGGATTAACCTGCGAATGCCCAAACCACCATCCTGAAATGGCTTGTAAATAGTATCCCAATGCACGATACACTGATACAACATACAAGGAAGGGATATGCCAACAGACTGGCTCCCAAAAAAATACAACAATAATCCTAATACATGAGACAAATAAAGGAAAACAAAAGGAACAACTCTACGTACGAACGTCCCAAATCCCGCAACAACATCCGTAATCCAAACAACTTCAAATTAAGCAATTCAAAATTCTAAACTCAAGCCCTTTAAGTCAGATTTCCTAAAAGCTAAAGAATGCCTCAATCGGACACCTATAACTTAAGATATGATCGAAAATCATCATTTTTTTCTATTCGGTGAGTTTTGTTCTATTATTTTGAGTTCATATGACTTATTTAACTGTTCAAAACTAGTATTGATGAACGAGTCCGATCAAAATCGTGTTTTGATCTATTTTCTAAATGTTGAGTTTTTCGGTCTATTGATCATGTTAGTAATCTAGAGAGTTGGCATCAACTGTGAATGTGAGGTTTGAATGGATCAGAAGAGGTATTGATTGAAACTAGTTAGTTCCATGGGGATTCGGGTATCCCGATCATGGTCGAGCCTTTACATCCTGTGTAAAAGGGACTGTTAATTATGGACTGTGGTATTAGGACTTGTTTAAAGTATTTTTAGAGTATCAAATCATACTACTAATCACCTCACATGTCACTACCCGACATCCGTAAACCCAACTGAGGGGTAAAATAGTCACTTCAACCTAAGGAAATTCACAAAGGTTTATTAGTCTGCAATCTTTGTGACTTCTGCACACATAAAAATTTAAGGGTAATTTGCACTAACACCCCCTCGGGTTTCGGTTAAACCCACTTTTCGGTTGACTATCCAAATATTTGCACTAACACCCCTTGAGCATTGGTTCCTTTTGCAATGACACCCCCTGGGCTAATAAAATGACCAAAATACCCTTGATAAAATTCAAAAATATTATATAAAATGTGAAATGACCTTTATGCCCCAACCCCAAATATATACAATTTCGAAAAACATATATATATATTCAAAAAAATATATAAAATTCCAAAACAAATATTTAAATTCTGAAAAAATATATATAAAATTAGAAGAAAAAAAATATAAATTTTCAAAAACATATATAAATTTCAAAAAATATATATAAAATTCAAAAAAATATATAAAATTTGAAATATATATATAATTCGAAAATATATATAACTTTTGAAAAATATTTTAATTCGAATATATATATATTTCAAAAATATATATAAAATTCAAAAAATATATATTTTCAAAAACAAAATTCAAAAAATTATATAATTTCGAAAAACATATATAAATTTGAAATATATATATAATTAGAAAATATATATAACTTTTGAAAAATATTTTAATTCGAATATATATATATTTAAAAAATATATATAAAATTCAAAAAATATATATTTTCAAAAACAAAATTCAAAAATTTATATAATTTCGAAAAACATATATAAATTTCAAAATATATATATAAAATTAAAAAAAGATAAAAAAAAATTGAAATATATATATAATTCAAAATATATATATATTCAAAAATAAAATTCAAAAAATTATA
The DNA here is from genome assembly GCA_963922005.1 of Cornus suecica. NCBI lineage: Eukaryota > Viridiplantae > Streptophyta > Magnoliopsida > Cornales > Cornaceae > Cornus > Cornus suecica. Next base: position 30,911,298 of record OY998248.1, read on the forward strand.
TAATTTCGAAAAACATATATAAATTTCAAAAAATATATATAAAATTCAAAACAATATATAAAATTTGAAATATATATATAATTCAAAAATATATATATATAAAATTCGAATATATATATATATATATATATATAAATTTTGAAATATATATATATTTCAAAAAATATATATAAATTCGAATTTATATATATATTTCGAATTTTATATATTGTTTTTGATTTTTTTTTTAATTTTATATATATTTCGAATTTATATATAAAAAATGGGTAATCTCAAAAAATTCGTGGACAATTCATCTATGACAAACCGAGTTGTTGGGTAAAAATTCAAAAAATATATATATTTTGGAAATTTTTGGAATTTGTTTTGGACAATTCGTGGACAATTTTGGAAAAAATATATATATTTTGGAAAAATATATCTAAAAGAAGGCCACTAATTGATGTTGGTGGTAAGTAGTTTGATTCACTTCATTAGAAAGATATGACATTTTACCAATATATATATATTTTTCTAAAATTATATAATTTTTTGAATTTTGTTTTTGAAAATATATATTTTGAATTTTATATATATTTTTTGAAATATATATATATATATATTCGAATTTATATATTTTTCAAATTATATATATATATTTGAATTATATTTATATATATTTTCGAATTATATATATATATATTTCAATTTTTTTATATTTTTTTGAAATTTATATATGTTTTTCGAAATTTATATATGTTTTTCAAATTTATATAATTTTTTAATTTTGGTTTTGAAAATATATATTTTTTGAATTTTATATATTTTTTTGAAATATATATATATTCGAATTAAAATATTTTTCAAAATTTATATATATTTTGGAATTATATATATATTTCAAATTTTATATATATTTTTAATTTTATATATATGTTTTGAATTTTATATATGTTTTTCGAAATATATATATATTTTTTCTAATTTTATATATTTTTTTGAAAATTTAAATATTTGTTTTTGAATTTTATATTTTTTTTTGAATTTATATATATGTTTTTCGATATTGTATATATTTGGGGTTGGGGCATAAAGGTCATTTCACATTTCATATAATATTTTTGAAATTTATCAAGGGTATTTTGGTCATTTTATTGGCCCAGGGGGTGTCATTGCAAAAGGAATCAATGCTCAGGGGGTGTTAGTGCAAAAATTTGGAAAGTCAACCGGAAAGTGGGTTTGACCGAAACCTGAGGGGGTGTTAGTGCAAATTATCCAAAATTTAAACACCCCATGATTACTATGGGTAAAATTATCATTTTAGGGGTAAAATGCAATTTATCCTAAAATAATCACCTTTTGTGTATTAATGCATGGCTGAGCACTTCGGGTCATAAGAGGGCGCGATCTATGACATCGATTATTTTAGGCTACTGTCCTCGTTTGCTACAACAGAGGTGCCGGAGAGTTCCACATAGGGACGCGACATCCTATTGCCACATGGTCGCCCTATACCTATGCCCCACCCTAGACCTACGCCCAAGCATAGGTCAGGGGTGTAGGTCCCACCTTGTGGCCACGCGATCCTTTTATGTGCAGAAGTTGTTTCAGAATTTTCCACACAGTGGTCACATGCTCCTCTAGTTCTCTTTTCGCTTTTTTCGGTGTACCTCGTCAAATCACACAATTCAACTTTGAAAAGTTAGTTATATGCATTTAAAGGCTAAAATAAAATGTGCTTATATTTCATATAAGGGAAAAAGATTATATATGATCTCTAGTGTCCAATGACCATTAAATATATACAACTCGGACTACCGAGATTGAGGGGATAACGCTTCTTCTACTTCTCAACGAATCAAATAACCACGAAGCCTCCTGATTCAATCAAGGTGGTGTGATGATTTTTAAGCAACTAAATCATCCAATTGTGCATAATGATCTTCGATGTCCATAAGAGCCTAACAACGGTGAATGAATGATGTACAAACACCGATTCAACTTATAGGACGATTCGAGTGAAATATGTCCGCTTAGAAAGAAAAGGATAAAACAATTCAAGTTTGCCAATCTCAGGGCTTGGATACCCTAGATCCATTGGATCCGAAGATCCAAAACGAGTTGATCCGAAGATCCAGAACAAGATGATTTGAAGATCCAAGACGAGTTGATCTTTGAGGTCGAACAAAAAGTGTGGTTGTTCAATTCAAGACTTAAATTGTTTTCCGGTAAGCCTGAAAATACCCAAAATTGAATGTTTGAATTTCAGAAAAAATAGGATTTGGTTTTAGGGTTTGAATGAATATGAAACTGTAATGAAAAAAAAACTAGGGTTTGATTGATGTGTATGTGTGTAAGAAAATCGATACATTCAACGTAAAAAAAATATCGATGTATTCAAGGGTTAGGTTTTCGGATCCATGAAACTGCTCACTAGGCAATTATCTAAAACATTTTATTGCATCTTGTGCTTCTAAGGTCCTACGCTTGGCCCTTACGCTTAAGTGTAGGGGGGGGGGGGGGGGGTTTGCTACGCTTAAGCGTAGCTCCTTTATGGGCCAAAAACTCTAATCGTAGGTCGAGCGTAGTTTTATCATATATATATACATACATACATATAGTATAGTATAGTATTAGTAGTTGTAGAGAGAGTACAACACATAAGAGGTTTGAGTATTCTCCAATTTGTAATGCTGTTATTTAAGAAGGAATGTCGTTGTATCCTAGTTTTCAACAAACTCAAGAGAAGCAACAGTCTAGGTTCGGCCCAAGCCTGGGGTTCCATCTCAGGCTCTGAGATCTGAAGCTGAGCAAAAAGTATCGTGGGTTTAAGACGGTCGTTTTGGTGCATTCACGGAGAAAAGTGGTTTTCCATAAAATACCTACGTTTTTTCCTATGTTTTCTGTTTCGAATTTTATAGATTTGTTTCAAATTTTTGTACAAACAAAAGTAATTTGATCGATCACAGAGTAAACCGAACTATCGGGGTGATTACCGATCGTTCAGAGAATATTGCGAACGATCGTAAAACTTACCAAACGATCGCTGAAGTAAGTGCTCGGGGTAATTGAAGGCCATTTCTCTCATTGGAGGTTAGTGGAATTGTGGAAATTGGACTTGAACTTAAATGTGTTATTAGTTCCCTTTGGTTTGTGTTTTACAAAAATTAAAACATGTTAGGGGAGTTGAGTTAAGGTTACGGGCTTAATAATTCTTTAGGCCCATGATCAAATACATGTATATAGCTTTTACATTTGTATATAGAGTTTGCTTCTAAAAAGTTGGCTGGTGGTGGTGGGGGTTAGGGTTTGGAGGTTGAAGATGGAGGTTAGGGTTTGGAGGTTGAGAACAAATAGTGCCGAAAACAAAAAAACACCATTTTGGTGTTGATTCGGTTCGTTTCTCCATTTCCTTCGGTTCCATGAACACCCCTATTCATAGTTTCATAGTTTATGGTTCAATTTGTATGAGGTGTAATGAAACAGACCCTCATGGTAGAAGTTTAGACTTTGCAGGGATATGTAAGTTTGGCAGATGGAGTTTGTGCGAAATTTTTGGTCTTGGGTTGAAAATATTTGCCCAACCCATGTTTGGTATTTCTGTTTGGGTCGGCGTTGTCCGATGCCATTTTCAAAAATTCATATATCTCGCGTCGTGGCCTTGAATTCGCTTCCGTTTGTTTTTATGGTTTAGGAGAGTGTGGACTATTTTGGTATGCTTTTTAGTATTATTGTCGTTAAGAGCCTCATAATGCTGAAGGAATGATGTACAAAAACTGATTTTGTGAGTAAATCTTGTTGTGCCATCGACATTAAATAATGGTCTCGGTCTAAAACTTACTTAAGAGTTTAGCCGAGTGTATTAAATTAGGATTTTATTAGCTATTCAGATGTCGATTTTGCAGGATGTAAGGTGGATCGAAAAAGCACAAGCGGTTAGATAGAAAAAAAAGGGCATGTTCGGAAAGTGTGGACTATTTTGGTACGTTTTTTTATATTGTTTTTCATTAAGTGCCCCCTATTTCCTATTCCTTCCATACCAACAATCGCAACAATCAAAACTCTCTCTCCAAAATAAGGGTCATGGTCTAACAAAACCATCCAAGTTACTTTACCATTTTCAAATTGCAACCCCATAGATCTTTGAATTGAAATGAATTGATGACCTAATCTAAGGGGAAAATCAATAATAAGTACCTTGTTGGGCGATTGGATTTGACCCATCATGGGTTCGCAGGAAAGAACTTGGGTGGAGAAGTCATCTGCATCGGCAATTATGTATGTGATCTGGATCTGGTGGTCCATGGGGGCTCTGAGTCTATAGAGCTCATTGGAGACACCCAAAGCAACACTCATCTCGATAGGGTTTCAGAGAGATGGTGAGAGCCACAAACAGGTCAACCGGAGAAGGTGTTACAGTGCAAGGAAGATGAAGATTACCCAATTTCTTCCATCCTTGTATAGATGTGTATGTATGTGTTTGTATGTGTGTGATAGAGAAGGGGGAGGTTACAGACGAGAGAGAGAGCGCTGGATTTGGGGATCTAGGTTAGGTAACGTGTATTTATGGCAGAAGAGATGGAGGGTGGAGATTGGTTATGGAGAAACCCTAAAAATCTCTCAATCCTAAATTAGTTGGACGGTGGGAGATTGTTTAAGTAAAAATCCTAAAATCTCTTTACCCTTAGATTAGATACATGTTTTAATTTGGCCTTAATTTTTTTATATTTTAAATATTTACATATTAAAACTTAAATTAATGTTATTGAATTTTCCCCTAAAAGGTATAATACTAAATATTTTTTACAATAAAAATGTCATAAAATTTGTTAATACTTTATTATTTATATTTAATAATTCTTAAAACAATATATCTTTATTTAATTATGTTGTTAAAGATAATGTATATGTGTAATTTGCTCACCAAATTTTAAAAAAATTATTGATTTCGATAACCGATTCATATTGACCCGATTCTGTTATATCGTAACCGCGACCGATACTACAATAATATCGCGATTGCGAACCTTGGTCGTACGAGTCCCCAAATATTACTTTGAATTTTTAACTTCTAATTGAACTTTGTTACTACATTTTATTGTATTTCTGGCATATTAAAATTTACCTTTTTATCTCTCTTTTTTAAAAAGGTTTTTATATCTCTTTTTTATGTCTATTGAGGAAAATATTTTTTACTTTAATTATGTTATTAATTCTATACAAGAAGAGTAATTTAAAAAGGTTAAAAACGATGTTATAATGATATTTGAAACTATACAAATATTAAAATTACAAACCAACTATTAAATCCTATGAAACATGAACACTTATTTTGAGAATCTCGTATATATATAAATTTCTATATTTGTATATATTTTTCTTTTATGTATAGCAACAAATATACAAAATTAATTAAATCATGTTTTTATGATACAAATGGGTAAAATGATAATGACAATATAAATTGAGATGAATAAAGGGATTACAACCGGATATCTGTATCGTCCCTGTATTTAGGAGTTTGATAAAAGAAATTGAACCTATAATGCATTATGGGGCGTGGTGGGGCGGTCCTTTAACAAAACTCGCCCCGTTTTCATTAACTTTAAATTATTATTTTTTTAGAAAGACTTTAACTTTTTTCCTACATACATATATATATACAAAAATAAAAAAATCTAAATATTTATTAGTTATTACTCATTCTTTTTTCATGGGACTCGACATCTCAAAGTAAGGAAAAACAAGTAGCCTAATATATACAAGGAAAAAAAGAGAAATAGAGAATGAATTCGATTGTTGGATGATTAAAAAGAAGTTTACAAGTTAATTTTTTTTATATGTATTTAAAGTCCTATTATATTTTGAATTTTTTGTGCACTAAAACTCTTCTGTCGACGATGAAGATGACACCGAGGGCGGGCACGGGTGTAGTTAATTGTTAATGAGATGGATATGGTTTATGAAAAAGTAATTCGTGATAAACCTGTGAAAGGTATAATATTTTTAAAAATAAAACGAGATGGGTTTGAATTTAGGCACGTGACTTTCTCCTTACCTGAGTACCCCATAACATCAGGAGACCCGGTCCGATTCAGACACTACAAACCCTAAAGACTTGAGTACCCAATTTAGACATTACAAACTAAAAAACTTAAGATTTTAGGTGGGGCTAATGTCCAATTCATTTATATCCAACACATTTCTCATCCGGATTCGATACGGGACGAGATTCGTTGTGATAGGCTAAAAAAATTGTCATTTTTCGAAGGTTTCCTTTAGAAAACCTTGGGATATTCATTTTTAAAGTCTAATAAAAAAGGTTTATTAAGACTTTCTCTCATTCTTTCTCTATTGAATTAATGTAAAATGATGTGGAATATTGAATATATGTCTGATTTAGTATGGAAAGTCTTGAATTTCATCACCTTGGATCTTCACAAATTAATGCAAGGTAGTATGTATTGTACATTTGTGTATGTAAATGAAGTATGTGTTGGTAATTACTATAATAATAAACTACCTAAATTTGCAGCTAAATATACGAGCTTTCAAAAGTATTAGGTTTTTTTTAGTTAAGTCCTATAATTTTGTATGCATTTTGACATTAGTTCATTTTTTAAATTTATTAGAGATCGGTCATATTGGTCTTATTTTATATTGGATAAATTATATTTTCACTTCCTCTTGTTAATGTAAATTATATTTTCACCCCCTCTTATTTTTTTAATTACACTCTCATCCCCTTAACCAAATTTTGAGATGTGAAATGACTAAAGTACCCCTAAATATGTGTGAGGACCTATTTACCCATCCATAAAAATGTAAAAAGACTAACCTACCCTCCTTTTATATGCATATATTTTGAAATATATATATATATTTCAAAATATATATTTTTTCTCGAAAAAAAGAAAAAAATGTATTTTTCCCAAAATATTTTTTTTCGAGAAAAAATATATATATTTTTCCCAAATATATATATTTTGAAATTTTGGTTAAGGGGTGAAAGTGTAATTAACAAAACAAGAGGGGATGAAAGTATAATTTACATTAACAAAAGGAAATGAAAGTGCAATTTACTCAACATAAAATAAGACTATGACTAATCTCTAATAAGTTTTTAAAAAGGGGCTAATGTCAAAATGCATACAAAATTTTAGGACTTAACTAAAAAAAGACCCAAAGTATTATCGGTAGTTCCAATTTAAATTAGGGCTATTATCAGAAAATCCTCTTATGGTTTCAAAAATGTTCAAAAAACCCCTTGTGGTTTCAAAAAACCCCCTATGATTTCCAAATTGTTCAAAAAACCCATGTGATTCAAAAAACCCCCCTATAGTTTCAAATTTAATCAAATACCACCTCTATCATCTATAAGATTACGAAAATACCCTTCCATTTATTCCAATTAAATTCTAATTCCTTCCATTTATCACAAACCCACTTTCTCTTACCTATTTACTCCAAAACTCTAATTTCTTCCATTTATCACAAACCCACTTTCAATATAAATCACAATTTTAACTTAATTCAACTCTAATTTCTTCTATTTATCACAAATTCACTTTCAATTTAAATCTCAATTTCAATCCAATTAAACTATAATTCCTTCTATTTATCACAAAACCAATTTCAATTTAAATTCCAATTTCTAGCCAATTTCAATTTATAATTATATATATATAAAAATTTACGTATATATCATTGTATATATATATATTTATGTACGTATATATAATTATATATGTACTCATTTACGTGGGTTTGTGATATAAGTTTATATATAATTATAAATTAAAATTGGGTTGAAATTGGAATTTAAATTGAAAGTGGGTTTGTGATAAATGAAATGAATTAGAGTTGAATTGGGTTAAAATTGAGATTTTAATTGAAAGTGGGTTTGGGATAAATGGGGAGAATTAGAGTTTTGGAGTAAATGAGTGAGAGAAAGTGGGTAAGTGATAAATAAAATGAATTAGAATTTAATTGGAATAAATAGAAGAGTATTTTCGTAATCTTATAGAGGGCAGATGGGGATATTTGATTAAATTTGAAACTATATGGGGTTTTTGGAATCACATGGGATTTTTTGAACAATTTGAAAATTATAGGGGAGTTTATAAAACCACATGAAGTTTTTTGACCATTTTTTAAATTATAGGGGGTTTTCTGATAATAACCCTTTAAATTAATCTGCAAACTCTCCCTCAACGTTAACACATAAAAATAAATAAATAAATAAGAGGCTAATATGAAAATAAATAAATAAATATTTGGTGTGTACCGTATTGGCTTCTATGATTATAAGATAACACTGTCTTCTGGGGCATACTCCTAAAATTCTTTCAATTGAATAAAGATATGAATATAATGATGTCTGATAAGAGAAATGTTTTTTTGTCTCAACTGTCAACTATTTTTACCACCATTAATTATAATGAAAAACAAAAATTTCCTCCCAAGGCTGAAAAATTCGGAAAAATATAATGATAAATGTCACCCTGCAATCAAATTTAGCGGGTAATTCCCTTAATCATGCCCGGAGCTACTTGTTTGGTATGAAATGCCCCTACCGATTTGGAAAATATATATATATATATATATATACAAGTAAAATATTAAAATTACCCCTATACATTACAATTACCACAAACTCCCTTATAACAATTGAAGTTCTAGAGGAGTCAAAGTCCAAGGCGACACCAAACCCCACCTCTGCATTTAGCATTCCAGTGGAATTAATCTGGTGATTAGTAAGGGCTTTTCACTAGTGTGTGTATATATATATATATTCATATCTATATGTGTCACGGTGACACAACACCTTCGGCTTGCACACGTAGTGATAAATAATTCACCTACATACAGTGATGGATCTAGAAATCCGTTTTAGTGGGGGCTAAATTTTTTTTTTTTTGATTTTTGGAATATAAATGATATATATTTATTTTTTTGGATTTAAAACAAATTTTCAGTGGGGCTTAATCATAATATAATCTAAATTCTGTGGTATTTAAGGTAAAAAAAATTGAATGAAGGTTAAATACAAAATATCCAAAATTTTAAAATAAAAAAAATATATATAAAAAAATTAAGTGGGGCTTCATTAAATCCGTCTCTGCCTACATAGTCTATTATGCATGGTAAATGGAAAGGATTATTCTCGAGTTTAAGGGAAAATTTGGTGGTCAATCGAACTTATTGGGGACAAAGTGTCATTCCACTTAATGGGTTGGGTTCGATTCCCCCAATCCAAAAATATTGCATTAACCTCCAAAGATTTTGGATGCAAGAAAACAATTTAATACATCTGACAAATCACCTAATTGATCATTTCTTATTCACTACTCAGGGAAAGTGATTTATCACCATTAGTTGTACCACAAAATATATAATTACACTTTTACTCCTCAAAATATGACTTATTATAATTTCACCCCTATCTTTTGGATAATTCTAGTTTCACTCCCTCAAGTTTGGAAGTTGTAACAAATACCCCCTAGGATGAAATTCAGACGTGATCAAACCCGGTCAATATTAGGTAAAATGTCTAAAATACCTCCAGATTTATTGTTATGAACATTTTTGCTCAATCTACTACCTTATTGCTTCATTTTGCCCTAATTTGAATACATTAATTAGACAATTACGGACAAATCAGATAAAAATCCAATTTTTTACACCATAATTGAAAAATATTTTGGGGTATATATATGTTATTTCACCTTTTCAATCATTAAAATTAGGCTTTGATGACCTAGAGGAGGTGAAACTGTAATTATCCAAAGAATATGGGGTGAAACTGTAATAAATCATATCTTAAGAGGGTGAAAGTATAATTATCCAAAGAATGTGAAATGAAACTATAATAAATTATATCTTGAGAGGGTAAAAGTGTAATTTACCCAAATATATATATACTCATATCTTGAGGGGCTGAAACTCTAATATGTATATATAAGAGAAAGTGATTTATCACACCATTTGTTGCTCCACAATATGGTTCGCCCAACCAGCTAGTTCGTAACTGAATTGATCGGATCGTAACAGTATTGGGCTGAACCGAAACCTGTTCAACTCGATATATCAAGAGGAAGCCGGTTCACATCCATGAACCGGCCGATATTCCATGAACCGGCTCATGATAAATAAATAAAAAATTGAATGTGAGAGAACATAGTCTAACGTGATTTTAGTGATAAAAAAATTAGTACTGCAACTTGCAATGTGAGAGAACATAGTCTAACGTAATTTTAATGATGAAAAATTAGTACAGTTCGATTGTATTTATTTGCTTTATCTATATATCTATATATAGATATATATGAATACATGCACATTAGCTCTAGTTTTTTTCATCATCACTCTGATCAGTACTCTTTTGATTAGATAGTTGACCTAAAATTATGGATGTACTGAAGTTTGAAGATATGTCAATGAAAATAATAAAGCACAAAAAACTATAACTAAAAAAGACCATGAATCATTGACAAAAGGTGAACTATGTATTTATTCTAATTATTTTAAAAATAAATTATATTTTTTATTATTTAAATATTTATTTGTTTAAAATTAATATTATGAATAGTCTCATAAGAAGATTGATGACACATTCAAGTTCATTAATAATTTATTTTGGATACTAAATATCTTTAAAAAATATATAAAATTTATTTAAAATTATCAAAAAATTATCAAAGTTTATCTATGTTGTCAAAAGTACCATATCAGTTCATTTTTACCACCATGTGCGAGTTTTTAAAAAATTCACATTTGCGATAATCGAAACCATTACGAAATCCCGATACCGACCCGATTCCGTTACACCGAAACCGTTACAGCAACCGAAACCATTTTTGCAAATCATGACCACAACATAAATATAGACCACAACATAAATATAGATGTATATAGTATTTTTACCATTGCTGCTATAATACAAGAGACTGTTTTCTTACTGTAATGCACCAAAACAGAAGACAAATTAAAGCAGGTGATAATGAAAAGTACAAGTAACAAGAAGTGAATAAAATACTAGTGCAGATGCTCTGTTGCTGATGGGGCTCAAGAAAACATTTTTATATAGCTTCGCAGATTATTTTACTGATACAGCTTAGGTAGGTTCTGCAAAATCCATGATATGAATTTAAGAACATGTCCACCCACAAGAATATTAATTCCTTACAAGTATATTAAATTAATATTCAATCTAAATTTGTGTCTCACATATCATTAGGAACCATAATACAAATAATAAAAGAAAAAGTGCTCAATAACTCTTACTTATTTCTTAAGAGTGTAACAAGCTTCACAAATCCCATATGAAAACAAGAATTCCACCACACCTCTCTACAAATTAATTTCCAATTGCTACTACAAGTACACTTGTAGATATCATTTTATTAAATAATGACCATCCACAAGTTTTCTAAATACTGAAATCTTACTACCTCAACCATAAACACAGATTTCTCAATTTCAAGCCATCTTCATCTACACATCATCGATCCGATATATTACCAGATTTCTCAATTTTAGCCCCTCATCACCATCTCTATTCGCACACAAAGCTTATATTATTTTCATCACTTTCTTTCCTTTTGTCACCCACCAACAAATTCATCCAACACAAAGCCTACATTCCACCAGCAAATTTCTCAATTTTCATCCATTACTCTCATTCCGACCGCCATTAAGTTTCTCCAGTTTCATCCACTTTTCTCCCTTCTGTCATCAACCTCCAATCCCACCAACAAAGCCTGCATCCTTTTCATCATTTTCTTTCCTTTCAATTTTCATCAATTCCTCTCATTCTGCCTGAGAACATATTTCCTTTTTCATCCATTTCTCTCCTTCTGACACACACAATCTAATTTTTATATATCTGGATAATGAATATTCCACACATCATCCAAGACAATTAAAATTATTTCCTATTCCTTCCATACCAACAATCGAAACCATCAAAACATTCTCTCCAAAATCAAGTCCATTTTCTAGCAAAACCCTCAAACTTATATTACCATTTTCAAATTGCAACCCCATACATCTTTGAATTGTAGTGAATCGATGATCTAATTCAAGGTAAAAAGCAATAAAGAATACCTTGTTGGGCGATTGGATCTGACCCATCATGGCTTCACGGGAAAGAACTTGGGTGGACAAGTAATCTGCATCGGCAACTATGTATGTGATCAGGATCTGGTGGTCTTTGGGGGCTCTGAGTCTGTGGAGCTCATTCGAGACGCCCAAAGCCACGCTCATCTCGCTAGGGTTTCAGAGAGACGAGTCAAGTGGATGTTTTCACAATCTCAATCCACATCTTGTTATATATAATCCAAAATAAAGTTGTTGAATGTTTAAATTGACATTTGTTACTATGGTTATCCCTCTTTTTATTTTATTTTTTAAATTGAATATCTACTTTAATTATTGCTTTAACTCAGTATAAGAAAGGTAATTAAATAAATAAAAACTATGGGTGCGTTTGGAAAGCCTGTTTTTTGTATTTGTTTTATGTCTTCAAATATAAAAACTGTTTTTGTATTTGTCTTTATTTTTTTTCAGGAAAAAACTGAAAACAAAAAAGCGTTTGGATGAAGGTGTTTTCACCACTTTTATTTGGTGAAAATTGTATTTTATGGATTTGGTGTTTTCACTGTTTTTACTACCTAAACAGTGAAAAATTTGTATTTTATGGATTTGGTGTTTTCACTGTTTTTACCACCTAAACAGTGAAAAAACTCAAAAAACAACTAAAAGTTGTATTTGGTGTTTTCACCACTTTTACACACTATTCACAGAAAACAATTTTCTTGGGGAAAAAACAGTGAACAGTAAACGCGTTTACCAAACGTGTTTTTTTTTTAGTCTTGTGAACAGTAAAAAAACAAAAACAAAAAACAGGGTATCCAAACGGACCCTATGTTATATTGATATTCGAAACTTGAAAATAAGATTATCACGATTTACGCTCCATGAAGCATAAACACTTCGGGCGTGTTTGGTTTGCGGTTTGGTTTTGATTTTTTTGGTTTGATTTTATATTTTTGAGATCAAATCATGTTTGGGAAGGTTGATCTCTCAAAAATGAAACCAAACCACCAAGACAAAAACCCTCCAAAAACAAGATTTTTGAAACCAACAAAAAGTTAATTTTTGATGGTTTTATTTCACTTCCACCACCACCAGAAGCCACCACCGCCGCCGCCGCCCCACCCCCCGCGGCCAGGGACGGAGCTAGAATTTTTTTTAATTAGGGACAATCCATAACATTATGGGCAATAAGCTTAAAATTTTCAAAATTAAATGGTGGCAAATCTCATTTTTTGCCTATATTTTCTTCAAGATACTTAAATTACAATTAAAAATAAACAAAAAAAATAATAATTTGATTGGGGGCATTTGCCCCCATTGGGGGCTATGTGCCTCAGTGTCTGCCCGCTGCACCACGACCACCACCACACACGGCACCACCACGACCACGACGACGAGCATCACCACCACCGACGCCACATTAATTTTAATATGATGGTAATATGTGTGTGTATATATACAATTTAATTGAATATATATATTTAATAAAATTTGAAAGCAGACCAAACCACTTACCAAACAAATTTTCAAATCAGTGACCAGACCAAACGAGACCAAATCGTTTTCCAAACATGCCTTTTGTCTCGAATTTTATATGGTTGATGCACACTCATGCACATATTGTATTCCTGGAATGACCTAAACATGTGTGGAACGCTGGTAAAAATTTGTTGAAATCTAAATATGTTAAGTATGTTGAAATCTAAAATATGTCGGGACACAGAACACGTTTTGGACAGTTTGAGTTCGAAGATAAGGATACATTTCAAAACAAATATTTTGATACAAAAATAGAATTTAATCCAATTTTGGATGCAATGAAAATGTTATCCGAGCTCGAAAAAAAATGGGGTAGGCTCAAATTAGGTTCGACTAACCCAAGTTGTACCATTTCTTAAGGGCACTTTATCATTTTGTTGTAATTATACAAATACTAGGATATATTACATCAATCTTTCTTGAAATTTAAACAAATCACACGCAAACAGAGCGCATTGCATTTATTGCTTTAACCTTGAAGTTTAATGGTGTGTTTAACAAAGTCCCCTCTGTATTAACAATTTGAAGTTACCCTACCTCGCATGAAATGAAAAGACAATAATAAATATCACCATCTCATATTTTTTAGTAGGAAAATGATACTTGTACCGAATTTCTCACACCGAATTGCTAAGCAGACGCTACGTGATTCTACGTGGCTATCGTATTAAAATAAATATATATATATATATATACACACAAAAAAGTCAAAGGAATGAAAGTCAAACTTCAGTGTGTGATACAGTGATATGCTCGAATATAAGAAAATGTCACTTTTAATTTACCCTAAATATTAAGTTTGGGATTAAATTATTTGAAAGAGATTTACCCTAAATATTGTTGTCTCTAATTCTTGTCGAGATCGCGGGCGTGCCAAATTCGTTGAAGAATCGATTGGAATGAAGGACAACTAGTATCCTATTTGGTTAGGGATCAGGCGATTGAACGAGAGAAAGATACCAAACTCTCAGTCAGGTTCTTTTTCCTTAATGAAAATGACTTTTGTGTTGAAATTGCTAAACTAGATTGAATGAAACGTGCAGTACGTGAAAGTACAGTGCAAGGAAAGTAAGTGCAAGAAAAGTAAAGGAATTAAAAGTGTAGTATTGTATTAAAATTGACTGGAATTGAAAACACAGATAAAGTAGAGTTTGTTTGTGCTGCTTGAGGAGTTGTAAAGCTGTCCTAATCCAACTACTTATACTCTGAATACAAGTACGTGATTTTGAAATCTATTCTAAAACATGCCAAGTTTCCTTTTTGATAGGTGCTCAATATTGGTCATTTTTCGCCCATATCTTGCGTTTGTTATGTTTTTACATTCCGTTACTTGGTATTTTTACCTCGTTTGTGTGTGTAAGCATGTTTCAGGAGCTTAATGAAGAAACATAGCTAATCTCGATGAATTAACTGAGTTCGTGTTCGTTTCTATCTCGAGAAAATAATCAAGAAGTGTGTCAGAGCAAATAAGAGCTACCGGAGAGCGAAATAGTCATTTATCGACATTGTTATCTCACCGAAGGGCAAAAATGTCATTTCCATACATTATTACATCAACCAAAAGCATCGGGAGTCAAAGGCGACCAGTCTAGCTCAAATATGAAAAAATAGGTTTTTACAGCAAAAATGCATGTTACCCTACGTCGTCAGAGGCAGACTGGACCTTGCAGAAGGGTAAAACCTAAAGTGTCATTAATGTGTCATTTTTAACCACATATTTTGGACACACCTGACGCCTATCAAGTTTTTGGCCCCGTTGCCGGAGACTTGACATTGTTCAATAGCTTTAGTAGTTTATTTGTATTGCGTTATTGTAGATTAAAGCTAAATTTGAATTTTTTAATTTTTTTTGTGATTTTCAAGTACAATTGAAGAGCGTGAAAGGAAAATACAAAGCTGCTGAAGTTGTGTCTGGACCCTTTGTGAGTTTAAAATTTTGTTTTGTTTTTGCATTTAATTTTTAGCTTTGCTTTTTGTTCATAGTTTAGATAATTTTAGAAGTAGTTTAGTTAATTTGCTTTATTTCAGAAAAAAAATCGAAAAAAGGGGTTTTTAGTGTATGTCCGATAGATCGACCCGTTCAAATTCAAATTTTGCGTTAGTTGTATACAACCCGAAGATCGAAAGAACTCTAGGGCGTTTATGAAAATCTATTGAAGAACGTCGTCAGATAGAAGAAGTCGAGATAGGTGACGAGACGGTCAATCAGCGGAGGGGACCAAATACCTCATTGAAGGGATTCTACGCACCGGACGCGTATGAATCGTATGCTGAATTTCCAGAAGAGGGAAGTGCAAAGCATTTCGAGATCAAGACGAGTGTGATCAACATGCTCCCAAAGTTCTATGGTCTCAGGATAGAAGATCCGTACCAGCATGTCAATGAATTCTTAGAGGTAACATCAACTGTTATGTATGATGGTTTGACTAAGGTAACATCAACTGTTATGTATGATGGTTTGACTAAAAATGATTTAAGAGTGCGTCTGTTCCCATGGTCCTTAAAAGACAAAGAAAAAAGATGGTATATTAAATTGACCAAAGCAACTAAACTTGATTGGGAAACACTTAATCAAGAATTCTTAGAAAAACATTTTCCCATAGGAAAGACTTTAGAAGCACAAGATGCAATTAAGCAATTCAGACAGTTGCCAAGAGAGCAATTTCATGATGCGTGGGAGAGGTATAATGAGATTTTGTATAGATGTCCCCACCATAGGTTTTCTGATCAAGATGTTGCTAGAAATTTTTACATGGGTCTAGGTGAAAAGCATAAAAATTTGATAAATGCCTCTACACAGGGTTAGTTTACCTTGAAACCCACAAAAGAGCTTTTAGAGATGTTTGATAATATCAGTGAAAATGCCCTTCAGTATGAATCTGATATGAGGTCTAGAGATGGTCAGGATAGGCGATCTGAAAAAGCATTTGAGGTTAATCATGATATGAAAAATCCACTGGCATTGATAGAGGAGACGTTAGAGTGATTTGAAAAACTTCTTACCTAAAGAAGTCATTCTTCTAAAAGAAAAGTGTATGAGGTTGAACCAGATTATTCTCAAAATGAGTGTGAGGATGTAATAGCCGCTGAGGTCAATGCAACATGGAATTACTCAAATAATACCCTGTTCTCCAACTCATACTCTCCAAATAATAGAAATCATCCATTCATGTCCTATAAGTCCACAAATGTGGAGAATCCTCCAGAAAAAGTTCAACAAGGACAATTCTCCAACTCTCAATCCAATTTTCAACCAAGACAATAATTTACCTCACAACCAAGGTTCCAACAGAGCCAACAATCATTCTAATCTCAACCGACTATATTGGCTCGCAATTTTCAATCAAATTTCAAACCCAGACAACCACCTAATAATTCTCTGGCTCTTCAGCCATTCAATAACAACTAGGCTATCCAACCATACCAATATCAACTCCAGCCTCAAAGAAGTCAAGCTCCTCCACCCGATTTCCAAAATAACAGGATATAGCAGACCTTGGTGGACCTCCAAAATCAGATAGGTGTTCATACTCAAGCACTGGCCTAAATCACCATGTAGTTGGACAAATGGAAAATTAGAGAAATACTAGAGAGCTAGGTCAGTTACCTAGTTAGCCTATCGCTAACCCAAAGATTCAGCAAGTGCAAGAGCTTGGATCATTTACCAATGATAATCTCGAGTCTGTTCAAGCATTTACGACTATGAGAAGTGGAAGGGTAGTGAAGAGCAGAGTGGAGGAAGAACATGAGGAAAGGCTGCGTAGAAAAAAAGAAGCTGAACAAGCTCAAAGGAAGGAAGCAAAAAAAGTACAACAGAAAGAGGTTGAGAGTAGAGAGGCTGAAGTTCAGATAGATAAACTGCCAGTAGATAAGAGTGTCGACGAGACATTTCTTGATGAGTCAGACAGGGCGAACTACGAGGAGACATCGCCATTTTCTCAACGTCTTAGAGAACCGGCTAAGTATGGGAAGATGAAAGAATCTGATATGTTGGATACGTTCCGGCAAGTCAAGATTAATCTGCCACTCTTAGACGTGACTACCCAAATCCCACCATATGCTAAATTTTTCAAGGATCGCTGTACGCAGAAGAGGAAAATCAAAGCGAAGAATCCAAAGAAAATACTCTTGACTGAGCAAGTGAGTTCACTGTTGTTAAGCAATACTCCAGCAAAGAGGAAAGATCTAGGTGCCCCCACTATTTCTTGTGTTATCGGTGACCAGGAATTTGGTAGAACCCTTCTTGATCTAGGTGCGAGTATTAACTTGCTTCCTTATTCAGTCTATAAACAGCTAGGGTTGGGAGAACTCAGTCTCACAGAGGTTGTACTACAGTTTGCCGATCGATCTGTCAAGCAGGTGAAAGAAATTTTGGAAGATGTCATAGTTCAAGTGGACAAGTTTTACTTTCCAGTCGATTTTGTAATCCTGGAGACGGAACTTGTCTCGGACTCGAAACAATACATCCTAGTGATCTTAGGTAGACCATTATTGGCCACTACAAATACATGCATTAATTGCTAAACCGGAGCCATGGATATGACCTTTGGAAACATGAAAGTCAGGATGAATGTGTTTGAGGGAAACCACCAATTGCCTGAGTCTATGGACTGTTTCCAAATTAATGAGTGTGATGAGCTGGATGACATTATACATGATTTTGCGACTCAAATTCTGGAAAAAGACGAGCTTGAAGAATTTATGGCAAATGAAGTACCAAATGAAAAAATCAAAGATTGGGATGCGCATATGGAATGGTAGAACAAAGAGTTGGATAGAATTGAGACTGCATTATACACGCAACCTTGGAAGCAATAGCCAGTGAAACCACTCCCGATAGTCTCAAGTACTCCCCCAGTTCCATCACTTACGACTCCGCCTGTTCTAGAACTTAGAGTTGCTAGAAAAGCTGAAGTATGTTTTCTTGGGATCCGATGAAACTCTTCCTGTAATTATTTCATCAAAGTTGACAACATAACAAGAATCGAGTCTGATTGAGGTATTGACCAAGAATAAAGAAGTGATTGGGGTGGAGTGTTGCTGATTTGAAAGGTAGTGATCCATCAATTTGCATGCATCGGATTTATTTGGAAGATGAGGCAAAACCGTCAAGGGAGATGCAGCGGAGATTGAATCCGAACATGATGGAGGTGGTAAGAAAATAAGTAGTGAAGTTGCTGGATGCAGGAATCATCTACCCGATTTATGATAATAAGTGGGTAAGCCCAACTCAAGTGGTCCCGAAGAAGTCAGGAATCATAGTGGTGCCCAATGAAAATGGTGAGCTAATTCCTTAACGCACGACTACGGGGTGGCGTGTGTGTATAGACTACAGAAAGCTCAACTCTAACACCAAGAAGGATCATTTTTCATTGTCATTCATCGATCAAATCCTAGAAAGATTAGTCAGACAGAGCTACTACTGCTTTTTCGATGGATATTCGGGCTATAATCAAGTGGCAATTGATCATGCGGATCAGGATAAAACCACTTTTACTTGTCCATATGGCACATTCGCGTACAGACGAATACCTTTTGGTTTATATAATGCACCAGCTACATTCCATAGGTGTATGATGTCTATCTTCTCTGATATGGTAAAAACGTTTTTGGAAGTGTTCATGGATGACTTCTCAGTTTTTGGGGCAACCTTTGAAGACCGTTTGAAGCATTTAACACTAGTACTTGAAAGGTGTAAAGAGACCAATTTAATTCTTAGTTGGGAGAAGATCCATTTTATGGTTCAAGAGGGAATAGTACTTGGCCACATTATATCGAAGCAGGGGATTGGGGTCGATAAAGCAAAAGTCGAGCTAATTTCAAAATTACCTCCTCCCACATCTGTGAAGCAGATACACTCTTTTCTGGGCCATGTCGGGTTTTACAGAAGGTTTATCAAAGATTTTAGCAAAATCGCCCGACCATTATGCAATTTACTAGCTAAGGATGTAGTCTTTGTCTTTGACGAAGAATGTCTTTATGCCTTTGAGGAATTGCGTGCTAAACTCTCATCTGCCCTAATTATCTGTCCACCGGACTGCTCTCTACCGTTCGAGTTGATGTGTGACGCTTCATATTATGCAATTGAAGCTTTGTTGGGGTAGAGAAAAGACAAATTGCCAAATGTGATTCACTATGCTAGTAGAACTCTGAACGAAGCTCAGATGAACTACACAACTACCGAGAAGGAGTTGCTGGCAGTGGTGTTCGCCTCGAACAAATTCAGGTCATATTTATTGGGAACCAAGGTGGTCGTGTACTTAGATCATGCCGCACTAAGGCATTTGCTAACCAAGAAAGACTCCAAGCCCAGACTGATTTGATGGATTATGTTGCTACAAGAATTTTATTTGGAAATCAAAGATAAGAAGGGTACGGAGAATGTTATAGCTGATCATTTATCGAGAATTGTTATCGAGTCCACAAAGGATGATATTCCTCTTAAGGATGAGTTCTCGGATGAACATCTGTTCAGTGTGGCTGTTATGGAACAAATACCATGGTATGCAGATATTGTCAACTATAAAGCCACTGGTAGAATTCCTAATGGATGGTCTAAGCATGAGAATGGTCGTTTCTTCAGCCAAGTAAAATTTTATATCTGGGACAATCCGCGACTGTACAAATATTGCCCCGATCAGATAATTCGTAAATGTGTTCCAGAAAGTGAAGTTCAAGGCATACTGACATTCTATCATACGCTAGAGTGTGGAGGGCATTTTGGTGCTCAGAAGACAGCTCACAAAGTCTTACAGAGCGGTTTTTATTGGCCTACCATATTCAAGGATGATTTCGAGTTTTGAAAATCTTGTCTGAGATGTCAGAAGTTGGGATTCATATCTCGACGAGACATGATGCCACTAAATCCTATTTTGGTGGTTGAGTTATTTGACGTCTAGGGCATTGACTTCATGGGACTGTTTCTAAAAGTCGGCGATAAGTTGTACATATTAGTGGGAGTTGATTACGTTTCTAAATGGGTAGAGGTTGTTGCCACGTCGCATGCGAATCACATTGTGGTTGAGGAGTTTGTTAAATCCAATATATTTTCTAGATTTGGTATGCCACGAGTATTGATCAGTGACGGCGGCAGCCACTTCGACAACCAGTTTCTTCCGGCCTTGTGTAAGAAGTATGGTGTCACTCATGGAATTGGAATACCATATCACCCACATATGAGTGGTCAAGTGGAGGTTTTGAACAGAGATATCAATAACATTATTGAAAAGACAGTGGATCCTGACTTGAAGAATTGGCTGAGAAGGTTAAATGTTGCACTATGGGCATACATGACCGCTTATAAGACATCGATTAGTGTGACACTATACATATTAGTCTATCGGAAGGCGTGTTATCTCCCTATGGAACTTGAGCACAAAGCATATTGGGCGATCAGAAGATTGAATTTTGATATCAAAAGATCGGGTGCTCAGAGGAAACTCCAACTCGCTGAGCTTGATGAGTTGAGGAACAACGCATATGAGAATTCTCGAATATATAAAGCCCGAACCAAAGCATTCCACGATAGACATATCAAACAGAAAAGCTTTGAGGTCGGCCAGAAAGTGTGGTTGTTCAATTCAAGACTCAAATTGTTTCCCGGTAAGTTCCAATCAAGATGGGACAGGCCGTACAGAATTACTAAGGTTTATCCCCATGGAACGGTGGAACTTGACGACCTTGACAAAAGAAAGCGATTTGTTCTGAATGGTCAGCGTTTGAAGCATTATATCGAAGTTGAGAGGACATAGAGTGTTGTTGAGACAATTGATTTAACATAACCGGCACCGGAGCTGGATGATTTTGATTCTAAGTACTAAGAGGCGGCAATGTCGAGCCAATGATGTTAAATATTTGTACCAAGTGAGAAAGAGTAGTTTTTTATCTTAGTTTGTAGTTGTAAAATAGTAGTTTAATTCGGTTTTTGTAAATTTTAAGATCGAGTCCGAAATAGTCGTCATCATTCGGAGGGGTATTTTCATCCACGAAGCGCCAAATTTCGAAAAATAGAAGGCAATCAAGTCAATAGGTGTGCATAGGGGAGGTTCGAGTGTTCGGTAATCGAGAACGAGGCAAAAATGGCCGAAGCCAAAAATTCAGCCTTGGGACCTACGCTGAAGCGTAGGTCACGGGACTGTATAAATATAGTCCCGCGGATTTTCATTTCAAAATTCTCTTTTCTCCCCATCTTCTCCACCAAATCGACCCCCGTTCATTCCTAAAGTTGAATATCGATATTTATCATCATTCCCGAGCGGTGGATCGTCAGATTAGTGAGCGGTGTGTCTGGATTCACGTGAAAAACTCAAAAAGTCTCCGAAATCCAATTTTGGGGGATTTTCCGTTTCTCGCAATTCGATAAGTTGTGATCCATTACTTTGGTTTTGATTACTTAATATAACTATTCTAAATAGTAGTGACGAACGAGATCGATCAAAATTGTGTTTTAATCCGTTCTAAAAAAGTTGGGTTTCTGGCTTCAAATACGAGTTGAATATCAAATTTTTGAGATGTGGTATTGTTTAATTGTCGTATTAGAATACTTTAGATATAGTTTTGAGTTTGATTCGGTGTCCGGACAGTTTTCGCTAATTTTCATAACAATCTGAATTCTGTAGGCATGCCTCACATGAAAGAAGCGAGAAAGGTTGTCGCAGGCGCATCTACGTCAGGGACAGTAGTACAGAAAGACAGATCATGGTCACCGCCCCTGGAGAGTACGCGGCCTATACGCCGTAGTACCCGGGCACCGAGACTGGTGTATGTTGTACCGGATTCGTTAGATGAGGAGAAGGCTGAGAGGCCGATTGCACCGACAGAGGGCATCGAGCTAGATTTAAGATATGGTCGGATGACAGTTCTACCTGCTGCACCGAGGGCATCATCACGACCCCGAGCACAGTCTCCAGTCCCCGAGCCATCACCACCGCCACATAAGTTAGAGACATCCGATGAGCAGATTACCGAGAGTGGTGATAGTGAGGATGGGCAGGCAGAGCAGGAGGATGAGCTGGAGGACGCTGAGCGTGGGGAGGTGTTGTATCCTGAGCGGGCAATTGTTGGTGATGAGGGTGAGCTTGTTTTTTATATAAGGAAGTACTTCACGGTCTCCAAGGAGACACTGATGGCCCGAGCTTTGAAGAATGGGTTCTAATAGGAATGCATTTATGCTATTATTCCACTTAAGCGAATAGAGCCAGTTCCACAGTGGACCATAGGCGTACTGAGGGAGTGCAGATTATTGCTGATCCTAGCCCCAACTACACCACACATTTACGCTGACATGATTAGTGAGTTCTGGCTTCATATGAGGCATTACAGCAGAGGGACTCGGCTAGTGACAGTGGTAGAGGGGCGGGAGTTTGAGATTACTCCTGAGAGTATTGTTGTTGCGTGGGGTATTCCACACGAGTGCCCTGTAGAGCTAGAGAAGCGGTTCCCACCTATGTCAAACCTACTTCTGCCACTTTATGATATGGTGAGACTGCAGACTGAGGGGAAGTAGGCAGATAATAGGCGTAATGGTACCAGGAAGTCCAACTATCATCCGATGATTTGGCTTTGAGATGTGATAGTCCGAGCCAATATGTTACCACATAGCCATCAAACCATGTGCTACCCGCCATTTCCGGCGCTACACTATGCTTTTGAGTTTAGTCACTAGTATTTTATTCCACACGCCCTTTGGCAAACTTTGTTCCGGCATTATGTTCACTTGCGTCGGGAGAACAAGGTGGAGACTGCCAAGTTTCAGATGGTTCTTCCCTGCCTGGTGATGAAGTTGATGTTCGATCAGGGATTACAGATGCATGCTGAGGATAAGTATGCGCCGATGGTTGCATATGGCAAGGGAGCGTGGAACAAGGGGTGGACTAAGACGGGTCCAGCGACATATGCTCGTCGACACATATTTGGAGGAGTTTTACTGCCAGGTGCGCAGGAGGATGCTCTAGAGTAGGCTATGCCATATGAGATGCCTGAGGTGGAGGTGCCACAGGCTAAGGAGGCTGCTATCGAAGGTGATGCACCACAGGCCCCGGCTGGGGGTGCTATTATGATGACTCAGGCCCAGTACGACTAGTTGATTGGCCATATTGAGGGATTTGAGCGCTCATTTGCGGAGGAGAGGCATGCCCGACAGCGCGAGCATTGTGAGATGATGGATCGATGGGATATTATAATGCGACACATGGGAGTGACAGTTCCACCACCACAGCCACCTCTGGATGATGCTATGTAGTTATAGTTTAGTTTAGTTTATTTTATTTTGTATTTAGGATTTCTTGTTTTAGCTGTCCACAGTCGAGATCAATCGTAGAGCGGAGAGTCAGTGTTCGATCTTTTGTGACTGCTTTAATGATCATCTCTAACTGTTTGTGATATTTTGGCTTTTGTATAAAACTGACAGCTTTTGATCGCTTTTATCAATATACGTGCCTTACTGTGTCTAATACATTGAGTATGTGTAATTTTATTTTTGCACTATGAGGACATGTGTGCGTTTAAGTTTGGGGGCGCGTCGGTTGTCATAAAAGTGTATTGGTAAGCGTGTTGTATATATATATAAAATATTTCCAAAAATAAGCCCTATCCTACGCCCAAGTGTAGGGTAGTACGTGGGTGGGCCAGAAATTTTGAAAAATTTCTCCATTTTTGGGATGTTTTGGCATGTTCTGTACTTGTACTTATATTAGGACTATTTTTAAGGTAATTTTAGGGATTTTTAGGATTTAGATAGGAGTGTGTAGAAGAGTCCTAGTCCGAGCAGGAAAGTGGAGTGGAAATACAAATTGAAGATGGATAATGGTTGTTTTTATTTTCCCGTTCAAACGATGATTTCAAATCCTTATTCTCTGCAATTCTTTGCCATCCATCTATAAATACAACCCTTGAGAGTTCATAATTCATACTTTAATACTTTTTGAGAGCTTTTGAGAATAAAAGGGTAAATATGCCTATGTCTGACTTCTTTATTGATTCCGATACCGATTCTTATGCTTCTTCTATTCATAATGAGGGGGTACATGATGAGGAGAACTCTGAGTTTGATTTTGATCCCGAGGAAATTTTTGATGATGATGAGGAAAACTATGATGACATACATGAGGTTGTGAAGAAAAAAAAGCAGTATATGCGGGAGGTACGGAAAAAATGATCAGCATGCGACAAGCCAGTTAGATGGGCGGATCACACCACACTTATTCATGGAGTGCCGGTTACAGATGGAGTTGGAATTTTTTCCACATAGGATACAGAATCCATGGGTAGAACCGGGAAGAGGAATCCTGATGGCTTGAGGATTATGACACTTGGAAAAACCGGCGCATCACATAGTTTATCCTAGATTAGTTCGAAAGTTCTATGATAGGATGACCATAGTACGACAAGATGGCATAGTATCGATTCATTGCCGAATTGATGATTTTCAAAGTGATCCCGTTGTGGTGAATCCCGTGATAATTGCTCGTGCATGACAGGTGCCCCTTACTTGTCCACAATATTTTCCATTTAAAGCTGCACCGGTACCATGGATGATTTTAGTGGAAGAGATGATTGCGGAGATATGCTTAAATGCTCCCGAATGAACCATAGTTGTGGATAATTATTGGTTGAAACCGGAATTGCTTTATGTGGACAGTGTGATAGCTTCTTAAGTTTTCCAGAACAACAAGATGTGTTGGAGGGGATACTCGTTTATCAAGATTCTGTATTGTATGCTAAAAGGATATTAGGTATCGTTTCCTGAGGTGATATTGGGTAATATGCTGGCAATGGATAAGATTGTCCGGAGAAGAATAAAGATTGGTGATGAGGTCAAGTATTTCCTCCCTTACCCACATTTACTCTCCCGAATCATAGAGGAACAATTGGGGTATAGAATACGTCGACTGAAGCTGAAATATGCACAATTTCTCAAGTAATATAAGGAGAAAGATTTTCTGGATTTGGAGTTGAAAGCAAGACTGCATGTTATACTGGGTGCGATGGACAAGAGTTGAAGTGTTGGAGGAATTCATGGTAGGATTAAGGTTTTAGATTTTTATTTTATTTTTTAGAGATGGTAGACCATACAACCACATCTATTTCTTTTTATTCTTATTTTATTTTATGATTTTTGTCTTGAAAAAAATATATCAATAAAATCCAAAAAGAGGAAGTTTAAACTTCCCATGAAAATTGTGTGTCAATTCCTAGATATTCTTTTTGTAGTTTCTTTTCCCTTGCTATGATGTTGGTATGTGTTTGTTGTCACTTTTTACAGGTAATCCAAATCAAGTTTGGGGGAGGGAATTGAGCACTTCATAGATCCAGGACTGCGTTTCAAGGGTAACTGTATATGTTTTCATTCTTTATTTTTTACTATGGGGACATGGTCTCATTTAAGTTTGGGGGTGAGGGTATAGTGATAATTTTTTTTTTGACAATTTTGGAAAAATTCTTTATTTTTACGCATAGTGTTTCGCATGATGAGCTCATTAGGTTTATGTTTATGATACATAAGTAATATGTGGTGTGATGTTCCCGCTCATGAGAGTAATGATTAGATCGAGTTAGTGAAGTGATGTGGTTTACATGGGTGAGTGATTAGTGAAATTGAAATTTAGAAAGACGACTTTGACCTATAAGCACAAACACACATTCATTATGTGAAATATGTTGATTTTTAACTATGTAGTTGAAAAATAATTTCGCCACAATAAAAGGGGAGAAGGGGAGTTGTTATGAAGAAAATTGAAATTTTTTTTGAGAAAATAAAATGCAAACAACAGTTATTTGATCTGAGTAACCGGGCTTTGGTATCACCAATATCATTGTTCGCGTTTAAAAGGGAGAAGACTGATGAGCATAAATCCCATGGAAGAAGCTCGGGCCCAGTTAGTCGGGACTAAAAATCCTCGCTGGAAAGTCCGGAGACTTAGAAAGACAAAAAGGGATGAAAAATGAAAATATGGAAATAATATGTTTTTACTAAAAATGAAAAAAGTTTGATCAATGAAATAGGATAAAATAAACTAAAATATTGTAGTTGAATGTTCACAAAATCACGAAATGTTGTCTGGATTTTAAGTAGAAAGTAGCAAAATCATTCACTTAAGAGGGGACCATTCATGACACGAAGCTCGAGATAGTTATTGTTCGGTAGTGAGTGAAAGTATTTGCATTCATATTATCTTGTGTGTTGTATCATAGCTTATTTGACTTGTGTATGTGAACTTATGAATGCGTAATTACAAAAGGAACTGAGATGTTTATAGGTACCATCACTGGAAACCTTCACGAGACTTCACTCGTCCACTAGGGGTAACCTAGGGGTTTAAAAGGCTTGTTACACATGCTAAGTGTAATCGTTGACCTTCACGAAAGTAAGGGATTAGGTTATAGTAGATAGGTTAGACAAAATAAGAATAATCACAAATAGTTTCTCTGAATTTATTACTAAGGGACTAGCAATATGTAAGTTTGGGGGTGTGATAAGTGCTCAATATTGGTCATTTTTCGCCCCTATCTTGAGTTTGTTATGTCTTTACATTCCGTTACTTGGTATTTTTATCCCGTTTGTGTGTATAAGCATGTTTCAGGAGCTTAATGAAGAAACAGAGCTAATCTCGGTTAATTAACTGAGTTCGTGTTCGTTTCTATCTCGAGAAACGAATCAAGAGGTGTGCTAAAGGAAAAAAGAGCTACCGGAGGGCAAAATGGTCATTTCCCGACATTGTTATCTCACCGAAGGGCAAAAATGTCATTTCTAGACATTATTACTTCAACCAAAAGCATTGGGAGTCAAAGGCGACTAGTCTAGCTCAAATATGAAAAAACGGGTTTTTACAGCAAAAATGTATGATACCCTACGTCGTCAGAGGCAAAAATAGGCAAATTGGACCTTAGCTACGCTTTGGTTTGTGAGCCAAAGGGGGACCCTATGCCCTAGTCATACGCCCAAGCATAGGTCCCACCTTGTGGCCATGTGATCCCTTTACGTGCAGAAGTTGTTTCGGAATTTTTCAGTTTTGTCCCTACTTCGATATTTTAAGTGATCGGTGATTCCAGATCTCTACATATATGATTATACGCATATTTACATCAGTTTAGAGACATTATTCATGTATTATGAAATTACAGAAAATGGCAACCATTAGGGTTTTCCTCACTTGTCTATAAATATGTGAGGGTTAGGTTTAGTTAGGGGGTTCTGGTTCTGATTTTCACGCACGTTCATTCATAGAGTTCTCACGTTCAAAGTTCAGACTGGCTTCCATATAAGAGAATCACCATTAAAGACCTAGAGATCCAGAGAAAAAGATTATGGAGAGCGTTTCTACACCGACAATGCAGTCTCTCTCTACCATAATCAACTAACTCGGTATCTAAGGTTTTCTCGCAAAACCCTAGCAAAGTAATATAGTTCTAGTTCTATATTCAATTGTAGATAGGGGAAACTGTGACTATACTGTGATGATTGTGTTAGATGAGATACCGTTTTTATTCGTGATACAAGTTTATATATTTGAATTGATTATTCTCTTAGACTTTTCGAATATATTTATCTTACACAATCACAATTATTCACTATAGGCTGGAACTCGGATGCTTAATCTGTGATTTTCCACACAATGGTGGTTATAAAACTCGAAACTCTAAGTTGACACAGGCCTTGCTTTGACAAACTGATATAAATATGCTTTAGTTTACTTTTCTGCATTTACTTTCTGTTAGTAGTTGACATGCACTAATTAGTTTAGTCTTGAGATGGGTTGTCGCGATCCGGTTGAGAGTAATCCTTTTTGGGGTCAAATTGCTGGCGTGATGCGACCTGATTCACAGTCAAAATAGCACCCTCATGTAATTGATATATAATCTGAACTATATTATGCGGTTAGTGGTGGAGTGAGAAAACCCTAGTTTTTTTTTTCCTCAGAATCACAACCATTATTTATTATTGTTTTCTGTTTTATTTTTGTTAGCATTAGATAATTCACAAAAACAGACTCTTTTCGGAAAAATATAATTCAGTATTTTTGGACTATTGAAGTGAACAATCATCGTCTCTGTGGGATCGATATTCCCCTACTCAAGCAAAACTGTCTACAATTGATCGGTACGCTTGCAGAAGGGTAAAACCTAAACTGTCGTTAAGGTGTCGTTTTTAACCACATATTTTGCACACACCTGACACCCACCACTTTTACAATTGTAACGGTTATTGCACACCACTTCTTCAACTGCCATACCTTGACCCATGTTCCCTTTTTATAACCAACTATTTGGTTTTGATCTTCAACGTGGCTTCAACCCAACTACACTCCTATTTATTTGCCATTAAGTCATCTAAAATCCATCAAAGTAGGAGTTGTAGTTCTGAAGGAGTCTCCATTAGGGATGGCAACACTCCTATTTCTTTGCCATTAAGTCATCTAAAATCCATAAAAGTAGGAGTTGTAGTTCTGAAGGAGTCTCCATTAGGGATGACAACAAGTGCGGTTCTAGGAGAATGTTCCCTCCCCCGTCCCCACAACCATTAATAAACCCCCACCCCATCCCAGCCCAAAACTGGCTAAACGGGGTGAGAGGTCACCCCATCCTTGTCCTCGTCGGATTTTTTAAAATCGTTGGGTGCCCGCAAGTACTCTTCAACAGTTGAAATTTTCAAATATGTTACTTTAAAATTTAACAACTCCACAAAATTATATACTTAAAATACGAAATTCAATATTATAAAAACTAAATAAATCACAAAATTATCCAACAATACATTCTACCGAAAATAATAACAAAAAAGAAGATTGTCCAAATTAGGTTCACTTCAATTTAGACAACAATAAAAATAGAGTTTAGAATTGGTGAGTTACACTTATTTTTTATTTACTATATATATATTATAATATGTCTAAACGGGGCGAGGAGACCTAAAACCGTCCTCGTCCCATTCATGTGCGGGGTTTTTACCTTATCCCCATCCCCAGTCTCACCCATATAGTATAAACAGAGCACCCAAAATCGCTATAAATAGGGCGGGATGGGACAAATTGTCATCCCTAATCTCCATCCCTTCTACCTTGCCACGTGGCCACCTTCCTTCTATAATTCCATCAACTAGTTGTTGCCACGTGTACTAACATTTTTGGGTCTCAACAAATATTAAGTTAGGGATTAAATTATTTGAAAGAGATTGACGAAATATTATACGATAGTGTCCGAATTAAATAGCAAGATTTTGTTTCAAACATTCATCGAAAGTAAAATATACGTATCAGCTATTGTACTTCATTTGACCATAATAAATTATTACTTTTAATAATCTCATTTATTTATACTATTTCGAGCAGATTTATACGAAATCACTTTAATATCCACTACTGAAATATATAATATGTGTAATATTTTAATAGCCAAGCCCTGCTAATTTAAAAGAAAAATCATACTGCTTGTCATGAAATAACAATACTCTACTAGAAGAATAGTGAACATGTAACAAAAACACTTCTCCAATATTGCCCCTCCCAGTGAAGCCCACAGTAGCAGATGGAACAAAACACAAAACTAGGGCTGGCAATTCGTCTTCTTGTCGGGTTGAAATGAGTAGTATAAAAAAAGACATGATTAGTATACGTGTCAAATATGCTCAATTCTAACCCAACTCATTTATTAAACAGATTACTCGTGTCGACCCATGTAACCCGTTTAACCTATTTATTATAATATATTAAATTAAATTTGACACGATCCAACACGAAATAAACTATTTAACCTATTTATCAGCAAAATTAAATTGAATTTGACACGACCCAATAATAGCTTATTGATATATTTCAACCCATGACCAATTAGAGAAGAGAAAACAATAAAAATAAATATAACTATAAATATATCGTGTCAAACGGGTTGTTCGGGTTTGACCCTAACCCGCTACTAATATTCTCGTGTCGTGTTCAGGTCGACCCTTATACAGTTTCAACCCTTTTATGGTCAATCCTAACCCTTTTAATTCATGACGTGTTCGTATTGTGTTACCGTATCATGTCTCATTTTGCCAGCTCTATACAAAACCTAGTAAGTTCTCATAGAACAATAGAAAGACAACCAACAATTACTACTCAATCCATCACACAAAAATGTCGACAAGTTTATTCTGAGCAAGTCTAGCTGTTTGAAAATTTACAAGTGTTCCCGACTCTCGAGTTAAATGGCTTCAATTTTCTTCATCACAAGCATCTCCCCTTTGTTGGTTGCTCCTGATTGTCGATAAAAGTCAATAAAATGAGCTAATAGTTTCATTTACAAAAAGGATCAAACCCACAGTTGCTTCGTAAAATTAAAACAAGCAAATACTATTTTTACATTTTTGTGAACTAGTACATGTAAATAAAACTCATCAGCAAAACACATATATGTAAATACTGAAAGGACAGTACATAGGAAACTAAGAATAATCATACCAATGACAAAAGGGAACAAAAATGGAAGGCATAGCAAATATAGGAT
Source organism: Cornus suecica (assembly GCA_963922005.1). NCBI lineage: Eukaryota > Viridiplantae > Streptophyta > Magnoliopsida > Cornales > Cornaceae > Cornus > Cornus suecica. The sequence goes on from OY998248.1 coordinate 30,942,396, forward strand.
GCTTTGCTAGCTGTAACCAGCAGTTCAATTATGGGACACTCGTGTTTGGCTCGAGTGAAGTAGCCTAAACTCCTAATTCCTAAATGACATTCAACAGTATCTAGAAAATAAACGTGAATCGCGAAAATAACTTCCTAAGAAAATGGCTTCCTATTTGTGTTATATATGCCTCACAGTTACCGTGCAAAAATTGTTCAGGTAGCAAATAACATTTCGATTTCATTTAGTTCCAAAGCTTAATAATAAGTACTATCCAGTGCATTGCAATTGCTAGAATCATTTCATAATCAAATACACACGTAAATCATTTGTACTCGACCATTTGATATATGGCTTTTTTGCCCTTTTTGTTTGTTTTCTTTGTCAAATAGGATGTTTTTCCACCTAAAATCATGGTTATCTTCCACCTTACCAGAGAGAGGACCCTCTTTCTCTCTCTCTAGATTTTCACTCTCTACTTTTCTCAACTTTCTCTATAGCTTTGGTTGTATCTATATCTTTATATCTCACTCTGTGTGTGTATTCCCTCCCTTTTATGGTGATGAAAATGGGAAGGGAATGGCAGCATTTTGGTGTGTACGGTATTTCTCTAGCTGGTGGATTTGGTAGGCTTTTAAGTAGGTTTAGGGCGGATTTGATTTTAAAAATCAAAATTCAAAGGGGGTTTGAGTTTTGTGTAGAACTCGCGCCGAACCTGAACCCGCCCCGTTCTAAATATATACTAGATAGTAAAGTTCAATATTTTATTATTTATTTTAAATTTTAACCTATTTAAGTTAGATTAATATAAATTGTACATATGTTTATATAAATTTGTCATCTCACGTATACTTCTCAACTATCTAAGACCTATAACTTTGTGTTCATGTATATACATACACAGTTACAAACACATTTATATTTTATGTATATAGTCGAGTCCTATTTTTGTTTAACTCGTTTTCTCTCCTGGGCATTGGGTATGGTGTGTACAAAGCATGGGCAAATTAACCATATAATCATTTATGTGTGTGATTTTTTTTGAAAGATTTATGTATGTGATGTTTCTTTATTAAAAATTAAGTTCGAAATTTAGTAGGTACCGATGGTAATCCGATGAACCCGTTTGCTCCGACGGGGTGGTAATAATATTACAGATCAAAACCCGTCGCATGTTTGAGGTGGTAATGGTATTACTAATTTTTTAACGGGGTAGTAATAGAATTAGACATACAGGATAGGACAACCTGTATAGATTATGTTTGCAAAGGGTGCCTTCTAGTCACAAGTAATTCTGCATTGAAAAATGCATACCAAGCAAGCCCTAAGTTGGCTTATGAAATCCTTAAGACAAAGGCTATCTGGTATTTGAATTGAGTCACAAGTCTCAATGTATGCATAGTTCCTCAACAATCATCAAGAAACACGAATAGTGGAATTATGGCTCTTTTCCAACAAGAGATACGGATGAAAAAACTATTGCGTATAAATATTGGAAGTTAGTTTCATCTAATAAGTCAAATCCAGTTCTTGATCCGGTATTACAGCCAATTCTGTTTGCGTGTTGCGGAGGAGAATATTAAAGTGTTCGAGTTGGATATCAGCCTACCTAATAACCGCAAAGCATTCCACCCGTTACATCGAGTGCCTTCAGTTATTGGATGGCTAGACCAATCTCAAGCCCTATCTACCCTCTCTGCAGACTTCGAGTAGCTTGAGATGTGTGTTGCTTCTCTAAATTAATCGCTAATTACTACCCTGCTGATGTGATGTATATACAATATAAAGTACCAGCAATAGCATGTAAACAAAACACTAGTGCTGATGGGGCTAAAAAAATATTATATTTAGCTTTACAGATGTTGGCTGATTGTACGACTGATACAGCTTACATAGGTTATGCCATATCCAGGATATGAACTTAAGAACATGTCCACCACATGAATATTAATTTCTCACAAGTAATTTTTAAGATTCAAGCCAAAATGGTAGCTCGATATTATTAACAAAAGACTCTATTTTCAATGATTCTGGAGGAGGATGAACAAAATAAATTACTTTACCCTCAGAAGTAGTCCAAGTTTTAAGAAGGGCATAAGGTATTTAAGACCTTATACTGAATCCTATAGTCAATACATATTAATTCAGTTCCAGGCATGTAATTATACCCATGAGTTTGAATACGAAGATTAATTGCTTCATACAAATTATGATCTGTCAAAGATAGAGACAAATTGGGTAAAACATTGAAGTAAATTGGTCCATGACTTAGACTAGTTTCTACAACACCCATTAATGGTGGTCTAAAATCTAGACATCTACCATCTCTTAAGGTAGCCTGAAGAGCAGTATTCATACAAAGTAAGGTTAAAGGCCTAAATGCAACCTTAATTAACCCGATATGAATAAATTTATAATTGGAACCATAATTTTCCAAATCTTTTGGACTCAACAATTTAAGTGTAGTGTCCTGATCATCTAGATCTATGGTCTGTTCCATGGTTTTAATTGCCATGGTGCTTATCATTTCGAAAATACCATATTTATATATGGTTTTGGGTTTAACCCGAGGAATTGTCCAGTCATTCATTAACTGGTTTTGTTTATCAAAAGAAATCAATTCTTTGTTCTTTGTAAAATAACTTGAGCTACTCATGAAGAATATGTTAGATGATATATGAAAAATAATAGTATGATTTATAAAAATCAAAGTTGAATAGATAAATGGTTACTCAAATTATCATGATTCATTTAAAAAGATGGTTACTCGACTGTCAACGATTTATGGGAAACACGTTACTATGAGCAATCAAATGCAAAATGACATATCATTCCAACACGCGACTTTATGACGACCCATAACCTCAGAATAAAATCATGGACCAGTTTACTTCAATGTTTTCCCCAATTTGTCTCTATCTTTGACATATCCTAATTTGTATGAAGCAATTAATCTTCGTATTCAAACTCATGGGTATAATTACATGCCTGGAACTGAATTAATATGTGTTGACTATAGGATTCAGTATAAGGTCTTAAATACCTTATGACCTAAAGTTAGAACCATGTCTAGTTCAGGACAAACTGTGTTAATTGACACTAATCTTATGACTTCTAAAGTTGCTACCCCTAGGATGATCCCCTGGGATGAAGTTAATTTCCCTGACACTTGGACGATACAGAATGCCGTTCCTCCAAGACCTTTAATTCATCAGGATATTAATTCTATCATACAACATGTTGATGGAGAGGTTGTTTTAAATTTCAAACAACCAAGTATTTTGTCTCGTAGTCTTTCCACTAGAGAGTCTCCTCTTAGGAGTTCTATTCCTCCTTATCGAGTCTCTATCCCCTCTAGTTCTCGAAGGTCTAATGTTGATTTCCATCCTGAAGCATCAACTGAAGAAAATGTGTCTTTAGACGGTGTTCATCTATCTGACCAGCAAATTCCGCATGGTATTTATACTCGTAGGGAATCTTCCACTCCTACAGCATCTGAATTGAATTTTTAATGGTTTTTATCGTCGATATAAATGCTATTAATAATGATTTTCAAAAACCAGAGTATAAAGCTTTTAGAAGCTGGTACTTTGGAATGTTCAATGAGGAATAACTTGAATTTTATAAAACTCAGTTTTATAACTATATTGATATGACAAAAGAAATTGTTCCTTTTGCAAAATGGTTTTGTTACTTTTACAGTATTCAAAATCCTTCAGTTCTTGTTTTTAGATAATCTTCTTAAAACTTGGACTACTTCTGAGGGTAAAGTAATTTACTCTGTTCATCCTCCTCCAGAATCATTGAAAATAGAGTCTTCTGGTTCTACTAAATCTTCTCCTGATTCAGTTGTTCCCAAACCTGTCGAAGTTGTTGCTTATGTTAGGCTTGGAGCTAATTCTAATAAGGATCCAATTACAACTGATTTTCATAATATTTTCAAACAAAATAATTACACTAATTTGTGTTTTCAAACGTTTGGAAAACAATTGTCTAGAATTGATTCTAATATTGATTCCATGATTTTGTCAAAAACCAAAATAGAAGAAAAAGTTGTTTTAACTAATCCTTTTGTTAAGCCTCCAATGGAGGTAAAAGGTTTTAAACTAAAAGCTCCTATTTCTTCTCCCCCAATCACTGAAGAATTTTATTATGTTCTTTTGGGAAAATTAAAGGATCTTAAGTTAAATGTTTTATCTCAGAATGGTTCTGATTTAAAAGATGAAACTTTAGATCTTTCTCATAATCAAATAAATGATTTTGAACAATCTTTGATTTCTTCAAATAGCATGAATTTGAACAAAGTCAACTTTTCTAAAAATAAACATCAGAATGCTGATATTGGTGGCAGTCGTAACTACTACCAAAGACCTACTCCTCAAGATATTCTTTTTGAAGAAGCATATCTTTACGGACAAGTCTCTTTTAATTCAAAAACTATCTATGAATGAAATATTCATGGTAAATCTGAATATTCTATTTATGAGATGGTCCATCAAATTATGATGTACAGTACTGTTTGTAAAACTGCTGATAATAATGAACAACAAATTGTTGGTTTTATTACCTGTGGTTTTACTGGTATTTTGAAAGGCTGGTGGGATAATATCCTCTCTCAAAACCAGAAAAATGAAATTCAAAATGCAGTTAAAATTGTCAAGAATGAGATTAATCAGGATGTGTTTATTACTGATGCTGTTTATACATTAGTTTTAACCATCATTCATCATTTCATTGGTCGTGAAGGTATTAACCATGAGTGTGGCCGTGAGATGTTGCAGAATCTTAAATGTCCCACCCTTACCCATTTTAGATGGTATAAGGATGTTTTCTTAGTTAGAGTTACCCAACGAACTGATGCTAATAGTGAGCATTGGAAAGCTAAGTTCATTGATGGTCTTCCAACTTTCTTTGCTGAAAAGGTTAGGAAAAAATTAAAGGATAAGCATAATGGTATGTCTATCCCTTATAATGATTACAATTATGGTGATTTAATTAGTATTATTATACAGGAAGGTATTTCTTTGTGTAATGATTTAAAGTTAAGACACCAATTGAAATCTCAACGTCTTTCCGGAAGAAAGGAGTTGGGAAAATTTTGTGACCAATTTGGTTATAATGTTCCACATGAGTATCCTAATAAAAGGAAAGATAAAGTTTCTAAGGATAATAAACCTTATCGACGAAAACGTTACCATAAAGGCAAGCGTCATAGCACTAATAAGGAGTCCAAGCCCAGAACAAGTTTTAGCTCTAAGCACAAGGGTAAAAGTAGCTCTAAAATTAATGCTAAATGTTATAAATGTGGACGTATTGGCCATTATGCCAATAAATGTAAAACTAAGGCTAAATTAGATAGTCTGGAGATTGACCCTGGTCTAAAGCTTCAATTGAGTAAGTTGTTTCTTAATTCCAGTGATTCTGATCAGAGTTCATCTGATTCTGAATCTGACAATGAAATTATGTTATTGTCAACTTCCTCTTCTTCATCTGAAGATACTCCCCTTTGTACTACCAATTCTTGTAACTGTGGTACTAATGAAGGCTTTTCCAACTATTGGAAGGCTATTGTTGAAATGAATGGTTTAAGTCTTAATGTCTTAACTAGTCAGCAACAATCATTTGTTGATTTATTAGATCAAATTAATGACCCACAAATTAAACTTAAGATGATTGAGTTTTGTTACCAGAATCAGATTAAGGATGATAAGGATACAATTAAGGTTCATAATCAACCTTTTACCATTAAGGAAGTTTTCAATAGGTTAGAAGGATCTAATTCTCAAAGACCTGTTAATATTAATGACCTACGTCAGGAGGTTAATATTTTGAAAACTGAAGTTCAACCATTAAAAGCTAACCAAACCAAGAATGAGTTAATAATAACTCAATTGCAATTAGCTCAGGCTTCCCTTAATTCCCCTAAAATTGAGTCTGAAGTATCACCTGAGGATGAACCTGTCAAAGATGATTATTTGTGTCTTCTTGATCAGGTTACCTTTCAAAATTGGTATATTTATGTTAAGATTGTCATTAATGAAGAGTATGTCTTACCTGAATTAATGGCTCTTGTTGACAGTGGTGCTGATTTGAATTGCATCCAGGAAGGATTAATTCCTACTCAATATTTTGAAAAAACTACTCAAGGTCTTTTAAGTGCTAATGGTAGTAAAATGCAGATAAACTATAAGCTTAATAAAGTTTATATTTGTAATGAAGGTTTTTGTTTACCAACTACTTTCCTATTAATCAAAAATATGAGTTTACCAGTAATACTGGGTACTCATTTTCTCACATCTTTAATGCCTATAGATAAAATTTATTCTACATGTATTTTTACTACTTTACAAGGGCATTCTGTTGTGTTTAAATTCATAACACAACCCCTTAATAAAAATATCAATTCTCTTTGAGAAAATATATTCTTTAAAGAGAAGCAAATAAATTATTTGCAAAAGGAAATTATGTCCTTGACTGTCAATCAAAGGTTGTCCAATCATGACATCCAAACTGGAATACAAACAATTCAGAATCAATTTCTTTCTGAAGTTTGTAGTGATATCCCTAATGCCTTTTGGGATCGCCAGAAACATCTTGTTTCTCTTCCTTATGAAGAAAGTTTTGAGGAAAGATTCATTCCTACAAAAGCCCGTGCTGGTCAAATGAAAAAAGACTACATGGACTTATGTAAGAAAGAAATCCAAAACCTTCTTGATAAGAAGTTAATTGTTCCAAGCAATTCTCCTTGGAGTTGTACTGCGTTTTATGTTAATAAACATTCTGAAAAGGAAAGAGGTGTTCCCAGATTGGTTATTAACTATAAACCTTTAAATGATGTTTTGAAATGGATTCGTTATCCAATTCCAAATAAAAAGGATTTATTGGATAGACTCAATACTGCTGTTTTATTTTCAAAATTTGATTTGAAATCTGGCTTTTGGCAAATTCAGGTAAATCCTAAAGACAGATATAAAACTGCTTTTGTTGTCCCTTTTGGCCATTATGAATGGAACGTTATGCCATTTGGTTTAAAAATATTCCTTCTGAATTTCAGCATGTCATGAATGATATATTCAATCCTTATTTTAATTTTGTGATTGTATATATTGATGACATTCTTGTCTTTTCTAAATCCATTGAACAACATTTCAAACATTTAAAGATTCTTAAAGATGTTTCGAAACGTAGTGGTTTAGTTCTTTCTGCTCCTAAAATGAAACTTTTTCAAGACAAAGTTCGATTTTTAGGTCATAATATTAATCAAGGAAAAATTGTTCCTATTGATAGAAGTATTGAATTTGCTTCTAAATTTCCTGATGAAATCACATATAAAACTCAATTCCAAAGATTTCTTGGCAGTTTGAATTATATCTCTTATTATTATCAGAATTTTGCTCAGGATAGTGCTATTTTGTACCAAAGATTAGGCAAACATCCTCTTCCTTGGTCCATTATGCATACTGAGGCTGTAAAGAAGATCAAGCTTAAAGCTAAACAATTACCTTGTTTATCTTTAGCTAATCCTTTATGGTTCAAAATTGTGGAAACTGATGTGTCCAATAAAAGATATGGGGGTATTTTAAAGCAATTAAATCCCTCCACAAGTAAAGAAGAGCTTGTTAGATTTACTTCTGGTACTTGGAAAAATGCTCAGCTCAATTATGCTACAATTAAGCAAGAAGTTTTAGCCATAGTAAAATGTGTCTATAAATTTCATGATGATTTACTTAACCAACATTTTCTGGTTAGGGTTGATTGCAGTGCTGCAAAACAAGTTTTGAAAAAAGACATAAAAAATCTCGCTTCTAAACAGATTTTTGCAGGATGGCAGGAAGATCTTTTTGCATTTGATTTTGATATTGAATACATCAAGGGTGAATCTAACTCTTTGCCTGATTTCTTAACTCGTGAATTTTTGCAGGGTATTCAATGAGTGGTCCTTCTAAGGGTTCCCAAGCCAATAAAGGCAAAGGCAAAAAGAAGAAAGATTCAAATAGAGTGAATCTTGCTAATGAGGATATCTTCCCTCACCTCCAATCTCAAAAGGGAAATAAGGTCCCTACTTCTGCTATGGAAGCTCTCCTTATGGAGCCTCCTCCTTTTATTCCTAATAATAGGATTAATAAATATGTGTTACCTTGGAGCCTCAGGATGTCCAATGGATGCCTGATCCTAGGGAAATAAAGCGTCGTTATCTTGGTGATGTGCAGAATTATGGTGCACAGCTTAATAAAGAGCGATATGTTTATGAGATGATTTTGTAGGAGACCAATTCTGTTATAATTACTCATACATATGAGAAATCTGACGATAAAGTCAGAAGCCCAATTTCCTATTCTAAGGTTGTCATTAAACGGGTAATTAAACCCACTGATTGGGGCCTTAACCCTTCAAGGCCTAGGACATTTTCTAGGTTTAGAAAAAATTTCTCATTTAATTACTGGGATTATAAGGAAGCATGGAAACATGCATTTTTATACCAGAATGTCAAATACAAGCATACTTGGTTTTTTAAGTTTTGTCCTGAATCTTTAAAAACTTCTTATCCAAATTGGATTTTTTACTGGTGGCGTTTATATGGCCCTGATTTAGATGTTCTCCCTGATATCATTTGAGGACATTTTAGTTATTGGTCTGTCCATCATCCTCAATTAAGAGGATAAAAGAATCTTCCTGAAGGCTTCTCTAAATTACTTTTCTTTGCTGAATTTGGCATCCCTTGGATTTCCAAGTGGGAATTACAATGTAATTTTGACCATTTAAAGGTTCCCACTATTTATCGTGAGTTCTCTTATAGATGGTGGTCTTCAGTTTCTCTTGAGGAATTGGATAAGCTAATCTTTGAGAAGACTAATGTTTATATTGAAAAGATGAATCAATCTCAGCTGGTAATTAAACCAGTCTCCAATCCATTTGAGGAAATTAAGTCCTCATTCAGAGTTCAATTTCCTAATTTAGGGGAATCCGAGTTGATGGTCAAGTGCATGGAGTTTATGAAAAATCAATTCATGAGTTCTTTTGCTCCATCCTCTTCTGCATTACCAGATTCTGTTCCAGATGACCAATCAATGGCCAGTCAGGATGACACTAATGCTTATTCTTGTCTTACTGGCGAAGCTCAGAATCCAGAGGATGATCTCGATGATGAAGGTGAGGCCACCATGGGTGACTATTGGGACGCCATGATCACCGTTGTTTCCACCTCAGCCCCCAAGGGTCCATTTTTGGCTCATAAGCCATGACGCATGCCATGACGTTTCCAGAAGCAATTATTTGTTTTCTTATGTCATGAAATATGTCATATGTCACTTGTATGATAATTGTATCTTTTTCCAGATAATTGAGATCTGGTCTTGCCACCTGTCCAATTTTGTGGCGTGTCTTTGTTTGGCCAGGATTCACCTCCACTCACTACCCATTTACTTTGGGAAAAGTTGCGTGAATTCCGGATCTTGTCTGGTTAGGTAGGAATGTTGTCTTTGTCTATGGGTCCCAGCAGTGTACCCGAAAGATGCTCTCTTATCTCTACCTCCCCTTTCTGACTCTATATAAGAGCAGGGTTTTTATTTTGAAGATTAGACTTTGTTTTAGTTTTCTTTCCAGAGTTTTATTTTCTCTGAAATTTGTGTTTCTCTTCCTTTGTCTGTAATATTATCTACAACAATATTTGGAATAAATATTTGTAGTATTGTATTTGCAGTATTGTGTAAGTTTCTGATATATCTTACTTATTTATTTATATCCGCAAGTTTCTGATCTATCTTACTTATTTATTTCTATCCGCAATTTGGTATCAGAGAGCCATGCTAGAGTAGATATATTTGGTGATGTATGATTATGTATAACATGATTTATTTAAATTAATGTTCCTCTGCTAAATGTATACTTAGATTATCCTCATGATTTTATTCTGAGGTTATGGGTCGTCATAAAGTCGCGTGTTGGAATGATAGGTCATTTTGCATTTGATTGCTCCTAGTATCGTGTTTCCCATAAATCGTTGACAGTCGAGTAACCATCTTTTTAAATGAATCATGATAATTTGAGTAACCATTTAGCTATTCAACTTTGATTTTTATAAATCATACTATTATTTTTCATATATCATCAAACCTATTCTTCATGAGTAGCTCAAGTTCTTTTACAAAGCACAAAGAATTGATTTCTTTTGATAAACAAAACCAATTAATGAATGACTGGACAATTCCTCGGGTTAAACCCAAAACCATATATAAATATGGTATTTTCGAAATGATAAGCACCATGGCAATTAAAACCATGGAACAGACCATAGGTCTAGATGATCAGGACACTACACTTAAATTGTTGAGTCCAAAAGATTTGGAAAATTATGGTTCCAATTATAAATTTATTCATATCGGGTTAATTCATGTTGCATTTAGGCCTTTAACCTTACTTGGTATGAATACTACTCTTCAGGCTACCTTAAGAGATGGTAGATGTCTAGATTTTAGACCATCATTAATGGGTGTTGTAGAAACTAGTCTAAGTCATGGACCAGTTTACTTCAATGTTTTCCCCAATTTGTCTCTATCTTTGACAGATCTTAATTTGTATGAAGCAATTAATCTTCGTATTCAAACTCATGGGTATAATTACATGCCTGGAACTGAATTAATATGTGTTGACTATAGGATTCAGTATAATGTATTAAATACCTTATGACCTAAAGTTAGAACCATGTCTAGTTCAGGACAAACTGTGTTAATTGACACCAATCTTATGACTTCTAAAGTTGCTACCCCTAGGATGATCCCCTGGGATGAAGTTGTTTTCCCTGACACTTGGACGATACAGAATGCCGTTCCTCCAAGACCTTTAATATATCAGGATATTAATTTTATCATACAACATGTTGATGGAGAGGTTGTTTTAAATTTCAAACAACCAAGTATTTTGTCTCGTAGTCTTTCCACTAGAGAGTCTTCTCTTAGGAGTTCTATTCCTCTTTATCGAGTCTCTATCCCCTCTAGTTCTCGAAGGTCTAATGTTGATTTCCATCCTGAAGCATCAACTGAAGAAAATGTGTCTTTAGACGGTGTTCATCTATCTGACCAGCAAATTCCGCATGGTATTTATACTCGTAGGGAATCTTCCACTCCGAAATGAAAAATTGCTCACAAGGTAGACATTTTAAAATGTCACATGCATCCTGAGAAAGAAGTTGGGTTTCTTCAACCAGTACTTCAGGAACTGAAGAGGTAAGTTTTCAAGATGCTTTGGCCCACTACGCAACTATATCATCGATGGCTTAGTGCTCAAAATCTTCATTTGGAACGAGGAACAAGTGAAGAAGATGATGATGACCGTGTTTTTCGTGCTGATATTGTTTTTGTTCGTAAGGATTGTTTGTTGCTGTTGACCTCAAAATCAACTGATGTGCTAGCTTCTCGTTAAACCCACTCAGTCCTCCAACTTCTTCAAGGCAGGGACTTGGTGGCATTACACAACAGTGAAAAAAGATGTTGATTAGGGCTGCACAAAATACCGATCGGTACTGACAGTCATTTTCTTTCTACATACTGAAATCTTACGTGCTCACCCATCAATATATATTTCTGAATATCAACAGAGTTCTCAATTTCAGCCCCTCATAATCATCTTTATTCACACATCATCCAACACCCACCTGACATTCTTTTCATCAATTTCTTTCCTCAGGCCACCCACCAACAAATTTCTACCTATACTCTTCTCATCCATTTCATTCCTTCTGCCAGCCACTATAGAATTTATCAATTTTCATCCATTTCTTTCCTTCTGTCACACACCAACAAAATAATCCAATACAAAAGTCTACATTATTTTCATTCATTTCTCTCCTTCCGCTCTAGATTGAAAAGAAAATGACAGCTTGATATTTTTTGAAGATCTATTTTATCAACTGTATCTGCAAAAAAATCTCAACCCTATAAAGTTTTCCTCCCCCAAAAGGGGTATAGCCGCCGAACATGCAATTGAAGTACTCAGTGAGATGACCAGCGAAAATACTACTATACTTGCAGGTGGGCAACAAGAGCATCTGTTCTCAACAGCAACTCTTTATAGTTTTAAGAAGCCCAATCAGTTTCGGACCTTAGTGGTGTACTCTCCAACCGGATTTAGTTTGGCAGGCTCTATTGGAGCAGGGCTTCCTATCAAGGTTATGGTACTGAGCAGCGGAGCAGGAACGGCTGGAGAATTCGTTGGGATTGCACAAAGTTATGAAATTCCCGCAGTGAGCGTTGATAATATCAGTGAACTTTGCGATGCAATTCAAATGATGCTGGATACCCCATGGCTCTTTATCCTTGAAGTGATCCATGAGTTTGTGGATGTAGGGTGATAACCTTACCTTAGTTACTGTCCACACATCATCAAGAACAATTAAAGTTATTTCCTATTCCTTCCATACCAACCATCAAAACATTGTCTCCAAAATCAAATCCACTGTCTAGCAAAACCCTCAAACTTATATTACCATCTTCAAATTGCAGCCCCATAGAAGGTTTAATAAAGTGAAACCTCTTTCTATCTTCGTACATACCATATTGTTTATACCGAATTGAAGTGAATTGATGGCCTAATCTAAGGTAAAAACGAATAAAGAGTACCTTGTTAGGCGATTGGATCTGACCCATCATGGCTTCGCCGGAAAGAACTTGAGTGGAGAAGTCAACGGAATCGGCAACGGCGTATGTGATTTGGTGGTGCTTGGCGGCTCTGAGTTTGTGAAGCTCATTGGGTCTATCTCGCTAGACTTTGTGAGAGAGAACTCGAGTGGATGTCGTCACAATCCATATATATATGTATATGTATATACAGCTCTGGAGAGATTTGATCAAGTAGAAAAGTTGATGATTTTCGAAGAGATCTGAAGCATTTCGCATAGAGAGAGAAGCAAATGAAGTTAGAATGGATCTGAGATTTTCGAGAACTCTTGTTTTACGTTGTACATATCGGATTGAACTTGACTAAAATTGGGCCTTTCCTTATGGGCCTGAACATAGATCAAACCCTCACTATATATATATATATATATATATATATATATATATATATATATATGTTCATGCACGAACAAATCTATATGTATCTCTCTCTCTCTCTATATATATATATATATATGAATAAATTACTCTGACCTTCTCTAAGATTTTATATAATTACTTTCAAATTAAAGTTTATGTAAATTTACTCTGACATCCTCTATAAGATTAATATTACATTAATATTTTTGTGCATATTGCAAAGTACCATTAACTTAAGTGTTTCAAACTGAAGTAATTTATGATTTGCATATCTAATGACCTCCTATCATTTAAACTACTAAAATACCCCTCATTTGACACAACTCCAAACATTTTTGGTTATTTTAACATAAACTCACTCAATTTAAAACACTAAAATTATGCGTACTTTAGTAAATGCACAAAAAAATTAGTGTAATATTAATCTTACAGGGGTGGTCAGAGTAAATTTACACAAACTTTAATATGAGAGTAATTATACAAAACCTTATGGGAGGTTAGAGTAATTTATGTTCACGCACGAACAAATCTATATGTATCTCTCTATATATATTATACTATTCTAGAGGCCCTAAGAATATTTCTATATTTTCTTTATTTAATTAATTATTTTAAAAAATATATATATCTATATCCATAGTATTCTAAAAGTGTGAGTACTAAGAATGTTTCTATACATTTTATTTATTTTATTAATTATTAAAAAAACACTCACTAACTAAATCACTTCAATTTAATGTTTTATTTTATTAATTATTAAAAAAAACGTTTGGTGAAATCTAATATTTTGATACAAAAATAGAATTTAATCCAATTTTGGATGCAATGAAAACATTATCCAAGCTCGGAAAAAATGGGGTAAGCTCAAATTAGGTTCGACCAACCCAAGTTGCACATTTTCTTAAGGGGCACTATACATGTGAAATTCCACAAGCCCATCAGGCACTCATCTGTGCAATCCTATCAGCCCGACAAAGACAATTAAAGCCTAAAAATAAGGCCCCATTTCAGGCCCATCATTTAGAGTATTCTAGAACAACTTGGGGATAAAGCAAATGGTATAGGAAAAATAGGAATTGTTTGGGAAACAAGTAATGTAACCCTAATGGGCCAAAAAGCCTGTAGGGATTGGTGTATATTAGGAAAAATAAAGCTTCAATAAAATTCATTTTGGTGTGTGCTATTTTTGGCATCTACACATTGGCGCCGTCTGTGGGAAATTCATCACCATTCCATACCAGTGATTAGTTTCCCATCTCTCAAGTTTATCTTACCTTCTTTTCATTTCTTGCCCAACAATGGCGGTGACCCGTTTACACACGGAGATATCAGTCATCGGAGACAGCCAGACATGAGCTTCTTTGACCACTGATCAGATCCTATAATGGTTGGCACCCGTAGAAGAGCGAAGCCAGGCCCTGCAAAAATAGAACGCTAAGCTCTTGGTGAGGATGGCTCACCTGTCTGCTCCCCCGACGACATCTGATCACCCCCAGACTGGGTGGAGGCTCAGAGGAACATGTTGAATCCTCACACCATGTGGACAAAACTCCCACCCCGGAAGGAGTCCTGACTGCATGAAAGCTGGAGGAGATGATGGCCGAATTCCAAAGGAAGGTTATGAGGGACCTAAAGGGACAATCCACCGACGATTTAGCTGATCAAGCCTCAGCCAACTCAATCCAATCATCGTTCACCACATAAATCACTCGCGTGCCTTTCTCAAAGAATTGTCATGCCCAGATTCACCCCCTACGATGGCACGAAGGACCCCGAAGAACACATCTACCAGATTCACCAGAAGATGACCATATATGCTGAGAATGAGGCTTTGCTATGTAAGGTGTTTTCTACGAGCCTGGCCGATGTTGCTTTGTTGTGGTTTAGGAAACAGCCGCCTGGGTCCATCGGGAGCTAGCAGCAACTTACCAAGCTCTTTGTTGCCCAGTACTACGGGAACAAGAGGCAAAAAAAGACTATATCTTGCATTTTCATAATGATCCAGGAAAAGAGCGAGTCCCTGAAGAGCTTTTTGTACAGGTTCAATGTTAAGTCTTTCTCCATATACAACTGCGATCAACAATCTGCTGTTGAGGCTTTCAGGATGGCCCTGATCCCCGGAACGAAGTTCCATCAATCTTTAGTAAAGCGGCCTACATCGGGGATCGGGGAGTTAAATTCCAGGGCACAAGGCCACCTGTGGATAAAGGAAGAGGAGGCCATCAGGCAGAAAAAATAGCCTTAGTCAACGTAAAGGTCCGAACGAAGCAACGGATAGCTGATCGCAAACGACTAAGCTCTTTAGGTCCTCCCACTCCAATCCCAGAAAAACATCCCAAATATGAGGAAAAGGTGACCCCCCTAAGATTTAGCCTAGCGAAGCTCTATCAGGAGAATAAGACCAGGGGGATTTTTCAAATGCCATCACCCATTAGGCAGCCCCTGAACCAAAGGGACAAAGTTAAGCAATATGTCTTCCACAACGAGTTTGGCCATATAACCAACAAGTGCAGAAGTCTCAGATGTCATGTAAAGTCCATGATAGCCAAGGGAGAGCTTCTGGACTATGTCTAACGGGAAAGACCAAGGACCGAACAACAAACAACCAATGCCCCACGAAACCCCACGGTTGCACATCCAGTAAGAATCATCAATATGATTCATGGTGGGCCCACTTCCCAGGAGATAGAGGGAATCAGCAAATCCCAGCTAAGTAAGGCCCAAAAGATGAGGAAAATTAGCGAAGTAAACGAGATCCACAATCGGGCAGTGGATACTTGGATCATTTTCGCTACGTTCGACCTCCGCAACATCCAAACCCCCCCTGACGACCCGTTGGTTATCACCCTGATGGTGGCAAATTGCCTCATCAAACGGGTCATGATCGATCCGGGGAGCAGTGCTAACATCATCACCAAATGGGCTTTCGACAAACTTGAAATCGATCCCAGGGAAATAGTGCCTTCCCGAAGCCCTATAGCAGGATTCGACGGGAAACAAGTCGAACCGATAGGGAAGGTATGCATGTAGTGCCACCAACCCTGTATCAGATAATGAGGTGTGTGGACCCTAACAGGGTTGACATCATTGACATCAAAGGGGACCAGATAGCGACTAAGGAATGTTATGTCGTTACCCTAAAGGGAATAAGGAAAAATGAAGATCCGAAGGGGATCCACACCAAGGATCAGGCTCTAGGTCCCAAATAATAATTAAAGGAAGGGGACTCGGGTCCTCTGATCGTGGTAGAACCTTTACAGCAGATAACCATCATACCCGATCATCCAGGTAAAGTGACATATATAGGTAGAAATCTCACAACTCTTGAATTAAAGGAACTGACCACATTTCTGCAAGACAACTCTTATGTCTTTGCATTGGACACATGGACATGTCTGGTATTGATCCAATTATTGCCCAACATTACCTTCATGTTGACCCAAATGTTAGGCCAATCAGGCAGAAACAATAATGTATGGAGACACACATAAATCATATATGATGACTCGATCACTGAGCCCACATTATAACCCGACCGACACGTATGTTCTGTGGTCTGCCCCAAGACCTGACCACCAGGCCCATCTTATGGCCCAGCCCGAAAAGCATTCTAGAAAAAACTTGAAGATTCTATAAGAGACTTGCAGCTCAAGATAATGACGTAGTATAGGGACAAAATAGCTGACATGTAAAGTAAGGATAATATTCCAAAATTGAAAATGTTGCCCTAATGGGCCAAAGGCCCAAAGGGAAAATATATATAATCCAATGAAGAGTAATAAGAAATCATCTTTTTGTATTGTACAAATTTCGTATCTATACAATGGCGCCATCTGTGGGAAGTTAGGTCATTTCGCCGACCATCTTCCTACCTAAAAAAGCTTAGCAAAATCTAGATATCACCACCAGATCTTCAATATCATCTTCTCCGTCCAAATCTGACCATGCCGGTGACCAGATCCCAGTCAGAAGTACAGATCCCCGGCGACTGACAACCAAATGCTTCACCAACGATCGAGCAACTCTTACAGCAGCTCGTCGAAGCCGAGAGACTAAGCCAGGCCGCCGAAGCGAGAAGCCTGGTGGCGGAGAAAAGGAGCGAGGAGCTCTTGGCGAGATTGAATCAGACGACTATCCCTCCGGTAGTTCCCAATCAATCGCAGATCCAAGAACAAGCCGAACCACGGGAGGAACACGATGAAACCTCTCACCGACCAGGCGAGGCCCCGGCCGCAGGTGAAGTTCCCGTCACCGATGAACCTCTGACATCACAAAAACTTTAGGAGATGATGACGGAGTTCCAAAAGAAGGTCATGAAGGATCTGAGGGCTCGATCTACCGATGACCAGGCCCTCCAAGCCTCTACCGACTCGGTTCAGTCACCGTTCGCTTTAGAGATCACCCGGGAACCCTTCCCCAAGAAGTTCGTCATGCCCAGATTCACTCCCTACGACGGAACGAAAGATCCAGAGGAACACATTTATCAGATCCACTAAGAAATTACCATGTATGCCGAGAACGAGGGCTTGCTATACAAAGTATTCTCGTCCAGTCTCATCGATGCGCCACTCCTCTGGTTCAGGAAGCAGCCGCCGAGATCCATTGGCAGCTAGCAGCAACTATCCGACCTCTTCGTGGCCCAATACTTCGGGAACAAGAGATAAAAGAAGACCATCTCGAGCCTCTTTACCATGACTCAAAAAAAAGGCGAGTCCCTCGAGAGTTTCCTGTCTAGATTCAACGTCGAGTTGTCCTCTATCGACAACTGCGACCAACACTCAGCCGTGGAAGCCTTCAGGATGGCACTGATTCCGAGGACCAAGTTCCACCAGTCACTTGTGAAACGACCCCCCTCGGGAATTGGAGAACTCAATTCTAGAGCTCAGGGTCACTTAAGGATTGAAGAGGAGGAGGTGACCCGACAGAAGAGAGCGGCATTAGTCAGTGTGGAAATCAAGTCGAAAGATAAGGCGTCGGATACATCCCGATAACCGATTAATCGCAAACGCTCAAATCCCCCGATCCCCACTTCATCTCAGTTTCCTCCACAGCTCGAGAGGCGTGCCCGACTCGAAGAGAGGATCACCCCGTTGAAAATGACCCTTGCCAAGCTCTTCCAGGAAAACAAAGCCAGAGGAATCTTCCAGACTCCTCCCCCAATCAGGCAACCCCTCGACTAGAGAGATAGATGAAAGCAATGTGCCTTCCATAGTGATTTTGGCCATACGACAAATGATTGCAGGAACCTGAGGCGCCAGGTCGAGGCAATGATAGCCCGAGGAGAACTGAAAGACTATGTCCAGAGGATGGTCCAAGAGCCAATCAGTCAGCACAAAATAACCAATGAAATCAGGCCCCAGCGCACCCGGTCAGAATCATCAATATGATCCATGGAGGTCCCGACCCACGAAGCGGCGAAGGATCGAGACGCTCACAAATGAGAAGAGCACATCAGGTCAGCAGGATAGTCAGGATAAACGAAGTCCACCACCGAACGGGGCAGTCTCAGATACTCTTCTCCCATGATGACCTCTGAGACATCCAGGTCCCATATAACGACCCACTAGTCATCACTCTGATGGTCTCGGGATGTCTTGTCGGGAGGGTCATGGTTGACCCAGGGAGTAGTGTCAATATCATGACCAAGTGGGCTTTTGATAAATTGGACATCGACCCGAGGGACATTGTAACTTCCAGAAATCTAATCACCGGGTTCGATGGAAAGCCAGTCGAACCCCTCGGGGAAATTAAGCTACCCGTGTCAGCAGCCCAGAAAACTCTGTCCGAGACCTTTGTGGTGGTGGACGTGAAGCCCTTATACAATCTACTTATGGGAAGAGGATGGATACACAGGATGCAAGGCGTACCATCAACTCTCCACCAAATGATGAGGTGCGTCGGGCCGAATGGTTACGACATAATGGATATCAAAAGGGATCAAGTAGCGGCCAAGCAATGTTACGCCATCACTATTAAAGGAATGAATGATAAGCCCGATCGAAAGAGGTCTCGAGAAGAGGATCAGGATTTAGACCCACAGCCCAAATAGCAACTACAGGACGGGGGGTCGGGTCCCCCGATCGTTGCAGAACCTCTGCAGCCAATATCTGTAATGCCCGACCAACCCGACAAGGTCACCTACGCAGGTACAAGTCTCACCACTTGTGAATTAAATGAACTAACAACATTCTTACAGGACAATCATGACGTCTTCGCATGGGAGCATACTGATATGCCCAGCATCGACCCCTTCATAGCCCGACACACATTACATGTTGACCCAAATATAAGACATGTCCGACATAAACAAAGGCGAATGGGGGGCCAAATGAACCAAATCATAGCTGACGAGGTGTTAAAATTATTGGAAGCCGAGTTCATCAGGGAAGTTCAGTATCCCGAGTGGTTAGCCAACGTGGTGGTTGTGCAGAAAAAGAACGGGAAGTGGCGAGTCTGCGTCAACTTCACCGACCTAAACAAAGCCTGCCCGAAAGACAGCTTCCCCCTACCTAAAATATACCAAATGGTCGACACTACCACGGGCTACAAGAGACTAACTTTCCTTGATGCCTACTCGGGATACAACCAAATCCCAATGGACCCGACGGATGAGGAAAATACCTTATTCATTACCGAGACAGGTACTTATTGCTTTAAACTTATGTCTTTCGGACTTAAAAACACAGGAGCCACATTTTAGAGACTGGTGAACAGGATCTTTAAAGGAATGATGGGCACAGTGGTCGAGGCCTACATTGATGATACAATGGTCAAAAGCAGAAATAAAATTGACCACTTAGAGCATCTCCGAAAAGTATTCAACACCCTAAGGAAACATGGGATGAAACTCAATCCGGAAAAATGCTCCTTCGGGGTGTCTTCGGGGCAGTTCATGGGGCACATTGTTGACCGATCGGGCATACAAGTCAGCCCGACCCAAGTGAAGGCTCTGCTTGAAACAAAAGAGCTAGCCACGTACAAAGAAGTCCAAATTCTGACCGGAAGAGTTGTAGCCTTGAGCAGATTCATCGCGAGACTGACCGACCGATGTCGCCCATCTTCCAGGCGATCAAAGCAAAGAAGGGAGAAGTGTGGGGGCGCGAACAAACTAAAGCCCTATCCCGATTGAAAGAGTACATGCTCAAGCCTCCCATTCTTGCGACACCCGAGCCCAATGATATCATACTCTTGTATCTGGCAGTATCATCAGTGTCAACTAGCATTGTACTCAACAGAAAGGACGGGAACCTCCAGATGCCCATTTTCTATACAAGTAAAGCATTAGCCGATCCCGAGACCCGATACAACAAACAAGAAAAGTTGGTTCTATCCCTAATCAATGCCAAACGATGTCTCGGGCATTACTTTGAAGCTCACCAGATCATTATCCCCACTACTACTCCGATTCGTGTACTTATGGCAAAACCCGATCTCTCCAGTAGGATCTCCAGATGGGCCATTGAGCTAAGGATTTATGATATAACCTACGTTCTTAGAATCTCGATCAAAGGACAGGCCTTGGCCGATTTTCTATTAGAAGGAGAAACCGACGAAATAGATCAACCCGCTAAATTAGAAACATGGAAATTATTCGTGGACGGATCGGTGAGCTCCAATGGAGCAGGCGTTGGGGTGGAAATCCATACTCCCGACGGGACCAAGTTACAGGCTTCTATGTAATTGCAATTCTCAGCCACTAACAATGAGGCAGAGTACGAGGCGATCATATCGGGCCTGAGATTGGCCAGAAGCCTGCAAATACAATCCCTATCTGTACACAGCGACTCCCAGCTAATAATCAGGCAAATAACCGGTGAGTAATAAACCGGAGACCCCAAAATGGAATCTTACAGAGCGCTGGTGCTCAAGGAGTCCGAAGGTTTTCAAAAATTAACATTCAGCCAAATCCCTCGAGAAGAGAACACCTCTGCCGATCACTTAGCTAATCAGGCGTCTGCAGGTGGTGAAGATATGACCCGAGTAGTACTGACCGACTTCATCACTATACTGAGCATTCGAGAACTCGACGAGCAGATATGTCTAGTTCCCTGGGAGCCGAGCTGGATGGACCCCATAATCAACTACCTCAATGTCGGGACGCTACCAGCTGATAAGGCAGAGGCAAGGAAAATTAGAATTAAGTCAACCAGATACTCGATCATCCAGGGACAACTCTACAGAAGCTCTTTCTCGGGTCCATATTTGAGGTGTGTCACTCCTTCCGAGTTATAGACAGTGATGCAAAAGATACACGCTGGAGCTTGTGGAAATCACTCGGGTGCCCGATCTCTTGCCCATAAAATCTTATCCCAGGGTTACTTTTGGCCCTACCTGTCCCGAGATACCGAGGAATATGTACGGAAATGCAAAGTCTGTCAGATGCATGGCGACGCTATACTCCAACCACCGGAATTCTTGAACCCGACAATCGTTCAACATCTTTTTGCCTGATGGGGAATGGATATAGTCGGACCACTCCCAAAAGCCATCAGGTCAACAACCCATGTGCTCCTGGCCACCGACTATTTCACCAAATGGGTTGAAGCCGAGGCCTACCCCTCTATAAAAGGCAGCCATGTAGTCAAGTTCATATGGAATCACATCATCTGCAGGTTCAGGGTACCTCAGACCATCATGATGGACAACAACACTAATTTAGACTGTGAACCGGTCAGGTCGTTTCTGGCCGAGCATGGAATCAATCAGAATACTTCCTCGGTAGGGTACCCGCAGGCCAATGGACAAGCAGAAAGAACCAATCGATCCATCTTCAACACCCTGGCAAAGAAACTTGAGAAGGCCAAAGGAGTATGGTTAGACAAGTTGCCAGAGGTACTGTGGTCGTATAGAACCATGCCCCGACAACCAACCGGTGAAACACCCTTCGCTATGGCATATGGGGCAGAGGCCGTAATCCCGACGAAGTACGCCATCCCGATACTGAGGTCTCTGGCCTGGGACGAGAAATCAAATAACCAACGCCTGGCTCATGAGCTCGACCTGGTTGAAGAAAAAAGAGAAATTGCCGGGATAAGACTGGCAGCGTACCAACAATGGGTCAGGAATCACTTCAACAAGAGAGTAAAAAGAAGGGGATTCAAAGTCGGGGACATGGTACTTAGGTGAAATATTAGACACGTGGGCAAGCTCGAAGAGCCATGGGAAAGACCATACACCGTTACTAAAGTGGTGGGGCGCGAGGCCTATAGACTACTCAGGAACTTTGATAACAAAAGGGAGCCCAACACACAGAATGCATCTCGACTTAAGAGGTATTATCCCTTGAAATACTTTGTTTTGGCTACTATAAAGAAAGGCCACTAGAGCCCAAAACGATTGCAATGAAAGTTCCATTTTTCCCGATCATCTCCACGATTATCGAAATCATTTCCATGGTTATCTCTATCCGACAGGTTTTTCTCTGTAATAACAATTTAAAAACCTAAGTGTTGCATCCTCTCCATGAGCCTAAAGTGCCCGAGAGATCATCACAGACCCACCAGTGGTCAGGTTTTATAAATAACAACTTCAAAAAACTAAGTGTAGCATCCTCTCCATGGGCCCAAAGTGCCCGAGAGATCATCACAGACCCACCAGTGGTCGGGTTTTACAAATAAACAACTTCAAAAACCTAAGTGTTGCATCCTCTCCATGGACCCAAAATGCCCGAGAGATCATCACAGACCCACCAGTGGTCGGGTTTTACAAATAACAACTTCAAAAATCTAAGTGTTGCATCCTCTCTATGGGCCCAAAGTGCCCGAGAGATCATCACAGACCCACCAATGGTCGGGTTTTACAAATAACAACTCGAAAAACTAAATGTTGCATCCTCTCCATGGTGCCCGAGAGATAAACATAGACCCCACCAGTGGTCAGTACGGGGTGTTATAATCAGTACGGAGTCACAATTCAAAATCCTGACTATTATTGTCTGGTTTTTATTGTTATTATTGCTAAACCACAATTCAAAATCCCGATTGTTATTATCTTATCAAAGGAAACAAGTATGGCTCATGCAAATCCACAACAAAATATGAATAAATAAACTTATATTGAAAAGCCCCGGTGGCCAAGGCTGATACAATGATGTGTTACAAAATCGTTGCAAATACAAGATAAAGGAAAAAGCAAGAGAAGGGGCAAGAAGCCAGAGGATGAGCCCTATTTCGAAGTCTTCTTCCCCTGAAGCCTGAACTCATCCGATAATTTGTCGACCACGCGGGTCTCTGCCTCGGGAATCTCATCACCTTCCCCCTGAACCACCATGGGAGGATCTTTATTCCCGCCTGAGCCTTTAGCCCCAGGGGACTGTCCCCCTGTAACTTCAGGCTCATCCAGACTATAACGAGAAGGCGGAGAGAGCAGGGGATCCTGAAGGAATTCGCCAAAGATAATATCTTCTGGCTCGGGCTCCGGATCTTTATATGGAGGCCCCACTCCTAAGCTGAGGTCAAGATCCTCAATAGTCGGGATCTCCCTTTCCTCCCCGGGCTTTTGAAGCTCCGCTATACATTCCCTTCAACCCTGCTCATAACGCTACTTGCAGGTTAGCTCAAAGCGGGAGATCATCTGGTTACCACCCTTATGGCACATCTCCACCCGAGATCTCTCCACACCTAGGGCATTCTCGACCTCAACCTTCTCCCCAAACAACTATTTCCCCGAAGTCTTTAACTTCTCAACTTCTTCAGTTAGGGACTGCACTTGGAGAGTCAAGGCTTCCCAAGTATGGGCCTCCCGATCATCCCTCTACTCAGCCTCCCGAGCCTTGCTCTCAAGTTCTAAGATCTTTGCCTTAGCACCTACGAGTTCTTCCTCAGCTGAAACGACCCTATATGTCAGGGACTGAATCTTGTCCTCGGCCTTCTTGGACTGCTCAATAGCCTTGGCACACCCAGCTTTATGGACCTGAACGTCCCGAGTCAGGGCATTTATGACTCGGGCATCATCCTCGAGTTTGCAATTGTATGCCTGGGTAACATGAAGCATCTGAAAGAAGAGAGTGTCAGTACAGAAGATACGAAGCAAATAAAAAGCTAAGTATAAGAAATATGAAATTACCCTCATCGCAAGCTCGGGCCCATTCAAAGCTAAGCTCATCCTATCATATCGCCCCATGGCCAACCTATCGGTCCGGGTCCAGACTCCCAGGGCCATCTCCCGCAAGGCTTCCGGGTTCCCAATCGTCTAATCCCCTACAGATAGATATGGGTTGCCCTTCCGAGTGTCCATCTTGAACCAAGGCCAATGAGGAGCCTATTTCCCACTTTCAGCAATGCGTTCAATCTTCCTGTGGTCTTGTTTCCTGACTATAGGTGTGATAGCACTGCGCAGTTTGGTAGGTCGGGATAAACCCCGACCCTCTTCGTTAGAGCCTAACTCCCGAGTATCCAACATTGAGGCAATAACCTCTAAGGCCATACCGAGGCTAGGACCGGGCCTGACTGAAAGTTGAGCCTGAGACAAATTCTGATCCAAACCTCCAGAGGTCGGGACTATAGCATGATCTTCCCTGACCTCGACCGCCCCCGATGCAGCCATTTGCGGGGTATGAGAAGGCGAAGGCGGGATCGGAGGATCCTCTGCCGGAGGAGGAAGAGGCGGAGGCGGGGGCGTAGCAGCTCGGCCCTCAGTCAGTCCCGTTGATGAACTGACTACAGGGTTCTCGGGGACTTGAGAGACATCAACCCCACAAATGAAGGATGTGGAGCTGGTGACAGCCTTTTTAGCCTTCTTGATTGAAAGCTTGGGCATGCTAACCGCTTTCCTATTCTGCTGGCCCCCCGACATAGTCCTCTTGATTTTTTGGGTTGTTGATGACTTGGACTTCAATTTCTTTGATCCAGATGTAGTCGCAGTAGAACCCGAGGCGATCATCGATGCAGATGCTCCCGATGCAAGCTCTTGCAATATAGACCCGGTCAGGCAACACTAGTTATCCCTTAAATCCTGACTCCATACTATGGCCTCCAACAGTTCAAATCGGGATCTTATATACTTGATCTCCATTTTCTCCCGAGGAGCCTGAAGGAAACCCATCACTAGCATACCCAACTTATCATTACACAGATCGCAATGGCATGAAGCTCGGGTATGGAAACTCTTAAACTTAGGAAGTCGGGTCTGTTGGAAAACGTGGCTGACAGGTATGTTTATGGCGTCGGGATGCCTCCACCGCCCACTCACTACAATCATCCTTTCTTTCCATCCCTTATTGGAGGTCGGGACATTGTCACATAATTTCCTCTTAACGTACGAGGTTAGGTTGTACCAACCCCTATTATCTTTCTGTTCCTAAAGTTTATACGAGAACAGAAGCTCAGCCAAACCTAAGTCTAGGTTCAATTCTTTGTTGATCAATAGGATCATGGACAGGATCCTATAAAAATTGGGACCCACTTGAAGGGGGGCCAGACCCAAAGTCGCCAAGGCTAGGAGGAAGAAAGGGTGAATAGGAAATTTTAGTATGGCAAGGTGGAATGAGGAGAGCAATATCATCCCGTCCTTCAGCCCCTCACCAATCGTAAAGTCTTTGTCCCGAGGATAATGTCTAACATTTACCCCTTCGGGAACCCCGAGGCTCTTAAGTTGAGCGTCTTTCCTGTACTTGGCCGGGAGCGGGTCAGCATAAAAAATCTCCTCTTCCTCAACACCCTGACCCTGATCATTCCCATCATCCCGACCCTCTACAACTCGACCCCCAACATCCTGATTGACTTCTGGTGGACTAGTTCTAGCGACTCAGGTAATCTCTAAGGATGGGGTGCTTATTGAGGCTTCGGGGTCTGTGATTGTCAAATCAATGTTTGTCAATTGCAGGTCACTAACCGACCTAGTGTCATCACTCCCCGACATATTGGAAGAAAGGTAGAAGAAGTGAGAAGAATTACTTACAAACAGGTAAAGAAGATTCTGGCAGTCCCCCGATTGTTTTCTCCGGCAAAAGATTTGCAAAATCCGGTAACTGTACCAACATACGAGAATTAGGGCGTCCGATCAAACGCTTCTCAAAAAGGCTCAAAACACTCCACGAAAGGGAATACTCAACCAAGACCACTGATATTTGCAGAAATTGATGAAACGAACTTGGAAGTATAGAACGAATTTAAGTTTGTGAATAATGCTTGGAAAAGTTGCAGAGAGAAATTGAATAAGGTAAAGGACCGCTCCAGAAAGATGATGACCGAAAATGGTATTAAGTATGATGTATATGAGTTATATAGGGGTGATGTTTCAACTACCCGGGCCAAGGCATCAGATCGACATGACCCGACCCATTTTGTGCATACCTAGGCCATCTCAACCACAAATTCAAAATCACAATTGATTGCGATGGCTACAGCATTAAATGCAACTCCGCGTCATCAGGCATGCGTTCCGCGTACCAACCTCAAGGGCTTTTTGATGGGCCTCACGATTCTTTCATCTAATGGGCCTATTAAAAGGCAGGCCCATAAACTAAAAGAGGGCCTGTGTACATGTGAGTTTTCCCGGCCCATATAAAAAGCCTCATCCCGATCAGATCGATCCTAGAAAGGCCCGAGATGATGACCCAATCACTGAGCCCACATTATAACCCGACCGACACGTCTGTTCTCTGGTCCGCCCCAAGACCCGACCACCAGGCCCTATTTATGGCCCGACCCGAAGAGCATTCTAGAAGAAACTTGAAGATTATAGAAGAGACTTGCAGCTCAAGATAATGACGTAGTATAGGGACAAAATAGCTGACATGTAAAGTAATGATAATATTCCAAAATTGAAAATGTTGCCCTAATGGGCCAAAGGCCCAGAGGGCAAATGTATATAATCCAATGAAGAGTAATGAGAAAGCATCATTTTGTGTTGTACAAATTTTGTATCTACACTTGTTAATATCGTCGTAGTCCAGAAGAATAATGGAAAATGGAGGGTAAGTGTTGATTTCACTAACCTCAACAAAGCATGCCCCAAAGATAGCTTCCCGCTGCTTAAAATCGATCAAATGGTGGATACTACTGCTGGATATGAACGTCTGACCTTTCTTGATGCATACTCGAGCTACAACCAGATACGTATGAAGCCAGCCGATGAGGAAAAAATATCATTCATCACTAAGACAGTTACTTACTATTTTAAAGTTATGCCTTTCGAACTAAAGAATGCAGGTGCCACTTTCCAAATATTGGTGAACAAGATCTTTAGGGGAATGATAGACGATCGAGGCTTATATCGATGACACTGTGGTGAAGAGCATGGAAAAGGAAAACTATTTGGGATATTTGTAGCAAGTGTTTAACACCTTCCAAAAGCATGGAATGAAACTCAACCCAGCCAAGTGTTCTTTCAGTGTGTCGTCCAGACAGTTCCTGGGACATATAGTGGATTAGACATGGATATAAGCAAACCCAACGCAATTCAAGGCCCTGCGAGAAATGAATGAACCCTAAACGCACAAGGGCATCCAAGTGCTGACCGGGAGGGTGGTTGTTCTTAGTCGGTTTATTGCAAGGCTCACCGACCGCTGCAGGCCTTTCTTCCAAGCTATCAAGACAAGGAAGGGTGAGGTGTGGGGCCCCGAACAGACCAAATCCCTCCTCAGGCTCAAGGAGTACATGACAAAGCCATAAATCCTCGCCACTCCAGAGCCCGACAAGGTTCCGTACTTGTACTTGGCAACGTCCGCAGTCTCAACTAGTGCAGCCCTTGTCAAGGAGGACAATAATTTACATATGCCCATTTTCTACACCAGCGAGGCCTCTGCCGAAGCTGAGACATGTTATAGCAGATAGAAGAAGCTAGTGATGTCCTTGGTAAATGAAAAATGGCGCATTCGGCACTATTTTGAGGCACATCCTATTGTTGTCCCGACCTTAACTCCAATCCGGGCCATCATGTCAAAGACTAACCTTTCAGGGAGGATCTCAAAATGGGCCATCGAATTGGGCATCTATGACATAACCTACGTTTCTCAAAATGAGACGATGAAGCTTACGTTCGAAGGTGCAAAAAGTGCCAGACGCATGGAGACGTTATCCACCCGCCACCAGAGCTCTTACACCCGACCATTGTCCCTCCTCCCTTCGCCTGGTGGTAAATGGACATAGTCAGTCCGCTACCAATGGCAATACGGTCTACTACCCATGTGTTGCTGGCTACTAACTAATTCACTAATTGGGTAGATGCCGAAGCATATCCCATGATCAATAACAGCCACATCATCAAATTCATCTGGAGCCATATAATATGCAGGTTTGACCTGCCCAGGACGATTATGATGAACAATGAGAGGAATTTGGATAACAAGAAAGTAAGAGCTTTCCTTGCCGAACATGGTGTCAACAAGAACACCTCATCAGTCGGGGTGCCCGTAAGGGAATGATCAGGATAAAAGAACTAACCGAACAATTTTTGATACGCTCAGAAAGAAACTTGAGGAAGCTAAGGGGGCCTGGATGGACAAGTTATTCTAGGTGTTATGGTCATACAGGACAATGCCGAGGCGGCCCACCGGGGAAACCCCCTTCGCCATGATATACGGCGCTGAGGCCGTGATCCCCATTGAAGTTCGGGTACCCATCCTAAGGAGCCTGGCATGGGAGAAACTCCCGAACAATCAGCACCTGGCTCACGGGTTGGACCTACTGGATGAAAGGAGGGAAGCCGCAGGAGTTAGTTGGTGGCTTATCAGCAACGCGTCCGGAACTACTTCAAGCAGAAAGTTAGAAGCATGGAGTTTTAGGTCGGGGATATGGTCCTTAAGCGAAAGATCGGGCTCATCGGCAAACTCAGGGAAGTATGGGAAGGTCTGTACACTGTCACCAAAGTGATCGAGCATGGGGCATACCGTATCCGGAAGAACGAAAAAGGTCGGATGGAGCCCAACTCCCAGAACGCCTTTCGACTAAAGAGGTACTACCCATAGTTGGGTAATGAAGTTTCTATTTCATTTCATTTTATTCATTTATCTTTGTAAAGAAATAAGTCGCTAGAGCTTGAAGGATCATACTTGCTTTAGAAGTTAAGTTGTTCATCAGTAAAATATTTTTCCTTTGAAAAGAAGAGTCCATGAACGATTCAAGTTCCAAAAAATAATAAGTCAAGTATTTTCTATCTTTAGCATGGTCACAAGAGCCCGAAAGGTATCAAGTTCCAAAAATGAGTTAAGTGTTATGACATCTTTCTCAATGCCACAAGAGCCCGAAAGACGCAAACACCGATCCATGAATGATCAAGGCATCAAAACTTCATAAAAATAAACTAAGTGTTATGACATCTTTCTCAAGGCCACAAGAACTCGAAAGACGCAAACACTGATCCATGAATGATCAAGGCATCAAAACTTCATAAGAATAAACTAAGTGTGACATCTTTCTCAAGGCCACAAGAGCTCGAAAGACACAAACACTGATCCATGAATGATTAAGGCATCAAAACTTCATAAGAATAAACTAAGTGTTGTGACATCTTTCTCAAGGCCACAAGAGCCCGAAAGACACAAACATCGATCCATGGATGATCAATGCATCAAAACTTCATAAAAATAAATTAAGTGTTGTGACATCTTTCTCGGAGCCACAAGAGCCCAAAAGACAAACATCGATCTATTAAAAGCCCGAAGCATCAAGTTTCGGAAAGCGTTTAGACATTCACAAATTTTGTCAAAGACTAAGCTTGTATACTAAAAATCAAATTTTTACTAAGTAGAGGGCTCTAGTGGCCAAGGCTTACAAAAAAAAAGGAAGAAAAACTAGGCCATATGATCCTGCCTATCAAACTCAGGCTCAAACATGTCCTCTATCCTAACACCAGCCCCAGCAGGATCAGGATCCAGGAGAGGAACAGAGTTAGGTAAAGGCCTCGATAAGAACTCCCCGAAGAGAATGTCGTTCCGACCAGAAGCCAGATCATTATAGGGAGGGGATATCTTAAGGAAGACGTCCAACTCCTCTATGGACTTGAATTGTTCTTCCTCAAACGGGAGCTGGGACTCCTCTAGGCACATCCTCCATCCGTAGTTGATCCGATACGAGGATGTACTGTTGAACCTTTGGTACATCTCGTTCCCTCCCCGATGACACATTTCAACAGTGGATCTCTCCATTGCTAAAAGGTTCTCACACTCAGCCTTCTCTTCCAAAAGCTTGAGTTGGGACGCCTTTAGTCCCTCATTCTGGGGCACAATATCCGTGTTCTGAGCCTCCAAGACCTGTTGGCTCTTCAAGTTCTCTTGAAGGGACTTCTCCGCAGTCTCAACCCGGAGAGTCTGTTCAACCAGATATTTCTTCAGAAGCGCCACTTGCCTATACAACTTATGTTTAACTTCCTCTTTCTTTTGAAGCAAGTCAGCCTGGCTCCAGAGTTTCCTGTTGTCGCTCTCAAGCTTGGCATTGTAAGCCTGAGCATAATACAACATCTGTAAAAAACATTTACAAGTGTCAACCGGTCAGTAAGTAGGTGCATGCTAGAAGGGCGCAAGAAAATTGTAAGATTTATTAATAAAGTCACTTACCTTCATAGCTATCTCCAGACCAGCCATAACCAGATGGACTCGATCCATCTTAAAGATCACCTTGCAATCACCAGGGGACTAGATCTCCATATCCATCATTCGAAGGGCATCGCCATCCTCGATGGTTTGCTGCCCAATAACCAATGTCCAGTTTCCGGGCAGGACCAAGGTCGAGTTCCAAGCGATGGCCTCAGTAGTGGCATGTGTTTCCCCGAAGACACTGGGGATGCAACTCTCTTTAGCCGAACCCGACGTCCGAACTACTCATCACCCGAAGGCCTGGGATGTGAATCCGAAGACATCTGGGCATCTTCAGCAACTGAAGAAATGACAGGATTCTCTTCAATTGGTGGAAGAGGAATGACGGGAGCATCCCCAGATGGGGGGGGGGAGGATCTCTTTGATAGCCAGGGCCACAACATTGATGGGAATGACCGAAGTTGAAGGGATGTCAGACCGAGAAGTTTTGGACTTAGACCTTCCCGACCTCAGATCAATTAGAGGAATCCTCAAAGACATGACTTCTGCTCCATATATTGATATTCCCTACAATGCACTATCAGTTAGGTACTTAGGGCACATCATCATAGGCTTACCCCAAATTTCAGAGCGAAGGAGATCAAAACGGGAAAGAATCTAAGAAATGGATATGTCTCTATCAGGTACCCCCAAAAACTTATGGGCATACTTCCCTCTACGGTCATCACACAACCTACAGAAGCAAGCCCTTTTGTGGTAGGGCTTAAAGGAAGGAAACAAGTGTTTACTAAAGACTTTGGGGATCGAAAGGTTGAAGGAATGGGGATATCTCCAGTTTCCACCCACCAGGATCATCATTTCCTTCCAACCCTTATTTGATTTGTCTAGACCATCATATATCTTTCTCCCTTGGAAGGGGAAAATATTGAAACGACCTTTACACTCCCTAAGGTCTTGTAACTTATAGGAAAAAAAGACTTTAGCCAGTCCCAGATCCAGACCTAAATCCCTATTTAATATCAAGGTCATAGCTAAAATCCTGAAGAAGTTTGGCCCGACCTGAAGTGGGGCTAGGCCAAGTACGAATAAAGCATAGAGGAAAAGAGGATGGATGGGAAAATACAGGACTCTCAATTGATATACAGAAACGTATGATTCGGTCATCCCCCACTCCCTCACCCCTTCTAAAATCTAAATCCTGGGGGTAATGGCTAACGATCACGTCATCAGGTATATTGTATATGTCTAGCTCAACATTTACTCTTAGTCAAGCAGGGAGAGGATCGGCATAAAACTGCTCAGGGGGACTTTCACCGGGTTGGTCCCCGACCGAAACAAGGTCAACAAGGGTCACACCAGTGTTGAATGTAACAAAAACACTTCTCAAATATAGCCCCTCCTAGTTAGGGCTACAAATGAGCCGAGCCGAGCTTTGAAGTGTTTGGGCTCGGCTCGAGTCATTCTGAGGAGAGCTCGAGCTCCGCTCGAATTCAGTAGAAAGATGAAAAATGAAGCTTGAACTCAACTTGATCAAGCTCGAGCGGCTCGACAAGCCGCATGACTCTTGGCTCAACAAGCCACTCTCGGCTCGAAGCTCGTTTGTAATATATATTTTTATTATTAATCATGAAATCGTCAAAAAAAAATTTTAAGGGGAGAAAAAAAAATGTACAGACCCAATCAAATAGATTTGAATCCTTTAAATCAATCCAGGCCCAATGTAATAAGTTGCAAGAATTAAGCTCAATAAAACATATACATGAAATAATAGAGTACATGTTTATTTATAGATGTCTGGTAACAAAGCATTCCCACTTTCTTTCAATGTGGGACAAACAAATTTGCTTTTTTTACATATAACTTGGTTTCTGTTGGGATATTGTCCTGAAACTGAAATGAGAGCTTTAAGGTGGACCAGAACACTAAAGTCATTGCAAGAAGAGGACTGTGGGATTTCTTGAACATCTAGGTACGTTTTAATCTCTATTGTCCTATGAGAGTTGCTTTCCACAACACTCACATGAAGAGAGCTTCTCTCTGCAGAGTTAGGTTGATGATCCAAGGCTTCATCATCATTGAACACAGCCGGTTCAGGAGCTATAAGTAGTGGTGTGGTGTGCCGATTAGTATTTGGACCAGGGGGAGGTAGTCGATGAATTATAGTCATCATGGCATTATTTTGGGACCAATTCACATGATTGATTCTTGCCCTTCTAGGAGGAGACTCCAAATTAGGACCCTGTAAGGGAATTTCTTTCCATTTTGCTCTGCAAACTATACAATATATATATATATATATATATATAATCGAGCTTTTTAGCGAGCTTTGTTTACGAACATGCCGTGAACACGTTCATGAACATGTTCACGAGCTTTGTTCGCGAACATGTTCACGAGCTTTGTTCGCGAACATGTTTACGAGCTTTGTTCGCGAACATTATCGAGCCGAGCTCATACATGTTTGAGCTTGGCTCATTTACAAATCGAGCCCGAAAAATCTGTTTGAGCTTGGTTCACTTACTAAATAAACAATCGCGAACCGAACTATTATCGAGCCGAGCCCGAGTAGCTTGTAGAGTGTTTGATTCGTTTACAGCCCTACTCCCAGTAAAGCCCATAGTAGCAGATGGAACAAAACACAAATCCTAATAAGAGTTCATACAACAATGGAAAGTGAAAAAATTTACCGGGAAAAAACAATGGCAACAACAATTATTTCTCAATCCATCACACAAAAATGTCGACAACTTGATTCTGCAGCAAGTCTAGCTGTTTGAAGCTTTTTCTATGTTCCGACTCTCGAGTTAAATGGCTTAAATTTTCTTTATCACAAGCATCTCCCCTTTGTTGGTTGCTTCTAATTGGAGACAAAAGTCAATAAAATGAGCTAATAGTTTCATTTACAAAAAATGATCAAACCCACAGTTGCTTCGTAAAATTAAAACAAGCAAATACTATTTTTACATTTTTGTGACAATACATAGGAGACTAAGAATAATCATACATAGCAAATAGAGGATGTTTTGTTAGCAGCAGTTCAATTATGGGACACTAATGTTTGGCTCGAGTGAAGTAGCCTAAACTTCTAATTCCTACATGACATTCAACAGTATCTCGAAAATAAACGTGAATCGCGAAAATAACTTCCTATTTCTCAAGAAAATGACTTCCTATTTGAGTTATATGCCTCACATTTACTCACATTTACTGCGCAAAGCAAATTGTTCAGGTAGTAAATAA
Organism: Cornus suecica; assembly: GCA_963922005.1. NCBI lineage: Eukaryota > Viridiplantae > Streptophyta > Magnoliopsida > Cornales > Cornaceae > Cornus > Cornus suecica. Next base: position 30,976,119 of record OY998248.1, read on the forward strand.
CATCTCGATTTCATTTAGTTCCAAAGCTTAATAAGTACTATCCAGTGCATTGCAATTGCTAGAATCATTTCATAATCAAATACAAACTGTAAATCATTTGTACTCGACCATTTGATATATGGCATCTTTGCTACATTGTACATAAACAATTATAAACATCAAGAAACTCTTTTGCTGTTTTAGTTCAGATATTTTAAATTAATCCCAAAACATAAAATGTTTGTAAAGAAATTGTAAATTGTTTTTCTTTGCGATTTCTTCTACCATTTTCATTGCTTCTCTCTTAATTTTCTTCTGCGCGTAATTTAATTTGACTGCTTTTTTGACTTCTTCTAATTTGGCTCCCTTTTTTATGTCTTCAATATGTTCCATGCCAGCTTTTTCAAGTGTTGTCCTCAACTTTCTTGCTTTCATTCCAGCAAATGCTGCTAGTAGTCCATCAGCCGTAAACATGCCTCGAAATAAGCCTTCCTTCAGTGTACCCCAATTTCTCGTTAGCCCCAATTTCTCGTTAGCTCTTGAAATACCTTACTGTAGTTGCAAAAGATTAGTGAGTGCTTATATACAATTAAATGACAATTGCAATGTATTTATAACTGTACCTGTAAGAACTGTAGAGGCGCAACCGTATCGGATGTTGTGATGTTAGAACATCGACAATCAGGATTCCAGATTTCTCAGTCCCTCCGGCCCTTTATCACCATTGAGGTCTATAATTTCCACTCCTTAACCTCATCTTGCACATTGTCAATGAATCCCAGTATGTCCAAATCATCATCCTCCACATAATGTTCCATAATTCAACATCTTGTTGTGAAAAATAGACTGCCGACCAAAATTCCAATCGGAAGGTTTTGGACCAATGTATAATTTTGGGTGGGTTTATGAGGACACCAATGTACATCAAAGATACATTTACAATTTCCTATTCCTCTCATACCAACAATCCAAACATTCTCTCGAAAATCAAGTCCATTGTCTAACAAAACCCTCAAAATTACATAATCATTTTCAACCTGCAACCCTACAAATCGTTTAATAAAGTGAAGTTCATCTTGGTTATTCAGATCTGAACTGATTTGATGACCCAAATTAACCACAAAAGCAATAATCCGTACCTTGTTGGGCCATTGATTCTGACCCATCATCGCTTGGCGGCAAAAAACTTTGGTGGAGAAGTGGTGGGCATCAGAAACTATGTGGAGCTCATTGGAGACACCCAAAGCAAGACCCATCTTGAGAGCGGCTGTATCGTGTGTCTTTTTCATTAGGGTTTGAGAGTGAGTTGAAGGAGTGAGAACTCGCGGGGTATTCTTATCTTATCCTATCGCCGGAATGCGAATGATAATGAAGATGATGAGTTGCAGTTGTAATGGGGCTGTTGGTCTCAGAAATGGCTATTGAGATTGTAATTGTACTTTGGGGTGGTTCGATTAGGGTTGAAATGTTAATGTAGGCTAATTGGGAAATACCCGAAATACCCTCTGTACCCCTTGTGTTTTACTTTCTTTTATCGTTTTCTTATTCTCTTATTTTCGGTTTGTAAAACCTATTTCCTTGTATTATGTTTTTTATTTTTTATAAATTCATTTATTAGCAGAAAAAAAAATTACAGAATATATTAAAAAAAAATGCCGCTTAGGGAAATATTTTTTTTTGGCTGGCACTGGATGAAAAATTCATCAAAAATCAGAAATGAATAAAATAATGAGGTCTAATTATTTTTCATATGTGACAACGGTTTTTTGTTTTAAAAAGTGTATAAAGAGTCTTCTTGATGTTTTCAAAAAGTATTTTCAGAAACCTCTGTTATAACAAAATTTATTTTCATAAAACTAAGGGTTAATTACAACGACACCCCCTGAGGTTTGCAACAATTACAACCAGATTCAACCTTTGGCAAGTGGAGTCCACTTGCCTCTTGAGGTTTGAAAATTTGAACAAAGACATCCCCATGATGCCTAATTTTGACTATATTACCCTTCTCTCAATATATATAAATATTTTGTTTGATTTTATTATTTGATTTAATTAGTTGGGTGAATTATAATTTGCCAAAATATATAACATTCAAAAAAATATATTTAAAATTCGGTAAAAAAATATAAATTTGAAAAATATTATAAAATTCAAAAATAAATATAAAATTCTAAAACAAATATAAATTTTGAAAAAAAATATAACTTTTGAAACATATACTATAAAATTCAAAAATAATATATAAGGCCAAGAAAAAAATATAAAATTCGAAAATAATATAATTTCGAAAAACTATAAATTTATGTGAAGATTAAAACATCAATGTAATGAAAAATTGGAACTTGGTATCATTGATAAAGGTTAGGGTCCACAACAACTGTAGCACTGAGCCAAAAGGTCATGACATTTCACCATTTATTTAGTCTAAAACCTTATTATTAAGCTCCAAGGTTTGAGACTGTAGCACTGACCCAAAAGGTCATGACATTTCACCATTTATTTAGTCTAAAACCTTATTATTAAGCTCCAAGGTTTGAAACTGTAGCACTGACCCAAAAGGTCATGGCTTACTAATAAGGTTTTAGACTAAATAAATGGTGAAATGCCATGACCTTTTCGGTAAGTGCTACAGTTGTTATGGACTCTAACCTTTATCAATGACACCAAGTTCCAATTTTTCATTACAATGATGTTTTAATCTTCACATAAATTTATATTTTTTCGAAATTATATTATTTTCGAACTTTATATTTTTTTCTTGGCATTATATATTATTTTTGAATTTTATAGTATAGTTTCAAAAGTTATATTTTTTTTCAAAATTTATATTTGTTTTAGAATTTTATATTTTTTTCAAAATTTATATATTTTTTTCGAATTTTATATTTATTTTTGAATTTTATAATATTTTTCAAATTTATATGTTTTTACCGAATTTTAAATATATTTTTTCGAATTTTATATATTTTGGAAAATTATAATTCACCCAACTAATTAAATCAAATAATAAAATTAAACAAAATATTTATACATATTGAGAAAAGGATAATATAGTCAAAATTAGGCATCAGAGGTGTCTTTTTCAAATTTTCAAACCTCAGGGGCAAGTGGACTCCACTTGCCAAAGGTTGAATCTGGCTGTAATTGTTACAAACGTCAGGGGGTGTCGTTGTAATTAACCCTAAAACTAACATTTATAATCCTAGTCCTTTAAAAACATTTTTCTACTTTCTGAATTTTTAAAAATTATTTTCAAAATCATGAACAAAATAACTTCATTAATGACATCTATGACTGATGGTTTTGTTTGTGTTTGTTGAGTTCTGCATTCACTTGTTTTGTTTTAGTGTATCTATTTTCCTATCGAAATTTGACACCGGAATGAACTTATAATTCTTAAATTTCTTCATATAAAAAAAACTACACATGTAAATTCGTATGCATTATTACTATAATTTTGTGCGAGGGGTGCCCATATATATATATATATATATATATTAACTGATGCAAATATAAAATCAGATATTACTATCTGAACCTCTTCTTTACCATACACATATATATATATATACACACATATATATATATATATATATATATATATATATTAACTGATGCAAATATAAAATCAGATATTACTATCTGAACCTCTTCTTTACCATACCCACAAATTACATAACCGTCCACTAACCAGATATTCACGATATGATTTCCCATGTATATTTTTCTTATTTTCCGTCATTTTCCACTTTTTGTGTATCACTATAAACGTCATACTCCTTTCATAGAACAATTGTGAGTGTTGTTATTATAGTATTATTCACATAGGGGAGCAAAGTTTTCAATATAATGTACTGAATAAATTAATAAAATATATTTAGAGAAAATAAAAATGAATGAATAAATAGTAATAAAAAATAAAAAAATGAATTAAATAATATATAAAAATAATAATAAATAAATAATAAGCAAAATGAATTCAATAATACATAAAAATAATAATAAATAAATAAATAATAAGCAAAATGAATTAAATAATACATAAATATTTATAAATAATGAATGAATAAATAATAATATAAATGAATACCCCCAATTTCCGCATGTAAGTTGGCCAGACTCACACACGAAAATCGGGAAATACCATGCAACTGATATAAAAAAAAAGACACAAAATACAATAGGAAATTTGCGAAATAAAAAAAATATTCATAACAGAAGCAACACTAACGTCAAATCTTACAAAAGACTTTAAGATACAACCTGAGAATCCTGTTAAAGAAGGACCCCTAAATAAAAATTACATTTTTAATAACCTTACCTACTTTATAACAGTTGTACAACCAATATATACTGTAAACCGAAAGTAGGAATGGAGTAGACGATCACGAACAAAACGCGATGACTCAAAACCTTAACCCGGTGGCTGAACAATCCCAGACCTGAAATGATAACAACAAGGTGGGTTAAACCCACGAGCAAGTCCACTACTACTACAACCCAACAGATGACCGATAAAGCCAACATCTCTGAACAAAACAACATGAATATATAGACCCTATGTAATAAGATTTATCTATCACTTTTCATAAAACATTTAGAACATTTCTTTTCTTTTCATAATCATATAAAAGATATATAAATATATATATATTTATTTATTTTTAAAATAACCAATGCAACCTATGCATACACATATTTTATAATATGTATCTCACATAATCGAATAAAAGATATATAATTATATATTTGAAAAGAAATATCTCATACCTCCCATGCATAAACATATTTTATAATATTTTTCCCTTAATCAAATAGAAGATATATTATTATACCTTTTAAAATAAATAATCCATGCATAAATATATTTTATAATATATTCTCATACTCAATTAAAAGATATATAATTATACCTTTTAAAATAAATAACCAATGAAATCTGTGCATGAATATATTTTCATAATCAATTACAAATATATAATTATCCCTTTTAGGATAAATAACCCATGCATACCATGCCTCACCAATATCATATAAATGAACTTATTAATATTCATAATCATTTTCTTATGCCAATATACAACTTATCTAAACCTTATTTTAACCACGTACCCGACAATTCACCCATGTCGTGACAATTCAACCATGTCCCGTGGTACTCATGAGACTACGTTAATAGTCAGTCTCAAAGTGGTTCCTTAAACATCTTCAATCCATATTTATTTAATTAAATATTATGATTTACGAATTTATCGATTCCCTTGCATTATTTATTTCATCGCATACATCACCGCACACAAATATACTTATTAGCATAATAAAGGTGAATATCCTACACATCACTGTATATCACATGCTACACATATGTACGAAATCATACATAATGATTTATATCAACATAATAAACCATTATATTCAATTAATAACAAATACCAACTTCCATAGTATAATCATTGATAAACTATTCTAAGGAATATATTTAACACCATTATAACCTTGACATATTTTATGATAGGTTAATAATGAGATCCGAAATCACAATATTACTTAATTAAAGTATAGGGATCCCAAATATCTTTTTAAGAAAGATTTGGGGTCAAACTGTAATTACAGTGCAGTACAGGGATCCTACTGTAACTTCAGAAACGTTATGAGGACTAATCTATAATTTCCGTAAATTATAGGGGTCATATTATAATTAGTAACAACCTAAGGGGTCAAAATGTAATTACAATAATCGAAAGGGGTATATCCGTAGTTATAGTAATATTCAGGGGTTTGAATATAATTTCAGTGAAGTTCACATGCCTACGGTGTACGCATTTACACCGGATCATTTCTCATATATTTGGATGATTTTAATTGGTCAAAGTTATGCTTAGTGTGTGCATACCTACACTAGATTATACTCAATAACTATAATTTACTTCAATGGTAAGGATTAAAGATTCCATCTAATCCTATGGTTACTAAAATGAGTGTACCATAGTAAACTAAATCCGTTTACACTAGATTCCAGCATATATATATATATTTAAATCAAAGGCTTGGATTGAAAGTTAATAACATCCTATGGTTAAAAAAACCAAGTGTACCATAACAACATACAATCAACCACACTAGATTTCCAGATTTATATAATTTTCGAAAATTGCCACAATAATTCTTAAAATTCCTAGAAAATTCAAGAAGCCTATTTAAATAATATTAAATGTTAATAAAGCTTCTTAACTAGTATTTGATGATAAATTCCATGATTATAGATGTATTTTATAATTAAAATACAATTTAAAGATAATATGAAATATATTATAATAATCATTAAACATTCATCTACCTATATATATATATATGCATTTATATACATGATAACACTTATATAGTTATTTTTATAGAAAATTAACTATGTATAAATAATATATATCTATTTATACATATTATTTCACAAAGGTCTTGAATTTATAAATCCAAAGGGGTAGAATAGAGTTGTAACTTGCCTTAAATTATCCGGCTTTGATTTATATCTTCAAGCCCAAAATCCATCCAAGATGATCACCTTCTCTCCAAGACTCTCTCTCATTTCTCTCCATTTTCTCTCAAACATTAGAACCGAAAATCAAGTTGTATCAATTCTAATACACAACCTAATAATTCTAACAATTCTTCCTTTAAAAACATGTGGGGCCCCTCCTTTAATTTTTGTCTCCCCCTTTCCCCAATTTTCTTCATTTTTACACCTCACCTCCAACACCTAACTTCACTTTACCATAAATCACTCCCCTTTCCCACCCTTATAATATTATTATTAAATAAATATAATTCTTTAATTCATTTACCCTCACCGATATATATATATATATATATATATATATACATATATATACCTACCAACATAAAATTCCACACATCATAATTATCAATTTACACACCAAAAATTCTAAATTACACCTTAAAATTATAAATTGCATACATACCCACATCATAAATACCAAATCAATTAAATGCACAAATTAGGGTTATTTCATTCTCCCCCCCCCCCCCCCTAATAAAGGAATTCCGTCCCCGGAATTCACCACATAGTTGAACTAAATAGTGTAGTAAGTCACATGGATTTCATTCCCCCACATTAATATAATAATACATATTCTCAGGTCAGAGAAAATTCTCGTAACATGTAGAAAAGAAAAACAAATATGAACCATTTGCATATTATTCGACATAACTAAACCATATGTCACTAATCCGATCTTGTCAGTAATTACAAAAGGACCCATAAAATAGGTGATAATTTTACCTTGTTTCCAAAACGCATTTCTCCCTTTACGGGATACACCGTGGGTAAAACTTAATACCACACATTAAACTCTAATATTCGAGTTTAATAATTAGCATAACTGTCACGCCTCGAATCCAAATACTTAGAGAATGACTAGAATACCCAGAATTTTATGAAAAAAATCAACTAATCGAATCTAGTCAACCAATACGATTTACGTGATTACTATTCACTATTACGAAAGCGAATTCGAAAAATATTATAAATAATACAATTCCCGAAAATCAATCAAAGTACAAGCATGGATATACTAATCCATAGACAATCAATTACAAATACTCAATACAAACAACACACCACATAAAAAAAAACTTTATTATTACATTAAGATGTAATCATTATGCCCAGCCCTAATAGCGTCAACCCACCGCCCCTGCACTAACACGCGCCGCTTATATATATATATATATATATATATATATATTTCCAGAACATCCATCTTCTCGCCCGTGTAAAACACGCGCCTCTCCCTCAACCCATCGCATGACGAAACACCCATCTTCTCCCTCGATTCTTCAAAACGAGAGGAAGGTACACCACCTAAGAATTCCTTCGCCTTCACCCATGGAACTTCAGTCCCGTAAACCCGATCCATTTCATCATTCTGCTCAGATAACCTCTTCACTGTCGTGACACGATTATCAAATTGGTAGCCAAAACCCCCTTCCAAACTCTCTGTTGTGGGAATCCTAAATGGAGTCACCACGTCGTAGATGGATACTTCATAACATCTGGCCTCGTCATGAACGAATACTACCAAGGCCTAATACTTCCCATTGCCATTGTGATCTTAATCAAATCTGGTTGATTCACCAAATCCAGATCTACTTCTTTAAAACCTTCTCCGCTACCATTTGCGACGGAAAACAAAAACCAAAAAAAAAAAAAAAAAAAAAAACCCCTCCGCCAATAGAAAGACCACAAGCAACCCTCTAAAAACGAAGTACCCACAATATCACTCAGAACAATCCCAAAACCCACAAAAAGAAAATCACAATTACAAGTGTTGTATACATACACACCCCCATCGCCACCACGATCAACAATAAATCCCTAACTTGCATCTTGCCTGGATTACCAGAAATACAAAAATCTAAATCAGGGAGACCTTGATTACCACTTTAGTGTTAAATGTCAAGATTCCAAGAACAATTATAGAGAACTTTCCTTTGAAAACACTGTCATGATCTTACGACCAAAAACATTTTTCTCATACCAGGAAAAAAAAATAGAATAGAGCATGTATTGAGATGGGAGATCCACAGATAATGCTCTCACTGATTTTACTACTCTTGGCTTAATACGCAATCCTTACCTTTCGATCATTGAGCAAAGCTGATCATGCACAAGCTTGGCCTCAATCAAATTGTTTCTTATTGGCAAATGGTTTAGCCAGAAAGAGACAACCCGTCAAAGAGATATAGAATCAAAATTCATGAAGGTTCAGTATTTGCGGAGTATTTATCATTAGACCAGCATAAAATGAAAACACGCATTATCGGTTTAAGAATCATCCAATAATAACAGAAGGTGATGATGTAAAATGCAACTCCATAAAGATTCAGATCAAGGAAATTGTATTAGAAAAGACCGCCAATATAAATAATAGAAGAAAAAGAAAGAAAGGAAAAACCCATTGGAGTTAGAGCTGGTAATTTCGTGTTACAGGTCGTGTTCGTGTCCAACACGAAATGACACGAACACAAAATGGCTAGACACGAACACGACACGATTAATATTCGTGTCGAAGATATTAAACCTTAACATGACCTATTATTTAAACAGATAACAAGACACGACTCGTGTAACCCGTTTAAAAAATTGGGTCGTGTTAGGTTCAACCCGATACGAAAATTTTGACCAATTTAAAAAAAAATTAAACTTTTTTTAACAAAAAAAAACTTTTTTAAGTGGTTTTGAATTAAGGCAAATGTTACACCACAAAATAAATAAAGCAACCAACAAAGAAAATATACAAAAAAAATATATACAAAATCAACTACATCATCAAAATCACAAAATCAACAACATAATAGGGCTTAGTTGTCTTCGTCAACACCATATGAGTCAACAACAAAGAAAACATACAAATAAAATGAATGGTTATGACGCGGTTGTTGCAGTCAATGCAACCACAAATCAGTAAGGGTTTTTTGTTTGTAAAAACAACCAAGGAGTTATGGAAGACTGTGGAAGAGAGGTATTCTTCAATTGGTAATTTTACAAAGTTGTATGAGCTTCAACATGAGATTGCAAGGTTCAAGCAGGAAGACCAAACTCTTGCCATATATTACCACACTCTATGTGGTAAATGGAAAGAGTTAGATCACTACCAAGACTATGTACCGGTGTGCGCAGCTGATATTAAAGTGTTTCGAGCTATGATAGAAATGAACCGAATCTATGAGTTCTTGGATAGTCTGCATCCGAAGTATGAGCATGCTAGAGTACAAGTGTTAGGCAGGAATTCATCCCTTAATTATGTTAGAGAGGTAATCTCTTATATCCAGGCCAAGGATAGTAGAATGAAGACTATGTTTGAATCTGCACACACCAAGACTGAGTTAGAAGTGTCATTGTCTGATAGGTCTGCTTTTGCCACACAACAGTGGAACAAATCCATTACTTTCAAAGGAGGAAAGCTAGATGCTAAAAGTAAGTTGAGGTGTGACCATTTTGGTCGTACGCTCCACACTAGGGAAACATGGTAGGATCTACATGGCCGCCCTGCTTTAATCTCCAATCTTGTTCAATTGAATTCTAGGCCAAAGCCTGATCCATTTAGGGGGTCATCAGCGGCACATGTTGCGGTGCCTCAGACTACTTCTATTGGTCATGCCTACTCCGGACCACAAGGTTCTTTGTATGGGGTTGAAGTTAATGCTCTTCGACAACTGTTAGCTCAAAATGCCTCCACTTCTGCCTCTAATTTTGCTCAGACAGGTCTTCCTCCTTTTGCACATCATGTTGCCACATTATCTCGTAAACAACCCTAGATCATTGATTTAGGAGCCACTGATCACATGACTGGTATGACATCTGAATTTTCTTCATACAGTTTGTGTTCTAGTACAAATAAAGTAAGAGTGGCTGATGGCACATTCACCTCCACTGCGGGAAAAGACAATGTGTCTACCACTACTAAACTTACATTATCATATGTCATTCATGTCCCAAAGTTCACCAATAATCTTCTTTCCGTTATTCATATTACAAAATGTTTGAATTGTAGTGTGACCTTTTTTCCATCTCATTGTGCATTTTAGGACTTGGAGACGGGGAAGATGATTGGAAGTGGACGTGAGGACAAAGACTTGTACTTGCTGGATGAGAGACCTGTTTCTCATGTTGCAAATCAATCTAGTGTTAGGCATAATATTGTTATTAAAGATCTATTAATGCGATGACATAGTAGACTTGGTCATTTACCTCTTTCTGTTTTGAAGCATGTGCTTCCCCAATTTGCATCTGTTGAACCTTTTGAGTTAAATTGTAAAACATGTGTTCTTGCTAAACAATGTTGCATTTCTTATCCTCTTAACATTAATAAAAGTACGGCTCATTTGCAGCTTGTTTATTCTGATGTTTGGGGCCCTGAATCCACTATTTTACTTAGTTTTCGTTATTTTGTTGTGTTTGTTGATGATTTTAGTTGTTATACTTGGTTTTATCTTATGAAGACCAAGGTGAAGTTCATTCTGTATTTAAAAATTTTTACAAGATGGTTTGCACTTAGCTTAGTCATCCTCTTAAAATCCTTCGATCTGAAAATGGAGGAGAATTCATGAATGGTGGTCTTGCCTCTTTTTTTGCTGAGAATGGGATTGTTCATCAAACCTCTTATGCCAATACACCACAACAAAATGGTGTAGCTGAACGAAAACATCAGCATATTACGGCAGTTACCCATTCTCTTCTCATTGGAATGAGGGTGCCCAAAAGTTATTGGGTTGATGCCAATTTAACAGCTACATACCTTATCAATCGTATGCCTTCTAGGATTCTAGGTCAACAATCTCCCTTTCATATCTTACACCGTCACACTACCTTATTCACAGTCCCTCCGAAAAGTGTTTGGTTGTGTTTGTTATGTTCACATTCATCATTGCAAGGACAAAATCGATCATAAGGCAATCCGGTGTGTCTTTCTTGGTTACTCTGCCACTCGGAAAGGGTATAGGTGTTATCACCCCGCTACTCGTCGTCGGTTTGTCTCCATGGATGTTACATTTTTTAAGTGTGTTCCTTTTTTTCCACCATTAAGGATTCTCTATAGGGGGAGACTCCTACTTGTGTAGTGAATTCTTCTACTCAGTGGGAATGTCCCTTTCCATTGCATGTTCCAATTCAGGGGAGATTTCATTGCATGTTCCCATTTAGGGGGAGATTCTAACTGAGAGGTTTGTTTTTACTAACTCCAGTGATTTGCCGCAGGTAAAACAAGCGATTGACTATACTCGGATGGCAAAACAAGTCATTAACTCACCCCAGGACCAAGAAGTCTCCCTCAATCCAGGTAACTCTTCAACACATATTCATGATTCTTCTCCCAATAGCACCTCTGTTGATCTTGATGTCCCCATTGCTCATCGTAAGGGTGTTCTTAGTTGTACAAAATATCATATATCTCAGTTTGTGTCTTATGATGCCTTATCTCCATCATATCGTGTTTTTACTTCTTCTATCTCTTCTGTTTCTGTTCCTTATAGTGTTTCAAATGCACTCAGTCAACCACCATGGAAGGAAGCCATGTTTGAGGAAATGAAGGCTCTTGAGAAAAATGGTACTTAGGATATTGTTCCCTTACCTAGTGGTAAGAAACCAGTAGGGTGCAAATGGGTCTACACAGTGAAGTATAATGCAGATGGAACGATTGAGAGATATAAAGCCTGATTAGTTGCAAAGGGTTTCACTCAGACTTATGGAAGAAAATTTTGCTTCAGTTGCCAAAATGAATTCTATACGTGTTCTTTCTTTGGCCGCTAATTTGTCTTAGCCTTTACATCAGTTGGATGTGAATAATGTTTTCCTTCATGGTGACTTGGAAGAAAAGGTGTATATGACTATGTCATCGGGGTTTATACTTGCCAATGGTGAGAACTTAATGTGCAAGTTGAATAAAGCCTTGTAGGGATTGAAGCAGTCACCGCGTGCTTGGTTTGAAAGATTCAGTACTACTGTGAAAAAAGTGGGGTACACACAGAGTCGGGCAGATCATACACTCATCATCAAGAGACACAAAAGATGCACCTCTGCCCTTATCGTATATGTCGATGACATTGTTATCATAAGGGATGATCCAGAAGAGATTCGTCGAATGAAGTCATTTTTAGGGACAAAGTTTGAGGTTAAGGACCTCGGATTATTGAGATACTTTCTTGGCATCGAGGTGTGTAGATCCAAAAAAGGGGTGTTCATTTCGCAGCGAAAGTACGTGCTAGATTTGTTGGCTGAAACTGGTAGACTTGGAGCAAAACCTGTTGATGTTCCTATTGAGCAGAACCATAAGCTTAATGATGTGGATGGTGACCCATTAGATGATGTGGGTAGTTTTCAGTGATTGGTTGGGAGATTGATTTACCTATCTTTTACACGCCCAGATATTGCCTACGCGGTTACTGTGATTAGTCAGTTTATGCATGCCCCTCGCTAGAGCTGGAAATTCGTGTCAACATGTTGACCCACATGTCAACAGGGCAAACTGATACTAGTCGACACGAAAATTAAACATTTTAAATATAACACAATCCAACACGAAAAATAAAAAATAAAAAATAAATGAATGAGGCACCTGCATTTTTCAGACCGAAGGGCATAACCTTAAAGCAGTAAGTACCTGTTTCAGTAATGAATGAGGTTTTTTCTTCGTCTGTCGGGTTCATTTTTATCTGATTGTATCCCGAATAAGTCTCCAAAAAAGTTAGACGTTTGTAGCCGGCAGTAGCGTCAACCATCTGGTTGATCTTTGGTAGTGGAAAGTTGTCATTCGGGCATGCTTTGTTCAGGTCAGTAAAATCAACACAAACCCTCCACTTACCATTCTTTTTCTGTACGACCACTACATTGGCGAGCCATTCAGGGTACTTAACTTCCCTGATAAAACCAGCCTGGAGCAAAATGGACATTTCGTCTACTATGATCTGGTTCCGATGCGCTCCCATGCACCTCTGCCTTTGCCTAATCGGTCTTACATTCGGGTCGATGTGTAATGAGTGCTAGGCAATAATAGGATCGATACCTAGCATGTCTATATGTTCCCACGCGAAGACATCAGAATTGTCCTGCAATAACTGTGTCATTTCTTTCAATTCAGAGTCGGTAAAATTTGTACCTACAAAAGTAACTTTTTATGGGCTATCAGGTATAACAGAGATTGGCTGTAATGGCTCGACCATGATCGAGGTACCCGGTTCCCCCTCCTTTGATTGCTATTTGGGGCCTGGATTTTGTTCCTTGGAATGGGACACCATTTGGCCTTTTCCCTTCCTGATCTCCTTCAGGGTGACAGCATAGCATTCCTTGGTGGCCACCTGGTCACCCCTGATATCAATGATGTCCAAACCGTTCGGGCTTATGCATCTCATCATTTGGTGAACGGTTGAAGGCACGCCCTGCATCAGGTGGATCCATCCCTTTCCCATGAGCAAATTGTACGAAGGCTTCACATCCACTACAACAAATGTCTCAGTCAGGGTCCTTTGAGAAGCAGATACCGGTAATTGGACTTCCCCGATCGGTTCAATTTGTTTTCCATTAAACCCTACAATAGGGCATCGGGATGCCACAATCTCGTTCGGGTCGATTTCAAGCTTTTCAAAAGCCCATTTGGTAATGACGTTTGCACTGCTACCAGGGTCGATCATGACTCCCTTAACAAAGTAGATGACCACTATTAGTGTCATAACTAGAGGGTCATCATGTGGGGTATGGATATTCCGGAGGTCTGATGCAGAGAAAATAATCTGTGCTTTTCCTATCCTGTGGTGGACTTCATTGACTTCGTTGACTTTTCTCATTTTGTGGGCTCTTCACAGCTGGCTCCGGCTGGATCCTTCCGTCTTTTTGGAGGCGAGGCCACCAAGAATCATATTGATGATCTTGACCGACTGTGGGGTTCCAAGGGGCATTAGGAGCACGTGGATTGGCTCTCGGCCTGTCCCATTGGATATAATCCTGGAGCTCGCCGTGAAGCAACAGTGCCTCTACCTGTTGTTTGAGATTACGACACTCGTTTGTGATGTGCCCTAAATCACCGTGGAAAGCGCAATGTTTTGACTTATCCCTTTGGTCCAGTGGTTGTTAGATGGTTGAAGCTTGTTGGAAGATCCCTCTGGCCTTGTTCTCTTAGTAGATCTTGGCAAGGCTGACCCTTAGGGGGGTCGCTCTCTCTTCAGATTTGGAACGTTTAAAAGGGTTCGGGGCTGGAGGTTCTGAATGAACTGGTGGCCCTGATGGTGTTGGACATTTTCGATCGGTCGCCTGATCCTTTGATCGGGCTTCAATGCTGACCAAAGCCGCATTCCTCTGCCTGATGGTCTCCTCTTCTTCAATCCTCAAGTACCCTTGGGCTCTAGAGTTTAAATCCCCAATACTCGACGGGGGGCGTTTCACCAGAGACTGGTGGAACTTGGTCCCTGGAATAAGGGCCATCCGGAAGGCCTCAACAGCAGAGTACTGATCACAGTTATCAATAGAAGAAGACTCAATGTTGAATCGGGGTAGGAAGCTCCTCAATGATTCTTCTTTCTCCTGGATCATAATGAAGAGACACGATATGGTCTTCTTCTGTCTTTTGTTCTCGTAGTATTAGGCAACGAAGAGCCTGGTCAACTGTTGTCAACTACCGATGGATCAAGGTGGATGCTTCCTGAACCATAATAGAGCTGCATCAGCAAGACTTGTGGAAAATACCTTGCAAAGTAAGGACTCGTTCTCAGCGTACTGGTCATCTTCTGATGAATCTGATAAATATGCTCATCGGGGTCCTTGGTGCCATCGTAAGGGGTAAACCAAGGCATAACAAATTCTTTGAAAAAGGTTCCTGATTTATCTCGGGGACGAAGGGTGATTGTATCAACTCGGTTGATGCCTGGATGGCCAGGTCATCAGTAGACTGGGTTCTCAAGTCCCCGAGGACTTTCCTTTGGAACTCGTCAATCATTGCTTGGAGCTTTTTGGGGGTCATGGCTTCGTCGGCGACGGGAGCCTTTCCTAAGCGCTAGGAAGACTCGGCGTGCTCTTCCAGTCTATCGTCATCTTCATAGTTCTGAGAGTGGTCGAGCACCGCTGCCGGAGGGGCAGGCGGTGGTAAACCCAACCTCGCCATGAGTTCTTCATTATGCTTCTTAAGAGCTTGGCTACGTTCCTCATCGGCTATCAGGCGTTGCAGGATTTGCTCAATGGTTTGAAGACCTTCTACTCGACTGTCTCCGGTGATCGGAACGTCCGCTTGTGAACGGGTGACCGACATGTTTGTTTGGGAAGTAGTGGGTCAGTGTGAATTGAGATTTCAGAAGATGGTGAAGAATAGAAACAAGCTCTCAAATCTTCAGATTGAATAAAACAAACTTAGCTTAACGAGATGGGAATAATGAGATGATTTACAAATCTCAAAGAACATATCCGAAAAATCAAGAACTCCTTGTAATTTCCTACAAACGGCGCCAATGTGTAAATTCCAAAAAATGCACAACCCAATAGTAGAATACTTTATTCAGATTTGGTTTTCCTTATATACATTCCCTTCTTGGGCTTTGAGCCCATTAGGGCAATATTATCTTGCTTACATCATTTTTGTCATTTTGTCACGTTACTAACTTGTTGCACAAGCTTGTTCTAGAACATTTCATGAAATGGGCTTTTGGGGTGGGCCTTCCCTTCGGGCTCCTTCCTTTGGGCTAGCGTGTTCTTCCTTTACTGGGCTTGACAGAATCTGCACGTACAGCGTGACTGTCTGTGTGTGTATATGGGTGAGAGAGAGAGAGAGAGATGAGATAATGGAGGACGGAAATAGAGATGTGTCACGTGTGTTAGGGTTTTTGTGTGTGAGAGAAAGATGTGAGTGTGTGTATGTGTGTGTGAGAGAGAGAGAAAGAGAGAGAGGGGAGAGTATATGTCTGTGTGTGAGTGTAAGTGATAGTGAGAGAAAGAGAGGAAAGTATTTATGTATGTGTGTGTGTGTGAAAGAGATAGGAGAGTATTGAACGGTCTTATTCACTAGTCGGAATGGTAATATTTTCTGAATTTCAAGTATATATGCAATTTCTGACACGATTATATTTATTATTATATTTATTTGCTGATTTTTTTTGTTCTCTAATTGGTCATAGATTGAAATATATTAATAAACTATTACTGAATCGTGTCAAATTCAAATTTAATTTATTTTTTATTTTTTCTTTTTATTTTTCTTGTTGGATAATGTCAAATTTAAAATGTTTGATTTTTGTGTCGACTAGTGTCAGATTATATGGTCGACCCGTGGGTCGACACGCTGACACGAATTGCCAGCTCTAATTTCAAATATAAATATTTAAATTGATGGTGTGGATATGAAGCTAATAATAAAATTAAAATTTGAAATGAATGGGTGGATGTATTATCACTAATTTTTGTCAAGATCGTGGGCGTGCCAGATTCGTTAGAGAATCGAGTGAAATGAAGGACAACAGTTATTCTTTTTGAGAATTGATCAGGCGATTAAACGAGAGAACGATACCAACCTCTCGATCAAGTTCTTTTTGCCTTAATGAAAAGCATTTTGAAGTAGAAGTTACCAAACTAAGAGAATTGAAAGTGCAATGCGTAAATTGAAATGCAAGAAAAAGAAAAGGAATTGAAAGTGCAATACTGTATTGAAAGTGCAGGAATGTAAAGTACAGAAAAGATAAGTGTTTTTTATGCTGAAGGGATTGCTCAGTTGTTCTAACTAAACTATATATACTATAGATACAAAAGCAATTTTGAATTCTATTCCAAGTATGCCATGTGTCCTTCAACTTGTAACTGTCCACCTCCACTCTTTTAAACTACCACGTTCTTTAAAAGAACGTGTATTAGACTTGTAAAGTTTATTTTGATTTTGAATTACCATGATGTCAGACTCCCACTGCCACTCAAACATTGCATGTGTATAACTCCATATTGGCCACGTTCTCCTTATTCAACAAAAAATGGAAACAAACTCCTAGTGGGTGTTAATCCCCTTTTGTTATCATTCATAAACTTGTCGCGTGTCCTTGTGCTCTTCCAATCACAGTCTGCCATGTAGAGTATTATTTTTAGGGTACCAACATTGCCCCCCAAATTTATGAAGTCTCGTGAGTTTCTTCCAAACATGGCTTTGCAAATTTTATGATTAACCTTTTACTTGATTTTCTGCCAAAATCTTCCATCTTCTTTCAAATTCAACTTCAATATCCTTAGTAGATACACCTTTAACAGGTAGTAGACCTTGGGTGATCATCTCTTCACGCGTCATTATCCTTTTTTCTTTTGACTTATTCAAATTAATTTGAATTATGGTAGATGGCCGATAACCAATTTTAACAGATGGTTGATAACAAATTCTGGCAGATGGCTGACAATCAATTCTGGTACCCTTGTGAATCTTTTCTTCTCTATCTTTCAGCCAACTAACAACACAACTTCTGCCAACATAATTAAATAAAACTGAAATAAAATAACAAATTTATAATCTCTAACTATAGAAAGTTTATTTTTGTCAACCAAAGACTGTCAAGGACTGCCTAAGGCCACCTAATGTTGGCCTTGGATTTCTTTTTCTACCAAAAGCTCAAAGAAGCTTGGTCGATATTTTTTTAGATATCGACAATTAGTTGGGTAAGTATGTAATGTTCCATCCAAGTCCATCAGTTGATAAGCTCCTTTACTCAGAACTTGGCAGACTATGTAAGGGCCTTCCCAACTTGGGGTCCACTTGTCAAACTCTGGATCATTTATTCCAACTGGCAGATTGACTTTTCACACTAGATCACTTTCTGCAAAATCCTTTGGCTTTACCATTTTGTTGTAGGCCTTCTCAACCTTCTTTTTGTGAGCCATTAAGTGATCTAAGGCACTGAGCCTCACCTCATCCAATTCTTCTAATTCTACCAACATAGCTTCTATATAATCTGCCGGAGTCAAGTCATTTTGATAAGAAATTTTGGCATATCTTACTCTTAGCTCTATTTGAAGAACAACATCATGCATATATGTAAGCATATAAGAAGTAATTCCAATACTTGTTCTCTTTGAGTTTTTGTAGGCCCACAATGCTTCTAGCAGAAGATCACACCAAGTTCTAGGATTCTTCTCAATTATGCCAATAATCACCTTATTGGTAGCTTCCACTTGACCATTAGATTCATCATAATAAAAGGTGGAGTTTGTCATATTCACATTCCAAGATTCTGCCAGTTGCATGATAGATTCTGCCCTAAAGACACTCCCATTATCCAAGGTAATTGACTCTGGTATTCCAAAACGGTAAAAGATTTTTTCCTTTATGAACTTAACAACATCATGTTGGTTGATTGATTCATAAGCCTCGGTCTCTACCCACTTGGTAAAATAATCGGTGGCCACAATCACTCATTGTTAGCCACTTGAAGTTGGCTAATTAATTATACCAATCATGTCTATGGCCCATTCTCTAAATGGCCATGGTTAGATAATGAATTGCATTTCTTTGTCAGGGACCCATTGCACCGACCCATGCTTTTGACATGTTTCATACCCTTTGGCATATGTAATGTAGTCTTTTAATATGCCTGGCCAATAGTATCCATACCTCCTTATTAGCCATCTCATTTTTTTGCCAGCTTGGTGTGCTCCACACAATCCTCCATGAACATTTGTCATGATTCTTAATGTTTCTTCCTTGGCCGTACATTGCAATAACAAACCATTTTTTTTGCTCTTTTTGTACAAGTCCCCATCATGTAACACATAATTGACTATCATCATTATTGTTCTTCTAGGTGTGGAAGCTCTAGGATGAGTCAAGAATCTTATAATTGGTTTTCTTCAATCTGCAACTTCTTCATGGATATCTATGACAAATGTTTCTTCCATGGACAAATTTCTCATTTCGGCCGTTGGCAGACATCGTCTTTTTACAGTTACCAACATTTCTTCCAAGCCTTCCGGGACTCTTACGCCAGATGCAATTTGAGCCAAATTGTTGGCCTCTCTATCCATTTCCCTTGGTCTATATTCTAATCTCACATCATCAAATTATTGAAAAAGTTGTATCGCCAAGGAATGGAAAGGCCGTAACTGCCAACTTAAAAACTTGAAATCTTTCAAATTTTGATTTATTACTAAGTTGGAATCACCAATTATATGAATACTATGAATTCCCATTTCTAACACAATTTCAAGGCCGATAATTAAGGCCTCGTATTCTGCTTGATTGTTAGAACATTTGAAATCAAGAAAGAAGAAAAAATTATGTTTTTCTACCAACTCCTGCCCCTGATCCTTCTTTAGTACAAGATCCATCAAACATGAGTGTCCATGGAGTTAAGCTTATTACGGCAGAATCAAGCTCATCAAACACTTGTGGTTCAATGTTGGCAGAAGGATGCTCGACTAGAAATTCGGCTAAAGCTCTCCCTTTTACTGAGTTTTGTGACAGATATGTCAAATTAAATTCCACCAAGGCCAATGACCACTTACCAATTCTATCAGTGATCAATGGCCTCGAAAGCATGTACTTTATCACATCAGTTTCACACACAATATACACCTTAACCGGTATCATATATACTATTAATTTCATGGCAGAAAAATACAAAGTTAAGCACAATTTCTCGATTGAGGAATATTTACATTCTACCTGAGTTAAAACTTTATTCAAATAGTACACGGTCTGCTATTTGCCCATCTCATTATCTTGAGCGAACATACTTCCGATTGATTCATGAGCAGCATAAAGATATAACTTTAGAAGCCGTTTCTGCCGAGGTGGCATAATTACTGGTGGATTGGCCAAATATTCTTCATATACAAATTCTTTCCCCGGCTTCAACTTCAATAATGGATAAAACTTGTGGAGTTTTTCGGCACAATTTGTAATAAAGCGCCAGAGGAAACTCACTTGGCCAATAAACCTTCGCAACTCCTTTTTATTCCGGGGTGACATACCTTCTCTAATTGCCATTGCCTTATTTTTGTCCACTTTAATGCCTTTTTGATGTACCAAGAATCCTAAAAAGTTTTCGGCTGCCACACTAAAAACACACTTCAATGGATTCATTTTCAACTTGTGACTCCTCATTCTTTCAAAAGATGCTCTCAAATCTTTCAAATGTTTGGCCCATGTGGCAGATTTTACTACAACATCATCAATGTAGAGCTCCATGAATCTGTCAATCATGTCATGGAAGATGGCATTCATGGCTTACTCCGGCATTCTTCAACCCAAACGGCATAACTCATTCGAATGTTCAAATTGACCCCGGACATCTAAATGCCGTCTTTGGAATATCTTCTTCCGCAATATAGATTTGATTGTATCCAAAATGGTCATCCATGAATGATAGTATCTCATGTTTTGTTGCTGCATCCACCAACTGGTCTACTATCGGCATTGGGTACTCATCTTTTGGTGTGGCAGAATTGAGATTTCGAAAGTCTATACAAACTATCAATTTTCCATTCTTCTTTACCACCGGGACCACATTGGAAATCCATTCTACATACCTTATGAAACCGGCCTTGAGAAGTCTTTCAATTTCTTCATTTACCTTTAATACCACTTCTTGAGACATTTTTCTAGGCGGCTGCTTGTATGGTCGATATCCTTTTTTAATTGGCATACGGTGTTCTACCAACTCCCTTGAAAGCCCCAGCTTTCAAGCCCTAGCATTTCCTCATAACTCCAAGCAAAATAATCTTTGTATTCTTTAAGAAGCTCAATTACCTCTGTCTGGAAAGTTGGTTCAAGTAAACCACTCACATAAGTCGGTCGCGGATCATCTTTGGTGCCCAAATTAACTTCCAATAGGGGGTCTTGAACTTCTGCCAAACTGTCTTCCATCCTTGGCGGTGCAAGATCCAAATCTTCCAGCTGAATAACATCCATTTTGTCCCAATTGTGGTCACCAACTTCGGCCATGTTAGCCATAAGTTCAGTTTCCAAACGTATCGCATTTGTAACTCTTTTTTCTGCCAAGTAAGCTATCAACCGAGTGCAAGCGGCCCAAAAGGCTTGCCTCCTCATCATTTCCTTGTATTCTTCAGGTTGTTCTTCCATAAAGCACCATTGATTTTTCAACATAATTGGCCAAAAATTCTAATTTCGGCTGAGGGACTTCTTTCATCAATTCTAAAACTTCTTGAGTTGTGAAACTTCTTCTCATAGTGGCAAATGATGGTTTTCCCATTTTGTCAATACCTACAAATCTTATAGGCACACAATCTTTATCATACAAGCTTGTTTCGGCCGAGTAAAATTTGGCCACAAATGGCATATCATCGGCCTCCACAATTTTCACTTCATCTTCATCCCAAATATCAACATTTGATGCAAAGAAGACGGAATACACATATTGGGATGAATCCAATCGCGGCCTAATAATAAATTATAGGCCACGGTAGATTCAATAATAAAGAAAGCAGAATAAGAAGTTTCTCCACCAACTGTTATTTCAAGTGGCAGAATACCTTTAGTGTTGATGGCATTTCCACTGAAACCACTGATGGCCATATCTGAATGAACCACATCTATCATGGTCTTCCCAATATGACTTAAAGTTTTGGATGGAATGACATTGAGCACGGATCCATTGTCTACCAACACCCTATTAATTGGTTGGCCTTTTACCCACATTTTGATATACAAAGGCCTCAATTGTTGAGTCATGGCTAAAAGAGGTTTGTCGAAGACTACTTTATTTGTGTTTTCTCTTTCCATGTAGAAACTTGTATTTTCTGCCGACGAGCTGCCGCTATTGATTTCTTCCACCAGGTCTTCTTTTTTCTGCCACTGGTTTTTCTGCCACATCACTGGCTGCTTGGAAAATTGTTAGAATAATGAATGTCATATTACACGAGGCCTCTATTGGAAGATATCCAAATTGAATCTTACATTTTGGGGCATGTTTCGGGTTCACGTCTTCTCTTTCATCTATATCTTCTGAATTTGAATCATTTTTGGCATAGAAAGAAACAATCATGGGATCTGTGGCAAATGTGCTACCTTTCTCCAATTTTCTCTTGGCTAAAACAGGTTGGCCGTTTTGGAATGTCGTTTTCCTCAACTCAGCTCTCTTCTTTTGCCTCATTCTCTTCTGGGACTTTGATAAAAAACTCTCCTCATATTCCACCATTCTTGGGAATTTCGAATGCAACAACCTTTGCCATAAATTGGGTGGAGTCAAAGGCGGTTTGATCATTGTAACACGATGAGACACTTCCCCTTTTTGAACCTAAATATCTGACTATTTAGTAGGCTCCTTATAAACACTAGTAACATTCGCCGTTCTGGAACACTTCATTATGTCATGGATTCCCTTGGACAAATCACTGTTACTCCTTTCGATCGATAATAGCTAAGATATGGCCGAAAGTCACTTCTGCCAGAATCATTTCTCCCAAAGTCATTTCTACCAGGATTGTTTCTGCCAGGATTGAATATCAATCTGTCATGCACACTCCTTATTGCAAAATGGTACTCCCTTTGGTAATCACGCCTCCTCCTGCTTCCACTAGGCTTTTTACAACTCAAACAGCAACCATGATTAATAAGGGCAATTTGGGTTTTCCTTAGTTTTCTATCCAATTCTTCCATCTTGCCATTTATTGTGGCAAATGGTAGAAACTGGTAAGAAGAATGTTCCACATTATCCTTCCCTTTTGAATCCTTTCTTGCTGCCAATGGCGGGAAATGGATTGTTTTCAACTCCCATCACTTTTGGCTTCTTTTCCGAAAATTTCAATTTTCCATCATTGATTGTTTTTTGTAAAGTATTCTGGAGAATAACATAATTGTTGGTCGCATGATTCCACGAGTTGTGATATTTACAAAACTATTTTCCCTTCAAATCATTAGTTGATGGTATAATATGTCATTTTGGCAAAGTAATGATCTTATCTGCCAAAAGGTGACCAAAATTATGTTCGGTCTTAATTAAATCAAAATTATACATCTTACCAAAATTGGCCAGCCCATTTTTGGTCGTACTGGAAGATGGCTGAGTACCACTAGTAATAGTTTTTGCTTTTGCCAAAGCCTCACACACATAAGGCTTCTTGAAATTAATTTCTTCCAGATTTACTTCAAGACTTTCTTCCACTTCTGTCGAGAAAACCTCAAAGTTTGGATCACGGTAGTATGTTCCTTTAGAAGAATTTTTCCGATCCTTTTTTTCTCTCAAAATATTTTCATATCGAGTGGCCCGATCGGCCAACTCAAAAAGATCTCTAAATTTCATGCCCTCAAAACGCTTTTGAAGCTCGAACTCCAAACCATTGAGGGTCAATCTTACGTATTCTGTCTCTGAAAGATCAATTCTACACTTGCGTCTGGCCCTTCTAAACCTTGCAACAAAATTTTCCACGGTCTCACTTGGTAGTTGTGAAAGCCTGGAAAGATCTGCCAAGGTTGCCTCCGGTTCTGAATGATAAAACTAATTATGAAAAAGTTCATCCATCTGCTGCCAAGTTTGAATTGAGTTTGACGGCAAATGAATATACCAAAAGAATACTGCCCATGTCAAAGAATTAGGGGAAAACCTCATCTTAAGTCACGGACTTGCTCTTGCTTCTCCACATTGCAAAGTGAATTTGCCAACGTGTTCAACAGTTGATTGATTTCCTTCTCCACTAAAAGTTACAAATTCTGGAACTTTGTAACCCCTAGGGAACTCAATTTAATCGACCATTTCTAGATACGACTTCTGCTAAAAAGGTTTGCTAACTTTTCTGCCAACTAGCCCAAATTCTTGATTAATTAATTCTGCCAACTGACCCCTATCCAAGGTAATTTGTTGGGATGGTTGGTTCACGACGAGTTGCAATCTGGCATTCTGCTGCCCCCCGGGTGGATTTGGCTGATTCGGTGGATTTTGCCTTCAACGTGGCAGATTGCCCCCCAATTCAGGCAGATCTCTTCCCGACAAATTTAGAGGAAAAACTTGTTGCTTGACAGGTGGCTGAAACGGCTGCGGCAGAGGTTGAACTTGTGGTTATTGGAATTGTGGCAGAATCTACATCGGTTGTGGATATAAAGGTTGTTGTTAAAACATTGGCAAAGTTGGTTGTGGTTGAACTTTTGGCCACTGCATCGGCATAGGCGCTGGAATACTTTCCTGGGGTGCCGAAACATATGAGTTGGCCTGAGGAAAATTTTTGGCTCATTATAGCATTCAATGGTGGCAGAAATTGCTGTTGTTGAGCAGCAGAAATGACAGATACGACAGAAACTTGTACTGCTGGTTGAGAATTCGGTTGGGATGCCAAATCTATAGGATTGGCAGATGGATGGTTTTGTGAAGATGAACCTTCAAGTGCATCCATCCTTGCAACAAGATTCTCCATCATGGAAGTCAAATTTGCCACTTGTGCCTGAGTAGCTGGCAAATCGGTCTGCATGACCATTTCAAGTAATATGGAACCAAGGCTAGGACTGCCAACTAACATTGGTGGAATTTTTTCAATGCCTTCTTCTTCAGTTATGACAAATTTACTTGATCTTGTCTTAGGTGGCATTTGGCAACTTCAACAGAGGTCTTGCTCGGGCGTGCCAATATGTTGACGCTGATTTTTGTCAAGATTGCGGGCGTGTCAGATTTGTTAGAGAATCGAGTGAAAGGAAGGACAACAAGTATCCTTTTTGAGAATTGATCAGGCGATTGAACGAGAGAACGATATCAAACTCTCGATCAGGTTCTTTTTGCCTTAATGAAAAGGATTTTGAAGTTGAAGTTACCAAACTAAGAGAAATTGAAAGTGCAATGCATAAATTGAAGTGCAAGAAAAAGTAAAGGAATTGAAAGTGCAATACTGTATTGAAATTGCAGGAATGTAAAGTGCAGAAAGGATAATTGTTTGTGTTGCTGGAGGGATTGCTTAGTTGTTCTAACTAAACTATATATATTATAGATACAAAAGCAATTTTGAATTATATTCCAAGTAAGCCATGTGTCCTTCAACTTGTAACTGTCCACCTCCACTCTTTTAAACTGCCACGTTCTTTAAAAGAATGTGTATTAGACTTGTAAAGTTTCTTTTGATTTTGAATTACCATGATGCTAGACTCCCACTGCCACTCAAACATTGCATGTGTATAACTCCATATTGGCCACGTTCTCCTTGCTCCACAAAAATAGGTAACAAACTCCTAATGGGTGTTAATCCCCTTTCGCTATCATTCATAAACTTGTCACGTGTCCTTGTGCTCTTCCAATCACGGTCTGCCACGTAGAGTATTATTTTTAGGGTACCAACAGGATGTAAAGTTAATAATAAAAATTGAAATTGAACGCGTGGATGGAAGCTAGTAAGATAGATATTGTGCGTATAATACCCAAAATACCCCTGTAATATAGATAGTGTGCGTATAATATCCATTAAATTTAAAATGTGTATATTGACACCTAATATTTGGAACAAGTGCTTAAAGCATCTTGTAATATAAATATGGTGTGTATAACACCCGTTAGTTTTAAAATGTGTGTTTTGACGCTTATTTTTTAAGACAAGTGTTTAAAACACTTGTAATTTAAATATTGTGCCTATAACACTCATTAGTTTAAAAATGTGTATATATATATATTTTGAATAATTAAGCTTTATATATAATAGCAAAGAAAATGTCTAGGTCATACAAATAAAAATATGTGTATTGACACCTAAGTTATTATGAATCACTCAAATTGTATATTTTATTTCTTTTAGTTTCATGCGTTTCTAAATTAAGATTAATTATTTATTTTTTATATTCATATATTTTTATAAGGGACAATCCTTGATTTTTCACATTAAAAATCCAAAAATATGGTATCAACAATTATTTTGGTATTAATTAAACAAATCTATTTTTGTTTTTTATTTTATTTTTGGTAAATAAACCCACCTAGCTTCTCAAATAAGTTGTTTTTTTCTAAAATAAAAAAATAAAGGTACGAATTGCCCCCAGAATGGTTCGAGCTTTTTACCTCCTATAATATGCATATAATATAGTGCAAATTGCCCCCAGAATTAAAAGATTATACGCACTATATGCATATCATAGGGAGTTAAAAGTTCGCGACCCAATTATATATCAAAGTTCGCATGGAGAACTCACATTTGCGTTTTACCCCTTGAACTATTGAAATTTATTGTAATTTTGCCCACTCCGGCACCTTTTCGTCCAGTTCTAGTTGTTAATAGAACATGTGTTTGTCACGTGAGACACTATCTGAAATATTTAGATAATAATGCCCTCCCAATATATAAAGACCAACTTGCCCTTTTAACCCAATTTTAGAGAAGCCCCCATTCGTGGAACCCTAACCTATTTTATAAAATCATTGTTTAATCTGCAAATCATCATCTTCCGTCTTAATCCCTCTCAATATTGGATCTTGCTGGAAAATTTTCCTTCAGATGGTTTTTCTTTATGAGTTGGTTTTGTTTAGCAGTGTTCTGATATATATATATATATACACACACACAAGACGTAACCAATATGCGTATATATCTCACTATTTCATAAAATTTGAAGTCTTTTGTAATGGTCCTAATGGATGATGCTGGGTTGGAAAGGGTTCATTTCATCAAGAACTTCTATATACATTTTTGAGTCCATAAACAATGGGAGGCATACAAAAGCTATCACATTTCTATACATTGTATACCAAACAAATCTTCTTTTGCCGCTGTACAGATTCACACTCTGCTAGCCAAATGGTGCCGCTGCATTTCTATACATTCTACATATTCACACTGTACAAAAGAATGGGCAGTAGTGCAGTAATGCATACTGAAATTGTAGCCGAAGTTTCCAAGGGAGAGAAGAGAATGCCAACCAACTGCGAATAATAATGATCCATTTTCTTCAACATATTAGGCCGAGGGGATGCAATGATAACGAAATTAATGCCGATACAGAGGGTGTTTATAGGTGCTTATAAATCTCCATCAGACCAATCATTCGCTCGGCAGTTTCCAATGTCACTGATTTGCGCCATTCGCTCATAACCTACAACAGAACCCTTTCAACAGTTAAAACCACAAAGGAGAATGGAAAGTAATATGCATATATACTACACATATAATTCTCAACCTTAAAACACTTCCTGCACTTAAAATCTACATCTCAAACCTCAAAAAACACAAGATTGACATGGATTTTTTTTATCAAATATTCCAAGTAGCGAATAGCAGTTAAGTTTTTTTCTTTTTTTTTTTGGTTTTTCCGTAGATCAAATAATAGATGTAAATGTTTTTCTTCATGGAATTTTCTCAGTGACTCATACCTACCAATTTCAGCCAGTTTCAGTCATTTTGATCAGAATATTCCTAGTAGCAAATACCAGTTAAGTTCTAATCTTATTTTTTGGTTTTTTCGTAGATCAAATACAAGATGTATATTTTTCTTCATGGATTTTCCTGTGTCTCGTACCTACAAGTTTCAGTCATTCTTCAGTTCCAACCAAATTACTAAGTAACTAGCATTTCCACAGAGGTCTAACTAACTCAGTTTTATATTTTTCTGTGCTGTATACAACAAATTATAGACTGTAATTTTATCTATTGTGGATTACAAAGATGATATATTGTTAAATGTCTTCAATTTGTTTAGATTGAGATGATCAAAATGTCACATTTTACTTGATGCTTTATGATTTTGAGCTGTTATCGACGTGTTCGTCATTTGGAGGATTACTCATAATTAAAACACGCAAAGAATTTAAACGAAATCCACTAAAAACAATCTTATAGTTGGTTTTGTAGTTAAAGCCGTGTATCATTTGTTCTTAATATGATTGTTGAGGTGGGGAAAAACATTCGTAATCTCAATTGCCGGTACTGGTACTCTCTTCTGTTACACTTCACATAAGCCACATCCAAACTTTGTCAACTTTGGCAGCCATGACCATGTTTGAAAGCCTTATGAACACTGCTTAAGCTGTTAAGGTGGCTTTAATATTTAAAACCTCCTCCAATGTGCCCCCTTACGCGCGGCCTTCTTTTCGCATGTATTTTCAATTTTTATGTCCAGGGTGACGGTAAGATTTGAACTCTAAAAGCTTAAGATACTAGAGAATGTGTAACTTCAATTATGTAGAACGTTCAACACAAAGCGTGCTTTTTCAAGTCTAGAGTCTGTCTTGTGCTTCTGTTTTCAAGAATACGCAATGGTTCCTATATTACAGTGATATAAGAAATGTAGAAAAGTCACCTTAGAAAGGAGTTGCAGAATTTGGGGAAGATTAATATTGTCTAGGCCAAAAAGTTCCATGCCTGACCTGGAAGTGTCAAGAACATGCAAATTGATTTCAATATATTGTGAGACTAATGCAAAATATAGCAAAAGTATACATGATGAAAGGGGAAAGGATCATATATGTTTCAGGAGGATTCTTGTGAAAAAATTGCATATTGAAAGAAAACGTTTTACTTTTCCAGCATTGAGAAAAGCTGTTCAAGGACAAGTTTGGCCTCAACAGTCATTTCTTATTGGCAAGTAGCTTAACCAGACAGAAAACCTGCCAACAACATGAAATTTGATTCCATCAGCATGGGCATTAAAAAAGGTGAATGAGGGTGGAAACATACTAGATTTTAACGAAGTGATTGTCAGCAAGTATTGAAACCAACATGACGGTACTAATATGATATACCGAAGTAAAAGATCATATATGAGGGAAAGACATTGCAGTAATAATGAAGAAAAAGTAACACAGTAAGTTGAGCATGAATTTTACCCGATCTGTGTAGGGTCGGCTTTGAACGGGTCCCGTGGATTAGTCGAGGTGAAAACCCCGAACACCCCGGTTATCAAAATATAAGAAGAACATGAATTGCAAAGTAGTGATGCAGAAACAATTAAACATTTGTATAACACAACATAGTTTTGGAATTGTCCCTTTCAAGAAGAAAATAATTCTTGCCTCATCAAGGGTCAATATTAACTAGTGTCGACATGAGAAATTGCCAAAGCTTGCTTTTGACCTTTTATACCTGGCTGACCTACCATTTTTAATGCCTTATATTGCAGTGTAATGCCAGGGTTAAGAGTACCTTTATATAATACCTTATAGACTTTCATTTTTATTTATAAATTCGACACCTTATAGACATTATCCGGTTCAAGGGAAAGATTGTAGGGCAATCAAACAAGTCTTACATAAGAGAGTGACATCGAACTTATTTGGGACAAAGTGTCACTCCACTTCATGGGTTAACCTTTTAGGTTCGAGTCCCCAATCCAACAATATTGTAGGACTTTGAAACATTACCCTGTGCTGCTTAAGTTATCAACAAAGCAGTTCATTACATCAGATAAATCGCCAAGATGATCATTTGTTATTCACCCTAACCAGAGAAAGTGATATATATATATAGTATTTTTACCATTGCTGCTATAATACTGTAGACTGTTTTACTTGGCGGAATGCACCGAAAGAGAAAATAAAAGAACAAATTAAAGCAGTTCATAATGGAAAGTACAAGTAACAGCGCATGAAAAAGACATTACTGATGTTCTGATGCTGATGGGCTAAAGAAAACATTTATTTAGATTTACAGATTGTTCAACTGATACAGCTTAGGTAAGTTCTGCAAATTTAAGAACTTGTCCACCCCAATAATTTTAATTTCTTACAAAGTAAAAAATTAAGATTCAAACTAAAATGATGGCCCCCATATCATTAACCATAACAAAAATAATCAAAGAAAAAGTCCTTAATCAATCTTACTTCATATCTTTAGAGTGTAACAAGCTTCAAAAATCCCATATGGCAACTTTTTGCATTTAGTCTTCTAATGAGGTTAGGAGAATAAGCACTTTTGATTTGAAATGAAAGTCACACAACTGTTTCCTGGGTGAAAATAAAAGGGATAGGGCGCCAATGAACAATAAGGGCTAAGGCACCAACTATTATAATATTATATGTTCCACCGAATTGTATCCTTTTGGTTGTTTCTGGAGCAAGGTCTCCGACCTGCAGAAGCTTCCTTTAATAAATTGTGATCAACAGTAGCTGGGGATGTTCAAAGTTTATAAGCTCTCATCTTCGACAGATGCATTTGAGCCAAATCGATCCATAAGCTGGTCGTAGAATTGGCTTTTACAAGGATTAAGTTTCAGACCTAAGAGAGATGAGAATGTCTTAATTGAGTCCTTGAGCACCTTGGGCGAAATCAAGGTCACCATTGCAGAACATAAGAACTAATTTTGCAAAGGTGAGATGTGGAAGCTTGAGGGTCTTACACCTCCAGTGGAAGGAATAGGTGGGATAGTTCAAGGTGAAGTAAATTTGCACCCTCTCGATTATTCTTGTGCAAGGTGATATTCCCCCTATCTTCCTTGTACTGGTGAAGGCAATTTGTACCTTTTCAAATAAACTTGCAAGGCAGGGTTTGAGTTCGTTTGCCAACAACTCCATCAAGAAATTATTGGTTGCAATGGTGATACCTTGTTATGCAATGGTGATACCTTGTTATTAGGATGACGTGGTTTCACAATCCACTAAAAGTAAATATTTTTTCACATGTACTATAAAAATTACCACCTCAACATTATGAGACTAGGGCAAGAACCAATAATTTCTCCAATCTTGGTTTATAATCGCTAGGGGAAGAAGGATTAGGAACTTCGGGGATCAATGCTAAGCAGGTAGCATTTATCTATATCAATATTATAAGTAGAATATTGGAGAACCTTAAATTGATATTGACTGCTTGCATTTGTCATAACAAAAATGACTTGATAGAAAGTAACAAATCTTAAAATTGTTTTTTTCAGTGCAAAGGTTGATTACATGATATCAAAAAAGGGGAGGTCCTGAAATATACTCCTAACGATGGTCAGTTGCCTTCTCCTCCTCCTGCATCTTCTTCTTTATTTTTTTATTTTATTTTTTTCTCGTTTTGAGAATAGAATGGAAGAAAACTCAAAGCATGAGTGTCTAATTCACTGAATGTGTAAATTATTGTTTAGTTATTGCAAAATATTTATAAATTGTATCTTTTGAAAATAAAAGCCTTGTCATTCTCACAAATATTGAAATGCCAATTAAGAAGTTTAACTATGGTTTCCCGTGTAAATTAGAAATCAAAAATATAATTTTTATTAAACATAAGCCAAAAAACAACATTGGAGGTGGGCAAAGAAGCAGAGTTATTCACCTAGATCTTTGAATTGCAACCCCATAGATCTTTGAATTGAATTGAATCGATGACCTAATCTAAGGTAAAATGCAATAAAGAGTACCTTGTTCGGCGATTTGATATTGACCTTTGGCGCCATTCCTCCTCTCATCCCCGGATCTCTCTGTATCCTCGTGTGATTGGAGTAACCACACAAGTATGTGCACATCCAGTAGATTATGGTACCATGCCAGCATTCCCGCGAGGCTCGCCCATCCAAATGGAGCGAGGCCTAACTCGCGAGTGAGTAGGATTACTGGAATTGGGCTTACAATCCCTCCTCATCTTGTTTGATTCAATTTCTCACACAAGTATCACCAGAAAATCCTAGACAACCTCAAAGCCACCCTAGATTATTATAGATATACTTTGGAGTCGGTGTCGTCATACTTGATACCAGAATCTCCATTTAATTCTCATTCTACACACATCCGTGAGTTTCCAATCAATTAATTTAAATTTCCATTTCCCCTACTTTTCATTATAGGCATTCTGACTTCCATCCAATTACATATGATTTCATTTTGTTTCACCCTATATAGATAAAAAGATACTGTAGTCGCATGTCTACAAAATATTTACATTTGCTTTTATACATACATGACATACCTAAAGTAATGTGTACTTTTCGGACATTTTGATTGTGTTACTATCCATATGGCCCTATTCAATCTTTCTCTTATCACTTTTGCTTCAAATCATTTTCTTGAATGTCTCTAAAATTTCAATTTTTATAACAAATATTTTATATACAGGGAGTTGAGGCAGATAGATCAAAGAGGGAAGGAGAGAGGGGGGCAGGGGCCACATATTCTTGTAAATAATTTACATAAATTTAAGAGGCAAGTTATTTTTGTGAGGATCTTGTAAGACATTTTAGGCTGTAAATATTTTTCTCAAAAGTAAAAGAAATATTTTCCTAGAAATATTTTAGGGCTAA
Organism: Cornus suecica; assembly: GCA_963922005.1. NCBI lineage: Eukaryota > Viridiplantae > Streptophyta > Magnoliopsida > Cornales > Cornaceae > Cornus > Cornus suecica. Next base: position 31,008,743 of record OY998248.1, read on the forward strand.
ACAAACGGAGCCTAAAAAGGAAAAAGTTAATCCACCCCAAAAGGTTGGAAAATTAGCCTTCCACATTTTAGAGAGACCCTGCGCTCCAAAAATAAATAAATAATAACAATAATAATAATAATATAAAGACAACGCATAACATGAACCTATAACTTGGGAATTCTATAAACATGAACAAACTTGTGATTTTGAGAATGATAGAATAGCAACTAAACTTGCTTCATTTCCAACCACAATTTTTTCCCGAGTGGATAGAATAATATACATCAAGGCAGCATCCAGTAAAGTCAACCATGTAAAACACTTTTAGAACACTGAAATGGCATCTTGGATTGGAATTGAAGAAATTTGGTTCAAAATTTGAACTGTGGATAGGATTACCATCATCTTGTATATTAGTAATTACAATAAAAATAAATAAATGAAAGAAAAAAAAATAAAAAATAAAAGAATTTCTCTATATGTATGAGCTAGTACTACTGACATTTAGAGAGGGCTACCTTGAACATGAACTACAGATATCTGCTTCTGTGTTATATTGATGCTCTTCTCCTTCATCCCTCCACCAATTGATAGAATTCGACATAAACTTTTCAGGGATGATGTTCCTTCAACATTTCTCAATTTTAGCCCGTCATCACCATCTTATATTATTTTCATCCATTTCATTCTTTTTGGAAAGGACCAAAATTTTTCTCAATTCTTATCCAGTTCTTTCCTTTGGTCACCCACCAACAAATTTGTTCAACACAAAGTTTCTCAATTTTCATCCATTTCTCTACTTCCGCCACCCACCAATCGATATACTTTCATAATTTCTAAATCATAGTTTATTATATGATGGCACTGTAGATGTGAAATCCGACTTTGAGACCTTATAGGTGATGTGACTTATTATAAAGATGATATTAAACTGGCTCCTTATAGGTGAAGATGATATTAAACTGGCTTGAAATCATTATTTTGAATTTAGGTCACAATCAACTTGGTGGTTCATTGCCTCAAAAGTATGACCACATCTAATTCTTGAAGAACCCAAGAGTATTAGCCAACTTTTCACGCTCTGGAAATTCATTAGAAGGCAATATCTCCGAATCCTACTTCTCAAATCTCCACAATTGGCTTATAACTCTCTCGCTTTGGATTTCAATCTTAGAAACTTACCCCAAGTAAGTTTTGTTTGATGAGTTTCCTCACCAATTTTGCCCTCCAAGTCACTGAATGACATTTACGCCACTATTTCCAAGAGTAAATTATTTCCTATTCCTTCCATACCAACAATAATCAAAACATTCTCTCGGTCATCTTCTAACAAAACTCTCCAAATTATTTTACCATTTTCAAATCGCAACCCCATAGATCGTTGAATTGAATTGATCACCTAATGCAAAAAGCAATAAAGAGTACCTTGTTGGGCGATTGGATCTGACCCATCATGGCTTCATTGGAAAGAAATTAGGTGGAGAAGTCAACGGAATCGGCAACTATGTATGTGACTTGGTGGTGCTTGGCGGCTCTGAGTTTGTGAAGCTCGCTCTATCTCGCTAGGGTTTGAGAGAGAGAACTCAAGTGGATGTTATCTTATATCTTATATATATATATATGTATATATATATATGTATAAACAGTTCTGGAGAAATTTGATCAAGTAGCAAATCTGGTGATTTTCAGAGAGATCTGAAGCATTTCGCAGAGAGAGAAAAGCAATTGAGGTTAGAGTGGATCAGAGATTTTCGAGAAACAAACTATCGATTTTTTTTTCTTTAAATTAATTTTTTTATATATATATATGTTACATTGTACATACCGGATTGACCTGGGCCGGACTAAAATTGGAAATTGGGACTGTCCTCCGTATATGGGCCTGTGCTAAAGGAGGTCATTATATAATATATATCTGCCCCGAACTATATGGTCAGCGTTGCAGTCAATCCCTGAACTATTTTTATGCAACAAACCCCTAAACTATAACAATTTATTGCAAAATGCCCTATTATTTTGTATTTTTTCATATATATATAAATATGTGTTAACACCTAAATTATGCCCAAGCCTTTAGGTCACATGATTATGATTTGAATCATAGTTTGTAAAATTAATCCATGATCTAATTTTCAAACTATGTCCATGAAGTTTCGGTTAAGAAACTATTGAAAGAAAATATTTTGGGTCACAACGATTGAAAACGAATCCATGACCGATATTACTCTAAGGGTCACAATTGGCCTAACCATATTTAGTCTTAGGCCAAAAAAGTGATTTTCAGCCACCATTGGCTTTTAAAATGATTTTCAATCCCTCCATTTGTCATTTTCAGCCTAAGGCTAAAAATCTTTCAGCCACTTTTGGCTTGAAAGTCTTTCAATCATTTTTATCTCAACCACTTCTCTTTGGACGAAATTTCTTCTCAATGAATTATCTCTTGACGAGTTTTCTCTTGACGAATTTCTTCTCGTTGAATTCTCTCTCGACGAGTTTTCTCTCGACGAATTTTTTCTCGATGAATTTTCAATCTTTCACTTTCATTATCATTCACAACCTAAGACCGAGTCTCTCAGTCACTATGCCTAAAAGTGACTTTCGATCACATTTCTTATCACTTTAGGCCTAAAAGGACTCGACCAAAGAAATTAGCCTATAAGTAAGCTTCTTGATAAATTTAGTCATGGAAATATTGTCATCAATGGCCAAGGTCATGAGAACCGCTTGTAGAGATCGAGACTACAAAGCCCAACAAATCAGGTCTGGAAGATTGGAGAGAGCTTGGATTGGAAACTACAACCTGATCGAGATGAAAGTTCAACATTCCAAAACCACAAATGAAAGTTTCTCAACTACCTATCAAAGTGCGTCAGTGATCAGAAGATTCTTTGGTCAAAGTCAGACAAGAGATGAAAGAGAGCTGAAAGTAGTAATGGTCAAAGTGGGCAAGCCTGAAAAGGCCATGGTCTCTAACTATAATTGTCATGCCAGATATGATTTCATCAAATGTGGTTGAGAGTATATCCAACTAATCCAAGTAGCAGCTCAGCAAGTGGTTAGGAAGTTACTTTCAACTTGCAAGCAATTAATGTCTAGAAGGGCGAGCTAAAAGGGACATCATCAGATCAAGACCCTCTATAAATACCCCTTCAAGTCCCACAAGCAAAAGGTCCACGACCATTCAAAGCCTTAGTCTTTATCATTTAGCTTCCTTATCAGTCATAGCTTAGTTTATCACTTAGCTTTTATTGCATTCCTAGTCTAGCTCTTAAATTCCTTAGCTTAACATTTATTTTGTCTTCAATACTTAGATCTTTAGTGTTTTATTTTCAGTAAAAATTTGTGTTTGTACTTCCTTTATCATTGTAATCAGTTCTTTGTTCAATGAAGAAGAGTTTTAAAGTTCAGGTATATTGATTGTTTTCTCTTAACTTCTTTTCAATCACTGTCTTTATATATTTGAAGTCCTAACTTAGGCAATACAGAACCTTAAGGGGTCATTCCTACTCTCCAACTTTCGCCTGAACCAATCTTGGTCGGTCACCCGACCCGATAAGAATAGTTTGGTAATAAATCTCTAAGTCCACATTAGGACTGGCATACCCGCGTTTAAGGTCGACCAACTATTGATTAACGACCTCGACCACTTTGTAAACCGAACAATATGTTCAGGCACGAACAAATATATATAATATATGGGATCATGTTGCTAATTGCTACCACCCTCAACCCAAACCAAACCCCAATTAAGTTTGGGGTAGAATTTTCAACTCAATTGCAATTCTAATTGTAAATATGGTTATTCAATCTAGAAAAAATTTGGGAAGGCTCGAATTGAGTTCGGCAACCCCAAGTACCCTTTGTTAGGGCCACTATGTCATTTTTGTTGTGAGTAATAAATATTTTGGTGTGGATTTGATTGTTGGAAAGAGGATTGCAAGAAAATCATAATTTTAATTTGTGTTTGAAAAAAAATTATATGAAAATCAAATAGTTAGATTTGGAATCAACATTCATCAAAAGTACGGTGTATGCACCTGAAAATAATCGATAACTCGTAAACATCATTTTACTTTCTAATTCACGTATAAAAATTAAAATCATAATCATAATTTTTTTCCCTAAATGGATTTTGTATTAAGAAAAAAAAAAGGTATCACACCGAGAAAGAGAAAAGTGACAAAATCATAATTTTGTTTATGTAAAAAATGAAAACAAACGTATTTCCAACTCATAAACAAACCCAAAACCTAATACGACTCCATAGAACAATGACTAATTTTATTTTTTTTGAAAGTAAGACAAATTATGGTTACTACTCAAATCATCACACATAACTGCTGACAACTTGATTCTGTAGTAGTTATTTGTGTTACTGTAAATGCAGAAAAGTTACATAATAGAAATTGAGATAAAAACTGGATCCTTTCTCATTAATCAAAGTCCTCTATTTATACACAATTGTGATAAATGGGTCAAGCCCATGTACCCAGGTTTATCAATCCCCTAAATCAAGGGATTTGATAAACTCTAACCCTTTTTGGACTATTTATTCCATAATTGGACTACTCCTTGTCTTGGGGGTCACTCATCTTCTAGAACTTTCTTTAATCCCATTATTTCCTTAGCCCATTTGTCTACAGCCCATATGCCTACGGCCCATCGGTCTCTGGCCCATCAGTCGTCGGCCCATCTCGGTTGGGCCATGAATTATTTTAACCATTACACAAGCCCCTGAGGTTATGGGCTTGATATCCTTTCTAAAGCCCATGACCTCATAAATGTAAATACATATGTATATATACAGTAATAACTTTTATGGGGAATTAAAACAGTGAGTTGTCATGTCATCATTATCTATTTAATGGCATTTCGAAACGTGCGACCATCACCTCCTTAAATCTCGCACCATGACGGCTTTGGCGTGCCTTTCGGACTTCGTGCAGCCTTTTTGGCTTCCTTTTCTCTTTCTATAAAAACCTCCCCTTTCTTCATTTCACATCACATTTCATACTTTGTAATTCTCTGTTCTTGTCTCTTTTTCCTTTAGCTTTTCATCACTGGGATCTATTTCTTTGTCATTGTCGCCGTCCCTTCCGTCAGTCATTTCAGATATATTAGAAACATGTTGTTACTCAGAGCTTCTGTAATTCTTCTTTCACCAACTAAGTAAGTCGATTGGTTTTTTTCTCTTCTTCTTTCTTTAATTTTTCACCTTTACCTCCTTCTGTCTCTTCTACATTTCTTAACATTATGTCCGACAGTGACGATACCCGGTCGGTAGAGGAAGTAGTTTTGTCTTCTACTTCGGGCACTAATCATACTAGTAGTGACAGTCCCAATTCCACCCGTAGAAGAACCAGAAACACAACTCCTCAGAGTACTGGCCTACCGGGTTCATCGATGCCCGAACCTGTAAATCCCAAGACTGCTGAACCATTTTTCGTGACCCCACTTAAAAGAGTCCGACCGGAAGTAGACGTTAAACATCTTCGGGCTGAAACCCAAGTTCCTGGGGATGTTGACGTATCCCCCTATCCCGGTTATTTAGACTTTACCCAGAGTCAGGGACTGGCACCCGGTAGCATTCTATTATCTGCATCCCACCTTAGGGTTCTAAGGTTCCCCCTTCATCCCTTCTTCCACTATGCGTTCTTCATGCTGGGATTACATCCCCTTCAGTTGAACTCGAACAGTCTTAGGATCATGTCCATGCTTCTTTTGTATAATAGGGACCTAGATCTCAATTTAGGTTTAGCAGACCTACTCCTGTGCTACTTTTTTCAAAACGCCCGAGCGAGTAAAGGTAGATACAATCTTTTTCCTTTCCATGGTCGCAGCATATGCACCGATACTGAAAAGTCAGATAAGGGATGGAAGGAAAGGATGGTAATAGTGAGCGGCAATTGGTCTTATCCCTTCTCTCGTATATTCCCGATCCCAAGAGTTTTTGGTGCCATCCGTCTCCCCATCTACCGTCCCCTTCATAAAGTCTCTTGCTTTTGCGAACACTGCAATCTTCATCGGGGAGATTATGCTTATAAATTCCTGGGTTATGAAGATAAGGACCTTCCCCTCACCTTTATAAGACAACGCATAGGCCTCCTAAAAACCCATGTCTGGGGAAAAGCCCAATCGGCTACTGACCTGTTGACTCCGGACAACCTTGAATCGATTTCTAATTTGGGCGCTGCTGTTGACAGGATGGATTTGCCCAATAAACCCATGTTTGCCAGAATTCCTCAAGTTCCCGAAGGGGTTCCCCTTGTTGATGTTGTGCCATTGTCAACAGCACCGCCTTCGACTTCGGTACCTCCACCTGCACAGAACCCAACAGCGCCATCAGCACAAAACCCATCGGCTCCACCTCCGCCTCCTGTTAATGCTCCGACTGTGAGGACCCGATCTAGTACAACCGGTGGGGTAGGTACTAAAAGGGTTAGGACACAAGTTGAAAATTTTTGTTCAAGCAAAGCTCCTGCTGTCCCTGAATCATCTCAAGACTTGATTCCTTGGGAGCCTAAATTTCTGCTGCCAGATGGGACTCCGGTCCGTGCTGACCAAATCACCCTTAATCATCCGGAAGCTCTTCGGGCTATGGCCAAAGGGATCTGGACACCAGCTGATAGGGTGGCACAAACCAAGATCACCAGAACTGATCTGGCTAAGAGGACTTCAATCATGGTTATGGAGGTAAAGATTTTGTTTAGTCTTGTGCTTTTAGTTTTGTTTGATCGCTTTTTCATGTGATAATCCTTTTCTCTGCTGTGCAGCTTCTCTACGGTGTTCAGGCCTACAACAGCCTCCTTGAGACTGATGTTAACGAAATGGCCGGTATGAAGGCCCAAATAAAACAGAATGACATCCACCGGGTTTCTCTAGTCAAGGAGGCCGATGGCCTTCGCCAGACCGTTTCTGAACAGAAGACTCTTTTGGAAAACCGGTGAAGCGGAGAAGGGGGCCTTAACTGCCGAAAATCTGGTTTTGGCTACTAAGCTGGAAAAAGCGAGGGAAACTGTCAAGAAATTGGCAGCCGAAAAATCTGAGTCAGATAGGCTCTTGGCAGAGTCAGAAAAGCTTCTGTCCCTTGAGCGGGAAAAAGTAGAAGTGTGCCGACTGGGTGGGCTTGACATGTACAAAAGATACAGTGTCATCTGTGACATCCGAGCGGCCAGGGCCTGGCGGCGGAGGCATGAAATGGAGCATATCCCTCTAGAATCACGGGAATTTAAAACCGCGGAGGAATTCGACACCCAGATGGGAGTGCTAGTGCCTTATGAAAACCCTCCTTCTTCTGAGAACGAGAAGCGTTTTGCTGCCATCCTGAAGGGGGAAAAATATCATCCTCCTGATCAGTAGTATAGGAAATTTTATATGTCTTTGTTCCCCTTAAAGGGCTAATTTCTTGTAAATTCTTTCTTTATCAATGAACAAGAAGTTTTTCCCCTTTTCAGCATTTATTCTTCTCTTGTGTTGGTTTTTAGCGTTTGCACTTAGCTTTTTATGAATTAATTGAGCCTTCGGCCATTTGGCCCCTGAGGCTATCTACCCTCCGGTTAGCTCAAATCGGGTTTGAATTCAAACATTTAGGAAAGTTTTAATAACTATGAAGCCTTCGGACATTTGGCCCTTGAGGCTTGATTTCATCCTCTGGTTAGTTCAAATCAGGTTTGAACTCAAACATTTAGGAAAATTTTAATAAACATGAAGCCTTCGGGCATTTGGCCCCTGAGGCTTGATTTCACCCTCTGGTTAGTTCAAATCAGGTTTGAACTCAAACACTTAGGAAAATTTTAATAAACATGAAGCCTTCGGGCATTTGGCCCCTGAGGCTTAATTTCATCCTCTGGTCAGTTCAAATCAGGTTTGAACTCAAACACTTAGGAAAAATTTTAATAAACATGAAGCCTTCGAGCATTTGGCCCCTGAGGCTTGATTTCATCCTCTGGTCAGTTCAAATTAGGTTTGAACTCAAACACTTAGGAAAAATTTTAATAAACATGAAGCCTTCGGGCATTTGGCCCCTGAGGCTTGATTTCATCCTCTGGTCAGTTCAAATCAGGTTTGAACTCAAACACTTAGGAAAAATTTTAATAAACATGAAGCCTTCGGGCATTTGGCCCCTGAGGCTTGATTTCATCCTCTGGTCAGTTCAAATTAGGTTTGAACTCAAACACTTAGGAAAATTTTTAATAAACATGAAGCCTTCGGGCATTTGGCCCCTGAGACTTGATTTCATCCTCTGGTCAGTTCAAATCAGGTTTGAACTCAAACACTTAAGAAATTTTTTAATAAACATGAAGCCTTGTATAAAAATAGAATTTATCTTTATTGGGATGAACTTAAAAATCATGAAGCAGAGGTGCTGGTATCAGGCACAGATGCTTCGTAACAAGGGTGCCATAGCAAGACACAGTTTTATTTTTTCAACAAGAAAAATAACTATCTAAGGATAATACCTCTTTACCCGATAAGCATTCTGAGAGTTGGACTCGAGGCGACCTGTTTCGTTCTTCCGAACCCGATAAACACCGCGTCCGATGACCTCAACCACTGTGTAAGGTCCTTCCCATGTCTCTCGTAACTTGCCTACAATCCCAATCTTCCATCTGAGCACCATATCGCCCACTTGGAATTCTCTTCTTTTGACTTTCTGATTGAATCGTGCCCTGACTTGCTGCTGATAGGCAGCTAGTCTTATCCCAGCGGCTTCCCTTCTCTCCTCCAGGAGGTCCAGATCATGGGCTAGGTGCTGATTGTTTAGACCTTCTTCCCATGCTTGACTCCTTAAAGTAGGTACCTTTAGCTCGGTCGGAATAACTGTTTCGGCCCCATAAGCCATGGCGAAAGGGGTTTCTCTAGTTGGTTGTCTTGGAGTAGTCCGATAGGACCACAACACCTCAGGCAATTTCTCCAACCATGCCCCTTTTGCGTCTTCAAGTTTTTTCCTCAGTGTGTCAAAAATGGTTCTATTCGTCCTTTCGGCTTGCCCATTTCCCTGTGGATAGCCGACGAAAGAAGTGTTTTGATTGATCTCATGTTTTGCTAAGAATGCTTGAACCCTTCTGTTGTCCAGGTTAGTGCCATTGTCCATCATTATGGTTCGAGGTAGACCGAATCTACAGATGATGTGGCTCCAGATGAATTTTATAACATGGCTGCCTGTTATGGTGGGGTATGCCTCTGCTTCCACCCATTTGGTAAAATAATCGGTAGCCAGGAGAACATGTGTGGTGCATCGTATTGCTTGCGGGAGAGGACCCACAATGTCCATACCCCCATCGGGCAAAGGGGTGAGGAACAATAGTTGGGTTTAAGAACTCCGGCGGTGGATGGATGGCATCTCCATGAAACTGACATTTTTTGCAATGTCTGACGTAAATTTCAGCGTCCCTTGCCAGGTAGGGCCAGAAGTACCCCTGGGTGAGGACTTTATGAGCCAGAGACCTTCCCCCGGAGTGATTGCCACAAGCTCCTGCATGAATTTCTTCCATGACTGTCGATGCCTCGGATGTGGTGAGACATCTCAAGTATGGTCCGGAAAAAGACTTTCGGTATAGCTGGCCGTTGTATAGGGCATACCTGGCTGCCTTCATTCTTATCTTCCGGGCTTCTGATTTTGATTCAGGCAATGTACCAAATCTCAGATAATCTACTATCGGATCCATCCAACTTGGTTCCCATGGGATAACCATTACCTCTTCGGGGTTTCCAAGTTGGATCGTACGACGAAGTCTATTGGTACAGTGCGAGTCATACCTTCTCCCGCCGCGGAGGCTTGGTTAGCCAGGTGATCTGCTACGGAGTTATCTCCTCTGGGAATCTGCTCAAAGTTGATTTGCTGGAACATTTCAGCCTCTCTTAGAACCAGATTCTTGTATGCTTTCATCTTCGGCTCTCGGGTTTCATACTCCCATTTTAACTGTCGTACGACTAGTTGGGAATCACTTCGAACCTTTGCTTTCTGCACTTGAAGGCTTCGGGCCAACCGAATTCCTGCAAGAAGGGCCTCGTACTCGACTTCATTGTTAGAGGCTGGAAATTCCAACCGAATGGATTGCTGGATTTTAGTACCATCTGGTGTTACGAGTACTACTCCGATCCCTGCTCCGTTGATGTTTGATGATCCATCCACGAACACGACCCATAATTCGGGCTCGCATTCTTCTACGGAGTCTGCCACTTCAGTTTCTAACAGGAAATCAGCTACCGCCTGCCCTTTGATGGCCGTTCGGGGGACATAGGTTATGTCAAAAATCCCAAGTTCAATTGCCCATTTTGATACTCTCCCGGATAAATCTGGCTTTGCCATTATGGATCTGATCGGAGTTACAGTAGGAACTATGATCGGGTGTGCTTCAAAATAGTGCCGAAGACGTCGCTTAGCATTGATCAGTGATAGTACCAACTTCTCCTGCTTTGAATAACGGGTTTTCGCATCAGCAAGGGCTTTACTGGTGTAGAAGACTGTTGTTTGGTACCCTTTACCCTCCTTGACCAGAGCGACGCTGGTAGATGTTGCTGAAATGGCCAGATACAGGTGCAACGGCTCATCGGCTTCAGGGGTTGTCAGAATCGGGGGCTTCGCCATGTAACTTTTGAGTTTGTTCAGGGCCTCCGCTTGCTCAGGCCCCAGACTTCTCCTTGCGCCGCCTTTATAGCTTGAAAAAAAGGCCTACACCGATCGGTTAACCGAGAGATGAAACGACTGAGGGCCACTATTCTTCCGGTTAGTACCTGGATCTCCTTCCGAGACTTTGGCTCCGCTGTCTTTATGAGAGCTTTGACTTGCGCAGGGCTAGCTTGTATTCCCGTCCGATCAACTATGTGTCCCAAAAAATGGTCTGAGGATACTCCGAAAGAACACTTGGCCGGGTTGAGCTTCATATTGTACTTCCGGAGGGTGTTGAACACCTGCTGTAGATCGATAAGATGGTCTCCTTTCATCTTGCTTTTGACCACTGTCTCATCGATGTAGGCTTCGATGGTGGATCCCATCATACCTTGGAACACCCTTCTGACCAACCTCTGGTAGGTGGCACCTGCATTCTTTAGTCCGAAAGGCATAACTGTGTAACAAAATGTACCTGACTCAGTGATGAAGGCAATTTTTTCCTCGTCCTCCGGATTCATTCGGATCTGGTTATATCCAGAGTATGCGTTTAAAAAGCTCAGGCGTTCGAATCCCGGGGTGGCATCTACCATCTGATCGATCTTTGGTAAAGGGAAATAGTCTTTTGGGCATGTTTTATTCAGATCAGTGAAGTCAACACATACCCTCCACTTGCCGTTTTTCTTCTGGACCACCACCACGTTCGCCAACCAGGAAGGATATTGGATTTCTTTTATGAATCCTGCTTGCAGAAGCCTATCGACTTCTTCAGCTATGATCTGGTTTCGATGGGCCCCCATTCGTCTCTGTTTTTGTCTAACGGGCTTTACGCTGGGATCCACATTGAGAGAGTGCAGGGCTACTGATGGATCAATACCGGTCATGTCCATATGGCTCCACGCAAATATGTCAGCATTGGATCGGAGAAGGGACTCAATTTCCTCTTTTTCTTGTGTGCTGAGGCCTGAACCAACATAGGTAAACCTTTCAGGGCGATCGGGACAAATTTGAACTTCCAGTAGTGGTTCGACTGCCATCGGTGACCCCGAACTACCCTCCTATAATTGCTATTTGGCATCAGGTGTTGTCTTAGACTACGACCCTTGTTCCGGTTCCGTCCTTCTTTTCAGACTTCTCATAGTGACCGCATAACATTCCTTTGATGCTATCTGATCGCCCCTGATGTCAATTACGTCAACTCCGTTCGGGTCAATACACCGCATGACCTGATGCATGGTCGAAGGGACTCCGTGCATACGATGGATCCATCCCCTTCCCATGAGGAGGTTGTAGGAAGGTTTGACATCCACCACCACGAAAGTCTCTCGGAGTGTGTGCCTTGCTGCCGTTACTGGTAGCTGGATTTCCCCCACTGGTTCCACTCTTCTTCCATCGAATCGTGCTATCGGGCTTCTGGAGGGGACTATTTCCTGGGGGCTGATTTCCAATTTCTCAAAGGCCCACTTGGTGATAATGTTGGCACTGCTTCCTGGATCGACCATTACCCTCTTGATCAAGCAATTGGAGACCATGAGGGAGATAACCAAGGGGTCGTCATGAGGTGTCTGAATATTCCGCATATCTGCAGAGGTGAAAATAATCCGGGCATCCTCTTTCGGTCTTCGGAATTCGGTGACCTCACTAACCCTTCGCAACTTCTGGGCTTGCCGCATCTGTGATCTACGGGTTTCTTCCGTTTCTGATCGACTGGGCCCCCCATGGACCATATGAATGACCCGCACGGGTTGTCCCATAGCTCCTTTGGTAGGAACGTGCGACGCTTGATCTGATCGGGCTCCTTCCTTGGCAACATACTCGGTCAGTTCTCCTTTTGCAATCATAGCTTCCACCTGTCTCCTGAGGCTTCTGCACTCGTTAGCGTGGTGCCCGTATTCGCCATGGAAGGCGCAGTGCCTCGACATATCCCTTTGGTCCATCGGCTGTCTGATGGGGGGTGGTGATCGGTAGATTCCTTTGCTCTTTGTCTCCTGGTACAGCTTTGCCAAGGTCACTTTTAAGGGGGTGACCTTCTCCTCAAACCTTGGTCGTTTCTCTGGGACTGGGGAAGGAGCAGGAGGAGCGCTTAGTCTCTTCCGGTCTGGTGCCTGATCTTTTACCTTGGAAGTTTCGAATGCTCTGGCCTCTACTGTTGCAAAGGCGGTCCTTCTTTGTCGCATGGCCAATTCCTCTTCTATTCGGAGGTGCCCCTGTGCCCTAGAGTTGAGCTCTCCAATATCGGCTGGTGGCCGCTTGACTAGGGACTGATGGAACTTGGATCCAGGGATCAGGGCCATTCTGAAGGCTTCGACAGCTGAATGCTGATCGCAGTTGTCAATCGAAGACATCTCCACATTGAACCGTGAGACAAAACTTTTCAGGGATTCCCCCTTCTCTTGGATCATGGTGAACAGACTGGAGATAGTCTTCTTCTGCCTTTTATTGCCGAAGTACTGGGCAATAAATAATTCGCAGAGTCTGAGCCAGCTACCGATCGATCGGGGTGGTTGCTTTCTGAACCACAAGAGGGCTTCTTCGGTCAGGCTGGTGGGGAAAACTTTACAGATCAAGGCCTCGTTCTCGTTGTAAACATTCATCATGGTATGAACGTGGTAGATGTGTTCTGTTGGATCTTTTGTACCATCGAACAGGGTGAACTTCGGTAATCTGAACCTTTCCGGATAGTGCACGCTGGTGATCGAGACGGTGAATGGTGTCTGAACGGCGTCTATGGATGCCTCGGATGCCAGATCGATCGGGGTCTGTATCTTCAGATCCCTAAGCACGTTCCGTTGGAATCTGGACACGATTTCCTCCAGTTTTTTCATGGTCAGGACCTCCTCGGGGTTATGTACCCCAAGAACCTGTAGGGATGACTCTGTTTGTTCCTCACGATCGTTGTGGGCTCTAGCGGGCCGGTCATCCATGTCTGTCTGGCGGCCTACAGATCGTTCACGCTGGCCGGACTGCTTATCCTCATGGTCCTCCTGTGGGTTCTGCAGTTGAGCCGATTTTGCCGCCAGTTCAGCGTTCTGCCTTTCTAACTCGGCAGTCCTCTCCTATAGGGCTCGTCTTATCGGATCTTCTGGTTGTTGGCCTCCGTTTGGAGGTAAATCGGTCTGCTGTGAACGTGTGATCGCCATTGATGGCACGAATCTTAGCTCTTTTGCAGAGGGTGAGAAACTTATTGAAAAAAGGATTTCAATAATAGGGCTTCCCACAGACGGCGCCAATTGTGTAAATGCAGAAAAGTTACACAATAGAAATTGGGATAAAATCTGGATCATTTCTCATTAATCAAAGTCCTCTATTTATACACAATTGTGATAAATGGGCCAAGCCCATGTACCCAGGTTTATCAATCCCCTAAATCAAGGGATTTGATCAACTCTAACCCTTTTTGGGCTCTTTATTCCATAACTGGACTACTCCTTGTCTTGGGGGTCACTCATCTTCTAGAACTTTCTTTAATCCCATTATTTCCTTAGCCCATTTGTCTGCAGCCCATATGCCTACGACCCATCAGTCTCTGGCCCATCAGTCGTCGGCCCATCCGTCCTATGACCCATCTCGGTTGGGCCATGAATTATTTTAACCATTACAGTTACCTAATCTCGAGTAAAATGGCTTTAATTTTCTTCATCATTTGTACTCCGACCATTTGATACATGGCTTTTGTTTTGCCTTTTTCGTATGTTTTTCTTGTCAAAATTTGTTATTTTTTTCACCTAAAATCTTGGTTATGGTCCACCTTCCCTTTTTTTTTTCTTTTTTGGTTATAGATGAGTACAATGATAATGGGGGATATTGTGAATTTTAGATTCTGAGATGTTGGAGAATAATGATATTAATATAATATATATTGGTATGAAAATACCCGGTACTACTAAATATGAACAATACTACCACAAAAGATTGCGTTATCATAATGACAAACAAACTAAATCCGAAATCTCAAGTCACTTTTATTCTTTAATGTAAATTAAAAGTTAATATAGATTTTGATAATAAACAATTTTATCACTCAAATTTTTATTGAAGTTTTTGGAATATGATATAATGTATTGTACAGTTGTGTATGTAAATGAAATATGTGCCATGGTGATTATTATAATAATAAATTACCTAAATTATGCAATATCCGAGGTTTCAAAACTATATTCGACTCACTTCAAGTCCAAATCCATTTCCAAACTCTCCATCCACGGTAAGCAAAAAAATAAAAGGCTCAAGTAAAATACCTTTATATGACTATTAAATAAAAGAGAATCCCTGAACATTTTTGATGCATGAAAACCATATGCTGCTTAAGTAATCAATAAAACAGTTCAATACATCACACCAATCAACTATTTGATCCTTTGTTATTCACCAACATCCTTTGTTGCTCCATATCTTTAGAGTGTAACAAGCTTCAAAAATCCCATATGGCAACTGCTCCAAAAGATATCGTTTTTCAAATTTCCCCCATACGTACCATACCTACACATATATATACATACAGAGTTATTGCAAAAATCTAATTCACATGCAGCACCAGAGCAAGTACCTGTTGAATTTAGTCTTCTAATGAGGTTAGGAGAAGAAGCACTTTTGATTTGAAATGAATGATATGGGTCGCAAGTCTGATGCCAATAAACAATAAGGGCTAAGGCACCAAGGAGCAAGGTCTCCGACCTGCAGAAGCTGGGGATGTTCAAAGTTTATAAGCTCTCGTCTTCGACAGATGCATTTGAGCCAAATCGATCCATAAGCTGCGCGTAGAATTGGCTTTTACAAGGATTAAGTTTCAGGCGAAATCAAGGTCACCATTGCAGAACATAAGAACTAATTTTGCAAAGGTGAGATGTGGAAGCTTGAGGGTCTTATGCCTCCGGTGGTAGAATTAAGTGGGATGGTTCAAGGTGAAGTAACTTTGCACCCTCTCAATAACTCGTGCAAGGTGATACTGCTCTCTATCTTTGTGTGCAAGGTGATACTGCTCTCTATCTTTGTTATACCGGTGAAGGCTATTCGTACCTTTTCAATTAAGCTTGAAATGCAATCGTGATATCATGTTATTAGAATGGCGTTGTATCACAATCCAATTTTAATAAAATTGAAACTTTTTTTACATGTGTAATAAAAATTCCAATTAAGATATTTAACTAAGGTTTCCTGTGTAAATTACAAATCAAAAATATAATTTTTATCATCTCCACCACATGAATATAAATTTCTTACAAGTAAATAAAAATCAAGATTCAGGCTAAAACGGTGGCCAACTATGATTAACAACCACAATAAAAATAAGAAAAGAAAAGGTGATCAATTCACCACAAGGTAGACATTTTGCAATGTCTGATAAGAGAGAAGTTAGGCTTCTTCAACCAGTACTTGAGGAACTGAAGAGGTGAGGTTTTGCGATGCTTCAGCCAACTGTGCAACTATATCGACTGTTGTGCTCAAAGCCATCAGAAGACTACGATGGCTCTTCGTGCTGCTTGTGTTGTTGTTCATAAGGTTCGTTTGTTGCGGTTGACCTCATAATCAACTGATATGCTAACTTCTGGTTGACCCAACTCAGTCCGACTTCTTCAATGCAGGGACTTGGTGGCATTGAACACCAATGAAAAAAGATGTTACTGATTGCACAAAAAACCAACAGAACCGAAGAACCTAACCGAACCTTACCAAACCTAGGGTCATTTTATTGAATAAAGGCCATTTGACAAGCTTTCTGAATACTGAAATCTTCAGTTCTCACCCATCAACATATTTCCCAATTTCAAGCCATCTTCATTTACACATGAATCATCAAACACAAAAGACTTGAGACTATATTCCTTAAACATCAATAGATAATAGATAATTCTAATAATCAACAGATTTCTCAATTTCAACCCCTCATAATCATCTTTATTCCCACACCATCACCCAACATTCTTTTCATCAATTTCTTTCCTCTGGCTACCAACAAATTAATTGCACCATTTTCATACCATAAATCATCCAACACAAATGACTATCACTATCTTTATTCTATACATCATCGAAAACAAAGCATATATTATTTCTTTTCATCCATACTAACGATCTATCACTATCTCTATTCCATACATCATCCAACATAAAGCCTATATTCTTTTCATCCATTTCTTTCCTTTTGCCACCCACCAACAAAATCATCTAACACAAAGCCTCCATTCTTTTCATCCATTTCTCTCCATCTGTCACCACTCAAATTTATCAAATTTCATCCATTTTTCTCCTTCTGCCACCCACCCCGGATGATAAATTTCATCCATTTCTCTCCTTCTACCACCCATCACCAAATTTCTATATGTAAGGAGGATGTTCATTCCAGACATCATCCAAAACAATTAGATTTTTCTTTTCATCTGAGTGAATTATTTCCTATTCCTCCCATACCAACAATCGAAACAATCAGAACATTCTCTCCAAAATCAAGTCCATTGTCTAGTAAAACCCTCGAACTTATATTACCATTTTCAAATTGAAACCCCATAGATCGTTGAATTGAACTGAATCGATGACCTAATATAAGTTAAAAATCAATAAAGAGTACCTTTGTTGGCGATTGGATCTGACCCATCAAGGCTTCCCGGGAAAGAACTTGGGAGAAGAAGTCATTGACATCGCCAACTATGTGTTAGACTTGGATCTGGTCTCATTGGAGCCGCCCAAAGCAACACTCATCTCTCTAGGGTTTCAGAGAGACAAAAGTGGATGTCTCCACATCTTTTGTTATATATCCGAATTATGCTTACCCTTATTCTTACTTCACCAAACAATAATTCAGCTTTGTTTTTTTAATATATTTTAGTATTGTATTGATAGCATATTGAGTTTTTTACCTATATTTCTTTTTACCTCCCTTTAATGAGAATTGTTATTGATTTATCTAATTTAATAAAAGAAATGTAATTTAAAAAATATATATTTATTTTATATTGAATTTTGGACAACTATTTTATCACCAAGTTTAGGTGCACTTGCGATGCACTTTAGTATCCTCTAACATAATTGTCATAATAAATATAAAATGGGTTAATTACAACTAGACCCCTTCAAGATATGTCAAATAACATGTAGACCTCTTATCATTTGGTAAATTACAGCTAGATCCCTTCAAATTTATAAGTTGTAACAGATACCCCCTACCGGCGTGATCAAACTCGGTCAATGTTGATGTCATCACTTTTTCAGATGTGAAATGTCTTAAATACCCTCGAGTAGATACAAATGACAAGTGAAAAGACTAAAATACCATCATTTAAAGTTTATAATATGACCAAAATTACCTTTATAAATAGGTAATTGACAAAATAATAATTTTTAAAGATATAACTTCATATTATCAGTAACCGAAAATATATGTCGATCAACTTGAGGGGGTCTAGCTATAATTTACCAAACGATAGGGGGTCTACCTATTATTTTACATATCTCGAGGGAGTCTAGCTGTAATTAATTCATATAAAATTATTTTTGTTTCAAAAAAAATTGATTCATTACAATATAGTTATTAATATGATAAACTACTCTGACCTCCCTGAAGTTTTAGATAATTACTCTCAGATTAAAATTTGTGTAAATTTGCTTTGACCTTCCTTGTAATGTCTTCTTATCTGAAGTAATTTATGATTTGTATGTCTACTATCTTCTTATCATTTAAAATACTAAAATAACTCTCATTTGAGACCACCCAAAATATCCTTATCACTTTCCAAGCAAGTTGGTGAGGTTAGAGTACTTTTGGATTTTAATATATTTGTTATTTTTTAATTTAATAAAGCTAACTTCAATTGATAGTAAGGTTACCCAGACCAAAGTTAACAAAATATTAACATAATTTTATGTTAGAGTAAATTACTTCAATTTAAAGCATAAGTTATGGGTATTTTAGTAAATGTACAAAACTATTAGTGTAATATTAATTTTATAGGGAATGTCAGATTAAATTTATACAAACTTTAATCTGAAAGTAATTATGCAAAATCTTAAGGGAGGTAAAAATAATTTATCCTTGTAATATGAAAATTAGAACCAAAAATCTTGAATAAAAAAACCCTTCATTAAAGATCCTCTTCTTGTATGAAAAAAGTAATATAATCTAGAAATAAATTCAAATGTATTAGAAGAGCAATGGTAATTACAGTCGCACTGCGAGTGCGAGTCTAATTCCACAATCGCATTCCCCCATTGGCCTCAGTCCATAATTAATACAATGTAAATAAACTTTATCTTATCATTTACTTTCTTTATTAAGATGCAGAAAATTGCACCTCACTCGAATATATTTTATTGAGACTCTAACGCCTTATTTATACAAAAAATGATGGAATTTTGCCCATTAGAAATAGAATCAATTACAATCATGGTAACCCTATTTTCCAAATTAATGGGATGTGGATCCATCTTCTCCTTATTAATGTTCATCAAATCCTCAATCAAAGGGATTTCGCCTTTATCCTCAAGTAAATCAATTTTCCACTTTGGGCAGGATCACTCACTTATTGGGCTATGTTGTGTTTACTTTGCTGAGGTGAGCTATTCATTGGGCCTGAAAATTCTAGCCCTTATGCCCCCCTTACACTTACCTATCACTGCAAATACTTATCACTAGAATTATTCTATTATAATTATTTTACAAACATACAATCTTTCATCATGACAAAGTTATCTTCTTCTTCTTCTAACATACCACTCCAATACCATCTATCACAAATATTATTGTTAGTTAGACTAATGGATTAACCGTTGATGTTATATTACAACTCTGCCCTATTTTTATTAGTTCTATGCTTATGACGTGTATATGCATTTCAAGTTTATTTACTACCCAATATGTAACTATCAAAAAATTTCTTTAAACAAACTCCCCACTCTTTTAAAAATTTCTCGAATTTACTAAATTTGACAAATGATATGAAGTATTGATTCTTTTGTTTCACTGCCTCCCACTAGTTACTAATTTAAGTACATATATATTTTTTTGCACTTAACTATTTTACAAATGTTTATCCAATTTTTTGTTACGAAGGGTAAAAATTACCTTTCATTTTTGGATTTTAGTGGTTAATCAAATTTATGCTTCTCATACTAAAAATGTTCAATAGTTGCAAGTTTTGTATTGGGAAAAAAAAGTTTGCACTTTTTGTATGAGGAAACAAAAAAAATGATTATACATATATCGTGCACAATACTCTTTCTAATGTCTTATATGTTTTTATTCTTAAAAAAAAGATATTTTAATACTTAAACTAATAACTAGTGAGAGGCAGATAAACAAAATAATGTAAAATTATATCATTTGTCAAATTAAGTAAATTTGAGAAATATTTAGAAAAGTAGGGAGTCTGTATTAGATAAAAAATTTCATAATAGCATGTATATATGTAGATTGGTAAGTTAACTTAAAATACATATACACATCATTGGTAAAAAATTCATAAAAATAGGTAGAGTTATAACATCATTTGTTAATTCATTAGTCCACGAGTTAATAAAAAAAAGAGTGTGATAAACGGTATTACAGGTGGTATGTAATAATAATAATAAAATTATTAAGATAAATGTGTCATAATAAAGTGGTGATAAAATGAATAATTGAATAAATGTTTGTAGAATAGTTATATGTAAAGTTTTTTTTATAGAGAAAGTAAATGATAAGATAAAGTTTGTTTGTATTGTATTTTCAAGAAAATAACTATTTATTAAAGACTGAGGCCAATGGGCAAATGCTACTGTGTAATTAGCGTTGCTCATAATAGAATATCCACAATAAGACAAAATAAAAGACCAACCTAATTGGAATGTTGGTCTCTGTACTTTTCTTTACACCATCATTTAAAAATTTGTGATTTTTTCTTTCTTTGTGTTTTTTTATTGGGTTATTCCTATCGACACCCCTCAAAGATATCATAATCCCATACGGACCCCCTTAATATTGAGTATTTCCACACGGACCCCCTCTGACAGACGGCCGTTAGTTTTATTGACGTTTTATTGTGAAATTACTAATTTGCCCTTCGATATATATTTTAAAAAGGGTAAATTGCAGTAGCACCCCCTAAGGTTTCACTTATTACATTAAGGTAATATATAAAGTATGAAATTACCCATATACCCAAAATATATATATATATATTTTACGAAAATATATATATATATATCAGAAAAAATATATAAAATATATAAATTATAAAATTCAAAAATAATATATAAAATTTGAAAGAAATATTTAAAATTCAAAAAAATTATATAAAATCTGAAAATGCAAAAAAAATATAAAATTCAAAAAAAAAAATTTGAAAAATTATATTAAAATCTGAAAATATATAAAAATTTAGAAAAAATATATAAAAAGGGGAAAAATATATAGATTCAAAAAAATATTTAAATTTCAATAAACATACCTAAATTCTAAAGTTCAAAAATAATATATAAAATTTGAAAGAAATATTTAAAATTCAAAAAAAATTGTATTAAATTTTCAAAATGTATATAAAATTCGAAAAAATATATTTTAAAATTTGAAAAATATTATAAATTCGAAAATAAATATAATATTAAAAATATATATAAATTTCGAAATTATTTTTTTTTCAAAAAAACATATTAAATTTTCAAAATAAATATAAAAATTGCAAAAAACATAAAAATTCAAATATATATATTAAATTTCGAAAATAATTATAAAATTAAAAAAAAACATGAAAATTTGAAAATAAATATAAAATTCAAAATATATATATTAAATTTCAAAAAAAAAAAATACTAAATTCGAAAATAAATATAAAATAAAAAAAACATTTAATTTTTTTTAATTCTCTCTCTCTCTTTTTCTCTCTCTCTCTCTCTCTCACACACTCACACACACACACACAACACACACACACACACACACCTGCACACCAGACGCACACATATATATACATATATACACACACATATATATATAGATCTATACATATATATATACACACACATATATATACGGGTATATATATATATATGTACGGGTATATAACTATATATATATCAGCTATATATATATATATACACGGGTATATATAACAACATATATATATATGTATATATGGGTATGCAATATATACAATCCCCATCTTTAATCTCTCTCCCAATTTCCCACTTCCAAACTCTCTATGTATATAAATTAGGGTTAGGGTTTTGAGATGCCCAAATTGAAGAAGAAGAAGGATATGAAGGTCATTTTATATCATTTTGAGGCAAAAATAGACAATTCACATGGTGGTTAACGGCACAGTTTAACGGCGTGGAGACGGAGGGGGTCTTTGTGGGAAAAAATTCAATTTTGAAGGGGTCCGAGTGGGAATAGTGAATATCGAGGGGGTCTTTGTGGGATTAGGATATCTTTAAGGGGGTGTCAGTGGTATTTACCCTTTTTTATTTGGTTAGAATTTCATTTTAATTTTTACTTCTCTTGGCCTTCGTTTGGATGGAAGGATTTGCAATGATTTGGAAATAAAATAAAAGAAAGTAAGGTAAATTTTGTGTTTGAGAGAAAAGATTTTATTTACAAAGATAAGTTATCCTTTCAAACTATTCTTCCAAAAATGAGAATATTTGAAGAGAAATAATAACAAGTTAAGTATAATTTAAATTTTCACAAACTTCCCGTGAGGTTTGCCATAATCTCACTCACACCTCTTCAAAGTTGAATATTCCCACATTCACCCTCTTGAATTTGAATTTTATCCCACTTAAACCTCTTCACCTTAACTATCACTATGTAAAATGTCTAATTTAACCTTGCAAAATTAGTTTTTTAAAATATATATATAATATTCAGGGGCAAGGAGGTAATTCACTAATCCAAAGGGGTGAAAGTGGTAATATTCAACTTCGAGGGGATGTGAGTGGGATTTGAGCAAACCTCAAGGGGTATTTGTGGGAATAACCTTTTTTTAAAATAGCAAAATGCCCTCAATATTTAATAACACATAATTTTAAAAATATTTGAATTAAAAAAATAAAAATAAATAAATGAGTTATACTATCTTTTCTTTTCTCTCGTAGTCTTATCATATTTTCTTTTATTTCCTAAATGTATCCAAACATAAATTCAAATTCGTAAAAGTGAAAAAAAATTCCCCTAAACTTTCCCTAAGTGAGCACAATATTCCCTGAACTTTAAAAGTAAGTACTTTACCCATTTCACTCAATTGTACATTTACTCATTTACCTTTTTAGTATTTTCCTCATTTATGTATTTATTCATTTATCCTTAGTAATAATTAAATAAAAGCTTAAAAAAACTAAACTATTTTTAAAAAAAGTAAAATGAAATAAATTTGTTAATTATTTAATTATAATAAGAAAAACTAAACAATTAATTTTAGAAGTAAAATTAAATTAAATTATTAATTGTTTAATTATAATTCTTATTATACATATATATATATATATATATTTATTTATTTTCATTCTATACTTTAACTCCAAACTTGTTTTACTTATTTTAGTTTTTGAAATTGTATATTTTATATGTTATGTTTTAGATTTTACTTAAAATACTATTAATACAATTTAATTATAATAAGACTAATTGTATTTATAACCTAAAAATTAAAATTAGTCTTTAATAAGACTAATTGTATATTACATTTTTTTAACTTTTTTGTATTTAATATAATCCAAATTAATATTAGGTTTTAGTAATGGAGTTTAAATACAAATTGTATATTTTATATGTTATGTTTTAGATTTTATTTAAAATACTGTTAATACAATTCAATTATAATAAAAATAATTATATTTATAACCTAAAAATTAAAATTAGTAATAATAAGACTAATTGTATTTATTTGTATTTAATATAATTTAAATTAGTATTAGATTTTAGTGATGGAGTTTGAATACAATTAGCCTTTATTATAATTGAATTGTAAGTCTTAAGTAAAATTTAAAACATAATATATAAAATATAAATATTATAAAATACAAGAACAATTCCTCCCCAGGCTAAAAAATTCTGAGAAATATAATGTCACCATGTAATCAAATTTGGCATTTAATACGCATAATGCCCCATTGTTGTTGGACGGTCCTTTTATGTTCGAGGGGACACACAACTAAACCTGTCAATGGATCGGATTCGGATCGGATCAATTAAATCCAAATCCAATTTGTTAAGAAATCGGATTATCGGATTCAGATTATAATCGGGTTATCGGATTTTATTTTCAATTCATATCCGGTTAATATCGGATTCGGATCGGATTCGGATCATAATCGGATTATTGATAAGTCTATTGATAAGGATGACAAAAACTCCCGATCCGCGATCCGAATCCGATAATTCGACAGATTTTCACTTAATTAATTCATATTCGAATTTCTTCATTATAGAATATCTAATTAAAAAATTATAAAAATCAATAAATACTAAAACACTAAAATCATTCACACTTTTAATAATTGTATTTATGATCAATCATTATTAATAAATAATAAAATAATTAACAACTAACATTTATATACATGTACAGTATTAAATATATACATATATATATAAATATATATATATGTATATTTTATCGGATCGGATTAGGCTAATCCAAATCCAATTTGTTAAGGAATCGGATTATCGGATTCGGATCATATTCGGGTTATCGGATTTTTTTTGCAATCCAAATCCGATTAATCGGATCGGATTCGGATCAAAATCCAATTCATTGACAGGTCTACACACAACCCTCAATTTAGCATTTAACCATAATTAATCTAGTTACTCCGTGACAAGTGACGACTTTTCATTAATTAAATGTTTTTTTTCGTGACGACACAACATTTCCTTCTAACCTACACAAATAGTGATAAATAACTCGCATACATAATTGTCACAGGGGTTAATTTTGATTCTATGAAAACACCAAATCAGACACAGTAACACTCTTTGTACCAATTTGGTTCAGTCAATAACACACTCAGTGCCTTTGAGATATACTAAGTAATGCACTAAACACACACACACTGTATATATGCAGAGTAATATATAAACACCCACAATTTACAGAAAATCACAACAATAATTTTTCAACCTTTTACAAAAAACACAATTAGTACAAGAATTCCTCTCACTCAGACCACACTACAACATTCACACAAGCAATTCTCTCTGAAACTCGAATCTGCCTATACAAAATGCTATACATGTGCGTATATAGACATAAACACAAAATTGTCTATCTAATGTGGATGACAGCTCCATCCACTTAGGATATGTTGGCACCAATCAGAGGATGCCAACACTAATTGCACAGTTGCACTCTCAACTACAGATATGTCATGACACTCTCCTGCAATGACACATACCTCTTGGTGGTTATGTGTCTCCAAACTACCCAACTGTCTTGTTTGAGCCACACCATGCCTTGATCAACCTTGTACAAGTCTAAGTCATGTTGCACCATCACGAGTCATCTATGACAAACATGAACCAACAATGCCCAATGTTTGTCTTTGATGAGCCAAATGGCTTGTCCTAGCTCCTCTCAAGCCTACGCGCACTTGAGAACAATGTCTTCACCAACGAGCATGCACCTAGCCACGCTCATTTATTGGTTCCTCAATGCCTTGACACATAGGTCATGCCGCGCCATGCCTATGTCTTGAACTTGTCAATACAAACCTTTGCTTGTCTTAGTATCACAGCCTTGTCCCAAGGGCAAGTTGGCTTAGTCAAAGTTTGGTGTGCACATGGCTTGTTGAGCCAAGTGCATTGCATGCACACCAATGCATGTCAAGCTAAGGAATCACCTTGCCCAAGACAAGTTGGCACACTCGTGGGCATGCACACATAACTTGTCAAGTCATGCGTGCTCTAGCACAGTCCACCGTGTTATCACCGAGCCGTCTCACCAATCGTGCCACCGAACCATGTCAAAACATGCTAACAAGCTTCCCCATACATGCCTTAGCCAAGGCTTGTCACAACCTTGCTAAGTGGTTGAATGCCTTCCTTAGTTAGGAACACTCCCCTCCCTATATATGCAAAAAACACAAACATCACTGCACTCAAAACAAATATCAGCCCTGCTCGAGGAGTCAAAATGGTCATATTTAATCTTCCTGACCTCCAAATCCAAATCTTCTTTAGCAAATCATATCTTAGGTCATAAGGATGTTAGAATTAAATTCCTGCATTTTTCCAACACTCTTAAGTTGCCATATGGGATTTTTGAAGCTTGTTACACTCTAAAGATATGGAGTAAGAGTGATTAAGGACTTTTTCTTTGATACTTTGTAAGAAATTAAAATTCTTGGGGTGGACATGTTCTTAAATTTGCAGAACTTACCTGAGCTGTATCAGTCGAGCAATCTGTAAAGCTAAA
The DNA here is from genome assembly GCA_963922005.1 of Cornus suecica. NCBI lineage: Eukaryota > Viridiplantae > Streptophyta > Magnoliopsida > Cornales > Cornaceae > Cornus > Cornus suecica. Next base: position 31,034,717 of record OY998248.1, read on the forward strand.
TAAAATGTTTTCTTTTAGCCCATCAGCATCAGAGCATCAGTAATGTCTTTTTCGTGCGCTGTTACTTGTACTTACCATTATGAACTGGTTTAATATGTTCTTCTATTTTCTCTTTGGGTGCATTCCTCTAAGAAAAACAGTCTCCAGTATTATAGCAGCAATGGTAAGAATATATATATATATATATATATATATATATATATATATATATATATATCACTTTCTCTGGTTAGGGTGAATAACAAATGATCATTTTGGTGATTTATCTGATGTAATGAACTGCTTTGTTGATAACTTAAGCAACACATGGTAATGTTTCTGAGTCCTACAATATTGTTGGATTGGGGAATCGAACCTAAAAAGGTTAACCCATGAAGTGGAGTGACACTTTGTCCCAAATAAGTTCGATGTCACTCTCTTATGTAAGACTTGTTTGATTGCCCTACAATCTTTCCCTTGAACCGGAGAATAATCCTCTCTATTTAGCATCTCACCGATATAACATTTGTAATGGACTATTGTTACCCAGTGAAGTCCTGAGGTGTGTTGTGGTATGCCAGTGTAACATGGGAGGATGACACAGTAATATTTTTGGTAAATAAGTCTAACTTTGGAAGTAGGGCTAACGGTATCATGGATTAAAATTGTCCTTTTTCTTTTCTTGTAAGTATTTTTGTTAATTGGATATTTCTTTGAAATATTTTTTTACATATAGTTAGAGCAGCAAACAAACCGAGTCGAGCCAAACTTTGGGATGTTCGGGATGCAAACAAACCGAGCTTTGGATTGTTTGGGCTCGTCTCGTTTGTTTTTGCGCTCTGCTCAAGCTCGTTAATTTGTGATCGGACTCGGACTCGTCATGAACATGAAAAATTCTTGGATCGAGCATAGAGATCCACCAAATTCTTGGCAGTGTCATATCTTCAACTGAAAAAATCAAAGACGGGAATTAAAGATACAACAACAGTGGATTAAACTCTCCTCGTTGATTTGTGTTTTGTGGTTTTCATGTTGTCGAGGAAGAGTCTGATAACTAAGGTTTGATTCCACCATCCTTTGGATGCTATTAGGGTGATGGTCGATCTTGGGATGACTCTTAATAGGCATGAAAATACTTCAAAGGTGATGCTGTTGATTCGAATGCTTGATTGTTTGAAGATATTAGAGTTTAGAGGGAGTAAGCTTCATGGGTTGTTCACTTGGCTTGTTGAGAAGATCGATGGTTGTGGAGGCGACAAAAAAAAAGTAGAGGCAAGTGAGGCTTAAGCCGTGTTTACTAACAGGAAACATGAATTTATTTTCTGAAATGAAGAAATAAAAGTAAAATCTTGTTTTCCAATTTATTTATACTTTTACCCTTAAGAAAATATTTTTTCTAGTTGTAAAGAAAAGAGGAAACAAAAAAAATGGTACTTCCGCTTTTTGTTTCCTCTCATATTCAAAATGACCAAATTTCAAAGTTGTAAAATTGAGACTTTTATGTCTTTTGCATTAATAAATTTAAATATAATAAAAAATGAATAAATAAATAATAATAAACAAAATAAATAATAAAAATATATTAAATAATACATAAAAATAATAATAAATACAAATAATAAATAAATAAAATAAAAAGAAATGAATAAATAAATAATAAAAAATATATTAAATAATACATCAAAATAATAATAAATAAATAATTATTATGATAAATAAAAATAAATTAAATATTTATATAAATTAAATAAATATATAATAAATAATAAATTAAATAAAAATATATTTATAAATTAAATAAAAATAATTAATGAATAATAATAAGAAATACAAATAATAAATAAATTAAATAAAAATATAATAAATAATAAATTAAATAAAATATATTTCTAAATTAAATAAAAATAATGAATGAATAATAATAAGAAATATAAATAATAAATAAATTAAATAAAAATATAATAAATAATAAATTAAATTAAATAAAAATAAATAAAATAATATACAAAAATAATAATAAATAAATAAAACTTATGATAAATAATAAATAAAAAATAATAAGAAATACATATAATAAATAAATAAAATATTTTTATTTTTCTTATTGCAAAAATATCAGTACCAAACAAGCTTTCAGTTCATACTAAAAGTATACTACTGTTTATGCAATATTTACAAGATAGTTGATTTCATTAGAAAAATAAAAAGTAAGAACAAAGTTTTTTTAGTAAACATACTTTCTGTTTTTTATTTCTGTTTCTGAAAAAAATCAAAATTTAGTAAACAAAATTTTACTTTTTATTTCTTTTAGAAGAATCAAAATCATGATTCTACTTCTTCAGGAAACGAAAACAGGAAACGTTTCCTATTAGTAAACATGCCCTTACCCACGATTATAAGTGTAGGAGTTGCTAGGGTTTCTTTTACAGCCATTGGATGGGTAAATCCAACGGTGACTAGGTATTCTTTTTTCATTTCCTCTTTTTTCTTTTACAAATTTAAGAGATAATTAAGTAATTATTTTATTTTTTGAAAAAAATAATAATTTTCTATTTAAATGTTATTAATGGAACTTTATCTATATTCTTTTATGGGTTTGAATTTTATTATTTTACCATTATATTCTTAATTTAAAAATATTAAATATTATTAGTATTTCGGTACTTGAAATCTAATACAATTGCTTTTAAATTGTTTTTAATAATCTTATAGTATTTAAATATATAATTTAATTTTTTTTATATTTTGTATTTCATATTTTATTTTTATACTATATATTATTTTTAAAGTAATTATGCTTAATTTTAGTAATTATTAAGATTAAGACAAATCCATGATCAATAATATTAGTCAATTCGATAATATCTATTATATAAACTCTTGAATGGAGGATTAAGAAATTTGAGCAATTAGTTATGAGATCAATTAGACAATATACCGAATAATTACAACTATATTGTACTTTGGTTGTAAATGTCTTACATTCAACGATCAATTCATTTTGATTTATTGAATATTCAATTTTCTTTTCATAAAAAATATTTTAGAACTAAATATCAAATTGTGTTCAAATAAGTGAAATAAATAAAATCTTCAGTTCAATTGAATCAAAATGTGTTAAAATAAGTGAAATTAATCAAATCCTCAAATAAGTCCCCAATTCAATTAAGTCAAATTAAATTCAATTTCCTCAATTTAGTTGGGCTAAATTGAGTTTAAATAATGATAATTTCAATTCAATTGAGTTCAATTTAATAAAATTAGCAAATCCCCAAATCAATTGAGTCAAATTGAGTTTAAATAACTAAAATCTCAATTCAATTGAGTCGAATTGAGTTCAATTTAGGAAAATCAAGTAACCCTTTACTTAAATTGAATCAAATTTAGTTACTTAATATGATTAATTGAATGTTACGTAATATAAAAGAATGATTTATGATTAATTTGATATTCTATTTCATCTTTTCTATTACGTTAATAATAACTAACGTAAAATAATAATATATGGTCGATTGAATATATACAATTTGACAAGAAATAAATGAAATAAAATAAAAGTATTGATATTTAACCAAATTTAGAAGAAGAAAAAAAAGATTAGCTACGGTTAATAATCTAGTATGTCAAATATATCAATAATATAAATTTATTGACAATTCTTTTTAAAAGAATCCAATATCTACAATGAGAATTTAAACTAATTGAAATAGATGGTTTTCACTATTCTAATATTGAGTTTTTGATGTTCAACATATGGTAATTACTTTATTATGTGATTTTGCAAATTTATTATTTGTTGTTTTGATATTATACATACATATGCGTATTTTGCTTTTCAATTTATTTTTCTCTCTTGTGTTGTCTATTGATATAATGTTGTGTTTGGTACGAATGAATGAAATGGAATGCTCACTTAAGTAGGAATGAAATGAGAAAGAGAATGAAATGGAATGACCATTTTATTCTCTTGTTTGGTTTAACACAAGAAATAAGGTTGGAATAGAATGCTTATTATCATTCTCCGGTTTGGTTAGATCACTAGTTAACTTGGAATGAAATATTCTTTTTCCAAAATACCCCTTAATCTTATGACGATTAATTTTTTAGTGGTTTCCATCTTGTTATTACTATGCCAAAGAATTTTAGATAACAAATAGTTCTTATAAGACAATTATATTTTACATTTACTTAGTTTATTTGATATTTACATATTCTAATAGGATTGGTAAAAGTAGAGATAAGCAAAGAAGATGTATTTGTGCTAATGCAAATAACATCAAAAACAATTTGTTCATAGATTAATATAATAATAAAAACTATAGACATTATTACCGTTTAAAATGAGTCCAACTAATGGAATATTTTGTATCAAGTAAAATAGAATCACTTTAAAAAAGGTTTTTTGCACATATATAGAAATAAAATTAAGATATATATATATATATATATATATATATGGAAATAGAATGTATATACATCTAAAATTCCGGTCTATATATATCAATTTATTTTTTTAAAAAGGATCTATATATATTAGTTATATAGATGTATATATATATATATTAGAGTTGTATATTGTATATCAGTGGTATGCATCAATTGTATGTATATCTATATATCAGTTGTATATATATATATATATATATATGTATAAGTTGTATATATATCTATTACTTTCAATGTATATAGATATATATCTATTTGTATATATGTATCAGTTGTATATATATCACTTTCATTATATATATGTATCAGTTGTATATATATCACTTTCATTATATATATATATATATATATATATATCCGTTTCATATATATATATATATATATATATATTTTATAAGGTTTTTATTGCTTAGGTTATCTTGGGGTTTTATTGGAAAAGTGAATTTTTTTTAGTTTTAAGTGGGAATGGAATGGGCATTCCATATGGTGGAGTGTGGAATGGCTGAGAATGGTTTTTGATGGAATGACCATTTCCAAAAAATGACTTAAATGATCATTCCCACTTTAATTTTGTGTATCAAACAAGAGAATGAGTCTAAATTAATGGAATGAGTATTTCATTCCATTCCATTCAACTGTACCAAACACAACATAATGTTGTTGAAATTTAAAATTTTTTTAAGTTAGATAATAAATTTTATTTATTTTAAAAAACTATCTTGCTTTATGAAAATTAATGAACAAATATTATTATTTTTAATTCCCTAATTATATTTTAAATGTGTAATTATGTATAAAAAATATAATATTAACGACCTTTATACGAGCTTTGTTCACGAACATATACGAATCGAGCTCACCGTTGCTCAAATTAAACTCGTTTATTAAACGAAAACGAGCATGAAAATCGTGATCAAGTTCGGCTCGTGCCCTTAACGAGCCGAGCCCGAGCTGTTCACGAACAACTCGTCTCACTCGTAGCCCTACACATAGTCCTACTTGTAGTACAGGCTCCAAAACTAGTCATTCTTAAAACTTTTCCGTTACAAATACTTGGGGTTTCTAAATATGTGTCTCAGATTTAGGATCTTCAAATATGCAAGCTAGTATGTACGGTGAAAAATGTGCTACGGTGATTATTATAATAATAAATTACCTAAATTATGCAGCTAAATATATGAGGTTTCAAAACTATATTTGACTCAATTCAAGTCCAAATCAATTTCCAAACTCTCCATCCACGATAAGCAAAAAAATAAAAGGCTCAATTAAAATACCTTTATATGACTATTAAATTAAACACTTGAACAAAGAGAGAAGCCCTGGACATTTTGGATGCATGAAAACCATATGTTGCTTAAGTAATCAAGAAAACAGTTCAATACATCACACCAATCTACTATTTGATCCTTTGTTATTCACCAACATCAGATAAATTTATCACCATTAAGTAATCAAGAAAACAGTTCAATACATCACACCAATCTACTATTTGATCCTTTGTTATTCACCAACATCAGATAAATTTATCACCATTTGTTGCACCACAATATATATATATATATATAGACAAATTAAAGCAGGTGATAATGGAAAGTAGAAGTAACAGCATATGAAAAAAAACATTTTATGTAGATCTACAGATTGTTTGAAGATGTCCATTTTATTCAGGATAAAAACATTTTATCCTGGTAGGTTCAGCAAAATCCAGGATATAAATTTAAGAAGATGTCCATCACATATCATTAACCACAATAATAAAAATAAGAAAAAGTGCTCAATGACTTGCTCCATATCTTTAGAGTGTAACAAGCTTCAAAAATCCCATGGCAACACCAATTCCACCACACCTCTCTGCAAATTCCTTTCCAATTGCTACTAGATTTCTCAATTTCAAGTCATCTTCATATCATCCAACGCAAAGCTGATATATATACTTCTGATATATCTACTTAACTATCAACCGATTTCTCAATTTTAGCCCCTCATCGGCATCTTTATTCCCACATCATCAAACATGGAGCTAAATTCATCCCCCAAAGCCTACATTCTTTTCATACCTTTCTTTCCTCCTGCCACCAGCAAATTTCTCAATTTCATCCATTCCTCTCCTTACTGCCATTAAGTTTTTCTAGTTTCATCCATTCTTCTCCCTCTGTCACGCCGCACCAACAAAACCTACATCATTTTCTTTCCCTTGCCCACCCAGCAAAATTTTCAATTTTCATCCACTAATTTTTTGGAGTTTGATCCGTTTCTCTCATTCTGGACGAGATTGCTACCAAGGCCTTGAAGGACAAGTTGGAAGTGATGATCGCTCCCGGCACAACTCAGGTTGGTTTGAAGGACAAGTTGGAAGCTGATGATCACTCCCCGGCACAACTCAGGTTGGTTTGAGTCGATTTTACACTAAGCACGGACCTTACTGTCCACACATCATCAAGGACAATTAAAATTATTTCCTATTCCTTCCATGCCAACAATTGAAACCATCAAAAGATCGCCTCCAAAATCAAATCCAATGTCTAGCAAAACCCTCAAACGTATATTACCATCGTCAAATTGCAACCCCATAAAACGTTTAATAAACTGAAACATCTTGATATCTTCGTACATGGCATATTGTCTACACCGAATACAAGTGAATTGATGACCTAAACTAATTAAGGTAAAATTCGATAAAGAGTACCTTGTTGGGCGATTGGATCTGACCCATCATGGCTTCGCGGGAAAAAAACTTGGGTGGACAAGTCCAAATCACAAACATAAGCAACTATGTGTGTGATTTGGTGGTGCTCGGCGGCTCTGAGTTTGTGAAGCTCATTGGAGAATCCCAAAGGCAAAAGCAACGCTCTATCTCGCTAGGGTTTGAGAGAGAGAACTCAAGTGGATGTCGTCACAATCCATATTTTATCATCATCGTCATTATACAGCTCTGGAGAGAGATGATCAAGTAGAAAATTTGATGATTTTCCAAGAGATCTGAAGCATTTCGCAGAGAAAAGCAGATAAGGTTAGAATGGATCTGAGATTTCCGAGAACCAAACTCTTGTTTTTCTTCTTCTTTAAATTTAATTTTTTTTAGGATAATTTACACAAAACTCCCTCAGGTTTCAAGATTTCATCATCAAACCCCCTTCATTAGTCAAACCCCCCACATTTCAGATTTTAATCAAATATTCCCCTCCAGCCAATTTTCATGTCAAAATGGCTTAAATGTCCCTCATATAAATTACAATTTTACTTCTCTTGTTTGGACATATTACATTTTCCTCCATCTATAAAAAAATATATATATATAAAATTCGAAATATATATTAAAATTCGAAAATATATATATATATAATTCGAAACAAATATATAAAATTTGAAAAAATATATATAATTCATAAACAATATATTAAAATTTGAAAAAAATATATAAAATTTGAAATATATATAATTCAAAACAAATATATAAAATTTGAGAATATATATATAAAATTAGAAAAACTATATAAATTTTGTAAAAAATATATAAATTAAAAAATATATATGTAAAATTCTAAAAATAAATATAAAATTCTAAATATATATATAATTCATAAAGAATATATTAAAATTTGAATATATATATAAAATTAAAATATATATATTAAGTTTCGAAAAAATATATAAATTTCAAAAAAAAATATAAAATTCAAAACAAATATATAAAATCTTAAAAATATATATATATTTCAAAAAATGAATTTTATTTTTTTATGTCACCACATGAGTGGCACGTGACATGGTGTATGTTTTGGACTAGGCACGTGAGGTTGAATGGGGACCCATGTCATATTGTGTACTTAAATCTTTATTTTTGATTGTATTGTTTTAAATGGATAAAAAATTAAAGGAAAAAGAGGAAAATGTGCGAAAGTTGGAAAAAAAAAAGTGGAATAGGGTAAGATGGTGGGTTGATTGCTTATCTCTTCTTGGATACTAACATCATCATTTTCTTTTTCTTTCTTTTCTATTTTTTATGGGGGTAAATTTATATATGTTTTTTGAAATTTATATTTTTTTTCGAATTTTATATATTTTTCAAATTTTATATACTTTTTCGAAATTTAATATATTATTTATGAATTATATATATATATTTTTGAATTTTATATATTTGTTCGAATTATATATAATATTTTTTAATTTATATATATATTCCAAATTTTATATAATTTTTCTAATTTTATATATATTTTTTCGAATTTTATATATTTGTTTTGAATTATATATATATTTCAAAATTTATATATTTTTTCAAATTTTATATATTTTTTCGAAATTTAATATATAGTTTACGAATTTTATATATATATAGTTTACGAATTATATATATATATATTTCAAAATTTATATATTATTTCAAATTTTATATCTTTTTTCAAATTATATATATATATTTTTTAAAATTTATATATTTGTTTCAAACTATATATATATATTTTCGAATTATATATATATTTTTTCAAATTTTAAGTAATTTTTTCGAATTTTTATAATTACTTGTTTCTAAAGGTGACATCGAACTTGTTTTTGTCAAAACGGAAGATCAACTTGAGGATATTTTTACAAAACCCCTTTAAGAGGATCAATTTTGTTCAATCCGAAGATAACTCGGCATGACACGTGAATTTGAGGTAATCTAAATTATTATTTAAAAACAAATATATAAATTGTGACTTCTCTACCTTGATTTGAGTATTTAAAGGTTTTATAATTTTTGGGGATTTCATCTAGAACTATAAATTGTGATTTTTTATTTTTCGTAAATTTAAAATTTTCGTAACTAAATAGTCACATTGGTTTAGTTGGGATTTCTTTGGTTATTTGGATTATTGGAGTATCTGAATTGCAGATTGGAGATTTTAAAGTGTTTTTTTAAAAAAAGAAAAAGAAAAAGAAAGAATCGTCGACTTTCTGCATTTCCAAAAGTTCGGATTTTTATTCTTCAAAATATTTGGACCATCACTGGAACCTCTGTATTTTCAAAAACTGAGGTAATTGTGGTAAAAACATTTGGAAATAGATATATCATTATTTATAGCGCCCCGCCCTTTTTGAGATGACAAAGGGGGAGAAGAAATTGTGTGCTTATCAATCTTATTATCATGTACATGTGTTTATCTTATATATCTATGACATGAGTCTTTTAGACAATATCATGTATTCGATACGGTACTTATGATAATATGATTTTTGACATGCTTATGCAAAGTGATATATGTGTTATGCCCTATTTTAATTCTCGAAGTTTTTTATAAAAAAATTATGCATATTGACAGGGGGAGATAATGTTGATAGGGGGAGAATTTTGTCTAAAATTCAAACCTACTTACATTAATATACATTATCTCTATGCACACATTAATATTCATCAAAAAGGGGGAGATTGTTGGCCTTAAGATTTTAATCTAAGGGTAATTCCGTAATTTTGATGATAACAAATCATTAATGATGTATTTGTACTAAATGACTACAATAAGTATTTGTCCAAGCTGGTAAAAAATAGGAAAATCATATTATGGATCATGCGAACAAAAAAATCATGGCGTTACCATTTAAAGCGAACGAACAAGACTATCAAATGCAAAATGATTAAAGTTCAAAGATGATCAAGAACAAAAAGGTTGAAGGTTAAAGTTAATCATTTCAAAGAGGATCAACCACTGCTTGAAGATTGGGTAAATAGGTTGGTGAGTGCTTAGATTTTAACTGTTAAAGTAATTATTTGAATTATTTTGAAGCTCTAGAAATCTAAAATCATTATGCATAAAACTATTTTTTGAAAACAAATAAATATCAAATTAATGAATTTGGGTTTGAGAATTAACATTCAAAGTTTGCAAATTAAATACATAATATTTGGAGACTCATCTCACCCCATATGCAAACTCAGCTCACCCCATTCTCATAATTTACAAACGGCTCTTTTGAAATGCATAACTCAGCTCACCCCATTCTCCTAAATTGTTTTACAACGGCTAGTTTGATTTTTGGTCCAATTTCTAAACGGCTAGTTTGACTTTTGTGTCTTCAAACACTTCAAATATTGGCTATAAAAGGGCTTGCACTCTAAACTTAAAAGCACCTCTTGCAATCTCAACAATACATTTTCATATATATTTTTGTATCATCATTCACATATTTTCAAGTCTAGAGCTTCTATTTTGATTCAAATTCTTACTCTAGTCTTATGAGCAAAAGAGCTACAATTGTATAAAACAATCTTTGAGAGATATTTTATTGTACAAGATCATTGTATTCAAATGGTTGGTGTGACCCAATTTTAGGCTAAGAGAGGGTGTTCTCTTAGCAAGGAGAAGTGGTGTGCTTCTTGTAAAGGTTTGTTTTTCACCCGAAAGGAGGAGTGGTAGGAGAAGTGGTGTGCTTCTTGTGAATGTTTGCTCTCCACCCGTAAGGAGAAACCATAGTGGATTTGGGAAGTCTCAAGAGAACCTTGAGCCAAGGACGTAGGAATCAAGGGTATTCTGAACCTCGCTAAAATCGCTTGTCCAAGTATTTATATTTCTCTCTTTACTCTTATTTTGATTTATATTGCTTTGTGCTTTTATACTAAATCATATAGCATTGCAATTACATTTATCAAATACAAAATCGAATTGAATTCCATTGTTTAAGCTAAGAATCTATTCACCCCCCCCCCCCCCCCCCCTCTAGAGTCATTTATTGGGCAACAAAGTTGATATAAAGATAGTTTCTACACTTGTTAATATAGAAATAATGATCGTATTTTTATTACTCTTTGATGATGATTTACAGAACTGTAGAAAGAAGAAGAAGGAAATAAAAGAGAAACAATACAAACAAGCTTAATGATAACTCTTTCTCCCTGTAGGAATTTCTCTCTCTAAGTCTGGAAGTCCCCCTGAAATGAAGACCTGGGTTAGTATTTATAGACATTGTGACCCAGCTACTCTTCGCGAAATGCTTTTGCCACAACGGCACTTTACATTCTGACCTCACGACCTATGATTCGTGTAGTTTCCTCGCAGATTCTATTTTCCCTTTGTCCTTCCTTATCCAAGGAGTTTGTGATGTTATAGCCTTCTCCTAGGTCATAACCTATTTGCATGCATACCATTTTCATGACCCTGAGTACCACTGGCCACTCTGAGGTACTTTTTGCTTTGAATGGCACAAATAGGGTCGTGACCCGCTATTTGCATACTTAAAGCATTTTCCTAGATTTCCATGTAGTACTCCCTACGTGATCAACATATAGGGCTATGGGTTTAGACGTTAGCTATACCCACATTAGTCCCCCCATAGTTACCTTTGTGTAATACTTTACTCGAGTATTTTCTTAAAATGCCCTGGGCTTGTTCCCAGCCTTTTGACATTTTATTATCCTGCGCTTTACCCGTGCTTTTGCTCATATCTCGTGAGACACCCTTACATTTTTCCTTTTTACACTTTAATACTTAACCAATTACTAAAGAGTAAACTACAAACCCTTTTTCCCTTTATTTCGTGTGCCATTCTTGTCCTTATAAATATGTTTGATCTGCGAAATCCTCTTTTGTCAATCTATACTTTTTCCGCTCCTTCAATCATTTTTTTGACTATCCTTAATTTTCCCTTTTCAAATATGTAATTAGACTATCAGAATTCCTTTCTAATCATGATCCGCGACATGTAATTTTTCGGCAACCCTGGCATCGTTTCACCTTCTGCGGTTTAATTAATGTTCCCCCTCAAAATTCGTGCCCTTATTATATAAACTTCCCACACTTCATTTTTTTTTCTCATTTCTCGCTTTTCCTCTACATATTTTCCTCTTCAACTTTTTCCTCAACAATACCATATATCCTCCTACCCACTTTTCATATATCAATCTTTTGCTCGCGAAACCCTCCTTCTCTTTCTTATACTTGTTTTATCCCCTTCTTGTATTTTCCTTTCTTCGCGAAACCAAACCTTACTTCCCTTTTTCTTATTATCACACTTATCCATTTCTACATCCATCCTCTCACATATATTTATACTTATCATTATGACAAAAGTTGTTTCCTCTATCCCAAAAATCTTAGTTCATCTCTCTGGGGCAGTCCCTTTTGTCCTTCCTTCGTTAGAATGCAGAAAAGCCTCATTCTTTGATGTCACTCATGACGCTTTCTGGACTTCAATAGAGAATCTTCCTCCCACAGGGGATATTGTTGAAGAGCCCATGCTTATCCATTCTAACGGTGAAACTCCTTTAGCTACTATTCCACCATCCTCTCTTCCCCGTTTGCTTATTGAAAGAGGGGACATTCCCTTTTCATTTATCGAATATGAGGGCCATGTTGATCCAATTACAGACTGGAAAATGTGGTCCAGCCACATCCTTAACTAAAAGAGGCATCGTGAGACACTACGAAAGACTGGTTTACTGAACTCTATTGAATTATTCTTTGATCTATCTATCCGTCGCGACTCTGATGCACTTACTCTTTTAGCATCGCGATTGAGTCCCCCTTCTCACACTTTCATGGCAGCCTGGGGAGAGTTCACCCCAACTTTAGAGGATGTTTACATGCTATTCCGGCTTCATTTTTTGACTCGCGGCCGAAAGATGTTCATCATTTTGAAGAAGAAGATCAACAAATCCACTTACATCTTCAGGCATGCGCGACTTATGCCGCGAAAAGGGGAAGTCGTTTTAAACAAGGTATCTTTCTTTCTAAAGGCCCTTCGATTAAAAGCGCGAAGCTTAAATACTCCAATTGGTGTCATCATTTTTTTATGGAGTACGAACCCAAGCTTCCTCTTCTCCGCGGTCAAGATCGTAGGACTGCCAATGGTCTAGAGTTTAATGGTGACTATGAATTGACAGGCTTCCTGGTGTACTAGTTAGATCGTTACATTTTTCAAGGGCGTCCTAAAGATGGTCCAAATAAATTAGTCTTTTTAATGGCATCTATCATGTCACGAGGTGTCCAACTTTCCTTAGCAACACTCTTTCTTGGCACCCTGTATTTTTAATTGGATATGCTTGCAAATGACTTTTCTAGATCCATGGGCAGATATGACATCAACACACATATCCCATGCCTTTTTCTGATGTTATTTCTTTTTGAAATATTCCCCAAGTATGCTCCAAAACCTCTTGAGTTGCCCATCACATATCCAGAGGTCGCGAATCCCCCATTGCCAAAACCGAGAGCTATTTGTTGGTCAGGTTTGTTTTCCACAAAAAGGCTCAATGACTTTTTAGATACTAGTTGCAGCTTTTTATGGAGACCCTACTTTATCCCTTTTGGAGGGCATCCTTTTTCCTTCTTTTTACCCGGATGAAGTTATTACTTATTATGGGTACAAGTCACATGAGGAACTAATCTTTGTTGTCGCTGCATTTGAGTGTTATCTTCCTGTTTTTGAGGAGTCATTTTTAAAGGTTACAGTTTACAATCCCTCACGAGTGGCTCGTCAGTTAGGCTTTAATCAGGCCATTCCTATCTACATACCCCCTTCTGAGGAAAATTTGTACGATGAAGTTTTGGTAAAATTTCGTGAGGATTAAGAAAAATTTAACAACATTTTTCTTTTCTGGTTCACATTCCTCCAAGGTCGCGAGCAGGGGGCGAACCGCGAGTTATATGGATTTCTGGGTTGATGTAGTCACTGGCTTTCAGACTTTTATAGATAATCCCCCTACACTTATAGAACCAATGAATATCTACCCTGAAGATTCTTCTCTCAAGATTCACAAGCCTCGCGACTTCCCTAGTAGATTGGCATCCCTTGACTACCGTGTCGAAGAGCATCACAATGCACCAGGATCTTCAAACCCAACTCCAAAGAAAACTTTAAAAGCTGCAACTCGGAAGAACACTAAACCTCCTCATCCTCCTGCGCCTAAACGGAGACGTTTAGAACAAATTGAGGTTCCTGTTGTTATTCCTTCTTGCGAAAAGCCCATAGCCAAAAGATTGGTAACAATGATTTTATCTTTCTGATTCAATCTTTTATTTTATCATCATCATCTTCTCTTCCCCTAATTCTATTTTTTTATTTCTATTTTAGCGATCCGACACTCCATCTGCAAGGTATATTCAAAATACTCAAGCTTCAGCTCTTGCTACCTCTGTTAGTGAGGGGCTAAACCATATTCCCTTGTCTCAAAGAATGAACACTCACACTACTGATGACACCCTAGACTACATTCCCTTATCTCGTAGGAGGGATGCTAAAAAAGCTCAAATGTTGGCCTCTGCTGCCCAAATACCAACCTCTGATGATGAGGCGGATGAGATTCCTCTTATTCGAAAAAAGAAATCAACATCCCATGCTTAAGATACTGCAGTTGAGGATATATCCGCGAGCAAAGGTTCTAATCAGAGAGAAAACTTTATCCTCGCGAAACGGTAAATTAGTGTTTACTGCCTCTCTTTCTCCTGTTGAGAAAATACCTTTACTTGATACTGTTGCTTAGCTAGTTGAGGACATCCAAGCCTCAGATCCCTTATTCTCAGGTACTATCATTAATATTATCCTTTTGATTTATTTGACATGGTTGTTATTTTTCTAATCAAGACATTATTGAAAACATCATTCTTAACAACCAATACCTCAGGTCACGAAGCTATTGTGGACACTCAGTCATCAGTCCATGCCTCAGGTCGCGAGCTTGCTGAAAGCCCCGTCTCGCCAGTTGATGTTTCACTTCACAGGATTTATGAGGACAGTGATATTTCAGTTGATGCATCAGATCACGAGGTTGCTATCATTCTTTCAGACTTCCCAGGACATGCAAAAAGTAAAATGACCTTCAATTTTTATTTTTATTCCTTCATTTCCTTTATACATTGTTTTACTCATTACTTTTCTCAATCCTCAGGCCTCCATAGACCTCTTTCTACTACCAGGAGAGCTGTTTCAACATGTCTTCTTCGTGGTTTCACAAATGACTCAGATGAGGACATTCTTCCCATCTCTTCCCTTCTTAAGAAATTAGTGACGGTTGGCAATTTGATAATATTTGTCGTTGTTTCACCAAACTCCGGTCAACAAAATTTATAATACCTACAAATACTTTACTTAAAATAGTATAGCAATAAGTAGGGTTGAACCACTCTCAACTTGGAACTCGTTTTAAGACTAGGATCCAAAACTTTAATTTTCGAGATTAAAAAGAAATTACTTAAAACAATTCTTGAATTTTTGAATAGTAAACTAAAATAACTAGATAATTATCAGATGGTGGAAGAAATCTCAAGGGAAGAGAATCCACCACCCGGGTCTATATAAATAATATTATATATTTCTATTGCAAAATTCTCCTCCAACCTATTAAACATAAACCCATATATTGGTAGACATTCCCCGTATTTCCATTAATTGGTAATCACGGAAAATCCTTCCTCTAATGTTTTGGTTTAAAAATAAATAAATATAAATAGTGGTAGACATTCTCCGTATTTCCATTGATTGGTAATCACGGAGAATCCTTCCTCTATTTTCAACCTCTATTGTAGGTTTTGTCACTTGAAAGAATTAATTCGGGAAGAGAATTAAACAATAAGAAATAAAATAAAATTATGTATATCTTACCCAATGTGGCTTCATCTCCCTTGAGAAGATGTTTAAGCTAGCATAATGATATATAAATAAAACATGATGGTAGAAGAAATTTTCATTAACTAAGAAAAATATTACAACAAAATAAAAACTTGATACAAGACTAAATTCTCTCTACAATTTCTCACTCTCTACCATCTAACTCCCCACAATTTCCAACCACTCTCCTATTTATAGAGAAAATTGGAATATAATGACATCTTGTAAAGTGAAGTTAGATCTACTTTTCTTTTCTTTTTCTTTGAATATTGATGTTTTCCAAGTCATTTTCTTCTTTCTTCATGTGCATTATATTATTCATCTTCCATCCATGTGCATTCATTTCTTCACTTTAATATATTTTCTTCATCTTTTCCAATTCAAACCTATAAGAAATAAAAAGATATATATAAGAACATTTATGCAATAAAATGGTGAATTAAAGATTTATTTTTGACATTTAAAATAGTGATTTTGTGAACTTATCAAATTACCCCCAAACAAACTCTTGCTAGTCCTTTAGCAAATAAGGGCAAAATAGATTAGTTCGCAAAATTAGACTTTTATTAATTTTAACTAAAGATGTGTCACTTTCGCAGGCTGCTTTCGATTGCATTTACCATATGCAATAAGGCCTTAAACCCCTAGGTTACCCTAGTGGACGAGCAATAGCCTCGTGAGGGTTGGATATATTACCCACAACTTCTTCATTCTTCATTTTCATGCATTCATGTATTCACATATTCATTAATCAAGTCATGATACAATATATAAGATAATATGAATACAAATACTACCACTCACTACCGAACAATAACTATCTCAAGCTAATGATATGAATGATCCTCACTGAAGTAAATAATTTCGTTACTTTCTGCTCCCAATCTAGACAACCTTCCGTGTTTTTGTGAACATTCTACTATGGTATGTCAATCTCACTTCTTCTACTTCATTGATCAAACTTTGCCATATTTTTCATAAAAACTCATTATTTCCATCATTTCACTTCCATCCCTTTTTGTATTTATAAGTTCCGGACTTTCCAGCGAGGATTTTTATACGAACAATGATATTGGTGATACCAAGGTCCGGTTACTCAGATCGAAGAACTACTTTTTGCATTTTTTTGAAAATAATTTTTTTTTTAAATTTTCTCCATTCTATCTTCCCTTCTCCCCTTTTATAGCGGCAAAGCTAATTTTTCAACTCCATAGTCAAAGATCAACTGTTTTTCCCATAGTGAATGTGTGCATGTGCTTATAGGTCAAAGTTGTCCTTTTCGGTTTCAATTTCACTAATTTATTTACCTATGTAAAACCACATCATTTCACTAACTCAATCTAATTATTACTCTCATGAGCGGGAATATCGCATCACATACTACTGATATATCATAAACACAAACTTAATCAACTTATAATGCAAAACACTCATACATAAAAACAAAAAACTTTTCCAAACAAAATCAATTTTTCAAATTTTTTTTTTTTAATAATGAAATTCTATTTTGATTAAATAGATATCCACCCCCAAACAAAAATAACACTGTCCCTAGTGTTTAAAAATACATCTAAGAGACAAATTGGAACAAATTACCGCAATTGAGGTGGTGTTTTTGGAGTATAGTCCCTGCAAAGATTCTTGGCCAAAGAAAAGTCAAGTGACTGAAAATATTATGACAGACTTTACCCCCAAACAAAATCTAAATATATCCAAATAGAGTGAAAAAATAAAATTGATAGAAAAATTTACACAACTGATTGGACTGCCTTCCAGTAGCGCTAAGTTTAACGTCTTCAGCCAGACTCAACAGATGTGCTTCCCCTAAATAGATCAGTCCGAATAAATCGGATCAATGAGGAGAATTTCCTCATTTTCAGAAGTTTCAAGTTCTAGAAAAGGCTTTAAACGATGAGCATTAACTTTAAACAACTATCCATTCTTAGGGTCTTGTAACTCAATGGCACCATGACTAGAAATGTGATGGACATAGTACGGGCCTGACCAACGTGACCTTAACTTCCCAGGAAATAATTGAAGACGGGAGTTATACAAAAGAACCTTTTGTCTTATGAAAAACTCCTTTTTGAGAATGTGTTTGTCATGTTCCAACTTAGTCTTGGCTTTATAAATTCTTGAACTCTCATAGGCATCATTTCTGATTTCTTCTAACTCATCAAGTTGAAGGGTCCTACGTTGACCGGCTTTATCATAGTCAAAGTTCATGGCCTTGATGGCCCAATAAGCACGATGTTCAAGTTCAATAGGCAAGTGACAGGCTTTACCATAGACCAATAGATATGGGAACATTCCTATAGGGGTCTTGTAAGCAGTACGGTATGCCCATAAAGCATCCTGGAGACGAAGACTCCAGTCCTTCCTTGTGGGGTTAACTGTTTTCTCTAAGATCTGTTTAATCTCCCTATTAGATACCTCAGCTTGACCATTGGTTTGAGGGTGATATGATAGGGCCACTTTGTGATTGATTCCATATTTGGACAACAGGTTTCCAAAGACTTTGTTGCAAAAATGTGAACCATTGTCACTGATTATGGCTCGAGGTGTTCCAAACCGATGGTGTTTGAAAAAATGCACCACAACTCTATGGTCAGCTGTTTTGGTGGCTAAAGCTTCTACCCATTTTGTCACATAATCAACTGCTAAAAGGATGTAGAGATTGCCAAACGAGGATGGAAATGGTCCCATGAAATCAATACCCCATACGTCAAAGATTTCAACGACGAGAATCGATTGTTGAGGCCATTCGTTTCTTTTGGTAATCTTACCTAGCAATTGGCATCTATGACAAGCTAGACAGTATGTGTGGGTGTCTTTGAAAATGGTTGGCCAATAGAATCCTGATTGCAAGATTTTTGCAGCAGTTCGTTTGGAACTGAAATGGCCACCACATACCTGGTCATGACAGAAGGAAATGACAGACTTTTGGTCTACCTCAGGAACACACCTACGAATGATCTGATCTGGACAATATTTAAACAAGTATGGGTCATCCCAGAAATATTCCTTAGCCTTGGCCAAAAATTTATCTTTCTCTTGTTTGGACCAGTTGGAAGGAATTTGACTAGTCACAATATAATTGACAATATCTGCATACCATGGTGCATGAGATATTTCAAATAATTGTTCATCAGGAAAATAATCAGAAATGGGAATGGAGTCACTAGTGGATTCAATAACAAGATGGGACAAATGATCAGCGATTACATTCTCGGAACCTTTCTTGTCTCGAATCTCAAGGTCAAACTCTTGAAGGAGATCCAGCGTATCAACCTAGGTTTTGCATCAGATTTGGACAAAAGATGTCTTAACACTGCATGATCTGTATAGATGATGACCTTAGATCCAACCAAATAAGATCTAAACTTCTCAAAGGAGAGTACGACTGCTAGCAACTCTTTCTCAGTGGTTGAGTAGTTGATTTGGGCATCATTTAAGGTTTTGCTAGCATAGTATATGACATGTCGTGCTTTATCCACTTTCTGGCCTAAAACAGCACCTACTACATAATCAGACGCATCACACATAATTTCAAAAGGCAAGTTCCAATCAGGTGAGCGAATGATAGGTGCAATAGTGAGTGCTGACTTTAAGTACTCAAAGGCAGACTTACAGGCATCAGTAAACTCAAATTGTGCATCTTTAGCTAGAAGATGGGTCAAAGGTCTAGCTATCTTACTGAAATCTTTGATGAAACGCCTGTAGAAACCGGCATGACCTAGGAATGCTATAATATCTCGAACAGATTTGGGGATAGGTAGATTGGAGATTAGATAAATTTTTGCTTTGTCTACCTCAATTCCTGCACTGGAGATATTATGACCTAGGACAATTCCCTTTTGGACCATGAAATGACATTTTTCCCAGTTAAGTACCAAGTTATTGTCACGACAACGTTGAAGTATGAGAGAAAGATGGTCTAGACATTGCTCAAATGATGACCCAAAGACAGAGAAGTCATCCATGAAGATTTCTAGAAACTTTTCAACCATGTCACTAAATATACTCATCATACATCGCTGAAATGTAGATGGTGCATTACACAAGCCGAATGGCATGCGACGATAGGCGAATGTACCGAATGGACAGGTGAAAGTAGTTTTGTCTTAGCCATTAGGGTGGACATGAATTTGATTGTAACCAGAATAACCATCTAAAAAGCAATAGAAGGCCTGACCAACTAATCTTTCTAACATTTGGTCGATGAAGGGAAGTGGAAAATGGTATTTTCTAGTCACGCTATTCAGTTTCCTGTAGTCTATGCAAACTCGCCATCCAGTTTGAATGCGAGTAGGAACAAGCTCATTATGGGCATTGGACACAACAGTGATGCCAGACTTTTTAGGAAATACCTGGATTGGACTCACCCATTGACTATCAGAAATCGGATAGATGATATCATCGTCAAGAAGTTTGATAACTTCTCCGTGGACAACTTCTTTCATATTGGGGTTAAGTCTCCTTTGAGGTTGTCTACAGGTTTTCGCATTATCTTCTAAATGAATGCGATGTTGCACCACTAGAGGATTAATGCCCTTGATATCATCAATGGACCATGCTATGGCTTCCCTATTTGTCTTAAGAACCTCAATTAATTGGGACTCTTATTGCTCAGTTAACTTAGAAGATATTACCACTGAAAAAGTCTCAGATTCACCAAGATACGAATATTTTAAAGTCTCGGGTAAAGGCTTTAATTCAATATTATGTGGTTTCTTTGCATTTTCAGATTCAGTGTTATCTGGCAAGGACAATGATTCGAATTTGGATTTATACTTGGATGCTTCAAAGGTTGGGGCAGATTCTAGCAAATCATTTACTTGGCTAATGTTATTAGCTTCATCCAAATTATCATCAAAATGGGCTAGACAATGCTGGAGTGGATCCTCAGGATATGAGTGATTAAACGTGTGGTTGGTCAATGAATCAATGAGACAAACAACTTCAACAGACTCTGATTCAATGGGTTGTTTCATCAAATTGAACACATTGACTTCCATTTTCATGTTCCCAAAGGTTAAGGTCATGCTACCATTTCTACAATTGATCAATGCATTGGTTGTGGCTAAAAATGGTCGACCTAAAATGATTAGAATTCGTTTACCTTGGGTTGGTTGAGTGTCTAGCACAATAAAGTCTACGGGGTAATAAAAATCATTAACTTTTACTATCACATCCTCAATGATACCCCTTGGAATTTTGATGGATCAGTCAGCTAACTGAATTCTAACATCAGTTTTCTTCAAATCAATCAATCCCAAATCCAAGTAGACTGAATACGGTAGCACATTGACACTGGCACCAAGGTCCAATAAAGCTTGACCTTCAAAATTTTCTCCTATCCTACAAGTGATAGTTGGACTACCAGGGTCTTTGTGTTTAACCACAGCTTGGTTTTGTAGGAAGGAGGAACAATGTAGGGCTATGAAGGCTTCCTTAGGGATATTGGTTTTCCTCTTGACTAAGTCTTTAATGAATTTCGCATAAGAAGGAATTTGTTTAATAGCAGTGAGAAATGGAATGTTAAATCTCTAAAATTTCACTATATTGAGAATCCTTCTTATTATTGACTAGTTTAGAGGGAAAAGGTGCACGTGGAATAAATAGCTTTGGAATGACCTCATCAAGCTTAGGACCTTGGTCCTTTTTGGATTTTTGGGAATTGGGTGGAAGAGATTTGGATGGTTCAATTTCATCACTGATGGGTGGCTCAACCCTATTATCAATTTTGTTTCCTGACCTAAGGGTAATTATGGAATTTACATTGGCATTTGATTGGTCAGAAGTGGAAAGAGTCCCTACAAGATTAACTCATTGTCTTTTTGGATTGATTTCGGGTTGGCTAGGCAATGTACCCCTTTGTCTTTCAGACAGAGCTGCAGTGAGTTGACTCAACTGATTTTGGAGAGACTGCTGAATTGCAGTTGATTTTGAGTCAAGAGATCAAAGTTATTTTCTAAATTTTGAAATCTCTGATTGGAATGCTTATTGGATTGATCAAGATTAAGGGCAAGCATTTTCAAAGTGTCATCATAATTGGAAGTATTATTGACCGGTGGGACAGGAGCAACATAGTTGTTCATGGGATCAACTGCTAAATCTTGGCTTGGATTGAATTGGTTATTCCTAGGGATTTGATTTTGAGGAATTATTTGTCCTTGAGTTAGAGGTTTCCTATTGGAGTTACCCTGAAAACCAGACCGACCACTTAAATTTTGTGGAGGTAAATTTTGCCTCCATGAAAAATTAGGATGATTTCTAGTATCAGGATGGTAACGTTGGCTAAATGTATTAGGCAATGGTCTCTAAAAGGTATTGAAAGCACAAACTTGCGCATCCGAAGGTCCAGATGTACAAGAGACCGGACATTCCTTTGTTGGATGGGATAAACCAGAATAAACATTGCATTGTGCAGGGGTAGATATTAAGGCAAATGCATCAAACTTTTTACCTAAGTCTTTCACTCCCTTAGCAAGACTTTGCATCATAGATTTTAACTCATTTTCAGGTTTGATCTCATAAAAACCAGATGTTATATTCATTTGATCATTCCTAGAAAATTCATTATCAATTTGGTTCCAATTCCAATTTTGGGTATTTTCAGCTAGTATCTCCAAAAATATATATGCTTGGTCAGGGGTTTGGGCCTTGAACTTTCCTTGGTGCATTGACTCAATCATGGTTCGGTTCATAGGTGAAAGTCCCTTATAGAAGAAATGGACTAGTTATGCTTTATCAAAGTCATGGTGTGGGCATTTGAGTAGCAAGTCATGAAATTGGTCCCAAGTTTGATGGAATTGTTCCTCAATTTTTCCTTTAAAAGTACTAATGGCATCTCTCATTGATTCGGTCTTTTGCATGGGATAAAACTTACTCATGAATTTCCTTGCAAGTTCATTCCATGATCGAATGGAGTTGGGTGGAATGGAGTTTAGCCATGATGTAACTCCATCTTCTAAGGATAGGGGGAAAAGACGCAATTTGACACCCTCTTCACTCAAATTTTGATTTTTGAATGTGTTGCATATTGTTAAAAACTTCCCTAAATGGATATAGGGTTGCTCGCTTTCAAGTCCATGAAATTTTGGCAACATATTGATTGTGGCGGGTCTAATCTCAAACTGGGGTCCATCATTCTCAGGTAGAACAATGCAATGGGGTGGGTTGGCTGTGATTGGGGCAAAGTAGTCATTAAGAGTTCGCGGTGCAGCCATTGATGAATTATTGGTGGTTGACAGATTTAACAAGGTAGTTGATTTTTCTTCTAAATCAAAGAGTGAGAGATCACTAGGAAACCTAACTAAACGCTTGTTAACTCGCAACCATTGGGGCATAAACAAAAAGAAACCTAAAAAGGCTAGATGATGGGCAAATCACACAAAAATTTTGGCTTTGTTATCTTGAGATTAAATTCAAGGGTGGTGAATTTTTAAATCTAATCTTGTAGAGAATTAATATGATGGTGTCCAAATTAATTCTCTCCTAATTAGACAGGTCCTACTCTATTCCAGATTAAGTCGATAGATTACCAGTTAAGGATCATCAAACTAACAACGGTGTAGTTCCCAAGAAAATGTGGCGAGGCACGTGGCCTGCTTAATGGCGCGTCAACCACACTCCTAGACAGAATTTCCTACCATTTATCAATTTGATAATGACTCATTGGAGTGACTACCAACCGCTTCCTTCCTAGAGGGCCTATGAACTTGTAACCCTAAATTGGATTATTGCTAATGAATTTTAAAATTAGGCTCATGGTTTAACAAATGCAAGGATTTTTGTGATTTGTGGGCCACGGAAACGGGTGATGAAATCCCGACCGTATCTTGTGGAAATTTTTCCCTTAAGTATCTTATGCAAAATCCTAATTAAAATATGCACACACAAGAGAAAAAGAAATAAAAAATAAAACACGGGGAGCTTAGGGGAATTTCTAATGTTATACTATCCTAGAATTCTCATGCAAAATTTGTGTCTAGAAAAAAACTAAAAAAAATAAAATAAAATAGAAATAAACTAAATACAAAGGATGAGAACTTAGAGTAATTTCTAATGTTATTTTATCCTAGAATTCACATGCAAAATTTCATCTAATCTAGGAAAAAAAATAACAAGGGTTTAGAGATATGGAACCTGGCTGACGAACCGGTACGGTATCTCCTGCAAAAGAAACAACAAAAATAAACAAGTAAGTAAATAAATAAAATGAAAATAAAATTGAGTGAATAATAAAAAAAATAATAATTAAACTAATCTGTTTTTTTATTATTATTATTTTTATTTTTAATCTTGAAGTTGACTTCTCAAATGCAAATTTGGAAATATGGAAAGAAAATGAAACTGCAGTTTTTATTTTTATTTTTTAATCTATATCAAAATTAACTAACATATAGGAATTGAACAAAGCACATGAAAGCAACTGTCACAGTACTCAACTTCGAAAAATCTGAAAAGTTGACTTTTCAAATGCAAAAATGAAACTGCAACTTCGAAAGTGAATGATTTTTTTTTTTTACTCAAATGATGCCTTACACTGCTGGAATCTACTGCAGTTTTTTTTTTTTTTTTTTTTTTAAAAAAAACTCAAATTTTGTTACTGTTGGAGTAAATTGCAAATTTTTTTTTTCCAAAAATTAACAAAAATCACACAATATAGAAAAATTAAAATAAAAGAGGGATAGAAAGTTCGGGTGGGTTCCCGAAAACTTGTAGTCTCGAATCTTTGACTCTGAATTCAATGTTGAAGCGGCAACGACGCCATTTGACGGTTGACAATTTGATAATATTTGTCGTTGTTTCACCAAACTCCGGTCAACAAAATTTATAATACCTACAAATACTTTACTTAAAATAGTATAGCAATAAGTAGGGTCGAACCACTCTCAACTTGGAACTCGTTTTAAGATTAGGATCTAAAACTTTAATTTTCAAGATTAAAAAGAAATTACTTAAAACAATTCTTGAATTTTTGAATAGTAAACTAAAATAACTAGATAATTATCAGATGGTGGAAGAAATCTCAAGGGAAGAGAATCCACCACCCGGGTCTATATAAATAATATTATATATTTCTATTGCA
The DNA here is from genome assembly GCA_963922005.1 of Cornus suecica. Taxonomy (NCBI): domain Eukaryota; kingdom Viridiplantae; phylum Streptophyta; class Magnoliopsida; order Cornales; family Cornaceae; genus Cornus; species Cornus suecica. The sequence continues at coordinate 31,059,825 of OY998248.1, forward strand.
AAATTCTCCTCCAACCTATTAAACATAAACCCATATATTGGTAGACATTCCCCGTATTTCCATTAATTGGTAATCACGGAAAATCCTTCCTCTAATGTTTTGGTTTAAAAATAAATAAATATAAATAGTGGTAGACATTCTCCGTATTTCCATTGATTGGTAATCACGGAGAATCCTTCCTCTATTTTCAACCTCTATTGTAGGTTTTGTCACTTGAAAGAATTAATTCGGGAAGAGAATTAAACAATAAGAAATAAAATAAAATTATGTATATCTTACCCAATGTGGCTTCATCTCCCTTGAGAAGATGTTTAAGCTAGCATAATGATATATAAATAAAACATGATGGTAGAAGAAATTTTCATTAACTAAGAAAAATATTACAACAAAATAAAAACTTGATACAAGACTAAATTCTCTCTACAATTTCTCACTCTCTACCATCTAACTCCCCACAATTTCCAACCACTCTCCTATTTATAGAGAAAATTGGAATATAATGACATCTTGTAAAGTGAAGTTAGATCTACTTTTCTTTTCTTTTTCTTTGAATATTGATGTTTTCCAAGTCATTTTCTTCTTTCTTCATGTGCATTATATTATTCATCTTCCATCCATGTGCATTCATTTCTTCACTTTAATATATTTTCTTCATATTTTCCAATTCAAACCTATAAGAAATAAAAAGATATATATAAGAACATTTATGCAATAAAATGGTGAATTAAAGATTTATTTTTGACATTTAAAATAGTGATTTTGTGAACTTATCAATTAGCTTCTGATGTTCAGTCCGCTGAGGATTCGTGTGCTCACGATGGTTATGTATAGGATACTCAACATGCCAAAGATACAACTTCTCATGAAAATTTTCAAACTACTAAGGACACAAATATCTATGATGGTCATACAGAAGTTGCTCAAACTATTGAGGACACAACTATCTGCCAGGGTCATATGGAAAATGTTCAAGCCACGGAGGTTGTCAACATAGAACTAAACACCAATCCTAATCTTGACACACTAAGGCCTGTTGTTGATTCCAATCTTGTTCCTGAAGATTCCTTCATGACAAACCTTATGGTTTTGAATCTTTCGCAGGAGGATCACGCGACAGAGGTGCCAAACAGTAAAGACTCAGATACGCGACATATGCAACCTCTTGAAGGTGATATCACGATAGAGATAACAGCTACTCTAGAGGATGGCCTGCAGATTAAGAGATCTCTCTTTGGGGGTGTTGTTGCTGATATCGAAACTATTATTGAAGATTCCTTTATTGGCACGAATCACAATAATGATTCTCATCATGGTCAAACCTATGGAGATACAAACATATATGGCATCTCTCATTCCCATATAATTGATAATGAGCCTACTCGTGTCACGAGTGCTGGTGTTGTTCATGACCCTATATTTCCAGAGTCAGTCCTTCAAGAACCTGAAACTTTACTTAATAACGAGACCCTCGATGATTTATTTTCTCCACAGAACACTTTATAAAACCTCTCATTCCCGGGCTCTGAATCATTTTTCCTTCCTATCCATCCTCAATAGGTTCAAACTCACATGCCCATTCTCGCCAAGTTCTTCATCAAGTTCCAAGTTATCAGGTTTCGGCTTTAAACTTACAATTTCCATTTCAACAACCACCAGCTCCGGAGTCATCATCTGCTCCTATTATGCAAGACCATTCTTAGCAAGATCTCACTTACTGGCACAATTTCCTATGTTATCCACGAGATATGGCTATCTTGGATATGTTTATAGCATCCATTCAGACACATTTGCAAGAATGAAACTTTATGAGCCACTTCTCTAGCCCACTTTCTTACACATCATTGCGGATACCTTTTCTTTATTGATGACCACATGTATTAGGGACCTTGCCCCTAATGTGTTGCTGCATTGTTGTGCCCATATTAAGGATTGGAAGAACCTGAAGATGGATGTATCCTGGTGGGAAACTCGTTTGGAGAAAGCTCAATGTTTATATGTTGCACATTGTGCTGAGACTAAAACTTATGCTAAGTATCAAGAGAGTATCGTGAAATTTGAGGAAGCCCGAGCATTCTTAGCTACTGCAACAGAGGCCAGCCAAAAGCTAAAGAAGTTCGCAGAACACTCATTACACTCTTGCAAGATTTTGGAAGAACATGAAAAATTCCATGTTTCATCTCCTGTCAGCAGGGGCTTATACTAGTGTTTTCACATACATGTTTTGTACATATTTTTATTTTCGGATACATTGTTCTTCACATAGTTTGTACTTATGTGGTTTTTTAAAAAAGTGTTTCATCTTCCTGCTATCTGAATACACAATATTCATTTTTATTTATGTAGGAATCTTATTTAAGTTTGGTACAACTTTATCCATTTTACATTGAGTGGCCCCGTCTTCTCGCGAGTTATCTCATGTTCTATCTTATAGTAACCACTACTATTTTCACTTGTGATCACATAAGGACCTTCCCACTTAGGCTCAAACTTCCTTACCCTTTGACCCCTCATTATTGTTGATATTATCTTCAATACTCTATCCCCTTCTTTGAACCATTTGTATCGTACCCTTCTATTGTTGTAGATACAATATTTGCACAACACAAAAAGATCCCTTCTCATTACTTTTCATTGAATTATATACATTTTTCCAATGGGCCTTTGGCCCATTAGGGCAACACTTTCAACTTTACATAATATATTCCTTTACACGTCAGCTATGTAGGTCCTATATCATGCCATTGCCTTGAGCTTATGGGCCTTCGAGTTCCTTCAAAAATGCTCTTCGGGTCGGGGCAAGATACTTTTCGGACCGCGGGGCTGATGTATCGGTCGGGTTATGACGTGGGCACAATGATCGGGTCACAATCTCGGACCATTCCTGGATCGCTCCGGTCGGGACAGGCTTTTTCATGGGCCGGGAAAACTCACATGTACACAGGCCCTCTTTTAGCTTATGGGCCTGCATCCAATGGGCCCATTAGGTGAAAGAATCTTAAGGCCCATCAAAAAGTCCTCGGGGTTGGTGCGCGGGACGCGTGGCGGATGGTGAGGGGACGCGTGCCGGATGATGCGGGACGCCTTTAATGCTGCAGCTGCCGCCATCATTGCAATTTGATCTTGTGGCTGAGATGGCATAGATTTGTGTGAGATGGGCCGGGTCATGTCGATCCGATACTCTGACCCGGCTGACCGAAACGTCATACCTATCTATATATAACCCATATACATCACACTTGCACCGCTTTTGGATTACTTCTCATTATTTTCTCTGCCATACTCAAGCATTATCTGCAACTCAAATCCATTCTCACCTACAAAATCTCCATATTGTCTCATCAATTTCTGCAAACATCAGCGATCTTAATTGATTTTTACACTGTGTGAAGTGTTTTGAACCGTGCTGCAAAGCGTTTGACCGGACGCATCCTTCTCTGTTTCCTGGTACAGTTGCCGGTTTCTGCAAACCACCTAGCCGGAGGAAAAACTCAAGGAGAGACTGCCGGAATCATCTTTGTCTTTTTGTAAGTTGTTCTTCTCAATTTTCTATCCTTTCGTCAAATATGTCGGGGAGTGATGATACCAGGTCGGTTAGCGACCTGCAAGTGACAGACACTGACCTAACTGTTACTGATCCCGATATCTCGGAGAGCACCCCGTCCGTAGAGATTACTCGGGTCATTAGGTCTAGTCCCCCGGAAGTCACTCAGGAAGAAGGGGATCGGGCAGTAGAGGATGATGTCGAGACGGGTCAGGATGCCGAGGAGGAGGAGAACTTCTGCACTGACCCTCTCCCAGCCAAATATAGGAAAAACGCTCAACTTAGGAGCCTCAGGGTCCCTGAAGGGGTTGAGGTTAGGCACTACCCTCGGGACAAAGATTTCAGGATCGGGGAAGGTCTGAAGGATGGGGAGATACTGCTTTCCTCATTTCACCTGGCTATACTAAAGTTTCCCATTCACCCTTTCTTCCTCCTGACTTTGGCTACTTTGGGACTGGCCCCCCTTCAAGTCGGCCCCAACTTTTATAGGATCCTGGCCATGATCTTGTTCATTAATAAGGAACTGAATCTAGACTTAGGTTTGGCCGAGCTTTTGTTTTCCTACAAACTTCAAGAACAGAAGGATAATAGGGGTCGGTACAACCTGACTTCCTACGTCAAGAGGAAGTTGTGTGATAACGTCCCGACATCCAACAAGGGATGGAAAGAGATGATGATAATAGTGAGTGGTCAGTGGCGACATCCCGATGCTATGAACATCCCTGTCTACCATGTATTCCAGCCCACCCGACTTCCTGAATTTAAGAGTTTTCATACCCGAGCCTCATGCCACTGCGAAATGTGCAATGATAAGTTGGGTACGCAAGTGATGGATTTCCTGAAGGCTCCTCGGGAGAAGAGGGGTGTCGGGTATATAAGGGCTCGATTTGAGCTGTTGTGTGCTAAAGTGTGGAGTCAGGATTTAATGGATAGCTAGAATTGCCTGACTGGATCTGTATTGCAGGAGTTTGCATCGGGAGAATTAGCATCAAGGATTGCCTCGGGTTCTGCTGTGACTACGTCAGGGTCAAGGAGATTGAAGTCCAAGTCATCAGGAACCAAGAAGCTCAAGAGAAAAATGTCTGGGGATCAACGGAAAAGGAAGGCGGTTAGCCTGCCCCAACTTTCGATCAAGAGGGCCAGAAGGGTTGATACTGGCTCTACATCCTTCATCTGTGGGGTAGATATCCCTCCAGTCTCTGAAAATCCCGATATACCGCCGGTTAGTGAGAATCCAGCAAGCCATCAATCGGCAGGATCCACCGGAGGGCCCGTTGGCATGCTCCCCCTCCTATTCCGGCAGAGAGTCATCCCGTCACACCCCCGCCTCCCCCTACTGATGGCCGGTAAATTGGTGCATCGGATGCGGCCGAGGTCGGGGATGGTCGTGCCCTGGTCCCGAGCTTGGGAGGTGCGAGTCTGATTCCTCCTCGGGCGGATCCTCCTCGGGCAGATCATTCAGTCAGACCCAGTTCTAGCAGAAGCGTTGCACTGGGTGTTCCTTCCTCAGTATCGGATGCCCGAGACCTAGGCTCTGATGATGAGGAACAGGATCGATCCTGACCATCCAAGCTGAGTACTGCCATTTCTAAAAATGTCAGGAAACAGGACAATAGAGAGATCGAGAAAGCTGCTGAGAGTGGGAGAGACGTTCCCCATGGCCCTCGCTTCAGGCTGGATACTCGAAAGGGTCATCCATATGTGGGGGTGGCGGACAAGACGATCGACAACCTTGAAGCTCTGCGAGAGATGGCCCTGGGGGTGTGGACCCCGGCTGATAGGTTGGCCATGGGGCGGTACGACAGGTTGGACCTGGCTCTGGACGGGCCTGAGCTTGCAATGAAGGTAATAATTTCTCTACGCTCGTGTATTTGGCTTCTATTTCATCCCTGATCTTTTGTGCTAACATCCTTGCTTTCAGATGCTTCACGCTACACAGGCGTATAATTGCAAGCTTGAGGAAGATGCCCGAGTCATTAACGCCCTGAATCGGGATGTTCAGGTCCACAAAGCTGGGTGTGTCAAGGCCTTGGAACAGCTCAAGAAGGCCAACGAGAAGATTCAGTCCTTGACATACCGGGCCGTCGCAGCAGAGGAAGGGCTCGCATCTGCCAAGGCGGCGACCCTAGAGCTTGCAGCTGCCAAGGCAACGATTTCCGACCTTGAGGGTAAGGCTCGGGAGGCTGAACAGATGGCTAACTGAGAAGTCCAGGCTCGGGAAGTCCTAACTCTTCAAGTGCAGGCACTGACCGAAGAAATTGAGAAGTTAAAAACTTCGGGGCAGCAACTGCTTGAGGAGAAGGTCGAGGTTGAGAATGCACTAGGTGTGGAGAGATCTCGGGTAGAAATGTGTCACAAGGGAGGCAACCAGATGATCGCTTGTTTTGTGCTGACAAGCAAGTACCGTTACGAGCAGGGCTGGCGGGAATGCATAACTGAGCTTCAAAAGCCTGAGGGTGACCGATACATCCCGACCATAGAAGACCTTGATCTCAGCATAGGAGTGGGGCCTCCGTATGCTGATCCCGAGGCGGAACCTGAGGACCTGGCGTTTGGTGAGTTCCTTCAGGATCCCTTGCCCGCTCCGCCTTGTCCTTGTGGCCTGGATGAGCCCCAAGCACAATCCCTCGAGAACCAAGCCTCAGGTGGCAATGAGGACCCTCCGGTGGAAGAATAGGGCTTTTCCCTTAGATTTTTGCTTTTTATTTTGTTTGCAACAACTGTGTCAAAGCTTTGTTGTATCAGCCTTGGCCACTGGGGCCCGTTTTAATATAAGTGAATTCACCTATTCAATCTTTGCCGGGAATATGCATGATCCGACGCTTCATTAATAAAAATTGGGATTTTGAATTGTAGCTTGGTAGGACTACTGATACCATCGGACCATAAGTCTGTGAGATCTCTCGGGCGCTTTGGGCCCATGGAGAGGATTCAACACTAAGGTTTTGAGATAAAACCCGACCTCTGGTGGGTCTGTGAAGATCTCTCGGGCGCTTTGGGCCCATATAGAGATTCTACATTTGGGTTTTCAGATAAAACCCAACCGCTAGTGGATCTGTGAAGATCTCTCGGGCGCTTTGGGCCCATGGAGAGATTCAACACATAGGTTTTGAGATAAAACCCGACCTCTGGTGGGTCTGTGAAGATCTCTCGGGCGCTTTGGGCCCATAGAGAGATTCTACATTTGGGTTTTCAGATAAAACTCGACCGCTAGTGGATCTGTGAAGATCTCTCGGGCACTTTGGGCCATGGAGAGATTCAACACATAGGTTTGAAACTGATTTTTGTAAAACCCGACCACTGGTGGGTCTGTGAAGATCTCTCGGGCGCTTTGGGCCCATGGAGAGGATTCAACACTTAGGTTTTGAGATAAAACCCGACCTCTGGTGGGTCTGTGAAGATCTCTCGGGCGCTTTGGGCCCATGGAGAGGATTCAACACTTAGGTTTTGAGATAAAACCCGACCACTGGTGGGTCTGTGAAGATCTCTCGGGCGCTTTGGGCCCATGGAGAGATTCTACACTTAGGTTTTGAGATAAAACCCGACCACTGGTGGGTCTGTGAAGATCTCTCGGGCGCTTTGGGCCCATGGAGAGGATGCAACACTTAGGTTTTGAGATAAAACTCGACCACTGGTGGGTCTGTGAAGATCTCTCGGGCGCTTTGGGCCCATGGAGAGGATGCAACACTTAGGTTTTGAGATAAAACCCGACCACTGGTGGGTCTGTGAAGATCTCTCGGGAGCTTTGGGCCCATGGAGAGGATTCGACACTTAGGTTTTGAGATAAAACCCGACCACTGGTGGGTCTGTGAAGATCTCTCGGGCGCTTTGGGCCCATGGAGAGGATGCAACACTTAGGTTTTGAGATAAAACCCGACCACTGGTGGGTCTGTGAAGATCTCTCGGGCGCTTTGGGCCCATGGAGAGGATGCAACACTTAGGTTTTGAGATAAAACACGACCACTGGTGGGTCTGTGAAGATCTCTCGGGCGCTTTAGGCCCATGGAGAGGATTCGACACTTAGGTTTTGAGATAAAACCCGACCACTGGTGGGTCTGTGAAGATCTCTCGGGCGCTTTGGGCCCATGGAGAGGATGCAACACTTTAGTTTTGAAAATGATTTTTGTAAAACCCGACCACTGGTGGGTCTGTGAAGATCTCTCGGGCGCTTTGGGCCCATGGAGAGGATTCAACACTTAGGTTTTTAAATTTATATAATCATGGAGACGCTTTAGGTAGGCTTAGATATGATCGGGAAGAAATTGAACTTCTATTTTTATCTTTCGGGCTCCAGTGGCCTTTCTTTACAGTAATTGAAATAGAGTATCCCTAGGGATAATACCTCTTGAGTCGGGATGCATTATGTGTGTTAGGCTCCCTTCGATTATCAAAATTTCTGAGTAGTCGGTAAGCCCCGCGCCCAACTACCTCAGTGACGGTGTAGGGTCCCTCCCATGGCTCTTGGAGTTTGCCCACATGTCCAATTTTCCGTCTGACGACCATGTCTCCAACTTGGAATCCCCTCCTTTTTACTCTTTTATTGAAGTGATTCCTGACCCGTTGTTGGTAAGCTGCCAGCCTTATCCCGACAATTTCTCTTGTTTCTTCCAGTAGGTCGAGCTTGTGTGACAAGCATTGATTATTTGTTTTCTCATCCCAGGCCAGTGATCTCAGCGTCGGGACGGCATACTCCGTGGGGATTACGGCTTCTGCCCCATATGCCATGGCAAAAGGTGTTTCACCGGTCGGTTATCGGGGAGTGGTTCTATACGACCATAGTACCTCCGGCAACTTGTCCAACCATGCTCCTTTGGCCTTCTCGAGTTTCTTTGCCAGAGTGCTGAAGATGGAACGATTGGTCCTTTCTGCCTGTCCATTGGCTTGCGGGTATCCTACAGAGGAGGTGTTTTGATTGATTCCGTGCTGGGCCAGAAACGACCTGACCGGTTCACAGTCTAGGTTGGTGCCGTTGTCCATCATGATGGTCCGAGGTACCCCGAACCTGCAGATGATGTGATTACATATGAACTTGACTACATGGCTCCCCTTTATTGATGGATAAGCCTCGGCCTCAACCCATTTGGTGAAATAGTCGGTGGTGAGGAGTACATGGGTATTCTTCCTGATGGCTTTTGGAAGTGGTCCGACTATATCCATTCCCCATCGGGCAAAAGGGTGCGGGACGATTGTCGGGTTCAAGAATTCCGGGGGCTGCAGTATGGCATCACCGTGCATCTGACAGGCTTTGCACCTGCGCACATATTCCTCCGAATCTCGGGATAGGTAGGGCCAAAAATAACCCTGGGACAGGATTTTATGGGCAAGAGACCGGGCACCCGAATGATTTCCACAAGCTCCAGCATGTATCTCTTGCATTACTGTCTCTGCCTCGGAAGGAGTTACGCACCGTAGATACGGACCCGAGAAAGATTTTCTGTAGAGCTGGCCCTGGATGATCGAGTACCGTGCTGACTTCATTCTAATTTTCCTTGCCTCTACCTTATCAGTCGATAGAGTCCCGAGATTTAGATAGTCGATTATAGGATCCATCCAGCTTGGTTCTCGGGGAACTAGACATATCAATTCAGCGGGCTTTATGATGCTCGGTGCAGTGATGAAGTCGGTCAGTACTACTCGAGTCATGTCTTCACCAGCTGCGGATGCCTGATTCGCCAAGTGATCGGCCGAGGAGTTTTCTTCCCGAGGGATTTGGCTGAATGTTAACTTTTGAAAACTTTCTGATTCCTTGAGCACAAGCGCTCTGTAAGATTCCATTTTCGGATCCCTTGTCTCGTATTCACCGGTTATTTGCCTGACAATTAGCTGGGAGTCACTGTACACGGATAGGGATTGAATTTGAAGGCTCTTGGCTAATCTCAATCCTGATATAACTGCCTCGTACTCTGCCTCATTGTTGGTGGCTGAGAATTGTAATTGTGCCGAGGCTTGTAACTTAGTCCCGTCGGGAGTATGTATTTCCAGCCCGACACCTGCTCCATTGGCGCACACTGAATCGTCCACGAATAACTTCCACGTTACCAACTCATCGGGCTAATCGATCTCCTCGGTTTCCCCTTCCAAGAGGAAGTCGGCCACGGCCTGTCCTTTGATCGAGACTCTGGGTACGTAAGTTATGTCATAAATTCCCAGTTCAATGGCCCATTTGGAAACTCTTCCGGAAAGATCGGGCTTTGCCATAAGTACACGAATGGGAGTGGTAGTGGGGACAATGATATGATGAGCTTCGAAGTAATGCATGAGACGTCGTTTGGCATTGATCAGGGATAAGACCAACTTTTCCTGGTTGCTGTACCGTGTCTCGGGATCGGCTAGTGCCTTACTGGTGTAGAAGATGGGCATCTGGAGGTTCCTGTCCTCTCTGATGAGCACGGCGCTAGTTGAAACTGATGATACTGCCAGATACAAGAGCAGGACATCATCGGGCTCGGGTGTTGCAAGAATGGGAGGCTTGAGCATGTACTCCTTTAATCGGGACAAGGCTTTAGTTTGCTCGGGTCCCCACACTTCTCCCTTCCTTGCCTTGATCGCCTGGAAGATGGGTCGGCAACGGTCGATCAGCCTTGCAATGAATCGGCTTAATGCCACGACCCTTCCGGTCAAGATTTGAACTTCTTTGTGTGTGGATGGCTCTTTTGTTTCGAGCAGAGCCTTTACTTGGGTCGGACTGGCTTGAATGCCCGACCGATCAACTATGTGTCCCAGAAACTGTCCCGAGGAAACCCCGAAGGAGCATTTTGCTGGATTGAGTTTCATCCCGTGTTTCCTCAGGGTATCAAACACCTTACGGAGATGCCCCAAGTGGTCAGTCTTATTTCTGCTCTTGACAACCGTGTCGTCAATGTAAGCCTCGACCACTGTGCCCATCATCCCTTTAAATATCCTGTTCACCAGTCTTTGAAAGGTGGCTCCTGCATTTTTTAGTCCGAAAGGCATAACTCTAAAGCAATAGGTACCTGTTTCCGTAATGAAGGAGGTTTTTTCCTCATCCCCTGGGTCCATCGGGATTTGGTTGTAACCCGAGTAGGCATCCAGGAAGGTTAACCTCTCGTAGCCTGCAGTAGCATCGACCATTTGATCTATTTTGGGCAGGGGGAAACTGTCTTTCGGGCAAGCTTTGTTTAAGTCGGTGAAGTCGACGCAGACTCGCCATTTCCCGTTCTTTTTCTGCACAACAACCACATTGGACAGCCACTCGGGATAATGGACCTCTCTGATGAATCCGGCTTCCAGCAACTTTGACACCTCGTCGGCTATGATTTGGTTCCTTTGGCCCCCCATTCGCCTTTGTTTTTGTCGAACGGGTCGAATATTTGGATCGACATGTAATGTGTGTCGGACTATAGAGGGGTCGATGCCGGGCATATCAGTATGCTCCCACGCGAAGACGTCATGATTGTCCTGTAGGAATGTTGTCAGTTCATTCAATTCACAAGTGGTGAGGCTTGTACCTGCGTAGGTGACCTTATCGGGCATTACAGACACCGGCTGCAGAGGCTCTGCCACGATCGGGGGACCCGACTCCCCGTCCTGTAGTTGCTATTTGGACTCCAGGTCATGATCGTCCTCTCGGGATCTCTTTCGATCGGGATTGTCCTTCATTTCTTTGATGGTGACGGCGTAGCATTGCTTGGCCGCCACTTGATCCCCTCTGATGTCGATTATGTCGTACCCATTTGGGCCAACGCACCTCATCATTTGGTGGAGAGTTGACGGTACCCCCTGCATTCTGTGTATCCATCCCCTTCCCATAAGAAGATTGTACGATGGTTTCACGTCCACCACCACGAAAGTTTCGGACAGAGTTCTCTGGGCCGCCGTCACAGGTAGCCTGACCTCCCCGAGAGGCTCGACTTGTTTTCCGTCGAACCCGGCAATTGGGTTTCGGGAAGTCGCGATGTCACTCGGGTTGATTTCCAATTTATCAAAAGCCCATTTGGTCATGATGTTGGTGCTGCTTCCCGGGTCAACCATGACCCTCTTCACAAGACATCCCGAGACCATCAGAGTGATGACTAGCGGGTCCTCGTGCGGGACCTGGATGTGCCGCAGGTCCTCCTGGGAGAAGAGTATCTGAGATTGCCCCGTTCGGTGGTGGATCTCGTTTATCCCAGATATCCTGGCGATCTGATGTGCTCTTCTCATTTGTGTGCGTCTCGATCCTTCGCTGCATTGTGGATCGGGACCCCCGTGGATCATATTGATGATCCTGACCGGATGAGCAGGACCCTGATTCCGTTGGTTATATTGTGCTGGTGGGTTGGCCCTTGGACCATCCCTCTAGATATAATCCTTCAGTTCCCCTCGGGCTATCATTCCTTCCACCTGGCGTCTTAGGTTTCGGCAATCGTTGGTCGTGTGGCCAAAATCACCATGAAAGGCGCAATGCTTGGATCTATCCCTTTGATCAAGGGGTTGCCTGATTGGGGGAGGAGTTTGGAAGATTCCTCGAGCTTTGTTCTCCTGGAAAAGCTTGGCAAGCGTCACTTTTAATGGAGTAATCTTCTCTTCAACCTTTGCACGTCTATCGGGTTGAGGGGGAAACTGAGATGAAGAGTGGCTCGGGGGATTCGAGCGTTTGCGATTCATATCATGTCGGGATTTATCTGACGTTTTATCCTTAGATTTCATTTCCACACTGACCAGTGTCGCTCTCCTCTGTCGGGTTGCTTCTTCCTCTTCGATTCTCAAGTGGCCTTGCGCCCTGGAATTGAGTTCTCCTATTCCCGAGGGAGGCCGCTTCACAAGTGATTGGTGAAACTTGGTCCCCGGGATGAGAGCCATCCTGAAGGCCTCCACGGCAGAGTGTTGGTCGCAGTTGTCGATGGAGGACGACTCGACATTGAATCGGGACAGGAAGCTCTTGAGGGATTCGCCCTTTTCCTGAGTCATGGTGAAGAGGCTCGAGATGGTTTTCTTCTGCCTCTTGTTCCCGAAATATTGCACCACAAAGAGATCGGATAATTGTTGCCAGCTGCCAATGGATCTCGGTGATCTAGGAAGATGGTCGGTGATCTGACCTAATTTCCCACAGACGGCGCCATTGTGTAGATACAATATTTGCACAACACAAAAAGATCCCTTCTCATTACTTTTCATTGAATTATATACATTTTTCCAATGGGCCTTTGGCCCATTAGGGCAACACTTTCAACTTTACATAATATATTCCTTTACACGTCAGCTATGTAGGTCCTATATCATGCCATTGCCTTGAGCTTATGGGCCTTCGAGTTCCTTCAAAAATGCTCTTCGGGTCGGGGCAAGATACTTCTCGGACCGCGGGGCTGATGTATCGGTCGGGTTATGACGTGGGCACAATGATCGGGTCACAATCTCGGACCATTCCTGGATCGCTCCGGTCGGGACAGGCTTTTTCATGGGCCGGGAAAACTCACATGTACAATTGTACTTGTACATGAAAGTTTTCCCGGCCCATACAAAAGAGGATACCGACCAAATATATTCCAGAAAGCCCGAGATGATGATCTGGGATGATGATCCAGATCTCGACCGCCAGATCCATCTTGTGACCCGACCCGAAGAACATACTTAAAGTAACTCGAAGATTCTAGAATAGACTTGTAGCTCAAGATAATGTCATAGAATAGGGATAAAATAGCTAACGTGTAAAGTAAGAAAATGTTGCCCTAATGGGCCAAAAGCCCATAGGGAAAATGTATATAATCCAATGAAAATGAATAAGAAGGGATCTTTTTAGTGTTGTGAAAATATTGTATCTACACAATGACGTCGTCTGTGGGAAGTTAGGTCATTCTTCGCCGACCATCTTCCTACCTCAAAAAGCTGAGCGAAATCCAAATACAACCACCAAACGTTTAAAATCATCCTTCCCGTCCGGATATAGCCATGCTGGTGACGAGATCCAATTCAGAGGCACTGATCCCCGGCGACCGACAACCGAGTGCTCCACCGACAATTGAACATCTCTTACGCCAGCTCGAAGAAGCCGAGAAACGTAGTCAGGCCGCCGAAGCAAGAAGCCTAGCGGCGGAGAGAAGAAGCGAGGAGCTATTGGCAAGGATGAATCAGGCGACTATCCCACCGGTAGTTCCGGATCAATCACAGATCCAAGGGCAAGCCGAACCACGGGAGGAACACGATGAAACCTCTCACCGACCAGGCAAGGCCCCGACTACAGGCGACGTTCCCGTCACCGATGAACCTCTGACATCACAGAAGCTTCAGGAGATGATGGCGGAGTTTCAAAAGAAGGTCATGAAGGATCTCAGGGCCCGATCTACCGATGACCAGGCCCTCCAGGCCTCTGCCGACTCAGTTTAATCACCGTTTACTCTCGAAATCACCAGGGAACTGTTCCCCAAGAAGTTTGTCATGCCCAGATTCATTCCCTATGATGGAACGAAGGATCCCGAGGAGCACATTTACCAGATCCACCAAAAAATGACCATGTATGCCGACAACGAAGCCCTGCTATGCAAAGTCTTCCCGACCAGTCTCGTCGATGCACCACTCCTCTGGTTCAGGAAGCAGCCGCCGAGATCCATTGGCAGCTGGTAGCAACTGTCCGACCTCTTCGTGGCCCAGTATTTCGGGAACAAGAGGCAAAAGAAAACCATCTCAAGTCTCTTTACCATGACTCAAGAAAAAGGCGAGTCCCTCAAAAGCTTCATGTCCAGATTCAACGTCGAGTCGTCCTCAATCGACAACTGCGACCAGCACTCAGCCGTGGAAGCCTTCAGGATGACATTGATCCCGGGAACCAAGTTCCATCAATCACTTGTGAAGCGACCCCCCTCGGGAATTGGGGAACTCAATTCTAGGGCTCAGGGCCACTTGAGGATCGAAGAGGACGAAGCAACCCGACAGAAAAGAGCGGCGTTGATCAATGTGGAAATCAGGTCGAAGGATAAGGTTTCAGATACGTCCCGACATCCTAATAGTCGCAAGCGCTCAAATCCCCCGATCCCAGCTTCATCTCAATTTCCCCCACAACCTGAGAGACGCGTCAGGTTCGAGGAGAAGATCACCCCGCTGAAAGTGACCCTTGCGAAGCTTTTCCAAGAAAATAAAGCCAGAGGGATCTTCCAGACTCCCCCCCCCCCCAATCAGACAACCCCTCGACCAGAAGGATAGATCGAAGCACTGCACCCTCCACAGTGATTTCGGCCATACGACGAATGATTGCAGGAACCTGAGGTGCCAGGTCGAGACAATGATAGCCCGAGGGGAGATAAAGGACTACGTCCAACGGGATGGCCCGAGAGCCCATCAACCCGCACAGAACAACCAACGAAATCAAGCTCCATCTCACCCAGTCAGAATCATTAATATGATCCATGGAGGTCCAGACTCACGAAGCGCCGAAGGGTCAAGACGATCACAAATGAGGAGGGCACATCATGTCAGCAGGATAGTCGGGATAAACGAGGTTCACCACCGAACGGGGCAGTCTCAGATACTTTTCTCCCAGGATGACCTCCGAGACATCCAAGTCCCACACGACGACCCATTAGTCATCACCCTGATGGTCTCGGGATGTCTTGTCCGGAGGGTCATGGTTGATCCGGGAAGCAGTGCAAATATCATGACCAAGTGGGCTTTTGATAAATTGGAGATCGACCCGAGGAACATTGTGACTTCCAGAAATCCAATTGCCGGGTTCGACGGAAAGCAAGTCGAACCCCTCGGGGAGATCAGTCTGCCCGTGTCAGCAGCGCAGAGAACTCTGTTAGAGACCTTTGTAGTGGTGGACGTGAAGCCCTCTTACAATCTGCTTATGGGAAGAGGATGGATTCATAGGATGCAAGGCGTACCCTCAACCCTCCATCAAATGATGAGGTGCGTCGGGCCAAATGGTTACGACATAATTTATATCAAAGGAGATCAAGTAGTCGCCAAGCAATGTTACGCCATCACTGTCAAAGGAATGAATGATAAGCCCGATCGGAAGAGGTCCCGAGAAGAGGCTCAGGACCTAGATCCGCAACCCAAATAGCAGTTACAGGACGGGGAGTTGGGTTCCCCGATAGTCGTAGAACCTCTGCTGCCGGTTTCGGTATTACCTAATCAACCCGACAAGGTTACCTACGTAGGTACAAACCTCACCACTTGTGAATTGAATGAACTGACAACATTCTTACAGGATAATCATAACGTCTTCGCATGGGAGCATACTGATATGCCCGACATCGACCCCTCTATAGCCCGATATACATTACATGTCGATCCGAATATACGACATGTCCGACAGAAACAGAGGCGAATGGGGGGCCAAAGGAACCAGATCATAGCAGACGAAGTGTCAAAGTTTCTAGAAGCCGGGTTCATCAGAGAAGTTCAGTATCCTGAGTGGTTAGCCAACGTGGTGGTTGTGCAGAAAAAGAACGGGAAATGGCGAGTCTGCGTCGACTTCACCGACCTAAACAAAGTCTGCCCGAAAGACAGCTTCCCCCTACCCAAAATAGACCAAATGGTCGACACCACCGCAGGCTACGATAGACTGACTTTCTTAGATGCTTACTCGGTATACAACCAAATTCCAATGGACCCGACAGATGAGGAAAATACCTCATTCATTACCGAGACAGGTACATATTATTTTAAAGTTATGCCTTTCGGACTAAAGAATGCAGGAGCTACATTTCAGAGGCTAGTGAACAGGATATTCAAAGGAATGATGGGTACAATGGTCGAAGCTTACATTGATGATACAGTTGTCAAGAGTAGAAATAAAACTGACCATTTGGGACATCTTCGGAAAGTATTTGATGCCTTGAGGAAACACGGGATGAAGCTCAATCCAGCCAAGTGCTCTTTCGGGGTGTCATCAAGGCAGTTCTTGGGACACATAGTCGACCGATCGGGCATACAGGCCAGTCCGACACAAATGAAGGCTCTGCTCGAAATGAAAGAACCAACCACACACAAAGAAGTCCAAATCCTAATTGGAAGGGTTGTAGCCTTAAGCAGATTCATCGCAAGGCTGACCGACCGTTGCCGACCCATCTTCCAGGTTATCAGGGCCAGGAAGGGAGAAGTGTGGGGACCCGAGCAGACTAAAGCCTTATCCCTATTAAAAGAATACATGCTCAAACCCCCCATTCTTGCGACACCCGAACCTGATGATGTATTACTCTTGTATCTGGCAGTATCATCAGTATCAACTAGCGCGATACTCATCAAAGAAGACAGGAACCTCCAAATGCCCATCTTCTATACCAGCAAGGCATTGGCCGATCCCGAGACACGGTACAGCAAGCAAGAAAAGTTGGTTTTATCCCTGATCAATGCCAAACGACGTCTCATACATTACTTTGAATCTCACCAGATCATCGTCCCCACTTCCACTCCTATTCGTGTACTCATGGCGAAGCCCGATCTCTCCGGAAGGATCTTCAAGTGGGCCATTGAGCTGGGGATTTATGATATAACCTACGTTCCCAGGATCTCGATCAAAGGGCAGGCCGTGGCCGATTTCCTATTAGAAGGAGAGACCGAGGAGGCAGATCAACCCGTTGAATTAGAAACGTGGAAATTATTCGTGGACAGCTCAGTAAGCGCCAATGGAGCAGGCGTCGGGCTTGAAATCCATACTCTCGACGGGACTAAGTTACAGGCCTTAATGCAGTTACAGTTCTCAGCCACTAACAACGAGGCAGAGTACGAGGCAATCATATCGGGCCTGAGATTGGCCAGGAGCCTGCAAGTACAGTCCCTATTCGTATACAGTGACTCCCAGCTAATAGTCAGACAAATAACCGGCGAGTACGAAACCAGAGACCCCAGAATAGAATCTTACAGAGCACTGGTGCTCAAGGAGTCTGAAGGTTTTCAAAAGCTAACATTCAGCCAAATCCCTCGGGAAGAAAACACCTCTGCCGACCACTTAGCTAATCAGGCGTCTACTGCTGGCGAGGATATGACCCGGGTAGTACTGACCGACTTCATCACTACACCAACCATTCGAGGGCCCGACGAGCTGATATGCCTAGTACCCCGAGAGCCTAGCTGGATGGATCCCATAATCGATTACCTCAGTATCAGGACGCTGCCAACTGATAAGGCAGAGGCCAGGAAAATTAGAATGAAGTCAGCCCGATAATCTATCATCCAGGGACAGCTCTACAAAAGATCTTTCTCGGGTCCGTATTTGAGATGCGTAACTCCCTCCGAGGCAGAAACAGTGTTGCAAGAGATACACGCTGGGGCTTGTGGAAATCATTCGGGTGCCCGTTCTCTGGCCCATAAAATCCTATCCCAGGGTTACTTTTGGCCTTACCTGTCCCGGGATACAGAGGAATATGTACGTAAATGCAAAGCCTGTCAGATGCACGGTGACGCTATACTCCAACCACCGGAGTTCTTGAACCCGATAATCGTTCCACATCCTTTTACCAGATGGGGAATGGATATAGTCGGACCTCTCCCAAAAGCCATCGGGTCAAAGACCCATGTGCTCCTTGCTACCGACTATTTCACCAAATGGGTTGAAGTCGAAGCCTATCCTTCTATAAAGGGCAGCCACGTGGTGAAGTTCACATGGAATCACATCATCTGCCGGTTCGGGGTGCCAAGGACCATCATGATGGACAACGGCACGAATTTAGACTGTGAACTGGTCAGGTCATTTCTGGTCGACCATGGAATTAATCAGAATACCTCCTCGGTAGGGTACCCGCAAGCCAATGGACAAGCAGAAAGGACCAATCGTTCCATCTTCAGCATCCTGGCAAAGAAACTTGAGAAGGCAAAAGGAGCATGGTTGGACAAATTACCAGAGGTATTGTGGTCATATAGAACCACGCCCCGATAACCGACTGGTGAAACACCCTTCGCTATGGCGTATGGGGCGAAAGCCGTAATCCTGACGGAGTATGTCATCCCGACATTGAAGTCACTGGCCTGGGACGAGAGATCAAACAATCAACGCTTGTCTCACGAGCTCGACCTGGTGGAAGAAAGGAGAGAAATTGTCGGGATAAGACTGACTGCTTACCAACAACGGGTCAAGAATCATTTCAACAAGAGAGTAAAAAGAAGGGGATTCCAAGTCGGGGACATGGTCCTTAGATGAAAGATTGGACACGTGGGCAAGCTCCAGGAGCCTTGGGAAAGACCCTACACAGTCACCGAGGTGATTAGTCAAGGGGACTACAGACTGCTCAGGAACTGAGATAACAGAAGGGAACCGAACACACAGAATGCATCCCGACTAAAGAGGTATTACCCATAGAAAGGCTTTGTTTCGACCATTGTAAAGAAAGGCCACTAGAGCCCAAAGGATTGCAATGAAAGTTCCATTTTTCCCGATCATCTTCACAGTGGTCGAAATCGTCTCCATGATTATCTACAAACCAAAGTGTTGAATCCTCTCCATGGGCCCAAAATGCCTGAGAGATCTTCACAGACCTACCAGTGGTCAGGTTTTACAAACCATCAATTTCAAAACCTAAGTGTTGAATCCTCTCCATGGGCCCAAAATGCCTGAGAGATCTTCACAGACCCATTAGTGGTCGGGTTTTACAAACTATCAATTTCAAAACCTAAGTGTTGAATCCTCTCCATGGGCCCAAAGTGCCTGAGAGATCTTCACAGACCCACCAGTGGTCGGGTTTTACAAACTATCAATTTCAAAACCTAAGTGTTGAATCTTCTCCATGGGCCCAAAGTGCCTGAGAGATCTTCACAGACCCACCAGTGGTCGGGTTTTACAAACTATCAATTTCAAAACCTAAGTGTTGAATCCTCTCCATGGGCCCAAAGTGCCTGAGAGATCTTCACAGACCCACCAGTGGTCGGATTTTACAAACTATCAGTTTCAAAACCTAAGTGTTAAATCCTCTCCATGGGCCCAAAGTGCCCGAGAGATATTCACAGACCCACCAATAATCTATGAAGCACCCGAGATATCACCACAGGCATGACATATGTCGTTCTTTATGGTTAAATTTAAAAACCCGACTATTATTGTCTGGTGATATTGTTATTTTTACCAAAGTTACAATTCAATGTCCTGATTTCTATCAACATCAATGAAGCATTGGATCATACATGTTCCCAACAAAATATGAATAAGCAAACACATTTATATTAAAAAGGCCCCGGTGGCCAAGGCTGATACAATAAAACATTGTTGAATTATTACAAGCGGGGGCAAAACCCTAGAAAAAGGGAACCCTATTCCACCACAGGAGGATCCCTATTACCACCTGAGGCTTTGGTCCCTAGGGACTATCCTTCTGTGGTTTCGGGCTCGTCCATGCCAGAGCGAGAAGGCGGAGCGGGCAAGTCGTTCTGAAGGAACTCACCAAAGGCCAAATCCTCGGGTTCGGCCTCAGGATCATCATACGGAGGCCCAACTCCAATGCTGAGGTCTAGCTCCTCAATAGTCGGGATCTGCCTTTCCTCTTCAGGCTTTTGAAGTTCTTCTATGCACTCCCTCCAGCCTTGCTCATAGCAGTACTTGCAGGTCAGCTCAAAACGGGAGATCATCTGTTTACCACCCTTTTGGCACATCTCTACCCGAGACCTCTCCACGCCCAATGCATTCTCGATCTCGACCTTTTCCTCAAGCAACTGCAGCCCCGAAGCCTTTAACTTCTCGACTTCTTCAGTTAGGGCCTGCACTTGGAGAGTTAGGGCCTCCCGAGCCTGGGCTTCCCGATTTGCCATCTGCTTAGCCTCCCGAGCTTTTCCCTCGAGCTCTGAGATTGTCCCCTTGGCGGATGCAAGCCCTTCTTTAGCTGCAACAGCCATGTATGTCAGGGACTGTATCTTATCATTGGCCTTCTTGACCTGCTCCAAGGCCTTGGCACACCCAGCTTTGTGGACTTGAACATCCCGATTCAGGGCGTTTATAACACGGGCATCATCCTCAAGCTTGCAATTGTACGCCTGAGTAGCGTGAAACATCTGAAAAGAAAAAGAATGTTAACACAAAAGATAAGGGCCATGATAAAAGCTAAGTACAAAATGTATAAAGAATGTATTACCCTCATTGCAAGCTCGGGCCCGTTCAAAGCTAGGCTCATCCTGTCGTACCGCCCCATGGCCAACCTATCGGCCGGGGTCCATACCCCCAGGGCCATCTCCCGGAGAGCTTCTGAATTCCCGATCGTCTGGTCTCCCACAGAAAGATATGGATGGCCCTTCCTAGTATCCAGCCTGAACCGGGGGCCATGGGGAATATCTCTCCCACTCTCGGCAGCTTTCTCGATCTCCCTATTATCTTGTTTTCTGACATTTGTAGAGATAGCAATACGGAGCTTTGAAGGTCGGGATTGACCCTGGTCCTCGTCATCAGAGCCCAAGTCCCGGGCATCCGATATTGAGGCAGGAACACCCAATGCTACACTCCGGCTAGAGCTGGGTCTGACTTGAAGATCGGCTCGAGAAGGATTCTGATCCAAACTTGCTGAGACCGGAACCAGAGAATGATCACCCCCGACCTCGACTTGATCACCCGTTTGCGGATCATGGGAAAGAGGTGGCGGGGGCGTGACCGGAGGATGCTCTGTCGGAGGAGGAGGAGGCACCACAGCTAGGCCTCCAGCAGGTCCCGTTGGTTGATTGTTTGCAGGATTCTCATGGACTGGGGGGACATCAACCCCACAAACAAAGGATGTAGAGCTAATGTCAGCCTTTCAGGCCCTCTTGATCGAAATTTTGGGCATGACAACCGATTTCCTTTTCTGCTGGTCGGCCGACATTTTTCTCTTTAGTTTTTTCGCCCCCGACTTAATCGCTGCAGAACCCGAGGTGATCGTCGGTGCAGATGTTACCGATGCAAGCTCCTACAATACAGACCGGGTCAGGCAAACCTGGCTATCCCATAAATCCTGATTCCATATTCTGGCCTGCAACAACTCAAATCGGGACCTTATATACCCGACTTCCCTCTTTTCTCGAGGAGCCTGAAGAAAGCCCATCACTAGCATACCCAACTTATCGTTGCACAGGTCACAATGGAAAGAGGCTCGGGTGTGAAAGTTCTTAAATTCAGGAAGTCGAGTAGGTTGAAAAACATGGTTTACAGGTATGTTCATGGCGTCGGGATGCCTCCACTGACCACTCACTACTATCATCCTTTCTTTCCATCCTTTGTTGGATGTCGGGACATTGTCACACAACTTCCTCTTGACATATGAGGTTAGGTTATACCGACCCCTATTATCCTTCTGTTCTTGAAGTTTATACGAAAACAGAAGCTCGGCCAAACCTAAGTCTAGGTTCAATTCCTTATTAATCAGCAAAATCATGGCCAGGATCCTATAAAAATTAGGACCGACTTGAAGGGGGGCCAGACCCAAAGTCGTCAGTACCAGGAGGAAGAAATGATGAATGGTAAACTTCAGTATGGCAAGGTGGAATGAAGAAAGCAATATATCTCCGTCCTTTAGCCCCTGACCGATCCTAAATTCTGCGTCCCGAGGATAATGCCTAACCTTAACCCCTTCAGGAATCCCGAGGCTCTTAAGTTGAGCGTTTATCCTGTATTTGGCTGGGAGAGGGTCAGTACAGAAATTCTCCTCTTCCCCAACATCCTGATCCTGATTAATCCCGAGATCACCCTCTACAACTCGACCCCCTGCGTCCTGAGTAACCTCTGGTGGACTAGACCTAACGACTCGGGTAATCTCAACGGACGGGGTGCTAACTGAGGCTTCGGGATCAGTAATGGTCATATCGGTATCTGTCAGTTGCAGGTCACTAACTGACCTAGTGTCATCACTCCCAGACATATTTGACGAAAGGTAGAAGAGTCAGAAGAATGACTTACAAAAAGGTTAAGGAGGTTCCGGCAGTTTCCCCCTTGTGTTTTTCTCCGGTGAATAATTTGCAGAATCCGACAACTCTACCAACGGGCGAAGAAGGGTGCTTTCAGTCAAAACTTTGCAGCAGGATCCATATTTCTCCACACAATGAAATAATCGACCACGGTCACTGGGATTTGCCGAAATCAGTGAGACAAACAAGGGATTATATGGATTTGGGAGTGGATTCGAGGTTGCACGGAAGGATGGAATCTATGGCAGAGAGAAAGCGTTGAGAGGAAAAACAGTTTGAAAATATTGCAAGTGTGGCATGTGAGAAGGATGTACATGTTATATAGACTTGACGCTTCAGCTACCCGGGTCAGCGTACCGGACCGACATGACCCGGCCCATTTCACGCATCTCAATGCCATCTCAGCCACAGTTTCAAATTTGCAATGATTACGTCGGTTGCGGCATTCAATGCGCCCCCGCGTCATCTGGCACGCGTCCCGTACCCACTTCGAGGGCTTTTGATGGGCCTTAAGATTCTTTCACCTAATGGGCTTATTAAAAGGGGGCCCATAAGCTAAAAGAGGGCCTGTGTACATGAAAGTTTTCCCGGCCCATACAAAAGAGAATCCCGACCAAATATATTCCAAAAAGCCCGAGATGATGATCCGGGATGATGATCCGGATCTCGACCGCCAGATCCATCTTGTGACCCGACCCGAAGAACATACTTGAAGTAACTCGAAGATTCTAGAATAGACTTGTAGCTCAAGATAATGTCATAGGATAGGGATAAAATAGCTGACGTGTAAAGTAAGGATAAAAATCCAAAATCGAAAATGTTGCCCTAATGGGCCAAAAGCCCATAGGGAAAATGTATATAATCCAATGAAAATGAATAAGAAGGTATCTTTTTGGTGTTGTGCAAATATTGTATCTACAGTACCCCTTCGCCTATTGCTTATTGTAAACCCTTTGATTCATAAATGCCTCATCTCTTTTCTCTTCCAGACTCTCAACCTCTAACATCATTTCTTTAAGTTTGTTATCCGTGACCAGTGTCTTAGCCGCGATTTCTAGTTCTCCTGGCAACACTGCCTCTGCCCCATAGACCAAAGAGTACAGAGCCATTCCTGTAGCAGTACGGTAAGATGTCTGATGTGCCCACAAAGCTATGGGAAGCTCTTCAACCCATTTCTTATGATTATCATGTACCGAACGACTTA
Source organism: Cornus suecica (assembly GCA_963922005.1). NCBI lineage: Eukaryota > Viridiplantae > Streptophyta > Magnoliopsida > Cornales > Cornaceae > Cornus > Cornus suecica. The sequence continues at coordinate 31,083,359 of OY998248.1, forward strand.
GCATTCGAATCAATGCCTTATTCAAAGCCTCTACTTGACCATTCCTTTTGGGATAATATGGCATTGACTTATGATGAATCACTGAGTATTTTCCAAGTAGATCCGCGACCTTATGATTGACAAATGGAGTCCCATTATCCGGTAATATGACTCTTGGTATCTCAAATCGATAAATGATATTTTCTTTTATGAATCGAACCACATTATCTGTTATTGTTCGTCGTAACAGAATAGCTTATACCCATTTTATGAACAATTCAATTACAAATAGTACCCATGCATGTCCCTGAGCATGCGATGTAATCAACCTGATTATATCTAATGGCCAGGGGGTGGATAGGCAGTGCAATTATGCTGCTGGAGCGTGAATGAGATCCCCATGCACCTGACATATGTGACATTTCCAGTCAAAATCACCAGCGTCCCTCTCCATTATTGGCCAGTAATACCCGGATATGAGAAGTTGTTGAAACTCCTTCCTCTGGCCCTGATGCCCAAATTTATGGGTCTGTTTTAGCACTTCCCCTACTTCTTTCTCATCAATGCATCTCGGTATTTTTCCCTCGAAACTTTTGCGGAACAATTTTCCATCTTGAATGACAAATCGCGAGGCTAACTTCTTGAATTGCATCCTGTCTACCTTAGGCAATATCCCTTCTTTCAGATAAAGTACATCTCCCACCAGTCAGTTATTTCCGCAAAGTTTCCCTCACTCGCGGAAGGGTAATCATTACAATTCTGGCATCTGCCTTGTAGCTCAGCTGCATCATTTTTCATATTTGGACAGAAATATCCTTGTCGTTGTACACTTCTATAGAGACTCGCATCTTTTTGCCCACACATTCTTTTGTGAGCCTGCTACAGTAATTGCTGTACTTCACTTATCGGCACACATTTGGCTAAAATTCCTTATGTTGCTCTATGATATAACACTCATCCTATGATTTGGTAACCTCGTCTTATAGTAGTGTTGTCATTCCTTTGCAAAGATTGCACTATATCTTCCCTCCAATCTTGCTCTAGGAAGGGTTGTGGTTTCTCCTCATGACTAATAGTAGAATTGGTCCTTCGCAATATCTGTAAGGTGGCATCTTTCCCTTGAAACTATAGTCGCGAGCCCATCATTGTTAATGCATCAAAACACCAATTTCCTTCTTGCGATTCATGTTGAAAGTTTACGGATTCAAAATTTTCCAGCATCTGCCGAATGAGAGTTCTATAAGGCACGATGTGGGGTTCTTTAACAGCATATTCACCTCTAACCTATTTGATGACAAGCTTGGAATCCCATTTTACATGCAGGACTTTTACTTTCAACTGCTGAGCCATCATCAAACCTAACACCAAACCTTCATACTTTGATATGTTGTTGGTACAGGAAAAATCAAGTTTGTAGGTCATGATCACCTATTCTTTTGTTTCTTCATTTCTCAATACAAATCCAGCCCCACCTCCTTGTTCCGTGGAAGAACCATCAAATTCTAATGTATATTCTGCACTTTGTGCCACATTCGCTATTCCTGCCTATTCTTCTTTGGGCTCAGAACCTCCTGAAAATAAAGTCAACAAATCTGATAATGCTTGGCTTTTTACTACTTTTGGCCTAAAACACGTAATCTCATATTTGGATAGTGCCAATAGCCAACGCGTTGTTCTCCCATTGAGTATGGATTTTGTGAGCAGATATCGAATAGGATCACTTTAAGTCACCAACTCTAATGGGTGAGCCAACAGATAATGTCAAAATTTATGTGCCGCGAATATCAAAGCCAAATAATATTTATCCAAGGATGTGTATCGCGACTCCGGCCCTCTAAGCACGCGACCAATGTAATATACTGGATTTCCCTCTCCCTTATGCTTCTGAGCCAATAATGCTCCTATTGATTTATTGGTGGAAGTGAGGTACATTATTACCGACTTTCCTGGTTGTAGTGCTACCATCATTTTCGGAGAGGCTAAAATATATTTGAGTTTATCAAATGCCTCTTGATGCTCTCTTCCCCAATTATATGTTGCCTTTTCTTTCAGTAATGGTATGAGAGGATGAGAGACTTCTGCTAACACCGGGATAAATCTTCTGAGATATGAAATCTTACCCATAAAAGATTTTAATAACTTGCGAGTCGTGGGTGGCGCCATCTCCAGCACCGCTTTGGCTTTTGTTGAGTCCAAGTTTATTCCATGTCGATGTACAACATATCCCAGAAACTTCCCCTCTGATACCCCAAAAACACATTTCAAATGATTCATTTTTTAGTTATAATCACGGCACCTTTGCAGTCTTTCCTTAAATCACCAACATTATCTTGGACTGCTTTGGACTTGACCACTAAATCGTCAACTTAATCCTCAACTGTTTTATGCATCAGATCATGAAAAGTGACAGTTATGGCTATCTGATATGTGGCTTCAGCATTTTTAAGTCAAAATGGCATTACAGTATAGTGAAAATTTTCCATTAGAATGCGAAAAGCAGTTTTTTCAGTATCCTTTAATGCCATTTTTATCTGATTGTAACCACTGAATTCGTCCATTAACGAAAATATCCCATGTCCCACAGTTGCGTCTACCATAGTGTTAATATTAGGTAGAGAAAAATCATCTTTTGGGCAGGCCTTATTAAGGTCGTGGTAGTCCACACAGACTTGAATATGCCCACTATTCTTTTTCACAGGTACAATATTCGCAAGCCATGTCGGGTGTTGAGTAGGTTTAATGAACCATGCTTTCAACAATTTTTCCACTTCTGCCTAAATCTGTATCTCCAGGTCTAGGTGGAATACCCGTTGTTGCTGCTTCTTTGGCTCCGATGCAGGGTGCACATTGAGATGATGACTGACTAGTCCAGTACCTAGCCCCGACATCTGACCATAATCCCAGGCAAAAACATCGCGATATTCTTTGAGCAGATTTACCAAAGCCACTCTGGTTTCCTCGGATAAGGTGTTGCTTATGAAAGTTGGTCGTGACATTGTTCCATCTCCAATATCAACCTCGCGTAAGCCATGCTCTGGTCACAGATTCAACTTTGATGTCTCAGGGTTAGTGCCAACTATGCAAGCTTCTGACCCCCAATCCCGTCACAATTCTTATACCACACGCCCATCAGGCATTTTGACTTGCGACCAAATTACCTCATTTGCCCGCCTTTTGAGTGGAACCTCAACTTCCAGATCCTCCCACTTTAGCAGCAGGGTAGCATAGACACCGCGGTTGACCTCCTCTTTATACTTTGAGAAGTAAACTGCATCTGCGAAGTGAGATTCAGAGGCACATAAAGAACTCTTGGGCGCTTTGATGGTCATTATTCCCTCTCCCTAGTTGGCCTTCATCACTTAGTGATAAGATGATGGCACTACGCCATACGCATGCAACCACGGCCTTCCTAGTAACAATTGATACGAAGGTTCTCCCTTGATAATATGAAACTTGGTTGGGCCCCTGATTTTTCCAACCTTGAGATCCAACGTCGCGAATCCCATAGTAGTTTGCTAGTCCCCATTGAAGTCAGTAACTGATATTGCATGAGTCATGATTTTGCTTTCAGGGAAGTTAATCATTCTCAAGGTTGTAAGTGGAACTAAATTAATAGATGATCCACCATCTAGAAAGGTACGCTTCATTTCATGGCCATTAATAGTAACAGGTACGTAAAGGGGCCTATTGTGAGGAAACAAAACTTGTCTATCCGCTTCTGAGAATGTAATCTCGCATGTGGCCTTCCCTTGATGTGGTATAACAATGGTGTGATTGAGGGCAACAATTATTTGCTCTTTCAAGAATTTCCTCACATACTTTTGAATTGGAAGTTCATTAAAGAAGACTTCAAATTTAGCAGTATCAAATGTTTCGCGAGCAGGAGCACATTCACACTTGGCCATGCTCACCATTTCCTCAGTGTCATCATGAGCACTTACTACAACCACATGTGCAGGAAAAGACTCATTGGCTATATTTTTCGCGACATATAAGGCTCCTAACACTATTTTATTGTGCATTCTTCCGTGAAATGCCCAACACCCGATCAAGGAATGCCAGATGGATCTGTGTTAAGGACAATAGTTACTTCTCATTTTTTCTTATCTCATCGGCACTTTTCGCACCAGAGGCAGTGATATGACATCATTAATGATCCATTAGTTAAGTAAAATAATTGCTTCTTTTTCACTAAAAGGTAGGGGAGGTGGTTCAGATCTTCTGGTGCGATCTCCACTTATCCTTTCATCTTATGTGGATGCTACCATTGCCACTCGCCTTGTTGTGATACTTGGTCGTGTTGGGGGTGCCAAAACTTATCCCAGCCTTCGCGAATTGTCAACTAGCACAAAAAAAGTTTTGAACTCATGCTTGACCAAGTGTACCTGGTATTCTCGCAACATCCCCTTTATGCATATCTTGATTAATTGAAGCTTGGAGAGTGGCTCATGGCACTGTAAAGCAGTTTCGCGGAATCTCTTGACATAAGCTGCCACTTCTTCTCCTAGCCATTGCCTTTGTCTTGTGAGCGAGAGCATTGAACTTCCTCATCTGCTTCAAAGAACTTGGTGTAAAATTTGATTACCATATATGTCCAGCCTATTATTGAGGCTGGAACCAGATTGGTGTACCAAGTATATGCAGTACCTGTTAGAGACTTGGAAAATTCCCTAAGCTTCAAATACTCATTGTTTCTGTGAGGCCCCAAAGCATCCACAAATAGGGAGACATGTTCCCTCGTGTTTCCATCCCTACCATCAAACTATTGAAAACTTGGTACCCCATAATCTTCAGGATATGGTAAGGCCATGATACTTGGATGGTATGGTGGAGCTGTCTCTACCTCATTTACATCAGCTTTTGCATTTAGAATAGCTCGCAGTTGCTCTCTGGTGATAAACTTCCTTCTCTAGTGCTTCAACTTGTGTGTGCGATGTTTCTCGTGGAAGGCTTTGTGTTGCTATTTTTGGCAGAGCGTGATTTTCGACCCGCGAGACGCTGAGCTCGGCTCCGAGGATTGTGAAGCTTTTATAAAGGTCAGAATAGCCTTTTGAGTTTCGTGAATGCTAAGTAGAGTTTGAAGCAGAACTGGTGGCAATTCTGGTGACTTTGGTGTTGGATCTATTATCGGAGGAGTTTCTGCTTGAGCCACGCTAGTGTTTGCGTGACGACTCTACTTTCGTCCTGGTGGAACTGGTTCAGGCTCCAAATTTTGCTCTACTCCCTACTCTGCTTCCTGTTTTTCATTTTGCTCAGTATGTCGTGTGGGCAGACGCCCTCTTCGGCGAGCTGGACGAGGATTAGCTTATGCATAAGACGTGCATCTCTTCCCCAGCGGAGTCGCCTTTAATGTAGGGGTTCTAATTTAAGTTGATATAAGGTTTAGGGTTTAGATATAGGGTTAACATGATTTTAGGATTAACACTATTCTAGGATATAGGGTATAAGGGGTGTTTGGATCCAGGGCATTTTAGACATTTTATACCATTAGGGGGTGTGATTAAAGATTCTCAAATTTGGGAGGGTTTGATTGAAATAAGAGTAAACCTAAGGGAGTGTAAATGAAATTAACCCAATTTACATTTGTTAATATTGTTATCTTTTTCTTTTTTTTTAATGAGGTACAAACTTGAATATATTTTTACTTTATTTATTTCTTTAACTCAAAAAAAGAAGGGTGATTAAATAAGTTTAACTTTTGTTATATTGGTATTTGAAACCGGGAAAAATGTATTTTGGGATAGAGAAAAGGCAAAAGTGCAAAATACCCCCTTGAACTATTCTCAAGTGAGAAAAATACCCTTATGTATTATAAAAATGAGCAAATCAGTCCATCAAATTCTCAAAATTGAGCAAGTTGCCCCCTGGACCCACTTTTTGAATGTCAAATTACTATTGTACCCATATATTAACCTTTTGTAAAATATAAAAATAAGGGTTAACTTCATTTACACCCATGAAAGTTGTTTCATCTTTAATTAGATCCCCTCAAGTTTGACAAACTTTATTTATACCCCTTATTTTTTTCAAATTCATATCATTTACACCCCATAATGTCACTTAATACCTAAACTACCCTCAATAATGAGATAAATGGTGTTTGGAAACAAGAATTCAATTTCTTTACTACCCTCAAATTTTATTATCTTTATCCAACATTTTTTCACTTTTAACATTATTATCTAGTTATATAAATAATTATATATATTACTATAAACGAATTTAATATTTATTCTTAAACTATTCATGGTACAAAAAAAAGAATTAAAATAAATAATAATAATTATTATGTTGTTGTAATTTAATATTGTTTTTGTTTGGGTTAAGTTTGGACTGGACTGGACTAAATCGGTCCAATTTGCAAAAAAAATATATGATTTTTTTTTTGGGTAATGAAAAAAAAAAATATATATATATATATATATATATATGGTGTGACATGCATAATTATACATAATTACCTTCTACCTTCCCGAATGTCTTACACGTATTTTAATGATATTACTTATATGTAAATCTTTTTAAATAGTTTTCATCTATTTAAGACATCAAATGTAAAAATATAATTATATCATGTTTTCATAATGTAGATGGGTAGAACAGTAATGGTGTGACATGCATAAGGTAAAATGATGTTGGTGTGCTTTCAAAAAAACATAAAAATGATTCACATCTGATTCGGTCAAAAATGCTATGCAATAATATTAATATCATACTAATGCAAATGGCTATAAAAAATAATATAAATACCTACTAAGTCAACAAAATTACTATAAAAGTACATTAAAAAAAAGGGTTAATTTCACAAAAGCTCCCTATACTATCTAATTTAATCAACTAATTTTCACTGTGTCCACTATACTATTCAATTTCATCACTATGTCCCCTCCCCTCACATTTTGAGTCATAATACCTAAATTACCCTCAATAGTATATGGGGGTTCTGTGAAATCAAGCCTTTATTTTTTAAAAATCAATTATATTTTTCGTAAAAACTATAAATTTCAAAAATATATATATATTTCGTAAAAACTATAAATTTCAAATATATATATATATATATTGGAAAAAATATATATATTTCGAGAAATATATATATATATATTGAAAAATAATACTCCCTCCGTCCCATTTTCATGAAATATATATATATATATATATATATATATTGGAAAATGATACTCTCTCCATCCCATTTTAAGTGTCCATTTTGGGGAATCCAACTTTTTAATAAAATAATTTTTAGTATTTTTTATTATAGGGTAATATATGAATTGTCAACTTTATCAATGGTAGGGCCTATGATGATGTGATGGTTTATAGTGTAGGTTTTTATTATTTTAATGCATGAAGGTTGAATTGATAAATTGACAAAATAAAGTATTTTGACTTTTTAAAGTTGGACACTTATTTTGGAACGTACAAAAATATGAAAGTGAACACTTAAATTGGGATATAAGGAATATATATTTCGGAATATATATAATTTGTCAAAAATATATATTTTCCGAATTGTTTTAAAAAATATGAGTTTTTTCCGAAGAATAATTTCTTTGAGAAAAATATATATTATTTTCCAAAATTTGAATTCTTTCTGAAAAATATTTATTTATTTTTCCGAAAATAATATAATTTTTTTCCGAAATATACATTTTTATAGTTTGGAAAATAATGTATAATTTTCAGAAAAAAATCATATTTTTTTAAAACAATTCGGAAAATATATATTTTTGACAAATTATATATATATTTCAAAATATATATCATTTTCCAATATATATATATATATATATATCACGAAATATATATATTTTCCGAAATATATATATTTTGTCTGAAGTATATATATTTTTTCCAAAATATATACTTTTTTCGAAAAATATTTTTTCCCCGAAATATATATATATTTTTGAAATTTATAATTTTTACGAAAAATATAATTAATTTTTGAAATTTATAATTTTTACGAAAAATATAATTAATTTTTGAAAATTAATTTTTTTAAAGGCTTAATTTCACTAAACCCCCTATACTATTGAGGGTAGTTTAGGTATTATGACTCAAAATGTGAGGGGAGGGAGCATAGTGATGAAATTGAATAGTATAGGGGGCAAAGTGGACACAGTGGAGGTTAATTGATTAAATTGAATAGTATAGGGGAGTTTTATGAAATTAACCCCAAAAAAAATTACTATAAAAGTATTTTTGGTCAATTCTCATTAAATTACTTAAGTTTTGCAGCTGAGCTTTCAAAAGTATAATCAATTCAATTCAAGTTCAAATTAAATTTCCACCCTCTCCATAGAGCTAACATAAACAAAGAAATACATAAATAAGTAAGTTATTAGATGCTAATATGAAAAATAAATAAATAAATAAAGATTTGGTGTGGGTGTCGTAGGAGGTAAACTATTATGACCGAAAAAATATAGCGTCCATTGTGTCGTTATACTAAAATTCTTTCAATTGAGTAAAGATGTGAATATTATGCTGTCTAATACGAGACGAGACATGGTTTTATGTATCAACTGTCCACTGTTGATACTACCCTTAAATTTTATGAAAAACAAAAAAAAAATCCTCCCATGGCTGAAAAATTCTGAGAAATATAATTTCACCCTGCAATCAAATTTGACATTTAATTCACATAACGCCCATTGTTGTTGGACAGTTCTTCTATGTTCAAGGGGGCACACAACCCTCAATTTATCATTTAACCGTAATTAATCCAGTTACTCCGTGACAAGTGACGGCTTTTCATTTGTTAATTATTATTTTTTTTCGGTGACGACACAACATCTCCTTCTAAACTGCACAAATAGAGATAAGTAACTCACCTACATATTCCATTACAAATGTTATCTCGGTGAGATGCTAGAGAGGATTATTCTCCGGTTCAAGGGAAAGATTGTAGGGCAATCAAACAAGTCTTACATAAGAGAGTGACATCGAACTTATTTGGGACAAAGTGTCACTACACTTCATGGGTTAACCTTTTAGGTTCGATTCCCCAATCCAACAATATTGTAGGACTTAGAAACATTACCCTGTGCTGCTTAAGTTATCAACAAAGCAGTTCACTACATCAGATAAACCGCCAAAATGATCATTTGTTATTCACCCTAACCAGAGAAAGTGATATATATATATATATATATATATATATATATATATATATATATTGTATTCTTACTGGAGACTGTTTTTCTTAGTGGAATGCACCCAAAGAGAAAATAGAACATATTAAACCAGTTCATAATGGAAAGTACAAGTAACAGCGCATGAAAAAGACATTACTGATGCTCTGATGCTGATGGGCTACAGAATGTTAGACTGATACAGCTTAGGTAAGTTCTGCAAATTTAAGAACATGTCCACCACAAGAATTTTAATTTCGTACAAGTAAATTGAAATTAAGATTCAAGCTAAAATGATGGCTCGCATATCGTTAACCATAATAAAAACAATCAAAGAAAAAGTCCTTAATCACTCTTACTCCATATTAGAGTGTAACAACTAACAAGCTTCAAAAATCCATAAGGCAACTTTCTCCAGAAGTTACCGTTTTTCAAATTTTACCCATACGTATATAAACACCAAACTACACATATATATATACATACAGAGTTATTGCAAAAATCTGTTTCCCATGCCTTTAGTAAAGCACCAAAGCAAGTACCTGTTGCATTTAGTCTTCTAATGAGGTTAGGAGAATAAGCACTTTTGATTTGAAATGAATGAAATATGAAAGTCACACAACTGTTTCCTGGGTGAAAATGAAAGGGATAGGGCGCCAATGAACATTAAGGACTAAGGGGCCAACTATTATAATATTATGGGTTCCACCCAATTGTATCCTTTTGGTCGTTTCTGGAGCAAGGTCTCCGACCTGCAGAAGCTTCCTTTAATAAATTGTGATCAACAGTAGCTGGGGATGTTCAAAGTTTATAAGCTCTCGTCTTCGACAGATGCATTTGAGCCAAATCGATCCATAAGCTGGTCGTAGAATTGGCTTTTACAAGGATTAAGTTTCAGACCTAAGAGAGATGAGAATGTCTTAATTGAGTCCTTGAGCACCTTGGGCGAAATAAAGGTCACCATTGCAGAACATAAGAACTAATTTTGCGAAGGTGAGATGTGGAAGCTTGAGGGTCTTACACCTCCAGTGGTAGGAATAGGTGGGATAGTTTGAGGTGAAGTAAATTTGCACCCTCTCGATTATTCTTGTGCAAGGTGATATTCCCCCTATCTTCCTTGTACTGGTGAAGGCAATTCGTACCTTTTCAATTAAACTTGCAAGGCAGGGTTTGAGTTCGTTTGCCAACAACTCAATCGAGAAATTATCGGTTGCAAATTGCAATGGTGATACCTTGTTAATAGGATGACGTGGATTCACAATCCACTAAAATTAAATATTTTTTCACATGTGCTATAAAAATTATCACCTCAACATTATGACACTAGGGGAAGAACGGATAATTTCTCCAATCTTGGTTAATAATCGCTAGGGGAAGAAGGATTAGGAACTTCAGGGATCAATGCTAAGTAGGTAGCATTTATCTCTATCAAAATTATAAGTAGAATATTGGAGAACCTTAAATTGATATTGACTGCTTGCATTTGTCATAACTAAAATGACTTAATAGAAAGTAACAAATCTTAAAATTGTTTTTTTCAATACTCCTAATGATGGTCAGTTGCCTCCTCCTCCTTCTGCATCTTCTAAAACTCAAAGCATGAGTGTCTAATTCACGTGTAAATTAAAAATATAACTTTTATTAAACATAAGCCAAAAAACAACATTGGAGGTGGGCAAAGAAGCAGAGTTATTCACCTAGATCTTTGAATTGAAGTGAATCGATGACCTAATCTAAGGTAAAATGCAATAAAGAGTACCTTGTTCGGCGATTTGATCTTGACCTTTGGCGCCATTCCTCCTCTCCTCCCTGGATCTCTCTGTATCCTCGTGTGATTGGAGTAACCAGACAAGTATGTGCACATCCAGTAGATTATGGTACCATGCCAGCATTTCCGCGAGGCTCGCCCATCCAAATGGGAGCGAGGCCTAACTCGCGAGTGAGTAGGATTACTGGAATTGGGCCTACAATCCCTCCTCATGTTGTTTGATTCAATTTCTCACACAAGTATCACCAGAAAATCCTAAACAACCTCAAAGCCACCCTAGATTATTATAGATATACTTTGGAGTCGGTGTCGTCATACTTGATACCAGAATCTCCATTTAATTCTCGTTCTACACTCACATCCGTGAGTTTCCAATCAGTTAATTTAAATTTCAATTTCCCCTACTTTTCATTATAGGCATTCTGACTTCCATCCAATTACATATGATTTCATTTTGTTTCACCATATATAGATAAAAAGATACTTTAGTTGTATAGCTACAAAATATTTACATTTGCTTTTATACATACATGACATAAGTAAAGTAATGTGTACTTTTCGGACATTTTGATTGTGTTACTATCCATATGGCCCTATTCAATCTTTCTCTTATCACTTTTGCCTCTACTCATTTTCTTGAATGTCTCTAAAATTTCAATTTTTATAACAAATATTTTACTTACATACAAGGAGTTGAGGCAGATAGATCCGAGGGGGGCACATATTCTTGTAAATTACATAAATTTAAGAGGTGAGTTATTTTTGTTAGTATCTTGTAACACATTTTAGGCTGTAAATATTTTTCTCAGAAGTAAAAAAAATAATTTTTCTACAAATATTTTAGGGCTAAACAAATGGGGCCTATAAAAGGAAAAAGTTAATCCACCCCAAAAGCTTGGAAAATTAACTTTCCACATTTTAGAGAGAGACCCTGCGCTCCAAAAATAAATAAATAATAACAATAATAATATAAAGATAATGCATAACATGAACCTATAACTTGGGAACTCTATAAACATGAACAAACTTGTGATTTTGAGAATGATGGAATAGCAACCAAACTTGCTTCATTTCCAACCACAATTTTTTCCCAAGTGGATAGAATAACATACATCAAGGCAGCATACCAGTAAAGTCAACCATGTAAAACACTTTTAGAGCACTGAAATGGCATCTTGTATTGGAATCGAAGAAACTTGGTTCAAAATTTGAACTATGGATAGGATTAGAATCATCTTGTATATTAGTAATTACAAAAAATAAAAATAAAATAAAAAAAGAATTTCTCTATATGTATGAGCCTAGTACTACTGACATTTAGAGAGGGCTACCTTGAACATGAACTACAGATATCTGCTTCTGTGTTATATTGTTGCTCTTCTGCTTCATCCCTCCACCAATTGATAGAATTCGACATAAACTTTTCAGGGACGATGTTCCTTCAACATTTCTCAATTTTAGCCCCTCATCACCATCTTATATTATTTTCATCCATTTCATTCCTTTTGGACAAGACAAAAAAAAATTCTCAATTCTTATCCATTTCTTTCCTTCGGCCACCCACCAACAAATTTGTCCAACACAAAGTTTCTCAATTTTCATCCATTTCTCTACTTCCGCCACCCACCAATTGATATACTTTCATAATTTCTAAATCATGGCGTGCCAACCTCACTCTCATTATCGAAAGCGAGCCACATTTTTGTTATTTTTATAAACAAGGGCTTCTCAATTTCACGAGTCACTTACTGTCAACAATATCCCAGTATTTTATTTTTGTTAATTTTATAAATGATTTCTCAATTTCACGTATGACCAAGCAAGGTATACATGTAGGGGAGAAATTTAGAAATACAACAACTTAGCTTTAGACCTAGAGAGCTCGCGCACGGTCAACAATAGCATTGTAGTTACTCTTAGGTGCTTTATTTTATGATTGCACTGTCTATGTGAAAGACCATTATAGGTGATGTGACTTGTTATAAAGATGATATTAAACTCGATGTGGGTTGAAGTCATTAGTGGTGGCTGCCAACAACTTTTTCATCCTTGAAGGAATTGTATCTTTGGTATAATCAATGGAATGGTTATTTTCTTGACCTCACCGGATTAAATTCGATGCCAAACTTTGCATCTTGGAACCATCACTAGGTAATATCTCCAAATCCTACTTCTCAAATCTCCACAATTTGCTTATAACTCGCTGGCTTTGGATTTCAATCTTAAAAACTTGCGAGGAGGATGATGCACAGTCCGCTACGCCACTATTTTCAAGAGTAAATTATTTCCTATTCCTTCCATACCAACAATAATCAAAACATTCTCTCCAAAATAAGGGTCACGGTCTAACAAAACCTTCCAAATTATTTTACCATTTTCAAATTGCAACCCCATAGATCGTTGAATTGAATTGAATTGATCGCCTAATCTAAGGCAAAAAGCAATAAAGAGTACCTTGTTGGGCGATTGGATCTGACCCATCATGGCTTCGCGGGAAAGAAATTGGGTGGAGAAGTCAACGGAATCGGCAACTATGTATGTGATTTGGTGGTGCTTGGCGGCTCTGAGTTTATGAAGCTCATTGGAGACGCCCGAAGGCCAGAGCAACGCTCTATCTCGCTAGGGTTTGAGAGAGAGAACTCAAGTGGATTTTATCTTATATATATATATGTATATGTATAAACAGCTCTGGAGAGATTTGATCAAGTAGAAAATCTGCTGATTTTCAAAGAGATCTGAAGTATTTCGAGAAAGAGAAGCAAATGAGGTTAGAATGGATCTGAGATTTTCGAGAACCAAACTCTTGTCTTTATTCCTTCATTTTTTTTTTTTTAGGGTAAAGTGCAAATAACTCCTGAACTATGGTCAGTTTTGCAAAGAACACCCTGAACTATAATTTATTCAAAAATACCCCCAAACTATGACATTTAGTTACAAAATGCCCCAATTTCTTCAAAAAAATTATAAATGATCATAACACCCTTTGTTATTAACATAAATATAAAGTAATTTATATGAATTTAATAGCATATTCTCCATAAAAATTTAACACATAATTTTTTTAATTAATTAACCAAATAATAATTTTAAATTGTTTTAACAAAATTAAATAAGATTTTTAAAATGATTAAATAATTACTCACATTATATATTTCCCAAAATATTTTTGGTATTTAAGTAATTTATAAATTCTTTATGAATGTATATGTTAGGGAATTTTGTTTTTATTTTAGCATTAAAAAATTTTATTAAAAATTATACAAATCTTTCATGAACTATGACATAATTACATACAATACCCCTAACGTTTGTTAAATATCACTTACCTCACTTTTATGTATCGAAAAACAGATCATGTTAAAATTTAAGGCAAAATGACCTAAATACCCTCACTTTCTTAAGGGTCCGTTTGGATATTCTGTTTTTTGTTTTTGTTTTTTTACTGTTCACAAGACTAAAAAAAAAACACGTTTGGCAAACGCGTTTACTGTTCACTGTTTTTTCCCAAGAAAACTGTTTTCTGTGAATAGTGTGTAAAAGTGATGAAAACACCAAATACAACTTTTAGTTGTTTTTTGAGTATTTTCACTGTTTAGGTGGTAAAAACAATGAAAACACCAAATTCATAAAATACAATTTTCACCAAATAAAAGTGGTGAAAACACCTTCATCCAAACGCTTTTGTGTTTTTAGTTTTTTCCTGAAAAAACAAAGACAAATACAAAAACAATATTTATATTTAAAGACAAAAAACAAATACAAAAAACAGGCTTTCCAAACGCACCCTAAATCTCTCAGTAGGACTCAGTCTCTCTTTAACTTCACGTCTCTCCCTCAGTAAACTCTTCCCTTTTTTCCTTCACCTTTCTGACTTTTTTTTTTCCACAAATCACTCCTTTTTGCCCTTTTGTCTACCACTCTCTCTTAATTTCAAACCCTTTTTCTTTTTCTTTTTCTTATCCCTACTTCACCACTCAAATTTTCCAAATGATTCCAAACATTCTCACTTGTCTTTCTTCACTCGTTTGGGTAAAGTGCATTAAACCCCCTAGATTGTTTTCTTTCTCTCAACTAATCCTTCTGAACTCACTTTTTACACAAAATTCTCTAAACTATCACAATTTTACAATTCAATTCATTCCGTTATAACACCGTTAATTAAATTATGATAATTTGTACTCAGATCCCCTGAGATTTCGGTCAATGGCACTCGCCCCCTCAAATTTCATTTTCCTTGCAATGACACCCCCTGAAGGGGAGAAATGACCGTAATGCCCTTGTGTTGTCTCCCTTATTTCATGGGACAAATATTTAGGTGTTGAAATTACCTCCATGCCCCAAGATAAAAACCTTATAATGTATATATATCTTTAACAACTATTCTAAAATGTGAGTGGTTGGGAATATTTTCAAATATTTTCTTCAAAATAAAAATTAATGAATTAATATGTATTAGTTGAAGTGCAACACTATGGAGTATGTCAAAACGATATAGAGTAAAAGAAAATGGGTTGAAAATATTTTAATATTTTTAAAAAATAATAATAACTAATTAATATGCATTATTTGAAGTGTAACTCTAATGAATATTTCAAAAGATATAGAGTACTAAAGATATAAGACAAGAGGTTATAAATATTTTCATATTTTTTTAAAAATATATTATTTAATTAATATACATTAATTGAAATGTAATTCTAATGGATATTTCATAAGATATAGAGTAAAGATATAAGACAAATATATTTTGGCAATGAAAAATAATATAATTTAAAATACAAAAATCTGTATATATTTATCTATCTATCTATATATTACTAACACAAAGACTCTCTAATATTTCGATTCATTATCATATTTTATAATATAAAAAATTATAATAAGTAAAAATTGTCATTATTTAAAATGTAAAGGCTTAAATTAACTTTACAAAAAAATAATAATAATAAACCATTTGTCATATTTTTATAAAAATATAAAAATTTACAAAAGTAAAGTTTGTTATTATTTTACATTGTAAGGGTTTAAATTAATTTTACACAAAGAATAATAATAAATATTAAATTAATTTTATCCATGTAACACCTTCTAAAATACAAAAAAAAATATTATCATAAATAAAATGTATTATTATTATTTAATGTAAAAGGTCACAATATTAGTTTTAGGGAAAAATTAAAAAACGATAAATTTTGGGGCCTATATTACAAAAATGACAATTTAAGAAAAATAATTTAAAGAAATGTGATAATATTTCAAAAATCATTGTATCCAAAGTACTTGAAAAGTTTTTCAAATTGAGCTTAAGACACAAGAGTTGTTTGGTCTATTAATTTAGCCAACATATCTTTTACCCTAAAGCAAGGGTACAAGAGTCATTTCATGGGGTCTTCACCCCTTCAGGGGATGTTATTGCAAGAAAAATGAAATCTCAAAGAACGAGTGCAATTGACCAAAATTTCAGGGGATCTGAGCGAAAATTATCCTAATTTTAACTAACGGTGTTATGACGAAATAGGGTTAAGTGCAACACTTAAATAGTTTAGGGGGACAATGCTTAATTCAGGGATTAGTTGAGAGAGAGAAGAAAAAATAGGGGGGTTTAATGCACTTAATCCCTCTTTTTTTTCAATTACCTCTGTAACTCTTTGCACACAAGTCCAATTTCTCTCACCGAAACTCTATCTATTATATATGCTATGTATATATACGGATATATATATATAGATAGATATAGGGTTAAGTGCATTAAAACCCCATTTTCTTTCTTCTCTCTCAACTAACCTCCCTGAACTAAGCATTGCCCCCCTAAACTATTTAAGTGTTGCATTTAACTTCATTCCGTTATAACACCGTTTGTTAAATTAGGATAATTTGTACTCAGATTCCCTGAGGTTTCGGTCAATTGCACTTACCCCCTGAGATTTCATTTTCCTTACAATGACACCCCCTGAATGGGTGAAGACCTCATGAAATGACTATTGTGTCATTACTTTAGTATAAAAGACATGTTGGCTAAATTAATGGACCAAACAACCATTGTGTCTTAAGCTCAATTTGAAAAACTTTTCAAGTACTTTGGATACAATGATTTTTGAAATATTATCACATTTCTTTAAATTATTTTTTTAAAATTATGATTTTTGTAATATAGGCCCCAAAAGTTATCATTTTTTATTTTTCCCTAACACGAATATTGTGACATTTTACATTAAATAATAATAATACACTTTATTTATGATTATATTTTTTTTTTGTATTTTAGAAGGTGATACGTGTATAAAATATTTGTGAGCTCATATAATTTAATTTATTTTGTAAATAAATAATATACAAATCCTAAAATTTAAACAAGTAGTAATACATTTTAATTATAGTTTTTATTGTATTGTAAGAGGTGATAAATGTATAAAATGTTACAAATGACTTATAATTTATTATTCTTTGTGTAAAATTAATTTAAGTTCTTACACTGTAAAATAATAACAAACTTTACTTATTGTAATTTTTTATATTTTATAAAAATATGACAAATGGTTTATTATTTATTAATTTTTTTGTAAAGTTAATTTAAGCCATTACAATTTAAATAATGTCAAACTTTACTTATTATAATTTTTTATATTGTAAAATGTGATAATGAATCGAAATATTAGACAGTCATTGTGTTTTTATTAGTAGTATATAGATAGATAGATAAATATACAGATTTCTGTATTTTAAGTTATATTATTTTTCCTTACCGAAATATATTTGTCTTATATCTTTACTCTATATCTTATGAAATATCCATTAGAATTACATTTCAATTAATGTATATTAATTAATTATTTTTAAAAAATATATATATGAAAATATTTATAACCCCTTGTCGTATATCTATACTCTATATCTTTTGAAATATTCATTAGAGTTACACTTCAAGTAATGCATATTAATTAATTATTATTATTTTTAAAAAGTATTGAAATATTTTTAACCCATTTTCTTTTACTCTATATCGTTTTGACATACTCCTTAGAGTTGCACTTCAACTAATACATATTAATTCATTAATTTTTATTTTGAAGAAAATGTTTGGAAATATTCTCAACCCCTCACATTTTATAATAGTAATTATAAATATATATACATTATAGGGTTTTTCATCTTGGGGCATGGAGGTAATTTCACCATCTAGATATTTGTCTCATGAAATAAGGGAGACAACACAAGGGCATTCCGGTCATTTATCTCCTTTAGGGGGTGTCATTGCAAGGAAAATGAAATCTCAGGGGGCGAGTGCAATTGACCAAAATCTCAGGGGATCTGAGTACAAATTATCCTAATTTAATTAACGGTGTTATAACGGAATGGAGTGAATTGTAAAAGTTGAGATAATTTATGAAATTTTGTGTAAAAAATATAGTTCAGAGGGGTTAGTTGAGAGATAAAAAATAGTTCACGGGACTTAATTCACTTTACCCATATATATATATAAAGGAAGCTGATGATATATATATATATATATATATATATATATATATACATGTGACCCAGCAGCGGTTACTTCTTCAACCCCAAACGGCTTCTTCACCAAACCCCATACTTAGAAACAATTCTCCATACTCGATTTTTGTAATATACAATTTTCTTCATATACATATATATATAGTAAAACAGATCTTTGTAA
Organism: Cornus suecica; assembly: GCA_963922005.1. Lineage (NCBI taxonomy): Eukaryota > Viridiplantae > Streptophyta > Magnoliopsida > Cornales > Cornaceae > Cornus > Cornus suecica. The sequence goes on from OY998248.1 coordinate 31,101,915, forward strand.
TATGAAAAGAAAATTTCAGTCTTGATTTTTTTCATATAAATACATATATATATATATATATATATATATATATTGATAGAATATATTTTATTGGACAATACTTATGCCCCACTATGATTAAATTTGTCCTTCCCTATGATGTGGTCAAAAACAAGTTGGACATGTGACTAAAATTATTTTTTTTAAAAAGTTAGACATAAAATTCATAAATACACAAATCAATGTCAATTCTTTTTAAAAAATATTATTGTCACGTGTCCAACTTGTATTGGACCACATCAAAAGGGAGGACGAATTTGGTCTTCATAGGCAGGATCTAAGTATTGTCCTATTTTATTATTCTTTTGTATTATTTTATGTTTTACAAAAGAAGAAAAACAAAGATTTTGTAAAGATTTTTTTTCCAACATGCACAAGAGTAAAGAGCATAGTTCGCCGTATCGTCCGAAACCGTTACGTGTCATCCGGTTCGTAACGCTTTAGGAAAGTACCGATACCGTTATTTAGCATCGATACTCATTTTAGAGGCCGATATTGTCCGAGTCCATTACATCAATACTGAAACCACAACGACGAACGATAGTAGAGAGAAACTGAAGAGGGGTTTTAGAGAGAGAAAGAGTTAAAATGTAAATGCTTGGGTAGTAAGGGTAAAATAGGGTTTTCAGTCCAAAAAAAATTAGTACTTTCCATTTTCTGGCGTTGACTTCTACCGGAGGGGGAAAAATGTTAGGGAGCAAAAGTTAAGAGGGTAACTGATATTAATAAAACGTTAGAGAGTAGCATTTGTAATTAGGTTAAAGTTTAGGGAAAGTTTATGTAATTTATTTAAAATTTTAAATTTAGGGTAATAAGACTTTTGCATTTAAATTTGATAAGGAATTTTTAGACTGGTAGAAAGTCAAGGGGACATACAACGGTTAGAAGATAAGGATAATTATATAGTTATTTGAATCTTGATATTTCTCTTATTTTTCTCCTATTCAAATGGTAACAGTAAGAAATCTCCTACTAGGTTAGGACTCTAAAAGTTATCTTATAAATAAAGGAGATGGGGGCATACTAAGTGCTTGTTTGGTAGACGATGTGGTGTTGGTTTTTTGTTTTGGTTTGGTTGGAGTTGGTGTGATTTTATTTTGGTTTCAAACCATGTTTGGTGCATCATTATACTACTGACATAAAAGAGATGGGGGCATACTACTGACATATTTGATGGCGCCACCATCACAAAGTTCTCCGACATCTCAGTCACCATCACAAATTTTCGCGAATTGATGGAGAAGGACCATCACAACCACTGTGATAAAGGAAAAAAGAAATTTGGATTTTATATTGAATAACCCGATCCAAAGACCTTTTAATGTTTTTAAAATTTTATACTACTGACATATTTAGATTGGGCCAAGTTAGCAAGTAGTAGGAACTTCCTCGGGTTGGGATAGGAGGCAAGTATTGTCCCATATTTAATGCAAAATACAATATGGTGAATGGTAGAATTAATATCTTAAAAGTGAAAAAAAAACAATGGTATAAGTAGAAGAATGAAATTTTTTATTAAGAATGGCAAGATGGTCTTTTGTAAGGGATTTCAGGCAAATTGCAATAATTTAATAGTTCAGGAGAATTAGTTGCAAAAAGAGATAATTTCGGGGGTTTATTGCACTTTATTCTTTTTTGTACATACTACATATAGGATTGAGCTGGGTTTGATTAAAATTGGGTTTGTCCTCCGTAATGGGCCTGCACATAGATCAAATCCTACGGAGGTCACTGATTTACTATGGGTGCGTTTGGAAAGCCTGTTTTTTGTATTTATTTTCTATCTTCAAATATAAAAACTGTTTTTGTATTTGTCTTTATTTTTTTCAGGAAAAAACTAAAAACAAAAAAACGTTTGGATGAAGGTGTTTTCACCACTTTTATTTGGTGAAAATTGTATTTTATGGATTTTGTGTTTTCACTGTTTTTACCACCTAAACAGTGAAAAAACTCAAAAAACAACTAAAAGTTGTATTTGGTGTTTCACCACTTTTACACACTATTCACATAAAACAGTTTTCTTGGGAAAAAAACAGTGAACAGTAAACGCGTTTGCCAAACGTGTTTTTTTTTTTTAGTCTTGTGAATAGTAAAAAAACAAAAACAAAAAATAGGGTATCCAAACGGACCCTATATATATATATATATATGCTACTTATATAAGTACAAATCCCTCTAATGCTTTTAAACTTTTTTTTTTACATTTTAAATCAAAAATAAAATAAAATAAATGAATATATGTGTCTTTTAAATTAAATTAAATTAAATAGGTGTGTCTTTTAATAAAAATTAAATAGATGTTTTATATCTTTTCAATTTATTTTTATTTAATTATTTTGACATTTTATTTTCCTAATATTCATGCACTAAATTCTAATACGCAATACAGAAACTCCTATACATCTCCTTATATTTTGTATTAATGACAACTATTCAACATGTTGTTTCACCTCCAACAGTCATGTTGCTTTACACCGAACGGTCACATCTCAAAACCCACCAAATCACATACCCCTTCATTTCACTATATATATTCCACATCATTTTTCACGCAAAAATCCACCCAACAACGTACATAAGAGCACATTCATTCACACACACAACTCTACACCATACATGGGGCTTGTTCACTAACGAGAAACATTCCATGTTTCTGTTTTATGAAAAAGTAGAATCATGATTTTGATTCCTATAAAAGAAACAAAAAGTAAAATTTTATTTACTAAATTTTGATTTTTTTCAGAAACAAAAACAAAAAACAGAAAGTATATTTACTATTTTATTTTATTTTTTTACTTTTCATTTTTCAAATGAAATTAACGATCTTGTAAATATTGCATAAACAATAGCATACAACTTTAGATGAAAATTGCAAGTCAAAAAACTTAGGGCCATTAATAAAGAACCCCCTATGGTTTCAGATTCTTGACGAACACCTCCCTGATGTGTCAAATAATCCCCTGCACTTTTCTCCGTTAACAAGCAGCCCCTACTCAGTTAACAAATACCCCCCTGTCGTTAAAAATAGATATTTTATGCCCAAAATACTCTTAAATTGATATTTTATGCCCAAAATATCCCTAAAATAAATTGGTAACTAAATTAAGATTTTTTAGTAAATTACAAATTATTATTCTTTTAACTAAATTAAGATTTTTGAGTAGATTATAAATTATTTTTTTGTTTTTTGTTTAACTTTAATTATTTGTTTAAATTCAAATCTGAAAAAATATATTACTATTCTCGTATCAAATTATAAGTCCCTTTTGGGGAATTCAATTTTTTAAGAGGATGACCTTTTATTGTAGTGTTAGTGAATAAAATACTAACTTTACCTGTGATCCACTATAGTGATGTGATCGTTTATAAAATATATGTTTTATAACTTTAATGCTTGAAGGTTAAACTGGTAAATTGATTAACTAAAATGCTTTGATTTTTCAAAGTGAACACTTATTTTGAGACGGAAGGAGTATAAATTATTAAAAAAAACCCATTATTAATAATAATACACTTTAAATAATTTTTTTATTTTTTTTAAGAGAATAGATGCATAGAAATTTTAAAAGGGCTTTGCCGTTGCTGATGCCATAAAGTTATAAAATATATATTTTATAAACGATCACATTATTATAGTGTGATCACGGGTAAAGTTGATATTTTATTCACTAACACTACAATAAAAGTCATCATCTTAAAAAATTGAATTCCACAAAAGGGACTTATAATTTGAGACGGAGAGAGTAATATATTTTTTCAGATTTGAATTTAAATAAATAAGTAAACTTAAACAAAAAAATAAAAAAACAATTTGTAATTTACTCAAAAATCTTAATTTAGTTAAAAAATAATAATAATTTGTAATTTACTAAAAATCTTAATTCAGTTACCAATTTATTTTAGGGGTATTTTGGGCATAAAATATCTATTTTTAACAGCAGAAGAATATTTGTTAACGGAGTGGGGGCTATTTGTTAACGGAGAAAAGTGTATGGGGTTATTTGACACTTCAGGGGGGTGTTTGTCAAGAATCTGAAACCATATGGGGTTATTTGTTAATGGCCCAAAAACTTACTCCCTAGCTCCCCCATATTAGTTGTCTACTTTCCAAACTTTATTTGTCCCAAAATAGTTGTCTAGTTTCGAATCTCAATACAATATAATCTTATATTTTCTCAAACTATCTCTCTTCATTAACTTTAAAAGGTAATGGGTCCCACAAAACACAAAATAACCAAAAAATTATTATTGAAATATCAAATTTGGACAACTAATTTGGGACGGAGCTAGTACTAGAATTAACATGAATATAAATTACAACATAAGTCTAAATAGTTATCAAATAAAGAGTAAGACATTAACATAAGTCCTTGTGTAATTGCAATTGCCTCATGAGTAGTATTCATTTCTTAAACTTGTTTTTGTGTAACATTTAGGTTTCGTGTTCTGAAAAAATATAAACTGAAGCATAGCAAAAACATGTGTTATGCTTTTAGTTTGAACTGGAAGCATGTTTGTTACTGATGTTTTTGTTGTAAGAAAAATAAAAATATATTATTTATTTTATTTATTATTTATTATAATATTTACTTATTTCATATTATTTTTATATATTATTTAATTTATTTTGTTTATTATTTATTATTTATCTTATTATTTATTCATTTATTTTTATTTAATTTATAAATATATATTTATTTATTGTTTATATTATAATTTATTCATTTATTTTCATTTTATTTATACATATATTTTGTTTAATTTATTGTTTATATTATTATTTATTCATTTATTTTTTATTTAATTTATAAATATTATTTATTTATATTATTATTTATTAAATTACTTATTTAATTTATAAAAATCGTCAATTTATTTATTATTTTTTATTTATAAATATTATTTTAATTTATTCATGCTTGCCTAGGCCTAAAATATTGTTTCCACTAACCTATGCATATTACTACAACAACAAAACACATGAGTCCCAAATTTGATCATTTTGAAAGTGATATTGAAACAAAAAGAGGAAGCATCCTTTTTTTGTTTCCTCTTTTCTTTATAACTAGAGGAAACGTTTCATGTAAGGGCAAAAGTAAAAATAAATTAAGGAATAAGATTTTATTTTTAGTTTCTCATTTCAGGAACATGTTTCCTGTTAGTAAACGGGCTCATGGCTTCTCCTTCATTAATATTCTTGTCTCGTTCCCTTTTATTGAAGTTATAATGTTTATAGATATATTTGTAATTTCATTCATTCAGTATAAGTCTTTCATCATGTGCAACACATGTTTATTCATAGTGTGTATGTTTTTATATACTAGGCAAAAGCATGTGCTTTGCACATGTTGAAAGACTTATGGTGATGAATGAAGTATAAAAAAAACAAAATTTAATTATTTAAATTAAATTTAAATGAAAAAAAAAACATTCATCGCAAAGAGAGATGTGAACCTGTTGATTAAATAGAGAAAATGGAGTGAGGGTGAGAATGAAGAAGGAACATGAAAAATATATAGAGAGTGAAATAGTGCAAGAGAAATGATTAGAGATGCATTTAATAGTATCGAAAAGACATCATTTTTTATTTACCACTTTTAATGAGGAAATGATACTTTTAAAAAGATTGAAGAGACGTCACTTTTAGTGAAGAGATTTTTTTATTTAAAATGAGTTAAAAAATATTTAGAAATAATATGAGGGTCTCGTATATTTATAAGTAGTTTATTTCAGGCTGGCAGCAATGTGATCCCAGATATTATGTATATTCAATATATATATATATATATATATATATGGTTATTCAATCTCGGAAAATTTTGGGAAGGCTCGAATTGGGTTCGGCCAAGTTGCCCCCTTTGTTAGGAGCACTATGTCATTTTGTTGCAAGTACATAAATATATGGTGTGGATTTGAATGTTGGATAGAGGATTGCAAGAAAATCATAATTCTAATTTGTGTTTGAAAAGTAGTTATATGGGTTAGATTTAGGATCAACATTCATAAAAAGTACAGTATATGTATTTTGTAATAATCAATAACTAGTAAACATAATTTTATTTTCTAATTCTCTTATAACAATCAAAATCATAATTTTACTTTTCTAAAAATCAAAAACATAAAAAATTTCTTATTCATAAACAGACCCAAAACCTAATAAGACTCCATAGAAAAATGGAAAGACATAGTAGAGTTACTACTCAAAACCATCACACATAAATGTTGACAACTTAATTCTGTAGCATGTGTTGTTTAAAGATTATCTGTTTTCTCATGTTGTCGTTCACCTTCCCAATTTATTTCCATTTTGCTTTTATCTTCTACCTTTCAAAGTGCTTTACACATATTTTGATAATCTTATTTAAATATAAATCTTTTCAAATATTTGTTTTTCCTATTTAAGAAATCAAATGCAAAAACAGAATTATATCATGTTTTCACATGGTAGAATGATAATGGTGTGTCATGCAAAATGAAGGTGGTGTGACTGTTATTATTTGGAATGACTCATTATAAAAATAATATGGATGAGACAGAGCAAAGAAGGAAGGATAACATTTAATTGGGAGATATTGACCATTTAGAATTTAAGATATGGGAGAAAATTACAAAAGCATCTGATAATTGTATTAATATCATACCACACAAAAATAATATGAAAATAATGAAAATTCCAGGATGTCCCTCCTACTAAAGGTCAGCAAAATTAATATATAAAAGAGTTTTCGGTCAAATTCTCTAATACATTTATTTAACTATAGATAATTTATTAAAATATTTGATAATGCTTTATTATAATACTTCGTTTTTGTAAAATTCCTTTTCACATGCTTTTATGAAAAAGATGAATGGCATACATTATCAAAATGAAAAAAATTAAACGGTAATTATTACAAAGTTGAAGGGGTATCTTTCTTATTTTTTATTTTATTAAAACCCATTATTTTATGTCAAAGAATCTCAAGTCACTTTTTTACAACTTATCACTTAGATCTATGGAATCTTAGAATTTAATGACTTTATATTATTTCTAATGATTCGGGACCGTCTCTTAGAAACATTGTTATATTAATTCCAAAAAGTATTATTAATTGAACAATTTTGAAGTAAATATTGTGATTTTGATCCGTTGTGTACATTAAAAACTAAAATGCTCCAAACAATTTATTAAAAGAATACAAATGGGCAAACGACATTATTAATTAAAATTGTTTTCTATTTTTTTTCTTGTAATTGTTTTTGTTAATTGGGTTTTCTTTAAACATTTTTTTAGAAATTGTCGTATTTGTGGTAGAGGCTCCAATCATTTAAAAAACAATTCCTTTAGAAAACCTTGGGAGCTTCAGTTCAATCAAGAAGGTTTATTAACATTTTCTCTCTTTTCTTTCACGATTAAATTAGTAAAATGATTTTAGGGAGTATCGAATATGTCTCATGCATAGTATGAAGAGTTCAGTTTTTAACTAAATTTCCTTACCTTGGATCTTCACAGATGCAAGCTAGCATATATTGTACATTTGTGTATGTAAAAGAAATATGTGCTATGATAATTATCATAATAATATATGAATTAAATTTTGCACCTAAATACATAGCTTTCAAAAGTCGGATTTGTCCTGATCCGATCCAATAATCCGACAGATTTTTACTTAATTGATCCAAATCCGAATTACTTCATTATCGGATATTCAATCCAATAATCAGATCGGATTAAGTAAAAACAAAATTTCAAAAATTATTAAAGATTTTTTTTTGTTTTTTTGTTTTTTAAGAATATTGAATATTAAATTATGCATTTTACGATCAATGCTTATAATACATTATTATAGAAAACATAAAAATGAAAAAGCCAAAAAAATTTTTGAAACATAATTAAGTATATTATTTAATATTTATATATTAATAACATAGTATATATGTGTGTATATAAACTAGTCGAATCGGATTAACATAAATTCAAATTTAATTTGTTAAGAAATCAGATTACCGAATTCGGATCCTAATCGGGTTATCGAATTTTATTTTCAATCCAAATTCAATTAATCAGAATGAGTTCGGATAAAAATCTGAAAAACATCTTTCTATGTTGACGTACGGGTGTACTGACTGACGTAAAATATCTTTCTATGACTGTGAAAAACATATAAGTGTCCATTGTGCCGTCATGCTAATCGTAAGTAAACATATGAAATCTTATCATGTCTGATAAGAGACATGTTTTCATGTCTCAGGACATCCTCTGCATTGCCCATCTCACTACATCCTATGTAATTCGGGCCCTACCAGGTAAAACGAGAGAATTACCATGAGGTAATTCTGTGGTTATATGAAATACATGGGGACAAACTTGTCTTAAAGAGAAATACTTAGTTAAAAGGATAAGATAGTCATATACTTGAATACATGAGGACAAACTTGTCTCAGAAAAACAAGAATTTGGCAAAAGGCAATATATATATATATATATATATATATATATATATAATATCCATCACATATATCAATACAATAGTTTATACATCAGATATGTAATAAACATCAGATATATATATAACCCACACGTGTGATGAGCTGTATGAAATGACTATATACTATTCCATCGTACTTCTCAAGAGTTTTTCCCTCCAAAACCTGATCTCCTTCCCTAATTTCCCCCTAATTTCAGAGCAAGCTTGAAGACCAGAGAGAGAAAACTTGTCTCCAGCAAGAGGAAGAGGCTTGAAGATCGGTGTTGAAGGAAGTTCACAGCAGATCGGGGTTGAAGATCGGTCTTGAACTCTAAATATTAGGGTCAGTTTTGAAATATGTCTCTAAATAGATCTATCTCTAAGCATACACTAATCATTGTGTTGACAGTAATCATTTATGATGATACATTTAGTTTTGTTAATGTACAAGTTTGGATATTCGTATCTATTTCTCTATGTATTGTTATTACCCACATGTATGCTGAAAGTTCTCAGTTATGGTGATGTATGTACTGTTGTTATGTTCATAACTGTGCTGACTTTTTGATGATGCATTTACTCATACCAAAGGGCCAATTTGTGGTATAATTGAACGAAACAGGGCCAATTTGTGAATTTATTGGATATTCATATATGTCTCTTTCAATTCATAAATATGTAGTTAAATTATCCAGAGATTTAAATTGTGTCAATCCTACTTGTGTTGCAATTAGGTCATCCATGATTGGTCATGCAACATTTTGGCCTTCATTTTCTATGTCTTGAATGTTTGTTATATACTTTGGTAGCATATGGTATATAATTGAATGAAAGAAGACAAATTTAGTTTAGGATTTTGTTAATTGGAAACAATGAATAAAACATGACCAATCATAAAACAACATCCCAGTATATATGTATGTAGTTAAATTATCCAGATTTAAATTGTGCCAATCCTACTTGTGTTGCAATTAGGTCATCCATGATTGGTCATGCAACATTTTGGCCTTCATTTTCTATGTCTTGAATGGTTGTTATATACTTTGGTAGCATATGGTATATAATTGAATGAAATAAGACAAATTTAGTTTAGGGTTTTGTTAATGGGAAACAATGAATAAAACATGACCAATCATAAAACAACATCCCAATATATATGTATGTAGTTAAATTATCCAGATTTAAATTGTGCCAATCCTACTTGTGTTGCAATTAGGTCATCCATGATTGGTCATGCAACATTTTGGCCTTCATTTTCTATGTCTTGAATGGTTGTTATATACTTTGGTAGCATATGGTATATAATTGAATGAAACAGGACAAATTTAGTTTAGGGTTTTGTTAATGGTAAACAATGAATAAAACATGACCAATCATAAAACAATTGTAAAACAATTGTATTCTAACAATTGTTATATACTTTGGTAACATATGATATATAATTGAATGAAACAGGACAATCTGTTGGTTGGGATATGTATGCACTTAGGAAAGCTTGTTTATAGAATTATTTCTGCATGTGATTCTTAGACATCTTGTATTTCTCTTTTGTGTAGATTAATCTGGTGGTATTCAAAGATGACTTCTTCTTCTCCTATCATTCATTCCTTGAACACCGACTCAGACAATTCTTTTGATGGGGAAGCTGAGTGGATTCTATCTGTTGGAATGGAGTTTGGGTCTGAAACACATGTTTACTATTTCTACAATGCCTATGCTTTCCGGATAGGATTTAGTGTTCGTCGAGGTTGGAGTAACAAAAGCAAGGTCGATGATAGACTAACCTCTAGAAAGTTTGTGTGTTCGAAAGAGGGGATACGAGGAAAGGACAAACGAGATCATTTGGTGAGAAGTCCAAGGGCTGAGACCAGGACCGGTTGTGAAGCGTACATGGAAATCAATTTAAATCCCATGACGGATAAGTATGCTGTTATAAAATGTAATTTGGAACACAAACATTTTTTGGTGAAGGAAGAGTGGTCTCACATGCTTCGGTCGCAGAGGCAGATCAATCGTGATGAAGCAATTGACATTGAGTTGGCTGCGGATGCTGGGATTCCAGTGCGTCAAGCGTTTGAATTGTCTTCCCGTGCATCCGGCGGTAGAGCTACAGTCAGTTTCATGAAGGTTGATGTTCAAAATCATTTACGCTCAAGAAGGCAGCATGAGCTGGAAAGGGGAGAGGCTACCTGGTTAACTAATTATTTCACTAACCAAGGATGCGAGGATCCTCTATTTCAACATGCTGTCTAACTGGACTCTGAGGAAAGAATTACGAATGTCTTTTGGGCTGACTCTAAAATGAGGAATGACTACAATCAATTTGGAGACGTGGTAACCTTCGACACCACGTACAAGCTAGTTGATGAAAATCGTCCGTTTGTTGTTTTCCTTGGATTAAACAACCATCGGGAAACAACAATTTTCGGTGCAGCCTTTATGTACGATGAAACAACAGAATCATTTACGTGGGTGTTTAAGACACTACTAAAGGTGATGCAAAACAAGCGGCCGAGGACCATATTGACTGATCAGGATGCAGCAATGGCAAAGGCCTTGGCAACTGTCATGCCGGAAACGAAACATCTCCTATGCACCTGGCACCTAATGCAGAATGTTACAAAGATTTTGGGGAACTTGCGCCATGGAGATGTGGGCATTAAGAGTATAATTGGTGATTTCATGTATGGGGAGGAGAAGGTTGAAGAGTTTGAATCACATTGGATGGAGATGCTAGCAAATTAAAATTTGCAAGAGAACAATTAGGTGTCAAATTTGTATTCCTTGAAGCATGTATGGGCATACGCGTATGTGAAGGATAATTGGACAGCGGGCATGCGTAGTACACAACTGAGTGAAAGCTTTAACGCAAGGCTCAAACAGTACCTAGCACGGCAATACAAGCTACCGGAGTTCTTCCGGCATTTCGAAAATCTACTACATGATAAGAGATACAAGGAGTCCGAAGCTGCTTACGTTCTTATTCAGAGGTTGCCTAGGTATAATTATCCGTCGTCCAAGATACTTCAACAAGTGGGACAACTTTACACCACAAATATTTTCTTGGCATTCCAAGAGGAGCTCCTAAGGGCGTGCATGGAAGAGAAGGTGTTGTCCCGTAGTGAACCCGACCTTTGTGGAGGGCTAGTTTATGGGATTGGGAGGATCACGGGGACCAAACGATTTGTTGGAAGGTCAGTTAATGATCATCTCATATGCTCATGTGGGAAATTCGGGCGAGAGGGTATATTGTGCAGTCACATCTTGAAGGTCCTGGTTCACGAGATGGCTACCGAATTAATTCCGGAGAGATATATTGTGAGGAGATGGACTGCACAGGCAAACAATGGGATCCCTGAATTTAACAACGCTGGCCAAATGACAGATCCTAGACTTGAACTAAGGCGCCGTCATAGGACTCTATGTCGTTACGTGAATTTTATCTCTTCTGTCGCAATCTATAACAAGGATGCCTTCTTGAAGACTTTGGGCCAGCTAAAAGCAATAGCCGAACATTTCAGCGTTCCTTCTTCATGCCCACCGCCTCCGCCTCGTACTGTGCCAGTAATTATTAATTTGGATTCGGACGATGATACACATATTCTAAGTCCTTCTGGTCCCACGGCCAAGGGTTTCGCTAAAAAGGACACTTGTAAAGGGCAAATGCGCAGGCAGATTGGTGCTTTGGAGAAAGCATGTGCTCGCAAGAAGAAGATGTGTGCCAAAATTGCAAAGGTATGCATCTACTATTCTGCATAAGACATAACTCCTTATCCATTTACTTACTATTTATGTTTTTAAGACCAACTGACTTTTGTACTGGAAAAATCCAATAGTCACAGGGCAATAAAATAAATTTGGGAGCCAGTACATCCAATTGTGATAGGATCTCATTTAGTGTTGGTAAAATTGATTATGTCCGTCACAATGTGAGTATCATATTTTCATACTTGTACAATTATATAAGGGCAGTTATGTGCGATATAAGAAATTCATTAGATTATTTTTGTTTAACTGTCAGGATGTTGAGGTTCCAAAATGGATGTACGAAAATATGATGAAAAATGATTTTTTTCAAGGAATGCTCCATGAAGTGGAGTGAAAAAGTTGCAAATGCCAGAGAACGCCAAGCAAGCCCTAACCCTGTAGCAGGACCAAGTGTAGGACATAAAGTTGATTCTGTCAGTACTGAGTTTTCCAACTTATACAATAATGTGTGCTCATTATATTTCATTGTTTGGTTTAACCGTTAGGTTCCTGAATTTCCAAGAGCAATGTATCAAGACTTTAAAGTAAATTATTTTGACAACGAGCCTCATACTTTTTCTTCAAGGCTCTTTGAAACTCCACCTTCCTATAATGCTACTACCAGTGTAAGATACCTTCTACCTTCTTCTTATATTTAGGGATTCAATGTTATAATATTCTTGTTGGATAGGAAACTTATAACCTTACATCTAATCAAACTAAGAGAACAATAATCTTCACGCAGAATACACGGGAATCTCCCTTAACAATTGTCGCTTCAACGTCAACACCCATATATCCTACTGTTGCTGCAGGCAACAATGGCCCAGAAAGATCCGTAGTAAAGAAATTGAAGCTTGAGGATTGACAAGCATGTCACTCATTTGAGAGTATTTTAGTGGATTCGGCTAGATTTTGGATGTTGTACAATGAGATTTTGGATGTTGTTAAATTCAGAGCTTCTGATCATAATGTTTGGTCCATTGGTTGAAGTTCATGACTGATCCTAGGTTTATTCTCTCAACATTGCCCATCTAGGCCATGCTGTATGGAGGGCATAGTATGAATAAGGCTTGGATCAGTTGATTCCTTGGAAAAGTGTGAGGTTTTGTAGCTGTATGACCATCCCCTCCCACCTTTTTGTAACTTATCCTTGGACATCTATGATTCCGTGTTTTGTGCATTATATAACAAACATCACTCTCGTGTGTAACATAGTCGTTACAAGATTGACATTTTTACAAAATTCTGAAAGAATATTGAATCCACACAGAGGTATGGATTCAATGATTAATATTGTACATTCTTTTTACTTGGTAATCTTTTCAGGATGTATAGAAATTGAATTATGTTTCATTATATATAACAAACAACACTATCTTTTGTACCTTATCAGTAACAAGAAAAACTGTTTAACAAAATTCAGATATAGGGAATGGTCATATAGGTTACATTAATGATTCCAGTTCAAAACATTATCAAAATTCCAAAACACCATCATATTGGTAACATTAGAAAAAGTCCAAAACATTATAAATAAAACCATATGAGAAAACCACACCCTAAAAAACACCAGCAAAAACTGCCCACCACCCCTACTTTCGAGAACAAGGCCCTGGAAGACACCATCAAAAATTGCCCACCACCCTGCTTTCCAGAACACGGCCCTGCAAGATCATGATGTTGAGGTCACACCAACATCGGTCACATTCCAGTTCATCCTCGTTCAAAAGCCATGTTTCCCAGTTAATTTCATGACCGGTTTGGTTACAACATCTTGGAATGTTCTCAAAAAACCTTTTGTTCCAGCATCTGGTACCAAAAGCAGGGAATAGAGACAACAATTTTTTCCTTGCCCGTTTCATTGATGGATTCAGTAATTCATGGGACCTTAACTTCTTCAAAAGAGAAATTCCGGCTTCTTTGTTTGCTTTGGTGGAGTGGAGCAAAGCAATGCACATCGGGTACAGCGATTGGGTGCCATTATTAACGAACCTGACACAGGCTCTCGATTCATTAAAGACCACCCAATCAACCTGCAAGTACCAACAGTGGTTGTTAACACGATGAAGAATTATACAACGTTAAAATTACGGAATAAATTGTTGGAGTTCAAATTTACCACTCCGCGAATAAATTGTGCTTCTTCGCCCTCTACCTCAAAAATATTTCTGAAGAAGGTGGAGGACGCTGCTACTGCATCTCCTGGCAGAGATTCCGTCAGAACTTGAATGCAGGGATTGTAGCGCGGCCATGAAATGCTCCATGGGCCAGCTTCTTCATTTGCAGTGATCCTTGAAAAAAATTTCAAAAACCATAAACTACTCTATAATACAAGTAAATATATCTTGAAATGACTTGGCCCAGCAAACCACAATTTTATTTTACATTGCATAGAAAGAATTTGATAAATCCTTCAATTATGAAGAAACCCTATAAATTATAATGAAAATTGTTTATAGTGGAGAGGTTAACATACCATTGCACATAGTCATCATGGTCAAGAAAACACATGGATTGAACGCGTAAGTTAACTTCAGCAATCCATGGTCCAAGGACATCCATCTTCCTTCAATATAGATATATACTTGTAATACAAAGCCCTATACTTATAAATAGATGGTGTGGAAGAATCTGAAAGGAGAACACGGATATATATAGGCAGAGAGTCGGGTATTCGTCTTCAGAAGAAACGGTATCAGATTATTGAAGAAAGCCGCGTATTACAGTCCAAACATCATTAGGTATAGTATTAGGCTTCAAAAGAAACGATACGACCTTTCACTCCTATTTTTTCATCATTGATTTTTCTGGAACTTTTCTATTCCTTCAATACAGATATATACTTGTAATTTACACTTGTCATATGGATTTGAAATATTTCGAGTTGATTAATTTGATTGCTTATTTTGTCAAGTCTGATAAATCCTGCATCTATTAAAATGTCTATGTTATTGCTTGACTTCTCGTATGGTGCCTTTTTGTTAACAAATAAAGAGTAGTATAAAGAGGAAAAAAAAGGTAAACAAATTATTGGAGGTGGTGGCAGTTGGTATCATATATGAAATTGGCGGAACAAATGATAAAATCACTCAAGTGTACAAGAAAACCCCTACGATATTGTCAGTTGGCGCGACCACCATGGTTCTGATACACCACCATTGCCGGCACCTAAAGGAGTTTTATGTTTGAACTAAGCCATCTGTATGTGAAGTTTTGAATATCATAGTACATTTGGGAACTTTAGTTGTTCATGTACTTCTAACATTTCATCATTAATGTTCAGGTTTTTTGTATATATTTTGTTAAAGTTACGTATTCTTTCGTGTTATTGAATTATTGATTAGGTGATGTAGTTGAAAATTTACAAAATGAAATCATTTAGTTATGAGGAGGAATAAATTAATAAAAAAATTTAGCTAATGGTAGTCAATATGTAAATAGTAACTTTGCCCTTGGGTTAATTCCTTAACTTAACCTAAACTACACGGGAACTACAGACTATGGAACTGCATACGATGCGTGTCCGGTAGGTTTTGCACAGATTGATGATGTAATTTTGATTCAATTGCTTGTATAATTTATTGATGTATAAATTTTATTCTAAGGAATAGTTTTAATAAAAATTTGTTTTCTATAATTTTATTGAATCATATACTGTTAACTATAATGTTATTAAAAAGTATATAAATTTCGAAATTAATATATAACCAATAAGAATAAGAAACAAATTATATTTAAACAAGAGGAAACTGTAAGTTTTGGAGGGGAAATTGAATTTTATTTTTGCGGGAAATTTAATGCCTTGCACGTTCAAGGCGGGAATTTAGAGTTGAAAATTTACAACTTAAAAAGGAGAAATTTACCTTCAAGGCGGGAATACAAAGTTCAAAATTTTGAGCCTTAGTTTTAAATTTTTTAAAACCCTGAACTGAGATGGGAAATGGGATGGAAGGATCCTGGGTAGCAACAATAGCACCCCAATGGAAATATAAAATGGCAAAGTATACCCTCAAAAAAATTACAAGTACACTAGTACATAACATACTCTAAACCATTTACATCTAAGTTACAGACTGATGTGAGGTATGTAACATGCTATAATCTGGTTACTTGAAATATGAGTATTTTAATGCCTTAGTTTAAAATTTTTTAAAATCCTGAACTGAGATGGGAAATGGGATGGAAGGATCCTGGGTAGCAACAATAGCACCCCAATGGAAATATAAAATGGGAAATGGGATGGAAGGATCCATAATCAAGATTCAATTTATTTGGATTAGGTGCAATGTATTGATGGGATGTGGTACTTTATTGTAGGGTGACTGTTGAGCATGCAAATTGGGATTTTTTACAAAGTAGCCGTTGGTGGTGTGTTTCCCAAAAAGATTGGAATTGCCTATATATATTCAGTAATTATCTGTATGTATTCATTACTTGTAGCAAAAAATTTCATCTCTTCATTTTTAATTTCAGCACAATGTCCTCATCACGCAACCCGAATAATAGTTGCCGTAATCGATCGGCCATATTATGTCTTTGTGGTTTGCGTCCAATTCTGTGTAGATCAACAACAAAAGCAAATCCTGGTAAGTTGTTCTACACATGTGCAGTTAATGGATGCAATTATTTTGATTGACAGTCACTTGTTCCAACACCTGGAGAGATATCACATGTTCCACCACCTGGAGACTAATCGCCAGTTACAACAGTTGAACATGGAGAGAGCTCAGTTGCTCGCTCAACTGCTCCAACATTTGGTGAGGGATACGCATCACCATATATATTTGGAAATGCTGAAATATATGGGTTACACAACCTAATCTTCAGGGCTGCTTTTGTGATGGTTATTATGCTCACCATTTTATGTGTGCTCAACATCATAATCTTATTCAATGTAATGCAACTATAATTTTCATGTAAGATCGCTATGATCAAGTTGTTTCCAGGGGGGTACTTTACATGTAATAGTCCAATATGCTATTTCTAATATATCAATAAGTTAGGCCCAAAACTTGCATACAAATAATTACAATATACACAAAATGTTCCCAGCAGTTAGATTATTCCCAAAACTTGCATACATGTACGTAGAACACAATATTACACATCTCAATTTGCCGGAGTCCTATTTTTTGCAGCTTCTGCAATTACATCCCTCAATTCATTCTTCGGGTTGTCAAGAACCTCCAACAACAGTCCGGAACGCAACGAATCGGGTGTATGATGCTGTATGCATGGATTTATGTTACAATCGTGATATTTAATCTCAGTACATTAGAATGTAACTCGATGGAGTTTAACTTACATGATAAAAATTCGCGGACAGTTGATTCCCGGTCCAGCACTGCATGAACTTGATCAAATACACTCCACAACTCACCCTGGAACCAACCCAACTCAGGTGATGAAAATAGAATACAGGCATGCAATATTGCAGATTAATGCTAAATTAATTTCGTTACAGATCTTACACATCGGGTTGGACATGCAGATCTTTAGGACAGACAACCTCATACTTTCCAAGTTTTTCTCCAGTCCAAACTTCCACGAATTCCTTCTGCGTTCATCAACAAATATACACAATTATGACTATAAAATAATGAATAAGTGATGTCATGTTTAAAGAAGTGATCATACCACAAAACATGCATATTTTCTAAATGTAGGGGAATTTCTAAGTGAGCAGAGGTAATCTATCCTTTTCTTCGGACGGTTTACAACCAATAAGATCCAATGCTTGCCAGTACAAACCGGGAAAAATACCTATCAGAGGACAGAGGGACAAGTAAAAAACCTTAGGTTGAAACAAGTCTTTATAATACATTACGACTGTCAATAGGTTTTCAATGTACTAAACAACATTAACTAACCAATCGTTTTTTCTTCGAACGTTCCCTGATAGCACATGGCAACTTTGTAGCTATATCATTGTAAACATTCTGAACCAATCCCGATATTATGTTCGGATTCCTCTTCCTTGGTAGATGCAAATCCTCCATAAATTGTACAACCCGGGTGGTGAAGTAGTAGTGTCCATTATCATCTTCATGGTTCAATTTGTTGACAAAAAATTTACAACCTATCAACAAATTTTTGTTAATGGGTTTTTCATGGTTTTATAACTTGAAGGTAATGTTAAAGGATTTTTCAACAATACGCACCGGACTAGAAATGCAATGATCAACAAACAACGTGTGGAGGTCACGCCGCTCTAAATGGTCCCGGTACATTCTCACAAGGCAATCACTGCATCATACAAATTAAAGCAATTCAAAGCTAAAAATATAGTCGAACGCATAAAATTTTACACAAATTTTTAAAATAATAACACTTGCCAGTTGTCATCTCGATCTTCTGCTGCAAATTCAAGCAATTCCTTTTCATGCAGGCTCAGTGTTACTGTTCTATTCCCAATGTATGTCCAATGAGAGAATGCATATCTACTTGGAACAGTTTGCCTCTTCTCCCTTCCTTCATCCAACAGTGATTCGATAAGAATACCCTCGCCAGGCCCTGCAATACTTACTGGAGTAACAAAAGGAGTAATATCGGTGCACACATCAGTATCAATTTCACCCATAGGAACGACTTCAAAACTGTCATTGCTCAACTTTTGCTCCTTTTTAGGGTCAGATGCAAAATATTCATCTGTATCTCCATCAACAGAACTGCCATCCAATCCATCATGTCCTTCACCATTACTGCCATCATGTCCTTCATCATTGTTTTATTCCCTATCATCACACATTCCATCATCATCCTCATCCTCATTTTCTACACCACCATTAACATCATTTCTTTGACCATGCACTGATTTATGTCCTTTTGCTTCACTAGTACTTCCCTCCCCGACATTAAATACAAAATCCTTCATCCGCCCGAAGAATGCCTCAGCCTTCAGCATATCACTTCTAAACCTCTTTAGCTTGCCCTATAAATAATAAAAAAATCACTCATACATATATTGTAGGGTAAATCCATTTATGTACGGGAGTGTGAATGCTTACCACAGAGATTTCTCTTTCATTGTCAGAATTACATTCCTCACCGGTGCCAGAGTAAGTTGACCGTCTTTCGCTTCCTCGACGTATGATCTGCCTCACAAAAAACATAGCAACTTAGTATTTTCAATGTTCAACAAATTAGACAAACAATTTTCCCATCAGAACAGATTGAGTATGTTGCACCTGTCCATCACCAAATCCTCCCATACGGAGCTCCCATGCCAGCCGTCGACTCACAACAACGCTACTCCAATATTCCAACTGATATTTATTACCCCTAGGGTAATCATTCCACGCAACCGATACCCGCATGAGATAAAACATCTACATACATGAAATGGAATTTTGTAAACAATCAACCATAAAGTGCTTGAATACACATACGGAAAGTGCAACAACGTTTAATTCATGTTGCATACCTGAAGGAAAAGCATACACCCGCTATACGATTGTTTGACACTACCACTTTCAGGTT
Source organism: Cornus suecica (assembly GCA_963922005.1). Classification (NCBI taxonomy): domain Eukaryota; kingdom Viridiplantae; phylum Streptophyta; class Magnoliopsida; order Cornales; family Cornaceae; genus Cornus; species Cornus suecica. Next base: position 31,121,630 of record OY998248.1, read on the forward strand.
ATTTCATTGTCTTAACCAAGTAGTTTATGACATATTCACACCAGTTATAAGTGGGGATCCTATCAACTTGGTCAACGGCAGCCAACAAACCCCAATGGGTCTTATTACGACCATTTGGAGAAAGCACAGTTGAACATGCGGTTAATTCAAATACGCGCTTGAACATATCACCCTCAACTGTGTCCAGCAATTGCAACACTCGTTCACATTTCAGCCCATCTTTACCTTCAAACTTACCCTCAGCTATCCACGAAGCATTGGAGGTGAAATGGCGGTTGGTCGGCACTTTCTGTACACCTGCTGGTAACAAAAAAATATCTTGCACATCGTGTGCACTCATATACAAATCACCAGCCTTTTTTAGTCTAAATACACAATCCTGAATTTCAAAGTTACTAATTAAAAATAAACACAAGTCACGGTAGATGTCGCGACATTTTATTTTGAGCAACTCTCCAAAACCCATCTCCTCGACCATCTTTCGTTTCTCTGGAGTAAGCTTCTCAACAACATCAACAAACATGTCGACATGCCCTCTATGCCAGATAGTTTTGTGCTTGAAACCATCACTTATTCTCCCTCCCACGGTTCTCTTCTGTTTACCACTCAACAATAGCAACAAAGTAACAACACGTTAATATATGGTAACAAATACCTTCACAATTTCTACCACAAACTACTAAAACACAAAATAGAAAAACCTTGTATGTTTAAATTGAATTCGATTCATACACTTCACCTCTTTTTTCTTAACCAAATTTCTTTTCTGTTTTTCATCATCATACACTTCCTTTGCATTTCGTCTAAGGAATCTATATGGGGCCTTCTGGGCATCAGTCATTTTCTCCCAATCTGCTGCAACCTTTTTTATTATACCATTATATATGTCCCTACTCACACGGCAGTCGCCATGTTATTTTCGGAATTTGTTAATGCAATGGGACCTGTAGATTAATAAGTATAACACACACATTAAATTTATATACTGCCCAAATAAAATAAATATAACCAATACATATAAACAAACATATCATAATTATGTAGATAACTGGGCTTTTACCTGTAATAAAAGAATAATCCGGCTGGGCCCTTCACAGTTTGGTTCCTACCATCAGAATTGGAAGATGATGGGCCCTTCCCAGTTTGGTTCCCACCAGTAGAATTGGAAGATGATGGGCCCTTCCCAGTTTTTTTCCCACCAGCAGAATTGGAAGATGATGGCCCTTTCCCAGGTTTTTTCCCACCACCTGAATTGGAACATGATGGCCCTTTCCCAGTTTGCTTCCCACCCTTCACATTTTTTGTCACACCAGCAGATTTGGAGTCTGTTCTTAACCTAGCCATCTAATTAACAAGGGAAATTTGGTAATATGTCATATGTGCGGTATATTGTTATATTATATTCAACAAAATCACAAATTTAATATTCTATCTAATTACTGGGTGCTCAATATTATATTTAACAAAATGACAAATTTAATATTCTATCTAATTAGTGGGTTGCTCAATATTATATTCAACAAAATGACAAATTTAATATTCTATCTAATTAGTGTGTTGCTCTTTATTTTGTTAATTACTTATTATGTAACTCTTTCAAATGATCATAACACTTATGATACAGTTCATGGGGATATATGTAATATATCCTTCAACTGAATTAACATAACTCTTTATGCACAATTATTCTTTCTAAGCATTTATGCAAATAATTAGAGATAATGCACAATCTTCAATAGAGACACAAATCATACTAATTAAATACAAATTCAATAAATATTAAACCTACAAAAGACATGCCCAAAATACACCAAAATAGTTCAGGGAGAATTTTCTAATAACATAAACCTACAAAAGATATGCCCAAAATACACCAAAATTACAATATCATGACAAATAAATGTATTCAATCTCTATTTCATTTTACAAATTTATGAATATAGATTTTAAGTATGATAAACGAGAAGAAGAAGATTTCAATAACCATGCAAGCAATTTCATTAACAAATTAAAGCCACTGACCTATTTATGGGCTCCGGTGAGAGGAAGTCAGGTGAGGATAGTTGATGCCACCACTCCTTGCAGCGAGAAGGAGGATTGGGATCTATGCTTTGCCTCAGCTCATGAAAAATAGGGTTTCGCTTCCTTTGCCAAAATTAGATTGGGTGATACGCTTTGCCTCAGCTCAGGGAAAATCTTATGGAGACAGCTAGAGTTTGAGTCTGAATTTCAAATGACGCTAGGGCATTAGGGTTTAGGATTTCTTAGAGTTTGAGTTTCAATTTCAAATGACGAAAGCTTTAGGGTTTAGGGTTTCTTTGTAAAAAACAGGAAGCGGTGGAGTAATTCTTCGTAAAAAACAGTGGAGCAAATTTTAAAACTTTGAGCAGATGGGTTTCTTCTTCAAAAATGGTGGAATGGTGAGAGGCTTCTTCGTCAAAAACAAGGGAGAAATCAATTATAATTGTAAGGGCAAAATCGCCCGTATATAGGAACAGTGTTGGTACACCACCATATACTATCATGTATAATACATATATATACGTATTATACATAAATGTAGAAGGGCATGAGTAATTTTTTTTTACTGCTGCTGACTCACCACATACTTTCCTCCATCTGGGACCCACATGACTAGGGTTGTTCAAAACCGGTTCCGACCGGAACCGGAACCAAACCTATTTTTTCGGTTCCTGAAAAATTGGAACCGGAACCGGAACCGAAATTCTAAGGAACCGAACCGGAAAATCGGTTCGGTTCCGGTTCCTTTTATCCTTTTTTTCCAAAAATAAAAACACAAAAGATTATATAATCAATAATTTAGAGTATTTGAAAATTGAAATATTACAAACCCAAAATCAAATGTATAATTAGTGGAATGAATATAATTATATCAAAATATTACATCCCTAAAGATACAATTGTCATTTAATAATAAAACAAACATTTGCATTTGAAAATTACAAAAAACCATTCTTGAGTCGGAATTCGACACGGCTGCTAAGTCTCGACTTTCATTTCAAAACAAAAGAGATTCCCATCCTGCTTGGAATCCTAATGGCATCTTGACATATAATATGCATTATATAATAAATAAATATAGATTGGACAATGTTAAAACTTGAAAGTAATTAAAAAAAAAAAGATTGGACAGTAGCATACTAGCATTATTCAACAACACTAGCAATAACATTATGAGGGTTAAGTTGACATAACAAAGAGCTTTGAGAAATGAGACTTGGAATAAATGCTAGGGTAAAGTGCATCCCCCATAAAAATGTATACACAGTTACTACGAATATGCTTTAAAAAGACCAATAAATCTGTCCAGTGCCTGTGGCAAGTTGTATATAATGTTTCTACAGCATAGTACACTTACATCCAAAAAACAACTGCAAAAAGTAACTATATATTTTAAGTCGAGAATTTTAAAAATACAAAAATAAAAAATAAAATGTAAAAGTACTGGGATACAAGAAAAAAAGAGAGAAAAGTAAGAACATAGGACTGCATGTGTGTGTATCTGAGAGAGAGATATAGATATACAGAGAGGGAAAGAGAGGTGAGGATAGATGACTTTGTATTGGGTGTGTGTGTGAGAGAATTTAAAAACACCACAGTGAGAAGTTAGAACCAATAAGAACCAAAAGCATAACATATGATCAATCTGTAAAAAGAAACATATCATGCAAGAAACCAGAAAGGTCGTCATTTACCCCCTTTCCTTCAAGAACTCAATCAGTGCATTCCCAAGCTTATTATCCATATCCCTGAAAGCAATAAATAAGTAAACCAAACAGAGTCACCACTAAACCAAAATTGCAAGTGAAACAATAAAAAAAATAAGCATTCTGTTAGATCACAAGCAAATAGTAAGAAAATAAAGAAAACATTGAATATCTACACTCTCCAACCAAAACTTAATACCTGAAATTCCTAATCATTTTTGCAATGTCGATATATTTTGAAATTCAAAAACTAGACTTCTAGTCAAGTTTTTTCATTTGTATCTGAAAAGATCAAAAGACAAAGATTTATAAATAAATAAAATTATTTAAAATCAGTTTTTAAAAGATTATAACAGCAGTTAATTACCACAATCAATAGCTGCAATTTCATCCATAGTCCCTTCCACTTAAATTGGAATTGTTGAAGAACGCAACCAATCTTGACCACAAATTAAGCATTCAACAATTTTGGGAGAAAGTGAACTACGAAATCGATCAAGAACACGACCTCCCGTACTGAAAGCAGATTCAGAAGCAACAGTAGAGACGGGAATGGCTAACACATCCCTTGCAATTTGAGAAATAACCCTATACCTCACACTGTTTACCTTCCACAAATTCAAAACATCAAACTTTAGATTATTTTTCTCACACGATTCCTCCAAATATTTATCCACTTCTGATTTATTTCCATCATTTTTTTCTTCTTCCAAATGCCTTTCAAACTCATCTAGTGATGTTAAACCACTAGATTTACCCGATTGTTCATCAATCCCCATAATTTGAGTTTGAGTTGATGAACCAACCATCTCAAAATTTTTATACTCATCAAAAAGACGTCTCAACGTCTCTACAATCTTTTGCATGACCATATTTACCTTATCAACATCATGAATTTTGGCCAAACAAAACTTGACATATTTCAATTTACAACGAGGATCTAACACAACTGCAATATAAACAAGTATATTCAACTTCTCAATATTTCCCCAATACTTATCAAACTTCAATCTCATTTTTCTTGCCATTGAACATAAAGACGAATCAGAACTTTTTCCCCATTCATTTAAGCTACTTTGAATGCCACAAATTTCTTGAAAGAACATATTAGAAGTGACATACAAAGAACCGGACAATCGAATAGTGGCATCATAGAACTTTTGCAAAATTTGAGTAAAATACCGAGCATTATCCCAATCAACATCACTAGGAGGTCCAGTGAATTCCCCTTCCTCCATATCATAAAGTTCAGAAATAAAATTATCATCATCATCTCCTAGTCTCTCAAATGCTTTCTGAAACTTTATTGCTGTCTCTAGCATTAAATAAGTGGAGTTCCATCTAGTTGCAACATCTAAGCACAAAAAACTTTTACTTGTTATCTTCATTTTTTCCGCACATGCCTTGAAAGATTGCTCTCTTTGTGGGGAACTCTTAACATATTTCACAGCCCTACGAATTCGAATTATTGCATTTTTTAATTCAGTTAATCCATCCCTCACAACCAAATTTAAGATATGTGCACAACACCTTACATGAAAAAACTCACCACCTAATAAGAAAGTTCCACCATTGGCAGAGAGCCTTCTCTTCAAATGTCCAATAGCTACATCATTAGAACTTGCATTATCCACTGTAAGAGTGCCTAGTTTATCTATCCCCCATCCACTCAAACAGTCTTCCACAGCTCGAGCAATTGCCTCACCCTTGTGACTAGAAATTGTACGAAAATTTATAATTCTTTTGTGCAAATTCCAGTCACTATCAATAAAGTGAGCAGTAAGACACATATACGACAAATTTTGTAGTGAGGTCCAACAATCTGTAGTGAGGCATATTCTTTGATTTAGTTTCAATAGCATACTTTTCAACTTCGTTTTCTCACTAAGATATAAACCATAACAATATCTTGCCAATGTAATGCGTGAAACAAGTTGGTATTTAGGCTGTAAAACTTTACAAAAGTTACGAAAACCTTCACGTTCTACAAAACTGAAAGCTAGCTCATCAACCATAAACATTTTAGCCATGGCTTCTCTACACAGTTCTTGGTTGAAACTCCAAACACTAAGGCTATTACTATCATCTTGTGTCCCCGATTGAAATGATAAAATCTTTTGTTTCTTGTCTTTATTTTTGGGGGATTTGAAACATGTTTTCATATGCTTTATTAAAACACTAGTCCCATTCGCACTTTGGTACTTAAACATTCATTTACAATAATTACATTTAGCCCCATTTGTTTTTCCATTAGCAAAAAGCTTAGTAAAATGCTCCCACACTTTAGAACGACCTTTTTGTTTAAGAGTGGTTACCTGTTCGTCCTCTTCAGAATCAGAAGGTATGGCAGTAATACCAATTGGAAGCTTACTTGAAGGATTCTCATTGGGATCTTCTCTACCACTTGATTCAATTTCCATCTGAAAATAAGAAAAAATAACATTAGGTGCTAGAGTATGATTCTATGAACACACGCACAACTGAATACTCGCATAAATTTTCTGCTACCAAAAAAATAGAAAACTGCTACCAAAAAAAAAATTAGATACTCAAAAATATATGGAAACAGTGAATGATGGTGTTACCAACTTGAAAATTATTACCTTGTGGGGGTTTACCACAAGGGCTCAGGCATACATTTTTTTATTAGCTTTTCAAATCGATTCCTAGGTTTACTCCTTTCCTCTTTCTTAGGTGTTCACGTGAAGCCTACATATCAACTTGTCTACACTTCTTACTTTTGATAATGAACAAAAAGAGACAAAAACAATACAATATTCACACAATATTGGATAAGGAACCCCCCTCCCCATGAAATAAACAAAAAATCATTGAATAATATATCAGTCTAGCACCTTTTCTCTAAAAAATAAGAAATCATTTAATAATTCACTTACAATTAATATGACCGAGAAGATAAAAGCATACATTTCTCTAAAAAAAAAAGAAAAAAAAACAGAACATATAGAAACAGATCAAAACTATAAATCACTGAACACAAATTATTTAGAAAAATTTGAAACTCCAAAACAAGTTTTTTGGTTTATTACCTTGACTGAAGAAGATGATGAATCTGATGAAGCCATAGATGGGTTGAAACGTATAGAGATTAGAGAGAAACAAATATAAATATATATATAGAGAGAGAAAGAGTAATACCGACGAAGCAAACGGAATCCCCGATCTGAGAAGTAAGGTCGATAATATCAAAGAGAGGGCGTGAAGTGAAAGGTTTGTTGGGAGAGAGACTTAGAGTTAGACTCTTGGAGAATAGAGATGAGCTTGCTGCTTGGAGACTGAGACTGAGAGAGGGGCGGCGTTACTGATGACTTAGATTTAGGGCATCATCTCACTCATCTGATATAAAACTTATAAGTTATATGATATATAAAAATAAAAATATGAATATATTATATATGAATATGATATCAATATATATACTTCATACTTGTTAATAGTTACGGGCCTTAGGCCAACTAAGAGTCTAAGAGAATCTCAGAAAGATGGATCAAGCCCAATTCAAATTTATTAACAATCACCTTCAGGCCCAATTTAAATTTATTATAAAAAAAAAATTTTAAAAACAAAACCGGTTCCGGTTCGGGTTCGGTTCCGAAGGTTAAGAACCGGAACCGAACCGAAATTTTCGGTTCTTGAAAATCAAGAACCGGAACCGGAACCAAACCACTAAGGAACCGAACCGAACCGCCGGTTCCGGTTCGGTTCCAGTTCGGTTCCGGTTCCGGTTCGGTTCCTGAACAGCTCTACACATGACATCTTGGCAAATCTGGACCCTTGGATCCGAACTACACCCTCTGAGGTGAGAGGTGAACTTCAGAGGATTTCTTCCCCATGTCTCAATTGTATACTATTTATACTACCATTAAATATAATATAAAATAAAAATTCATCCTAAGGTTGAACATTGTTACCGCCTTGTTTGGTAGGTGGTCTGGTCTGGTCTTGCGTTTTATGGGACCAGACCATATTTGGTAGCATTGATCCTAAATTTTTGGTTAGACCAAGTAAGACCAAATCAGACCAAAATGGCCTCATTTCAGACAAAAAGAAAAAGGTGGTTCCTGGTGGTCCGGTCCGGTCTTATTAATAAAATATATTTATAAATAATTAAAAATTAATAAATAATAATAATAAATTAAATAAAATATAAATAATAAATAATAAACAAAATGAAATAAATAATACCTAATAATAATAATAAATGAATATAATAATAAATAAATGAATAAATAATAAAATATATTTATAAATAATTAAAAATTAAAAATTAATAATATAAATAATAAATTAAATAAAACATAATAATAATAAAAAAATGAATACAATGATAATAAATAAATATAATAATAATAAAAAATGGACTAAATAATAAATAATAATAATAAATTACATAAAACATATTTAAAAATATAATAAAAATAATAAATAAAAAAATGAAATAAATAATAATAATAAATAAATATAATAATAAATAATAAATAGATATAATAATAAATAAATATAATAATAAATAATAAGTAAATATAATAATGAATAAATACTTCATAATAATAATAAAAAATGAGTATAATAATAATAAATTAATATTAAATTAATAAAATATATTTTTAAATAATTAAAAATGAATAAATAATTTATAAATAAAATGAATTAAATAATAAAATAATAATAAATAAATAGAATATATTTATAAATTAATATATAAATTAATAAATAATAATTTAATAATATAAATAATAAAATATATTATAAAGTGAAGAAATAATAAATAAATAGTAAGACCAGACCGCTTACCAAACAAACTTTTGCATATCAGATTAGACCAGACCGGACCGGACCGGACCACAGAGACCGCCTACCAAACATGGCCTACATTTCTGAGAAATATAATGATAAAGGTCACCCAACAATCAAACTTTGCATGTAATTCCCCAAATGCTCATGGTCGTTGGACAGTCCAACGAGTCCACATCATTAGAGCATGTAAACTCCGACGGAAATGACTTTAATTATGCTTCAATAGCGCGGGGACACAAATCCTCTACGTTGATTTTTCAATATGCTTACATCCGCTCTTTCATTTAACAACGCTCAGATTTCAAGGTCCTATCTAACGACGCTCAAATCTCAAGGTTCTCATATAGGGTGTTATGTACCATTAGATGCAGGAGCAGACAAAGCGGATGGTAAAATCAACATAAAGAATCCTTGTAACAAGAACTTTATCTATATGGTGCCGACACACAACATCCTCTTTCTAAACAGCACAAATATTGATAAATAATTCACATACTTATTCCATTACATATGTAATCTCAATGAGATGCTAAATGGAGATGATTATTCTCAGTTTCTTGGGCAACCAAACAAGTCTTACACGAGAGTGACATCGAACTTATTTGAGACAAAGATTCCCCCAATCCAACAAGATGGTAGGATGTATCTGTTTGGTAGAAGGAGTTGGTGCCAAATATATTTTTTTGGGCTGATATTCGTGGCCCAACCCATATTTGGTAATCTTGGTGTTGGTGCAACAATGTCAAACCATTGGTACCAAATGCCCCATTTTCACACCATCTCAATAGATGATTTTGTGTGGTTTGATTTTATTTTCTCACACCAAAACCATTTTTTAACCCAAACCAATTCAATTTGGTGTACTATTGTTTAACCAAACAATTCATTTATAATATTATATATATATATATATATATATATATATATATATTCAAAAAATAAAATATTTATGAAAAAATAAAATATTTCAAAAAAATCAAACGAAAATAAATATTTCGTAAAAAATAAAATATTTCAGGAAAACAAATATTTCTGAAAAAAATAAAATATAATAAAAATATATTTATTATTTTTTTAAAAATATACAAATTATATGTTTTTTTACTGAAATCTTTTATTTTTGAAATATCTTATATAAAATATTTTATCTATAAATATTTCAAAAAAATAAAATATTTATGAAAAATTAAATATTTTGAAAAAATTAAATATTTATATATTTTATTTTTTAAAACATATATATTTACAAAATATTATTTTAAATAAATAAAATGTCAAACTATTCCAAGTTATCAAATACGATTGGTTTCAGAATTTCAGTCTATATACCAACTCTATCAAACATGGTTTGTTTTTTCAGCTTTACTTTTCTCACACCAAAATCATCTACACCAAACATGATTTCAGTTCAGAATAAAATCACACCAAACCCAACCCAATATTAATTAGTACTGAATAATGAATGGGGGGTGATGTGTCAATTTTTTTTAAAAATTGAATAATTCTTGCAATATGGTGAAATATTATTATCCAATATTAATAATTTTAGTTAAAAAATTAATTCTTAATGTATTTTTATTAATATATTTTATTTTTTAAAACATATATATTTACAAAATGTTATTATAAATAAATAAAATGTCAAATCATTCCACTCTATCAAACATGGTTTGATTTTTTCTCACACCAAAATTATCTGCACCAAACATAATTTCAGTTTAGAATAAAACCACATCAAATCTAATCCAACCCAAAACCAAAAATCAACACCGCACCGGTTGCCAAGCCGGAGAAACATTACCCTGTGCTGCTTAAGTTATCAAGAAAGCAGTTCAATACATCAGACAAATCACATAATTGAACATTTGTTATTCAAAGTTATGTATCACCATTTGTTGCACCACAACATATGTATAGATATATATCAGAGAAAGTTATTTATCACCACTGTCGCACCACAACATATACGTCAGAAGAAGTGATTTATCACCATTTGTTGCACCACAACATATATATATTGTATATAGATATATACAGAATTTTTACTATTGCCGCTATAATACAGGTAACTGTTCTTAGCCTAATGCACTCAAAGAGAAAATAAAAGAACAAATTAAAGCAGGTGATAATGGAAAGTACCAAGTAATTAGCAAGTAAACAAAACACCTCTGATGCTGATGGGGCTAAACAAAACATTTTATTTATCTTTACAGAATTTTTGACTGATATAGCTTATAAATAGGTTAATGCAAAATCCAAGATATGAATTTAACACCATGTCCACCACATGGATATTAATTTCTTACAAGTAAATTAAAATTAAGATTCAAGGTAAAAGGGTGGCTCTCATATCATTAAGAACCATAATAACAAACAAAAAAAATAATGAAAAGAAAAGGTGCTTAATCACTGTTACTCCATATCTTTAGAGTGTAACAAACTTCAAAAATCCCATATGGCAACCAGAATTCCACCACACCTCTACAAATTCCTACGGATTGCTAATAATAGACGTAGAGACTTGTGGATGTCATTTTATTAAATAATGACCATCCCACAATGAAACCTACATTAATTTCTCAATTTTCATCCATTCCTCTCCTTCTGAGAGCCATTAAGTTGACGTATGGCTATCAGAATCGCAATGATGGCATGGGGTGGAGAACCGCAAGGGCTTGGTTCATGTAGGCAGCTGTAGTGGGAGGGATTTTGCTTTCCTATCAAGAAACAACGAAACTATATAAATTGAGAGATTGGAGAGCAAACCATCAAACACCATTTGCAAACACACACAAAGTGAGAAGAGAGAGAGAGAGAGAGACAAGATGATTCTTGGAGTTGGTAAAAGAGCAGCTGTGAAGGCCATGAAATGGCTCAAGATTCGCCGGTCTTGAACACACACTCCTCTCAGTATCCCAGCTTTGATTTGTTGTTGCAGAAGTTTGTCGTTCATGGATCTTCCTCTAAAGAGGAAGTACTTCACTGAAGACAACGATGACGCGCTCCTTCACGACGACGGATCCAACGAACCTAAGTTCCTCCGCGACATAAAGGAAATTTGCGACATCCTGAAGGATAACTTGACTCTTTTCCAAGATTCGTTTTGACCAAGTCCGGGTTGCTGGCTACATACAAGTGGAAGAGCTCAGAGGTCCCCAGGTCCTCTCCCAAACAACATCTCACGTTAGGCTATTCCGAATACCCATTTTCCTCCCGTGCTGTGAAATACCATCACTACAACCAAGTGCTCGAGCGTTTCATCATGAAGGATGAACACTTGATCTACCTTGGGGTGCGGAGGGCTAAAGTCGTCACCGCCATACTGAGGATCAAAGTCATCGTTTTTCCAACCTAAAATCATGGTTATCTTCCACCTACCAATTTTTTTCATTTTTTCTTTTTACCTTCTTTGCCAGTTATTATTCCGTTAAATACAAGTATGAAGATAAAACTTGCGTTTGTAAATAAGGAAAATAGGATTTGAATGTAAAGACTAAAAGGCTTATGTAAGCACCGTGAACGCATTTTGAAGTGCGATTGTGCAGATTTACTCATCTATAATGGTTTAAGCGTAGCAATGGAGATTTCTCCAAAAGTGAGGTAATCAAGTATGGAAAAGGAAGATTTCTTAAACTTTGTTCTTAAAGTTTTGATCAATAACGGAAAACTATAATTTCATTGCTTGTAAGTGTGTGACTGGGCAATGTTTTACTAGGTTGCATAGAGAGATGCAGCAACTCCTTTGTGTTCATGTCAAATATCTACAAAAAGAGAACAAGAGATGTTTTACTAAGGGTCCGTTTGGATAGCCTGTTTTTTGTATTTGTTTTCTATCTTCAAATATAAAAACTGTTTTTGTATTTGTCTTTGTTTTTTTCAGCAAAAAACTAAAAACAAAAAAGCGTTTGGATGAAAATTTGTATTGAAAAATAAAATGGTATTGGTGGGCGGCGGTGGTGGTCGGCGGTGACCGGTGGCGGCGGGGGCGGTGGTGGTGGGTGACTGGCGGCGGCCGGAGGCGGCGGCGGTGGGGCCCGGCGGAGGAGACTGGTGGCGGGTGGTGGTGGTGGTTGGTGGCGGCGGCGGTGGGGGGCGGTGGCGGAGGTGGTACCCTAAACAGGGAAAAAACTCAAAAAACAATTAAAAGTTGTATTTGGTGTTTTTACCACTTTTACACACTATTCACATAAAACAGTTTTCTTGGGGAAAAATAAGTGAACAGTAAATGCGTTTGCCAAACGTATTTTTTTTTTAACTCGATAAACAGTAAAAAAACAAAAACTATTTTTCCGTATCCAAACGGGGCCTAAACAATACTCTATATTAACTATTCGCTTTTTTCAAAAGTGTAGAGCCACGTCAACAATTATGGTGACGTCTACACTTGTTTGGAGAGTCAAACCTCCTAGCGTGCACCTCCTCTCTCATAATGCACTTTATTATTCTAGTACTTTGTAGTACATCGGGTTCACAATTTTGGGACCAATTCCTTTAAATAAAATTAAAACAGCTAGGGACCCACATTTTGCTGTTGCCGCTGGCCACTCACTCATGGAGTAGAACCCACAAATTGGAGAATCCAGATTCACCACGCAGGGTGGATGCTCTCGGTATATACAGATTTACCATATATTATTCTGTTCATACTAACAAAACCAAACACAAAGGAACCACTGAAACATCACTACTTTACTCGAAATAAAAAACAAAAAACACAAGACATGTACCACAGAAACACATACACCACTTTCATGTACGCCATAATATTTATATAATGGTGATTTAGAGATGCCAACATTACACATAAACAACTGTACTGAAGCAGATAGAGAAGAAGAGTCTTAGACTGTCCAATTCTCTCTTTCTATCTTCATATGTTGCAAATACAAAGCTCCTTTTCGATTTCCAATTGCTCTATTATGATTCTCGCTTTTTGAATGTTGCCTATCAAATTAAGAAACGATATTAATAAAATGGACGGAAGTCTCAATAACTGCCTATAATCAATACTCGCTTTAGAAAGCACTATATTATATACTCGTGTGTGTGTCCGCAGCTGCGTGCGGGTGAGTAATTGATTGAGAGTTGCTATATGATGATATATTATCATGATATTTATGGCTATTTCATTTCCCATGTCTAAGAAACGTCAAATAACACAAGGAGGCACTTCATGTTAGTTGTAAAGAGAAGGAATTTTAGCAAATACATTCACAACATAAAGCCCTAAAACAGAATGGATCAACATAATAGCCGCTGATGATTCATCCAAACTACTCCAAAACACATGCACAAACTGAACATCCAACTTCTCCCCAAAAGATGAATCCTGGTATCTTGTTGTTCATAGGGAATGTGGTTGTTGCATCATCATCAACTGATTAGCTAGCGTCTTGTTGACCCTCCAATTAGTCTGAGTTCTTCAAGACTAGCGACATTGATGTTAGCATGTGTAGTGAAAAACTTGAAGAGGAGGAAGCTGCCCAAACTGCTGAAGATATTCGAACATGTGAAACCCTTCCAATATCAAGTTTGAAAAGATTTTTGGTGTGGAACTCACCAAATTCAGGTTTCATTTTGGCCGCATATCCTACCTCCTTTTCAGAGTATGACAACTTCTAAGGGGGAAACTCCAACACACTTCTCTATAAATTCCTTTCCTCCCTATCTTTGGACTAAAACAAGCTTCCAAGTGCCCTTATGACAAGAGGAACCCAACAATCTTCCAATTCCTACTAGACGTGGACTCCTCTACTCTTTCGGTCGTTTAAATGCAATTTTGTTAAAAATATAGACCATGACATAACTGTTGGAACACAAAGATACACTAGAATTTATAAAAAACAAAATATAAATGAGGGAAAGAGAGAACTAAGGAAATAATTCCTTGTAAGATTGTTTGATATGAAACTAATGGTTACATATGTCTTTTATAGGCTCACAAATTCTAAACACACAATAAACTAATACACACACATTACATGAGTTTCATTTTTGTCAAAAATGGCAACTCACCTACTAAAACTTGCCAAACCTTATTTGACTAGAAAGAAGCATCCATGACAACCACATGAATAACACATGGGTTGCTTGGGTTTTATTTGACCAATTTACCTAACTTTCAAAACCTAACTTTCAATAGCCTCCCTTAAATTGGTCTTTAATAACCCCCAACATATTCTTCAATTTTTTAAACACTTCAGATTTTAACGGTTTAGTTAAAATATCTGCCGCTTGATCTTCTGACCTGCAAAAATCTAGTTCGATTTCTCCATCTTTGACCAAATCTCGAATGTAATGATATTTGATCCCAATATGCTTGCTTCGACCATGAAACACTGGATTTTTAGCAAGTGCGATTGCTGACTTATTATCGCACATGATTTTAGTTGGACCTCCATGTTCGTAGTGTAACTCATCCAGCATGCGGCGTAACCATACAGCTTGACATGCTGCCGATGTAGCTGCCATGTATTCCGCTTCCGCTGTTGACAATGCAACAACTTGTTGCTTCTTCGAGGACCAAGAGAACACTCCTTCTCCCAGATAGAAAACATACCCGGAAGTGCTTTTCCGAGTCTCCACATCACCTGCCCAATCACTGTCTGTATAGCCTACTAGACTGAAATCGTCAGAATAGGTATAAAAAATTCCATGATCCCGAGTACCACTCACGTACCGTAAGATCTGTTTTGCTGCTTGTAGATGTGATTGTCGAGGTGTTTCCATGAACCGACTGATAAGCCCCACACCATAAACAATATCTGGTCTAGTGGAAGTCAAATAACGTAGACTACCGACTATACTTTTGAAATATATTGGGTTTACCAGTTCACCACTTCCTTCTTTCCTCATCTCCAGACGTTCTGCCCCTGAAGTCCGAATTGGCGTCCCTGAATCCATATGAAACTTCTTGAGAATATCATTTGCATATTTATTTTGTGAAATAAATATGCCATCTTCAGTTTGATGCACTTCGATGCCTAAGAAATATGACATCAATCCCATATCCGTCATTTCGAACTGGCGAGTCATCGCCTCCCTGAATTCAGTAAACATCGTCTCGCAATTTCCTGTAAATATCAAATCATCAACATAAAGGCATACAATCATTATATCACCATTAGTCTTTGATTTGATATAAAAGGTGTGCTCATGAGGACATTTTTAGAATCCATCTTCCAGCATGTATGTGTCGATCTGTGTGTACCAGGCACGTGGTGTCTGCTTCAGTCCGTACAACGCCTTCTTCAACTTGTACACTAATTTTTCATGACCTCTTTTAAAAAAACCAGGTGGTTGGTCAACATATACCTCCTCCTCAAGAACACCATTGAGAAAGGCGGACTTGACATCCATCTGATGAATCTTCCACCTGTTTTGAGCTGCAAGTGCTATAGTCATTCAGATCGTATCAATCCTTGCCACTGGTGCAAATACTTCGTAGTAATCAATTCATGGCTTCTGCTTATAGCCTTTGACTACTAATCTCGCCTTTAATCGGTCCACCTGACCATTTGGTTTATATTTTGTCTTGTACACCCATTTGACACCAATTGACTTATTTCTGACATGTAAAGAAGTTAGCTCCCAAGTATCATTTTTCTCAATTGCATGAATCTCCTCGTTCATTGCATTGATCCACCGCTCATCATTCTCTGCTTCCTTATATGAAATTGGATCACAATCTGCAAATAAGCAAAAATTTACTAGAGTTTCATCAGTAAAATCATCATCATTATCATTTGTGACCACATAATCCTGGAGACGTGCAGGCATCACATGTGTTCGCTTTGGACGACCTACAGGTGCCGGTGAAGATGTTGGTGAAGGTGATGAACTATCCGGTGAAGAACAATCACTTGTTTCTTCTGTTTCATTTTCAATGATGACACGTTGCTCCATATGTGGTGTTTGATTACATGCCCAAGTATCATCCTCGATGAATTGGACATCTCGGCTTACAATAACATCTTTTGTGAGAGGGTTATAAAGCTTATAACCTTTAGTTACCTCACTGTAGCCGATGAAGATACACTTTTGGCTTTTGTCATCAAGTTTCTTTCTCCGTTGTTCTGGTACATGAGTGTATGCGATGCACCCAAATACTCGTAGGAGTGAAACATCCGGTTTGCTACCGCTCCATGCTTCATGTGGAGTTTTCCCCAAAACACTCTTCGTTGGACACCTGTTCAATAGATATATAGCACATGCAACAGCTTCTGCCCAAAAAGACTTTGGCAAACTTTTGGCTTTCAACATGCTTCTAACCATTTCAAAAATGGTTATGTTTTTTCTTTCAGCTATACCGTTCTGCTGAGGTGTATAACTGGCGGTTAATTGGCTTTTTATCCCTTGAGATTTGCAATAATTTTTGAATTCGTTAGAGGTGAATTCTCCTCCTCTGTCCGATCTCAATGTCTTGAGATTAAAGCCACTTTGTTTTTCAACAAAAGCTTTAAACTCTTTAAATTTTCCAAATGCCTTTGATTTTTGTTCTAGAAAATACACCCAATTTTTTCTAGAAAAATCATCTACAAAAAGTAGAACATACCTCTTGTGCCCGAGAGATTCTACCTCAACTGGTCCACATATGTCAGTATGAACCAACTCCAACGATTGTTTGGCTCTCCGTGTTTTTCCAACTGGAAAAGATTCTCGGTGGTGTTTTTCGAGAAGGCATCCTTCGCACAGGTGATCAGGAGCATCGATTAGTGGTAACCCCGTTACCATGTTTTTCTGCACCAGGAGTCTCAAGCCTCGAAAGTTTAGATGACCGAACCGAATGTGTCATAGCCAATTGATATCTTTCGACCTCGCCATCAGATTTACCTCAGTTTTTGTATAAAGATCCAATGGAAACATTCTATTCTTTGTCATCTGCACCTTTGCCACTTGTTTCCCGCTTTTTCTATGAATGGTACACACACCATCCAAAATATGAATGTCATGCCCTTTTTTTGAAAGTTGTCCCATACTCAACAAATTCCAGAACATTTCCGGCACAAAAAAAACATCAGCAATAGTGACATCGGTGCCATCTTTCGATATAATTTTTACGTCACCTTTACCCATTACAGGAACTTTGGATCGATTCCCAAAATTCACTTCACCGCGAAACAATTCGTCCAAGTGTGAGAATAAATCCTTCTTCCCACACATGTGGTTGCTATATCCGGTATCCAAATACCATATATTTTTGCATGCGCCATCTAGCCCAACATCGTTGCATGCTAGAGCTATGTTTTCTTCCGTGTCGGCAAGATTTGCATACTCACTCTTTTCGTCCGGCATATGGATTCGACATTCATTTTTGTAATGTTCGAATCGTTGACATTGATGGCATTTGACGTTGGTTTTGTCACGTGTTTCGGTATTACCACTGCGACCTCCAAAGTCATTTATTCCTCTGCCATGACTACGTCTGCGACCTCGACCTCGTCGTCCTTGACTGCCCCCTCGATTTGTCAAAACAAATCTGCTCTGCAACGCCTGCTCCGTGCTAGAGTTGTTGGCCTTCTGGTTTATCCTTTGCTCGTGGGAGCCTAATGGACCCATCAACCGTTCGATGGACATGGTTGATATGTCTTGCCCTTCTTCGATCGCCGCCACTACATAATTAAATTTTGTGGTCAAAGATCTTAAAACATTTTCCACGATCTTTTGATCATCAATCATTTCTCCATTAACCTTCAATTGATTAATGATGGATTGCACCCGATCGATGTACGCCGAGGTTGATTTCGAATCACCCATGGTTAGAGATTTGAAATCACCTCTCAACGTTTGTAGTCGCACTCGTTTGACCCGATCATCGCCTCTGTAGGATTTTTGCAAAATATCCCACGCCGTGTGTGCCGTTTCTGCCGCCGCTATTTTTTCAAATACCAACTCGTGTACGGCTTGAAAAATGGCATATAATGCCTTTTGATCCTTTTTCCGGATCTCGATCAATGCATCTTTCTCCTCTTTCTTCAATGCCTCAAATATTTTTGAGTCCGCTACTTCGATGTAGCCGGTCTCCACCAAATTCCATAAATCTTGGGACCGAAAAAATACTTTCAATTGGACGGACCAACTGTTGTAATTTTTTTCGGTGAGCTTTGGAAGTTGTAAATGAATCGAATTGTTTGCAGACATGATTCAATTTAAAACTTCGGGATCATTGGCTCTGATACCACTTGTTGGAACATAAAGATACACTGGAATTTATAAAGAACAAAATATAAATGAGGGAAATAGAGAACTAAGGAAAGAATTCCTTGTAAGATTGATTGATATGAAACTAATGGTTACATATGCCTTTTATAGGCTTACAAATTCTAAAAACACAATAAACTAATACACACACATTACACGAGTTTCATTTTTGTCAAAAATGACAACCCACCTACTAAAACTTGCCAAACCTTATTTGACTAGAAAGAAGCATCCATGACAACCACATGAATAACACATGGGTTGCTTGGGTTTTATTTGACCAATTTACCTAACTTTCAAAACCTAACTTTCAACAATAACTCATACCCAAACAATCCAGATAAAAAGAAATGGTTTCATTACAACTATAGTAGTTTCAACAGTTTCATCCCCTCATATGATATTTACTCCATACATCATTCATTCATATTTATTACATACATTATCTGAGACCAACAAATATTTTTTTCCATCAATTTCTTTCCTAAGTTTGCTTAAGCTGATGATGGATCTTGTACATCCGAAGATTTTAAGTGGAAGACAGATTCAACAATTTTCGTAAAAGTTGATTCCCACTTAGAAATGCACAAGCACATCAGAATTTTACTCAAATTCATTAAGGCAGGTAAAGGTAATAATGGAAGCTCTAACATATCTTAACCCATAGACCATTACTCGAGAGTCAAATTCCAAATTTTCCGAATCCAAATCATAAAGAAATGTGAACATCCAAAGCACCTTCGTAACAGTTGATTCCCACTTAAAAACGCACCCAGTATTTTTTTTTAGATAAATAAATGTTAATAAACCCAAGAAGAACTGACCAAGCACAAAGGCAAGGAACAGGGGGGGCAAAAAACAGGCTACAGAGGCAAAAGCCTCAGAGCAAAGACAAGGGTGTAAGAACACCCTGAAAAAAAGAATAAAAAATATAAGGAGCTTAAAAAAGCTTAACAACAAATTAAGAAACAATATCCATGATAGTGCTAGGGAGGTTCCAAGCACCAACAATCCTTCTTGAGTTTCTGTTATCCTTAAACTTGAAGGACAATAACTTGAGCCTGATGCAGTTTCCAAGTCTTGAGCAAAGCTTCCTGGCTGGAGTTTGGTTCCCAACAAAAACCCTATGGTTCATTTCCCTCCATAAGAAGTAAACAGCTCCATTAAGACACAACTTGAAAATGGTAGTAAAGAGAGAGTTGTTGCTAGGATCCCATATCTTAGAGGTCCAATCCAGAATAGATATTAAAGTAGTGTCACTAAGGTACACACCACATCGCTCTTGAACCCATTGCCATACTTCCTCAAAGTATGAGCAACTGAAGAACAAATGGTGATGACTTTCATGTTCATTTTGAGAGAGAGGGCATAAGAAATTCCCACCATTTGGCACACCAGGTCTGTCCCTAGTACTAAGCCTATTATGGGCAGCAATCCAAGCAACAAATGAGTGCCTATGGATACAATTCTTGAACCATAAAGAGTGGCACCATGGGAAAGCAATAAGAGGTGGGAGAAGGGCATGAAATGTTGTCTTAAAACTGAAGGTACCAGTAGGAGAGAAAGTCCAGGATATCCAATCCTTCTTGTGAGAATGGATGGGGGGCATATTATTAAAATACCCACTAGGGTTGGCGGCAAGAAGAGAAGGGATTCTCCAATCATTCCTCCTAATGAGGCATTTCACTTTTGCATTGTCTCTCCAGCAAGCATGAAGGGAGTTCACAAATCTATCAATCAAAGTGTCACGTACACCATAAGGATGCCATAGGTCAAACCAAAGATTGGTGTTTAAGCCATCACCAACGTGATGCTTAACAAAGTTCCTAGCAAGCCCTCTGAAAGTGAGCAACCTTCTCTAATTCCATGAGCTTAAGGAAGATTTTTTAATGTTCCAAAAACTTAAGCGTTTAATAATATTTGCTTGGGCCCATTCAACCCAAAGAGATTGCCTATCATTGATAACCAAATGCCAAATGTGCTTGAGATTGGCAACTCTATTAAGGTGAAGAAGGTTTGGAATACCCAACCCTCCAAACTCCTTAGGTTTACAAGAGTTAAGCCAACTAATTTTAGCACCAAAATGGGACAGAGTATTTCCAGACCAAATGAAGTTTCTGAGGATGCCACTAATAGTTTTAAGAACATTGAGGGGAAAGATCAAATGAGAGCTCCAAAAGGAGTGCATCCCAATGAGAATGGTGTTGATGAGTTGGAGTCTGCCAACAAATGAAACAAAATTATAAATTCAACTAGTGACTCTGCTTGTAATTCTGTCAATGAGGGTTCTAAAATCATTAGTTTTGAGTCTTGAAGAAGAGAGGGGTAATCCTAGGTATTTGAAGGGAAAAACACTAATCCCAAAATCAACCAGTTGCACCATGGTAGCTTTGGCATCACTTGCAATACCAGACAAGAAAATAGAGCTCTTTAAGTTATTAGGCTTGAGACCAGAAAGCTTAGTGAAGGCGATGAACCCTTTAGAGATAACCTCTTAGGATAGAGGGTCCCCATGGCAGAACACCAATAAATCATCTGCAAAACAGATGTGAGTTAGCTTAGTTTTCTTACATCTCTAGTGGTAAGAGAATTGAGGAGCTTCAGCAATAGATTTCTTAAGAGATGAAGAGAGAACATCCATTGCAATAAGGAACAAGAAGGGGGATAGGGGATCCCCTTGTCTCAATCCTCTAGCACTAGGAAAGAAACCCTCAAGCTCCCCATTGATAGAGATGGAGTAAGAGGGAGTACACACACAAGCCTCCACCCACTGGATGAATTGAGAAGGACAATAAAGAATTTTCAAAACATCAATAAGAAAGTCCCATTGAACCGAGTCAAAAGCCTTTTGGAGATCAATCTTGAGAGCACATTTGGAAATGTCTAAGTCAATGTGGTATCCATACATCAATTCTTGAGCAAGTAAGAACCCATCTCCAATCCTTCTATCATTAACAAAGGCAGTTTGGTTTCTATCAATAATGTGAGGGAGAATGGGTTTTAGCTTTAGAGCCAAAAGCTTGGCAATGACCTTGTAAATGGTATTGCAACAAGCTATTGGTCTAAAATCAGTCATAGAAAAGAGGTTTTGAGTCTTAGGAACCAAAGTTAAGGCTGTGGAATTGATTTGCTTAAGAATAAGGTCATTGGTGAAAAACTCTCTAATAGCCTTAGTGACATCGCTCCCCACAATGGGCCAAGCTTTCTTGAAAAAATGAGCATTATACCCATCAGGCCCAGGAGTCTTTGAGCTTTTGAGGTTGAGAAACAACTTTGAATGGTCTCATTAGAAGGAATTTCCACAAGAGCTTGTAAGAATTCATTTGGAATTGTTTTGTTGTAAACATTATGCAAGGCTTCAATGCCAGGGTAGGGATCAGGTTTGGTGCCAATCAAGCCATGGAAGTGGTCAATATCAGCTTTCTTTATTTCATTCAGAGATCTAGTTGTTGAACCATTCTCAAGAGTAAGAGAAACAATCTTATTTCTGTTGCATTTACCATTGAAAGCTTTCATAAAGAAGCTTGTCTTTTTGTCTCCATCTTTAAGCCAATTTATTCTAGACTTTTGGAGATAGAGCATCTCCTCAGCATTAGAGATATCCTTATAGTGTTGGAGAAACTTTTTTTCTTCAGTCCTAAAAATAACATTAGTGGGGTTCAAATCAAGAGATCTTTGGCATGAATCAAGCTTATTCTTACAATCATTAATTCTAGTAGATACATCACTATAATGTCTAGAATTGAGGAGTTTGAGCTTGGGCTTAAGCATTTTAAGTTTTCTTACAACCTGAAACATGGTATTGCCCTCAATATTTTGGCTCTAAACATCCTTAACAACATCCATAAAATCTTTGTGTTCTACAATAAAGTTGAAAAACTTGAAGGGAGAGTTCCTTTTAGTCATGGGAAGGCCATAATTGATAATTAAGGGAGAGTGGTCAGAGACTCCACATGGGAGGAAGACACAATCAGAAGAAGGGAAATTGGTGAGCCAGGAGTCATTGACTAGGGCTCTATCAAATTTCTTAGCAATATTGAAGATACCATGGCTCTTGTTAGACCAAGAATGAAGGATACCACTGAACCTCAGGTCAGTTAGTTCACTGTCATGTAAACATTGTCTGAAATCAGCGATACCGGAGTTCCATTTACCAGCCCCTCCGAAATTCTCATTAGGATGGTAAATGGTGTTAAAGTCACCAAGCAGGATCCAATGTTCAGCGACCATGGAAGTGGATTGCAGCTTCAAATCAAGCCATAAAGGTTTTCTCTGGGCAACAATGTTGAAGGCATAAACTAAAGAAGCAAAGAAATGTTTATTTGAGGAGTTGTCAATAATTTTGACATGGATAGCTTGGGCAAAGTCACTAAACTTTTGAATGGAAAGTTGGAAGGGATCATAGAGAATCCAAATTCTCCCCATTTGAGAGTGAGAGTAGTTGTTCAAAAGTTGCTAAGAGGGGGCAATAGAAGAAAAAATAGAGGGAGCATTTGCTTTTTGAACTTTGGTTTCCATGATAGCAAGCAAACATAGATGATTAACAGAGATAAATTTCTTGATCTCGAGTTGTTTTGAAGGGGAATTGAGGCCCTTTATATTTCATGAGGCAAAAAGCATTAAGAGAGGGTTTTAGAGAGTAAACCGGTGAATCTTAGGATTGGGTTTGGGGGTGGTTTAGAGTCACCTCCTTTCTTATTTTTCTTATTATTTTTATTCCCTCCACCAGTCTGAGCACCATTTGAGGTAGGGGGTCCAAATTGGTTGTCAGATTGTGAGGTAGAACAAGCAGATAAAGAGGGGGAATCAGTGCCCTTATCAATAGTATTCTCAATGGCATTGGTGCCATCAACTTCAGAAGTGACATTGGTTTTGACAACCTCAGGTTCCACCACAGAAGTGTTTTCATCGGTTTGGCTAGGATGGGGTTCAACATTGGCTTTGATAACCACAGGTTATACCACAAAAGTGTTTCCAGGCTCACAAGAGGGGGGGTGAAGGAAAAGTGGATGAATGAGGTTCATTCAGTTTGGCTTTGGTTGGATAATGGCCTTTCTTTTTCCTAGATTGGACCTCAATCCATTCATTGGTTGGTTCAATGTCAGTGGTTTCCTTGGTAGGAGGTGTGTTAGAAATGACTTGATTAGGAACAATAGTCGCTTCATGTTGGATATTGGTATTCAAGTTCTCGGTCTCTTGATTAGGAGCAGTAGGGCATTTATTAGCAAGGTGACCAAAAGAAAGACAAGAGGCACAAACCTGAGGCTTCCATTGATATTCTACCTAAATGTCAATCACTTTCCGAGAATCCTTCCTTAGTCTGAGCTTATCAAGGAATGGTTTTGTTGCATCAACTTCAACACATAATCGAGCATAGCTGAACCTCTTCTTTGTTGTTGTGAGTTGATCCGCAAACAATGGCTTCCCCAGCCTACTTGCCACAAAGCCAATACCTCTTTCACTCCAAAATTCAAGAGGCACACCATGGAGTTTAACCCAGATGGGGATGAATCTGCATGTCTCTTTAGTAAACTCAAACCCTTTTTCCCATTTCCTAAGGATCATAGGTCTTCCAATGATCATACATGGTCCACTAGCCAAGCTATTGGAGCATTCATTTTCATTGGTGAATCTAAATAGGTAAAAGCCATTGTCATCAGCAAGGACTTCCACAAGTCCTTTTGAGCTCAATTGTCGTAAGACATTAGGTTGAACAATAGAGTAAGGTAGTTTCTTCTGAAGAAAATATCCCACCAAGCAGTACTTCCAGTTGGCAGCACCTTCGTCAGCTAACTCGGATGGGGGCTCAAGGATAAAATCAGGGTC
Organism: Cornus suecica; assembly: GCA_963922005.1. Taxonomy (NCBI): domain Eukaryota; kingdom Viridiplantae; phylum Streptophyta; class Magnoliopsida; order Cornales; family Cornaceae; genus Cornus; species Cornus suecica. The sequence continues at coordinate 31,146,202 of OY998248.1, forward strand.
ATCACTTGTTTGATGCGCGTGAAAGACAACGTTCATCCGTGGTTCTTCAGTGATAGGAGTAGCAGCTATGGTTGCCCAAGTGGGAGGGTTAGGTTGACAGCTAGTGGAGGCATTGGTTTGTGGAGCCACCAGGTTTCCAGGGGAAATGAGCTCCTTAGCTTGTCCTTGCAACGGCTGGAATGAAGTGGTGTCGGCCACCTTTTCAAAAAGTTAAGTAGGTTTTGTGGAAAGGAGCTCCTTAGCTTGTCCTTGCAACGGCTGGAAATAAGTGGTGTCGGCCATCTTTTCAAAAAGTTCAACAGGTTTTGTGGGAAAAGACGTGACCATCTTCCCTTTCGCATCACTCGCGCATGGCTGGGTTTTGCATAGAAGGTTCAGTGGCTTTCTTGATACCAAAGTTGACAGTTGGCATCTTGTATTGCTCCAAGGATTTCTCAATCAGAGAAAGTAGCGATTGCATTGTATGTTATCATCCAACAAATGCACAAAATATCATCTAATCCCTCATAAATCTCAACCTTCTTTGTATTTTTCGCAACCGATTTCATCCTCTTTATGGGTGACTTAGCCACCTTCAGAAATCTCAATGAAACCAAATTCTTTCCTATTCATCCCATACCAAGAATTCGGACAATCAAAACATTCTCTCGAAAATCAATGCAATTGTCTAACAAAACCCTCAAAATTGCATCAACATTTTCAAATTCCAACATAACTGATTTGATGACCCAAATTAACTAGAAATCGGGCCATTGATTCTGACCCAACATCGTTTCGCGCGAAAGAACTTTGGTGGAGAATTGGTCGGTAATCGGTAATTCGGTATAGCCTATACGAAACTATGTGAAGCTTATTATTAGGGTTTGAGAGTGGAAGGATGAGTGACAACCCTAGATTAGTTGGACGGTGGGAGATTCTTTATATGTAAAAATCCTAAAATCTCTACCTTACATTAGATACATGTTCTAAATTTGGGTAAATTGCACTCACATCCTCAGGTTTCGGCCAATGCAAGTGTAATCCCAACGACCTTGACACCCCCTGAAAGTAGAAAATAACTTTAGTGCCCTTAATTATTAACCATCCTTAACACCTCACCTTTTTTTATCAAAAAAATCTACAAAAAATACTAAGACATACAAAAAAAAAAAAAAACTAAAGGATTGTAACTAATAAAATTTCGTCATTAATAAAATATTAAATTGATAGTAAAAAAACTACATTAGTTAATTACTACTTTTAGTTATAAAAACATTACTTTATAAATATTTCACAAAAAAAAATAAAAAAATAAAACTAAAAGGTATAACTAATAATCATTATAAGTATTACATACCTAATAACAAATATATATTATTTCTTATGAACGTATAAAAAAACTTATATTTCCTTATAAAGAGTATAGATATATTAGCAATAATCAACAATTTTAGTAGAATTTGAAAATATAATTATATTTATTATTCAATAATTATTATTAATTATAATGGAAATCTCAAAAGAGTTTTGTAACATTAAAATATAAATACAAAGTAAATAAATAGGTGTAATTATTTAGATAAGTAACAAGAATAATAAAAAAAGAAAAAAAAACTATAAAAAACTAAATATTAGTATATAGTTTAATGAGATTTACTAATAACTAATATACTTCAGTGGAAGTTGAACTTTTTTTTTTTTTTTGGTATTTGATGTAAATATGATTTAGCTAAAATCAGTAATATTTGATACATTTAGTGGGAAGTCCAAAAGAATGTAATATGTGGTGTAAAAAGTATGTATACATAAATAACAAGAGTAAATTAAAAAAATAAAAACTATATTTTATACATAGTATATAGCTTAGTAAGATTTAATAATAATTAATCTATTTTGTGGGAAGATGAAAAGAGTTTTGTAAAATTATTTATAAATATTAAGTAACCAAATCATTATAATTCTTTAAATAAATAGAAGATTTTAAAATGTATGAATAAGATTAAAATTGCTTGTACTATAATATATAATTAATAAGGGTGTGGTGATAAGGTATAGTGGGGAGGTGTAGGGTTTAGGCATGAGAGTAATTTAGACATTTCACATGCAAAATAAAATAATTAAGGATACTAAAGTCATTTTATGCTTTTAGGGGGTGTCATTGTAACAAAATTCAAACCTTAAGGGGTGTTGGGACTATACTTGCATTGACTGACATTTAGGTGGAATTAACCGAAATCTCAGGGGGTGTTAGTGCAATTTACCCTTTAAATTTTGAAGTAAGTTTTTATATTTTAACTATCTACCTTTTGAAACTTAAATTAATGCTAAATGATCTCATAAACGGTATAATACTAAATATATTTTACGATAAGAATATCAAAAGATTTGTTAATAATTTATTATTTATATTTAATAATTCTTAAAAAAAATAAATAAAATTTATCAAAAATATCAAAATTTTGTTTTATTTTTATTATATTGTTGAAGATAGCGTATATGTATAATTTGCTTACTATGTATAAGTTTTTTTAAAAATTCAAGACTTTGATAACATAATCCATTACGTAACATCGATACTAACACGATTTCATTACACCGCAATCACGACCGATACGACAACCGATGATGCGATTGCGAAAGTTGTTCGTACCGTCCCCAAGTAATAATTTAGATATGAATGATTTGAATTTTGTTATCACATTAATTTCTATCTTTTATCTATTTTTATTTTATTTTACGAGATCTATTATTGAATATTTTTTAGCATTAACTACTTTCTTAATTACAAGAACAGTTTTTTAAAAAGATTTAAAAATAGTATTTTGGGCCAAATAAAAGTGAAAAATATAAACTATTATATGGTACGAAAAATATATAAAAATAATAACTATTTTGTTGTAATTTAATATTCTTTTTATTTGGGTTAAGGTTGGATTGAACTGGACTAAACCGGTCCAGTTTGCAGCCCCAGCTCGGGCCCAAGAGGTTAAATGGATAACACAGCCAATATTTGTTCTTTCAATTCAATTGGATTAAAGAAACGTGGACTTTGAAGACAAAAGCATATCAATAATAATAATTATTATTATTATTATTTAAAAAATAAAGTATTGTTAAAGAGAGGAGGAGAGTCGCACTTAAACGGAAGATGCTACTAAAAACAGTGCAGATTTATGGACTTATACATAATCAAACCCTAAGGGCATGTTTTGTAAACAGGTTTGGTGTCAAAAATATGGTTTTGGTGCCAAAAAATGGTATCAAATCATGTTTGGTAAAATGGTGCCAAATTTGTGAAGGATTTTGAAACAATCTTTTTGATGGTTTTGGATGGTGCGAGTACTGTAGCAAACCACTGTAGCACTGTAGCACTCCACTGTAGCAACCCGAATCACTGTAGCATCGAATATAATATTTATATTTTAATATTATAAATTTTAATATTAATATATATATATATATATATATTTTTATATTAATATTAAAATTAATATAAATTTAATATTATTATATTAATATTAAAATATTAATATCATAAAAAAATATTAATATTAAAATATTAATATAAAAAAAATATAATAAAAATATATTAATATATTTTAATATAATAAAAATATAATATATTTTAATATAATAAAAATATATTAATATATTTTAATATTATAAATTTTAATATTAGTATATTAATATATTTTAATTTTAATATTAATATTAATATATTTTAACCCACACCAACTCTACCAAACATGGTTTGATTTTTCAGCATCACTTTTTCTCACACCAAAATCATCTGCACCAAACATGGTTTGGAACAAAAATAAAACCACACCAAACCAAATCCAACCCAAATCAAAACCAAAAACTAACACCGCACCAAACCGTTACCAAACGCAACCTAGGCCCTCTCTGATAACGTTTTGTTTTGAGATTCCTTTTTCAGTTTTCAAAAAAATAAAATTTAAATTTAAAAGTTGTTTAGTAAGCTGTGTTTTGTTTTAATCAAATTTTAGAAAATTCAAAATTAATTGCCAAAATTTATAATTTTGTGTACAATTTTGGAAGCTTCACATGAAGTTTTCCGTTTTGAGTTTATTCCCCAAATCTCAAAACACGGCTACAGTAACATAATAAATATAAATAATAACTAATAAAAAAATAAAATGTTAAATAAAAAATAAAAAATTAGTACTAAATAATTAAAATTAATTAATAAAATGAATAAATATTAAATATTAAATAAATTTGAATAAAAATACATAAAATAGAAATAAAATAATAAATAAATAAAATAAAAGGAATAAAAAAAATAACAATAATTAAATAAAAATGAGTAATAAATAATTAAAACTAATTAATAAAATTAAATAATTAATAATTAATAATAATAATAAAAATATTTAATTAAATATTTAAATATTAAATAAATTTGAATAAAAATGAATAAATAAATATTTAGTTCATTTTATTTTTATTAGTAATTAGTTCATGATTTATTAACTTTTAATTTTTTTCGTTACCAAATACATTTTCAGTTTTATGCTTTCAAAAATTCTACAAGAAATGAATTGTACTAAACATGTTTTACTTTTTATCAAAATGACAGCAAAATAAGTCACAACTTTCAATTTTGTAAAAAATAAAATTACAATAAAAAAGAAAAATCACTGTGTTACCAATCAGTGCATAAGGAGGTCACTTAGATATATATATATGTGTTCGGCCACACACAAATATACATAATATCTGGAATTAGGTTGCTACCACCCCCAACCCAAGCCAAACCCCAATTAAAAAAATTTCAACTCAAGTGCAATTGTAATTTGAAATAATGGTTTCATCCAAGCTCTGAAAATTTTGGGGAAGGCTCGAATTAGGTTCGGCCAACCCAAGTTGCCCCTTGTTCGAGAACTATGTCATTTTCTTGTGAGTACATAATATAATTTCTCATAAGTTCTATTTTTGAAATACATTTCCAATGAAGTCCTAAAATATTTCTCTTTAAATCAATAAGTCATACATTTTAAGATTCCTTTATAATGAAGTCCTAAAATATTTTTCTTTGGATCAATAATTCCTATTTCTGTGAGATTCCTTTCCATTTAAGTCCTAATTTCTTTTTATTTTTATTTTTATCCATCCTTAATAAATTAGTTTTGATGATAGCTTTATTCATTAATTCATACATAGTTTTTTTTTTATAAGTTTAAGTTAAGAAAAATAGTATATTACGAATTTAAATAACAATTGATCTAATTTAAATTTAATTTAATGAACTTGAATGCATATATAATAACTTTACTAAAACTATAATAAATTACTATACATAAAAATAATAAAATAAAATTTCTTTCAATTTTTATAGTTTAATATAAGTGTTCAAGCCAAATTTAAATAAAAAAATTATATTTAATTTAATATCTTCCATATAATTTAATAAGAGTGTAAATGGATTATTTAGTAATTTAGAATTTATATGGAACAAGAACACCAAAAGTAAGAATTTCTAAATAATCCAACCCTTATCAAATTGTATAGAAGATATTAGACTAAATATAAATTTGTTATTCAACTTTATATATAGGAATTTATTATTTTTTATTAAAGTTTATATATGTAATGGTTAAAATAATTCATGGCCCAACCGAGATGGGTCATAGGACGGATGGGCCGACGACTGATGGGCCAAAGACCGATGGGCCGTAGGCATATGGGCTGCAGACAAATGGGCTAAGGAAATAATGGGATTAAAGAAAGTTCTAGAAGATGAGTGACCCCCAAGACAAGGAGTAGTCCGGTTATGGAATAAAGAGTCCAAAAAGGGTTAGAGTTTATCGAATCCCTTGATTTAGGGGATTGATAAACCTGGGTACATGGGTTTGGCCCATTTATCACAATTGTGTATAAATAGAGGACTTTGATTAATGAGAAAGAATCCAATTTTTATCCCAATTTCTATTGTGCAACTTTTCTGCATTTACACAATTGGCGTCGTCTGTGGGAAACCCTATTATTGAAATCCTTTTTTCAATAAGTTTTTCACCCTCTGCAAAAGAGCTAAGATTCGTGCCATCAATGGCGATCACACGTTCACAGCAGACCGATTTACCTCCAAACGGAGGCCAACAACCAGAAGATCCGATAAGACGAGCCCTAGAGGAGAGGACTATCGAGTTAGAAAGGCAGAACGCTGAACTGGCGGCAAAATTAGCTCAACTGCAGAACCCACATGAGGACCATGACGATGAGCAGTCCGGCCAGCGTGAACGATCTGTAGGCCGCCAGACAGACATGGATGACCCGCCCGCTAGAGCCCAGAACGATCGTGAGGAACATCCAGAGTCATCCCTACAGGTTCTTGGGGTACATAACCACGATGAGGTCCTGACCATGAAAAAACTGGAAGAAATCATGTCCAGATTCCAACGGAACGTGCTTAGGGATCTGAAGATACAGACCCCAATCGATCTGGCATCCGAGGCATCCATAGACGTCGTTTAGACACTATTCACCGTCTCGATCACCAGCATGCCCTATCCGGAAAGGTTCAGATTACCGAAGTTCACCCTGTTCGATGGTACAAAAGATCCAACAGAACACATCTACCACGTTCATACCAAGATGAATGTTTACAACGAGAACGAGGCCTTGCTCTGCAAAGTTTTCCCCACCAGCCTGACCGAAGCAGCCCTCTTGTGGTTCAGAAAACAACCACCCTGATCGATCGGTAGCTGGCTCAGACTCTGCGAATTATTTATTGCCCAATACTTCGGCAATAAAAGGCAGAAGAAGACTATCTCTAGTCTGTTCACCATGATCCAAGAGAAGGGCGAATCCCTGAAAAGTTTTGTCTCACGGTTCAATGTGGAGATGTCTTCGATTGACAACTGCGATCAACATTCAGCTGTCGAAGCCTTCAGAATGGCCCTGATTCCTGGATCCAAGTTCCATCAGCCCCTAGTCAAGAGGCCACCAGCCGATATTGGAGAGCTCAACTATAGGGCACAGGGGCACCTCCGAATAGAAGAGGAGTTGGCCATACGACAAAGAAGGACCGCCTTTACAACAATAGAGGCCAGAGTATCCGAAACTTCCAGGGTAAAAGATCGGGCACCAGACCGAAAGAGACCAAGCGCTCCTCCTGCTCCTTCCCCAGTCCCAGAGAAACGACCAAGGTTTGAGGAGAAGGTCACCCCCTTAAAAGTGACCTTGGCAAAGCTGTACCAGGAGACAAAGGGCAAAGGAATCTACCGATCACCACCCCCCATCAGACAGCCGATGGACCAAAGGGATATGTCGAGGCACTGCGCCTTCCATGGCGAATACGGGCACCACGCTAACGAGTGCAGAAGCCTCAGGAGACAGGTGGAAGCCATGATTGCAAAAGGAGAACTGACCGAGTATGTTGCCAAGGAAGGAGCCCGATCAGATCAAGTGTCGCATGTTCCTACCAAGGGAGCTATGGGACGACCCGTGCGGGTCATTCATATAGTCTATGGAGGGCCCAGTCGATCAGAAGCGGAAGAAACCCGTAGATCACAGATGCGGCAAGCCCAGAAGTTGCGAAGGGTTGGTGAGGTCACCGAATTCCGAAGCCTGAAAGAGGACGCCCGTATTATTTTCACCTCTGCAGATATGCGGAATATTCACACACCTCATGACGACCCCCTGGTTATCTCCCTCATGGTCTCCAACTGCTTGATCAAGAGGGTAATGGTCGATCCAGGAAGCAGTGCCAACATTATCACCAAGTGGGCCTTTGAGAAGTTGGAAATCAGCCCCAGGAAATAGTCCCCTCTAGAAGCTCGATAACAGGATTCGATGGAAGAAGAGTGGAACCATTGGGGGAAATCCAGCTACCAGTAACAACAGCAAGGCGCACACTCCGAGAGACTTTCGTGGTGGTGGATGTCAAATCTTCCTACAACCTCCTCATGGGAAGGGGATGGATCCATCGTATGCACGGAGTCCCTTCTACCATGCATCAGGTCATGCGGTGTATTGACCCGAACGGAGTTGACGTAATCGACATCAGGGGCGATCAGATAGCAGCAAAGGAATGTTATGCAGTCACTATGAAAAGTCTAAAAAGAAGGACGGAATCGGAACAAGGGTCGCAGTCTAAGACAGCACCTGATGCCAAATAGCAATTACAGGAGGGTAGTTCGGGGTCACCGGTAGCAATCGAACCACTACTGGAAGTTCAAATTTGTCCCGATCGCCCTGAAAGGTTTACCTATGTTGGTTCAGGACTCAGCGCACAAGAAAAAAAGGAAATGGAGTCCCTTCTCCGATCGAATGCTGACATATTTGCGTGGAGCCATATGGACATGACTGGTATTGATCCATCAATAGCCCTGCATTCTCTCAATGTGGATCCCAGCGCAAAGCCCATTAGACAGAAATAGAGACGAATGGGGGCCCATCGAACCAAATCATAGCTGAAGAAGTCGATCGGCTTCTGCAAGCAGGATTCATAAAAGAAATCCAGTATCCTTCCTGGTTGGTGAACGTGGTGGTGGTCCAGAAGAAAAACGGCAAGTGGAGGGTATGTGTTGACTTCACTGATCTGAATAAAGCATGCCCAAAAGACTGTTTCCCTTTACCAAAGATCGATCAGATGGTAGATGCCACCGCAGGATTCGAACGCCTGAGCTTTTTAGACGCGTACTCTGGATATAACCATATCCGAATGAATCCGGAGGACCAGGAAAAGACTGCCTTCATCACTGAGTCAGGTACATTTTGTTACACAGTTATGCCTTTCGGACTAAAGAATACAGGTGCCACCTACCAGAGGTTAGTCAGAAGGGTGTTCTAAGGTATGATGGGATCCACCATCGAAGCCTACATCGATGACACAATGGTCAAAAGCAAGATGAAAGGAGACCATCTAACCGATCTACAGCAGGTGTTCAACACCCTCCGGAAGTACAATATGAAGCTCAACCCGGCCAAATGTTCTTTCGGAGTATCCTCAGGCCAGTTTTTGGGACACATAGTTGATCGAACGGGAATACAAGCTAGCCCTGCGCAAGTTAAAGCTCTCATAAAGACAGCAGAACCAAAGTCCCGGAAGGAGATCCAGGTATTAACCGGAAGAATAGCGGCCCTCAGTCGTTTCATCTCTCGGTTAACCGATCGGTGTAGGCCTTTCTTTCAAGCGATAAAGGCGGCGCAAGGAGAAGTCTGGGGGCCAGAGCAAGCGGATGCCCTGAACAAACTCAAAATTTACATGGTGAAGCCCCCGATTCTGACAACCCCTGAAGCCAATGAGTCGTTGCACTTGTATCTGGCCATTTCAGCAACATCTACTAGCGTCGCTTTGGTCAAGGAGGGCAAAGGGTACCAGACACTAGTCTTCTACACCAGCAAAGCCATTGCTGATGCGGAAACCCGTTATTCAAAGCAGGAGAAGTTGGTACTATCATTAATCAACGCTAAACGACGTCTTCGGCACTATTTTAAAGCACACCCGATCATAATTCCTACTGTAACTCCGATCAGATCCATAATGGCGAAGCCAGAGTTATCCGGGAGAGTATCAAAATGGGCAATTGAACTTGGGATTTTTGATATAACCTATGTCGCCCGAACGACCATCAAAGGGCAGGCGGTAGCTGACTTCCTGTTAGAAACCGAAGTGACAGACTCCGTAGAAGAATGTGAGCCCGAATTATGGGTCGTGTTCGTGGATGGATCATCAAACATCAACGGAGCAGGGATCAGAGTAGTACTCGTAACACTAGATGGTACTAAAATCCAGCAATCCGTTCGATTGGAATTTCCAGCCTCTAACAATGAAGCCGAGTACGAGGCCCTTCTTGCAGGAATTCGGTTGGCCCGAAGCCTTCAAGTGCAGAAAACAGAGGTTCGAAGTGATTCCCAGCTAGTCGTACGACAGTTAAAAGGGGAGTATGAAACCCGAGAGCCGAAGATGGAAGCATACAAGAATCTGGTTCTAAAAGAGGCTGAAATGTTATAGCAAATCAACTTTGAACAGATTCCCAGAGGAGATAACTCCGTAGCAGATCATCTGGCTAACCAAGCCTCCGCGGCGGGAGAAGGTATGACTCGCACTGTACCAATAGACTTCGTCGTCCGATCCAGCTTGGAACCCCCCGAAGAAGTAATGGTTATCCCATGGGAACCAAGTTGGATGGATCCGATAGTAGATTATCTGAGATTTGGTACATTGCCTGAATCAAAATCAGAAGCCTGGAAGATAAGAATGAAGGCAGCCAGGTATGCCCTATATAACGGCCAGCTATACCGAAAGTCTTTTTCCGGACCATACTTGAGATGTCTCACCCCATCCGAGGCATCGGCAGTCATGGAAGAAATTCATGCAGGAGCTTGTGGCAATCACTCCGGGGGAAGGTCCCTGGCTCATAAAGTCCTCATCCAGGGGTACTTCTGGCCCTACCTGGCAAGGGACGCTGAAATTTACATCAGACATTGCAAAAAATGTCAGTTTTATGGAGATGTCATCCATCCACCGCCGGAGTTCTTAAACCCAACTATTGTTCCTCACCCCTTTTCCCGATGAGGTATGGACATTGTGGGTCCTCTCCCGCAAGCAATACGATGTACCACGCATGTTCTCCTGGCTACCGATTATTTTACCAAATGGGTGGAAGCAGAGGCATACCCTACCATAACAGGCAACCATGTTATAAAATTCATCTGGAGCCACATCATCTGTAGATTCGGTCTACCCCGAACCATAATGATGGACAATGACACTAACCTGGACAACATAAGGGTTCAAGCATTCTTAGCAAAGCATGGGATCAATCAAAACACTTCTTCCGTCGGCTATCCACAGGGAAATGGGCAAGCCGAAAGGACGAGTAGAACCATTTTTGACACACTGAGAAAAAAACTTGAAGACGCAAAAGGGGCATGGTTGGAGAAATTGCCTGAGGTGTTGTGGTCCTATCGGACTACTCCAAGACAACCAACTGGAGAAACCCCTTTCGCCATGGCTTATGGGGCCAAAGCAGTTATCCCGACCGAGCTAAAGGTACCTACTTTAAGGAGTCAAACATGGGAAGAAGGTCCAAACAATCAGCACCTAGCCCATGATCTGGACCTCCTGGAAGAGAGAAGGGAAGCCGCCGGGATAAGACTGGCTGCCTATCAGCAGCAAGTCAGGGCACGATTCAATCAGAAAGTCAAAAGAAGAGAGTTCCAAGTGGGCGATATGGTGCTCAGACGGAAGATTGTGATTGTAGGCAAGTTACGAGAGACATGGGAAGGACCTTACACAATGGTTGAGGTCATCGGACGTGGTGCTTATCGGGTTCGGAAGAACGAAACAGGCCGCCTCGAGTCCAACTCTCAGAATGCTTATCGGTTAAAGAGGTATTATCCTTAGATAGTTACTTTTCTTGTTGAGAAATAAAACTGTGTCTTACTATGGCACCCTTGTTACGAAGCATCTGTGCCCGATACCGGCACCTCTACTTCATGATTTTCAAATTCATCTCAATAAAGATAGATTATATTTTTATACAAGTGTTTCATGTTTATTAAAAAATTTCCTAAGTGTTTGAGTTCAAACCTGATTTGAACTGACCAGAGGAAGAAATCAAGCATCAGGGGCCAAATGCCCGAAGGCTTCATATTTGTTAAAATTTTCCTAAGTGTTTAAGTTCAAACTTGATTTGAATTAACCGGAGGAAGAAATCAAGCCTCAGGGGCCAAATGCCCGAAGGCTTCATGTTTATTAAAATATTTCCTAAGTGTTTGAGTTCAAACTTGATTTGAACTGACCAGAGGAAGAAATCAAGTCTCAGGGGCCAAATGCCCGAAGGCTTCATGTTTATTAAAATATTTCCTAAGTGTTTGAGTTCAAACCTGATTTGAACTGACCAGAGGAAGAAATCAAGCCTTAGGGGCCAAATGCCCGAAGGCTTCACGTTTATTAAAATTTTTCCTAAGTGTTTGAGTTCAAACCTGATTTGAACTGACCAGAGGAAGAAATCAAGCCTTAGGGGCCAAATGCCCGAAGACTTCATGTTTATTAAAAAAATTTCTAAGTGTTTGAGTTCAAACCTGATTTGAACTAACCAGAGGATGAAATCAAGCCTCAGGGGCCAAATGCCCGAAGGCTTCATGTTTGTTAAAATTTTCCTAAGTTTTTGAGTTCAAACCTGATTTGAACTAACCAGAGGATGAAATCAAGCCTCAGGGGCCAAATGCCCGAAGGCTTCATGTTTATTAAAATTTTCCTAAGTGTTTGAGTTCAAACCAAATTTGAACTAACCAGAGGATGAAATCAAGCCTCAAGGGCCAAATGCCCGAAGGCTTCATATTTATTAAAACTTTCCTAACTGTTTGAATTTAAACCCGATTTGAACTAACCGGAGGGTAGATACCCTCAGGGGCCAGATGGCCGAAGGCTCGATTGATTCATAAAAAGCTAAGTGCAAACGCTAAAAACCAACACAAGAGAAGAATAAATGCTGAAAAGGGGGGAAAATTCTTGTTCATTGATAAAGAAAGAAGTTACAAGAAATTAGCCCTTTGAGGGGAACAAAGACATATAAAATTGCCTATACTATTGATTAGGAGGATGGTATTCTTCCCCCTTCAGGATGACAGCAAATCGCTTCTCGTTCTCAGAGGAAGGAGGGTTTGCATAAGGCACTTACACTCCCATATGGGCGTCGAATTCCTCTGCGGTCTTAAATTCCCGTGATTCTAGAGGGATATGCTCCATTTCATGCCTCCGCCGCCAGGCCCTGGCCGCTCGGATGTCACAGATAACACTGTATCTTTTATACATGTCAAGCCCTCCCAGACGGCACACTTCTACTTTTTCCCGCTCAAGGGACAGAAGCCTTTCTGATTCTGCCAAGAGTCTATCAGACTCAGCTTTTTCAGCTGCCATCTTCCTGGCGGCTTCCCTCATTTTTTCCAGCTCGGGAGCCAGAACTAGCTTTTCGGCAGTCAGTGTTTGCTTCTCCGCTTCACCGGTTTCCAGAAGAGTCTTCTGTTCAGAAATGGTCTGGCGGAGACCATCCGCCTCCTTGACCAGAGAAACCCGGTGGATATCATTCTGCTTTATTTGGGCCTTCATATCGGCCATTTCTTTGACATCAGTCTCAAGGAGGCTGTTGTAGGCCTGAACGCCGTAGAGAAGCTGCACGGTAAAGAAAGGATTATTACACGAAAAAGCGATCAAACAAGTAAAACTAAAAGCACAATGTTAAACAAAGTCTTTACCTCCATAACCATGATTGAAGTCCTCTTAGCCAGATCAGTTCTGGTGATTTTGGTCTGTGCCACCCTATCAGCTGGTGTCCAGATCCCTTTGGCCATAGCCCGAAGAGCTTCGGGATGATTAAGGGTGATTTGATCCACACAGACTGGAGTCCCATCTGGCAGCATAAATTTAGGCTCCCAATGAATCAAGGCTTGGGATGATTCAGGGACAGCAGGAGCTTTGCTTGAAGAAGTATTTTCAACTTGTGTCCTGGCCCTTTTAGTACCTAACCCATCAGTTGTGCTAGATCGGGTCCTCACATTTGGAGCATTGACAGGAGGCGGAGGTGGAGCCGATGGGTTTTGTGCCGGTGGCGCTGCTGGGCTCTGCCCAGGTGGAGGTACCGAAGTCGAAGGTCGTGCTGTTGACAATGGCACAACGTCAACAAGGGTAATCCCTTTGGGAACTTGAGGGATTCTGGCGGACATAGGTTTGTCAGGCAAGTCCATCCTGTCAACACCAGCGCCCAAATTAGAAATTGACTCTAAATTCTCCAAAGTCAACAAGTCAGTTGCAGATCGGGCTTTGCCCCAGATATGGGTTTTCAGGAGGCTTATGCGTTGTTTTATGAAAGTAAGGGGGAGGTCCCTATCTTCGTAACCCAGGAATTTATAGGCATAGTCTCCCCGATGAAGATTGCAATGCTCGCAAAGACATGAGACTTTATGAAGAGGACGATAGATGGGCAGACGAATGTCACCGAAGACTCTAGGGATCGGGAATAGGCGCGAGAAAGGGTAAGACCGGTTGCCACTCACTACTACCATTCGTTATTTCCATCCCTTATCCGATTTTTCGGTATCGGTACATATACTACGGCCTTGAAATGGGAAAAGGTTGTACCTACCCTTACTCGCTCGGGCATTCTGGAATAAGTAGCAAAGGAGTAGGTCAACCAAACCTAAGTTGAGGTCTAAATCCCTGTTGTACAACAAAAGCATAAACATGATCCTAAGGCTGTTCGGGTTCAGGTGAAGGGGATGCACGCCTAACATAAAGAACACGTAGTGGAAAAAAGGGTGAAGGGGGAACTTAAGAACCCTAAGATGGGATGCCGATAGCAGAATACTACCAGGAGCTAGTCCCTGACTCTGGGTGAAGTCAAGATAACCTGGGTAAGGGGACACATCAACATCCTTGGGAACTTGTGTCTCAGCCCGAAGGTGTTTGACGTCCACTTCAGGTCGGACTCTCTTAAGTGGGGCCACTACAAAAGGTTCAGAGGGTTTGGGATTCACAGGTTCGGTTGCTGATGAACCCGGAAGGTCAATACTTTGAGGAGTTGTTTTGGCTTTTTTACAGGCAGACTGGGGACTGTCAGTACTTGTAGGATCAGTGCCCGAAGTGGAGGACAAAACAACTTCCTCCACCGATCGGGTATCATCACTATCAGACATAATGATAAAGAAAGGTAGAAGAGACAGAAGGGGGTAAAGATGAAAATTAAAAGAAAGGAGAAGGAAAGACTGGTCGACTTACTCAGATTGGTGAACAAAGAGTCATAGAAGCTTCGGGTAACAGCAAATTTCTATCCTATTAAATAGATCTGGGACGACCGTCGGGAATGATAGCGGCAAGAACAAGGAAATAAAAACCCAGTAATGAAAAGCTAAGGAAGAAAAGAGACAGGAAGAGAGAGATTACAAAGTATGAAATGAGATGTGAAATGAAGAAGTATAGGTTTTTATAGAAAGAGAGAAGGAAACCAAAAAGCTGCACGAAGTTCGAAGGACACGCCAGAGCCGTCATGGTGCGAGATTTAAGAAGGTGATGGCCGCACGTTTCGAAATGCCATTAAATAGATAATGATGGCATGACAACTCACTGTTTTAATTCCCCATAAAAGTTATTACTGTATATATACATATGTATTAACATTTATGAGGTCATGGGCTTTAGAAAGGATATCAAGCCCATAACCTCAGGGGCCTGTGTAATGGTTAAAATAATTCATGGCCCAACCGAGATGGGCCATAGGACGGATGGGCCGACGACTGATGGGCCAAAGACCGATGGGCCGTAGGCATATGGGCTGCAGACAAATGGGCTAAGGAAATAATGAGATTAAAGAAAATTTTAGAAGATGAGTGACCCCCAAGACAAGGAGTAGTCCGGTTATGGAATAAAGAGTCCAAAAAGGGTTAGAGTTTATCGAATCCCTTGATTTAGGGGATTGATAAACCTGGGTACATGGGCTTGGCCCATTTATCACAATTGTGTATAAATAGAGGACTTTGATTAATGAGAAAGAATCCAATTTTTATCCCAATTTCTATTGTGCAACTTTTCTGCATTTACAATATATATTAATTTTATTATTTATTATTATATATATGCATTCAAGTTTTCTAAATTAAATTTAAATTAGATAAATTATTATTTAAAATCGTAGTATAATATTATTCATAACTAAAACTTATAACAAAATAAACTATGTATTAATTATTGAATAAATTTATCATCAAAATAAATTTACTGAAGGTATAGATAATGTTTTTTAGGAATTTAGGACTTAAGTGGAAAGAAGTATCAAAAGTAGGACTTCATTGGAAAGTAATCTCAAAATTAGGACTTATTAGTCAATCGAAAAATATTTTAGGACTTATTTGTCTTTTGGTATAAAAAGTATGACTTATGATGAATTTTTCCTAAATATTAAGGTGTGAATTTGAATTTTGGAAAAGGATTGCAGGAAAATCTTAATTTTAAATTTCTAGTTTGTTGTTTGAAAAATAAAAATTATACGGAATCAAATAGTTAGATTTGGGATCAACATTCATCAAAAGTACAGTGCATGTGTTGGCTAAATTTTTATTTTATTTTATTTTTTCACTTCATTTGGTCATAATATACTATTGCCTTGTTGTCATATGGTATTTGTTTATATCATTTCAAGCTGATTTTTAGGAAAACACTTTAATATCGACTACTGAAATATATAATTTTTGATATTTTTATAGCCAAATTTGCTAATTTAAAAGAACAATCATACTGATTTTCACGAAATAACAACACTCTACAAGAAGAATAGTGAATATGTAACAAAAACAATTCTTCCAATATTACGGTATTACCCCTCAAAGTGAAATGTCCATAGCACCAGATGGAACAAAAGACAACCCAAGAGTTCATAGAACAATGGAAAAGACAGACAAAAGTTATTGATTCTGCAGTAAGTCTAGTTGTTTGAAGATTTATCCATGTTCCCCTTATATGCTTTTTTCGCCCTTTTCGTTTGTGCCCTTAGTTGTTTTTCCACCTAAAATCATGGTTATCGTTCACCTTCCCAAATTTTGAGAATCTCATTTATATATAAAATTTTTAAAATATTTTTCTTGTACTTGAGGCATCAAATATAAGATATAATCAAATCACGTTTTCGTAGTGTAGATGGGAGAAAATAACAGACCCATCCTCCTCCCCTTAACATTTAGACGAAAATGGGAGTGAAGGAAATGAATTTTATTTCTTTCAATGTATGAAAAAATCCAAATTAGTAAAAGAATTTTATCCCTAAAATTTTGGAATATTTAGGATTAAAATGCCAATTTTAGGTACCAGAATTACAAAAACAATAACTTTCAAAAAATATTTTGAGAAAAAAAATACTAACTAAAAATAACTTTGTATTTGATAACTTTTAACTAAATAGTGTGATTTTAACTCGTTGGTGTACATGAAGGACAACGCTTCAAACAATTTAGTAAAAAGAATACAAATGGGCCAATGACATTGTTAATCAAAATTACACTCTTTCTTTTTGTAATTATTTTTATTTATTGGGTTTTTCTTTAAAAATTTTAGTAGAAATTAATGTATTTGTAGTATAGGCTCAAAAAATTGTCATTTTCTAAAAATTTCCATTAGAAAACCTTGGGGGTTTCAAGTTCAATCAAGCAGGTTTATTAAGATTTTTTATCTTTTCTTTCTCTGTTGAATTAGTGTAAAAATGATGTTAGAGAGTATCGAATAGTCTCCGATTTAGTATGAAAAGTTCAGTTTTTAACTAAATTTTCTCACCTCGAATCTTCACAGATGTCAGGTAGTATTTAGAGTACATTTTTGTGTATGTAAATGAAATATGTGCTATGGCAGTTATTTAATAAATGACTCAAATGTTGCAGCTAAATGTACGAGTTGGTTCAATTCAATTTCAAATTAAATTTCCAAACTCTCCATAACGCTAACATAAACAAAGAAATAAATAAGAGGCTGATAGGAGAATTAAATAAATAAATAATTATTTGGTGTGTGGGCACCTAGTCCAGCTCATGAGGTGAACTAAACCTGTCACATATTATATGTATTGCCACATCAGCACTAATATAAATTGCCACAGCATCCCTCCTTCCTACCCCAAGAAATTCACCTTCAACCCACTATCGCCCTTGGGTAACAAATCACCTTAAAAGGTTTGTGATTAGGTGGTGGTAATGAGATTGTGGGTTTTGGCTGGTGGTTGAGGGTGAAGGTGTGGCGGTTGTGGTTGTGGTTTTGGCTGGTGGTTGAGGGTGAAGGTGTGGCGGTTGTGGATGTGGTTTTGGCCGGTGGTTGAGGGTAATGGGTAATTTTTTTTGGGTGAGAAGAAGGGATGATGTGAAAATTTTTGTTGATGCGGCAATGTCCACCACATAAAGCTAAAATGAGGTGTGGTGGACCAAGTCCACACAGTAATTTCTCGTCGTCCGGGGTGTACTGGCTCAAGTAAAATATCTTTCCATGACTTTGAAAAACATAGATCCTAATTGAGTAAACATATGAATAATATCATGTCTGATAAGAGACATGTTTTTATGTCTCAACTGTATACTGTTTATACTACCATTAAATATAATAGAAAACACATTAAATATAATAGGAAACAAAATTTTCAAAGGCTGAACATTTATGAGAATTATAATGATAAATGTCACCCTGCAATCAAATTTTGCATATAATTCACAAACTACCCATCGCTACGAGTCCACGTCTATATAGCAATTAGCATGTAAAGTCCATAGAGCATGTAAACTCTGACAGGAATGAAGATTTACTTATCCGAGGGTCTAATTTCTATTTAATTAGAAGAGTCAAAGTTCAAGGGGAGTATGAGTTCAATTTAACAAACAATCTAAGTTCAAGAGATACACATCCATTCCATTTAGCATCGTTTTTTCATTTAGTCCATTTTTTTTTTTTTTTAATTATCATTTTTTCACATCTATACGACTGACACGGCGAGGACACATCCTCCTCCTTCTAAACTGTGCAAATAATGATAAATAATTCACCTACATAGTCCGTTATTTCAGTGAGATACTAAATAAAGAGGAATATTTTCAGGTTCAAGGGAAAGATTGTTGTCACTCCACCTAATGGGTTTCTTTAGGTTTGATTCCCCAAATCCAACATTATTGTAGGACTGAGAAATTTTAACAACACTTCTTTAATAAAGAAGAAGCCCTGACAGTTCAATAAATCAGACAAATCACCTAATTGATCATTTGTTTTTCAACATAATCAGAGAAAGTGATTTATCACCATTTCTTGCACCATAACACATTTATAGATCTGTATATCAGAGAAAGTGATTTATCACCACAATATATATATAGAATTTTTTACCATTGCTGCTATAATACAGGAGACTTTTTTCTTAGTGTAATGCCCAGAGAGGAAATAGAAGAACAAATTAAAGCAGGTGATGATGGGAAGTACCATGTAATAGCTAGTAAACAAAACATTAGTGCAAATGCTCTGATGTTGATGGAGCTAAACGAAACATTTTATTTATCTTTAGGGATTGTTTGACTTATACAGCTTATATATAGGTTATGCAAAATCCAAGATATGAATTTACCATGTCCACCACAAGAATGTTGCTTTCTTACAAGTAAATTGAAATTAAGATTCAACCTAAAATGGTGGCTCAAATCACTCTTGTTACAAGAATTCCCCCGCACCTCACTGCAAATTCCTTTCTGATTGCTACTAGATTTCTTAATTTCAACCCATCTTCATCAACAACCCATGAAACGTATGGCCAATATATCTACTCCCGATATTTTTCAATTTTAGCCCCTCATCACCATCTTTATTCCCACATCATCTCACACAAAGCTTATATTCTTTTATCCATTCTTTTCCTTCGGTCACCCACCAACCGGAATTCTATTATTCTGTGAATTTTTTACTAATTTATCTTTTTTCATATTCCAATGTCCGCTTCACAAAAGCTATAAAATTGACAAATTTGAAAGTAGGAGATTATCAGAAATATATCCTTCTGAAAAAGTACACAATATCGAACGCACCTACTATCTAATTTTTATATCTGTGAATAATGTGCATTCCATCTAAGACGATTAAAATTATTTCCTATTCCTTCCATACCAACAATCGAATCCATCAAAACATTTTCTCCAAAATCAAGTCCACTGTCTAGCAAAACCCTCAAACTCATATTACCATTTTCAAATTGTAACCCTCGATGAATAAAGTGAAACATCTTGCTATCTTCGTACATAGCATATTGTTTATACCAAATTGAAGTGAATTGATGACCTAATCTAAGGTAAAAGGCAATAAAGAGTACCTTATTGGGCGATTGGATCTGATCCATCATGGCTTTGGGGCAAAGAAGTTGAGTGCTGAAGTAATCTGGTGCTCCTTGGCGGCGCTGAGATTATTCGAGACGCCCAAACCAACACTCATCTTGCTAGGGTTTCACAGAGACAAGTCAAGCGGATGTGCTCAAAATCCACATCTTATTATATAAATAGGGTAATTTGCACTAACACCCCCTAAGGTTTCAGTCAATTCCACCTTTATGTTGCTTTTTAAAATTCTTGCACTTACACCCCCTGAGGTTTGGTTTTGCTTGCAATGACACCCCCTGGGCCAATAAAATGACCAAAATACCCTTGATAAAATTCGAAAATATTATATGTAATGTGAAATGACCTTTATGCCCCAACCCCAAATATATAAAATTTCGAAAAACATATATATAAATTCAAACAATATATATAAAATTCGAAAACAAATATTTAAATTTTGAAAAAAATATATAAAATTAGAAAAAAAAATATAAATTTATAAAAATATATATAAAATTCAAAAACAAATATAAAATTTGAAATATATATATAATTTGAAAATATATATATAATTTCAAAAATATTTAAATTCGAATATATATACAATTCAAAATATATATATAAAATTCAAAAAATATATATAAATTCAAAAACAAAATTCAAAAAATTATATAATTTCGAAAAACATATATAAATTTCAAAATATATATATATAATTCAAAAACATATATAAAATTTGAAATATATATATAATTCGAAAATATATATATATAAAATTTGAATATATATATATATAATTTGAAATATATATAAATTCAAAAATATAAATATATTTCAAAAAATATATATAAAATTAAAAAATTATATAATTTGAGAAATATATATATATATTGTTAAAATGTCATATCTTTTCTAATGAAGTGAATCAAACTACTTACCACCAACATCAATTAGTGGTCTTCTTTTATATATATTTTTCCAAAATATATATATTTTTTCCGAAATTTATATAATTTATCCGAATTTTATAAAAACAATTCAGAATTTATATATATATATTTGAATTATATATATATTTCGAATTTTATATATTGTTTTTGAATATTTTTTTTTTATAATTTTATATATATTTCGAATTCATATATATAAAATGGGTAATAT
Organism: Cornus suecica; assembly: GCA_963922005.1. NCBI lineage: Eukaryota > Viridiplantae > Streptophyta > Magnoliopsida > Cornales > Cornaceae > Cornus > Cornus suecica. The sequence continues at coordinate 31,167,190 of OY998248.1, forward strand.
CAAAAAATTCGTGAACATTTCATCAATGACAAGCCGAATTGTTGGGTAAAAATTCAAAAAATATATATAAAATTCAAAAAAAAAATAATATATAAAATTCGAAATATATATATATAATTAAAAATATATATATAAATTTTGAAACAAATATATATAAATTTCGAATTATTTTTATAAAATTCGGATATATTATATAAATTTTGAAAACATCATATAAATTTTGGAAAAAATATATTTATTTTGAAAATATATATATAAAAAAAGGTCACTGGTGGTAAGTAGTTTGATTCACTTCATTAAGAAAGATATTACATTTTACCAATATATATATTTTTCTAAAATTATATAATTTTTTGAATTTTGTTTTTGAAAATATATATTTTTTGAAATATATATATTTTCGAATTTATATATTCTTCAAAATTTATATATATATATATATATATATATTTGAATTATATATATATTTCAAATTTTATATTTTTTTTTGAATTTTATATATGTTTTCCGAAATTATATATATATTTTTTGAAATATATATATTCGAATTTAAATATTTTTCAAAATTTATATGTATTTTCGAATTATATATATTTCAAATTTTATATATTTTTTTGAATTTTATCTATATGTTTTGAAATTTATATATGTTTTTCGAAATTTATTTATTTTTTTCTAATTTTATATTTTTTTTTCAAAATTTAAATATTTGTTTTCAAATTTTATATATTTTTTTGAATTTATATATATGTTTTTCAAAATTTTATATATTTGGGATTGGGGCATAAAGGTCATTTCACATTACATATAATATTTTTGAATTTTATCAAGGGTATTTTGGTCATTTTATTGGCTTAGGGGGTGTTAATGCAAAAATTTCAAAATACAGCACAAATATGAAATTGACTTAAACCTCAGGGGGTGTTAGTGCAAATTACCCTATATAAATATTATAAATTAGTCTTATTAGGTCCCACTTTAAATTATTTTAAGGGTTAATTTAAATAAACTCCCCTATACTATTCAGTTTAATCAACTAACCCTCACTGTGTTCATTTTGCCCCCTATACTATTCAATTTCATCATTATACCCCCTTACCTAACATTTTGAGTCAAAATATCTAAATTACACTCAATAGTATAGGGGGTTTAGTGAAATCAACAGTTTAAAAAATTATTTTTCAAAAATCAATTATATTTTTTGCAAAAATTATAAATTAAAATTATTATATATATAAATGTTTCACAAAAAAAATATTTTTTCAAGGGAGTATATTATTTTCCAAAATATGAATTATTTCCGAAAATATAATATATATTTTTTGCAAAAAAAATATTTTTCAGAAAAAAATCATATTTTGGAACATAATAGTATATATTTTTTCCAAAAAAAATATTTTTCGGAAAAAATCATATTTTGAAAAATAATAGTATATGTTTTTTGCAAAAAAAATATTTTTCGGAAAAGATCATATTTTGAAACATAATAGTATATGTTTTTTGCAAAACAAATATTTTTTAGAAAAAAATCATATTTTGGAACATAATATATATTTTTTGCAAAAAAATTATTTTTCGGAAAAAAATTCACATTTTGGAACATAATATATACTTTTTTCGCAAAAAGAATATTTTTCGGAAAGAAAATCATATTTTGGAACATAATATATACTTTTTACAAAAAAAAAAAAATTGTATATTACACAAAATATTTTTTTGCGAAAAAGTATATATTATGTTCCAAAATATGAATTTTTTCCAAAAAATAATTATTTTGCGAAAAATATATATTATGTTCCAAAATATGATTTTTTTACGAAAAGTTTTAATTGACATTTGCTATCTTTTATCTCATTTATTTTATTTTATTTTAAATGAGGTACATTATTGAATACTTTTTTATTTCAATCGAAGGGTAGATTATAGTTACACCCTTTTGAGATTTAATATATTACACCCGCATTTTTTATTATTTGAATAATTACAGCTAGATCCCTTTAAATTGTTAAGTTGTAATAAATATTCTATCACTTGAATTCCAGCGTAGTCAAACTCATTCAACACTTACGTAATCATTTTTTTAGAGGTGAAATGTCTAGAAATACCATCAACTAGATGCAAAGATATGAAAAATAGTCATGGATAAATAAGTCATTTCACATCTCCAGTTACCTGAATTGAATTAAAGGGGGTGAAGTTATAATTATCCAAACAACAAGAAATGTGACTATAATATATCATCTTTCGAGGGATTCAAAGTATAATTTACCCTAACTGAATATAAAAATGGTAATTAAATAAGTCTAAATTATGTGATATTTGAAATATAAAAAAAAAAAAAAGTATTTTGGAATAGAGAAAATTGAAACTGATATTTTTATTTAAAAAAATAGAATTTCATTGGATGCATGAAAATGTTATCCAAGCTCAGAAAAAAATATGGGGTAGGCTCATATTTGGTTCAACTAACTTTGTTAAGAGCACTTTATCATTTTGTTGTGATTACACAAATACTAGGATAAATTGCACCGACCTTTCTTGAAATTCAAACAAATTACACGCACATAGAGTTATTGACCTCTATTATTTTAACCTTAAAGTTTGGTGGTGTGTTCAACGACTTCCGTCCTTATTAACTTACCCTACCTTTACACTAAAAGACAATAATTAAGGCCACCATCTCACAATTTTTTATATTATTTATCAATGGTCAACAAGAAAAAATATATATATTTACATGTGTGTGATGTGTTCAAATCAAGGTTTGAAAGACCTACCGGCTCGTAACGGGTTGGGTTGTTCATCCAACGTTATTATTATAAACCAATATATCGATAAATGCCAATATACACATCCAAATTGGCTGATACCCTCTGGTTATTAGGGAGATCATAACGCGTCAAAACACTCCATATCGGCTTATGTGTGTGTGAGAGGGAAAAGAAAGACACCATAACCAAGAGTGTGTTTGTGGGTCTTACTTGTTGTGTGTGAGGGTTGTTTAAGTGATTTTATGTTTCAAAAATATTATTAAAGGAATGTAATGATCATTCTATAACTTTAATAATGTAATGAAAATTCATTTTCAAAAAAAAAAAATTTATTTTTAAGAATGATCATTCTCATTCATTATATTATATCAAATAAAGAAACGAAATGAATTGACATTTCATCTATTTCATTCCATTCATGCATATAAAATATGAGAGTGTGAGTGAGTGAGAGAGAGATGGGGTGAGGTGCAGGATGAGACTTAATCGATGATTTTTGTGTTTGAGTTTGATTTTGGTTTTAGGGAGGGTGTGAATTTTTTAGGACTTTTTACAAGTGTGTTGTTTGAAGATGGTGATGGATTTCGGGTGTCTTTCGTAAGCATTGCTGAAAAGTATGAAAAAATTACTTTATTAATATGTTTTCATAAATATATATTATTTCTATATTAGAGACATTAGGGTACGTATTGCTGAAAAAGAATAACTTCCTATATAAGTAAATAATACTGTATTATGTTTGTCATTTGTGTGTGCACGCTCTGTACGTGTACATGATATATGTATTTTAAATAAAATATTATAAAATAAAGATAAAATATGATTTTTTTATTATTAAAAAGTAATTATACATATATATATATATATAATTTTTATCATTCGAGACTTAAGTGTATTGGTGAAAAAATTAAATTACTATAGGTAAATAATAATTTTAAAAGTAAAAAAAATATAGACGAATGGGTATAAGGTCTTGTGTTCTTAATGTTTATAATTCACTTTTTGATTTTTAACCACCAAGTAAATTTTATAATTTTAGTTTTTAAAAAATTATTTTTTATTTTTTAACCAATCGAACCATTTACATATTTTAATTATCTTGCATTAATTTGAAATCAAAGTATATCTTTTATGATTTGAATATTTATTTGTCTAAATTTATGTCTATGAAATAGTCTCATAAGAAACATATACTCCCTCCGTCCCTTTTTACTTGTCCATGTTTAACAAGTCAATGATCTTTTGATTTTATTTTCTTTCCAATTTTGCGCCCTATGTATACAAGTAAGGTTTGTTTTTTACTGGGGTCCATTATATTTTGAATTTGTAAGAACACTTTTGAGTATTGTTTATTTATAACATGTTCTAGACAATAACCGTATTCAGTGTTAGATATGTCATTTTGGTTTCAACAACATCTACAAACTTCGATAAAGGCAAAATCAAGTATTGAGGTAGTGGAGAATACAAGTGAAATGCAAAAGTAGGCGTATTAAGTAAAAAATACCTCCCGGAGGGCAAAAACGACATTTTTTGAAGTCGTCACTTTAAGCAAAAAGTCTCGTGGAATCAAGATGGTCATTTTGGCACAGTTGCGGAGAAAAGTAGTTTTCATGAAGAAGCCTACGCCTACAGGAACAAAAAGTGGCCAGAAAGTGAAATTTTACGCTCAAGCTACGCTCAACACCTATGCTTAGGACCTACGCCTAAGGCGTAGCTCAATTGCGGTAGGAAAAAATAATCTTTGTTGCAATGTCGATTCTGCCCTGTTTTTTATTCTATAATGTGTATACGACTCTCACACCTCAAAGTACGTGCCAAACACCTATTATTTATCAGAGAGTAGGGGTTGGATTGATTGATGGTGAAATTACTAACAAGTGCGAATTTAGGATTTGTTTCATCATTGTCTATAAATACCAAGGTCTACAAGAGAGGAAGCTAGGATTTTTTTTAGGGATATCTTTGCCGTATTCTATCGTTCATATTATTCTACAGAGATATAGATAGTGAGAGAAAATATCATTGAGTGATTCTTCTAGTTCTCTCTTGTTTTGGAGTTGATTATATCGTGTTTCTATATCGACGATCTTATGCATGATTGAATGATCTATATTCTGAAAAATCTACACATAGCTGATTGCAACTTGGTTGCTTTGATCCGTTTTAAGAAGCGGAGCCATCTGAGTACAGAGATCAAAATAGGAGGCTTCGTGGTGATTTGATCCGTTGAGAAGAGGAGCCATCTTATACGGAGATCGGAACGAGAGTTTCGTGGAACGTGAGGGGAACTAGACTTTCAGACGTCGAGTAAATAACAACAAATTACAGCGGTTGTAAGTTCTGTTTTTATAGAGTCTATACAAATTCTTTAATTCATAGTACATCGATACCCGTGTCTTCTCATGACTTATTTTCTGCACTTATATTCATAATTGCTTGATTTATCTGATTATAAAATTAGGGTTTGTAATTGATTATAATTGAATTTCTGCTAGATAATTTTAATTGATCGTAAAATCGACTGAAAGCTTATTCACCCCCCCTCTAGGCTAGTTTCATTAATCGTCTAGGTAATTTCAATTGGTATCAGAGCGTGGTTGCCCCGATTTAGGTTAACTACCTAGGGTTAGATTCTAAACTTAGACGATGAAAATACCACGTGAAAGAGGTTCCATATCTAGGTCCCTGTTATTTGATGGCTTGAATTACACATATTGGAAAGCGAGAATGATAGCATTTTTAAAATCGTTAGATGAGAGAGCTTGGAACGCTGCAGAGATAGAATATTCACCTCCTACGGTAAAAGATAATGTGACTAATGAATTTAAAGCGAAACCATCGAACGAGTGGACTGCTGCTGAGACGAATAGTGCAAATTGGAATTCAAAAGCTTTGAATGCGTTATACAATGCAGTGACCCCTAGTGAGTTTAAGAGAATCGCTACGTGCAAAATTGCCAAAGAAGCTTGGGACATTCTTTAAGTAACTCATGAAGGAACTTCAAAGGTTAAACAACAAAAACTTCAAATTATGAATTCTCAATTTGAACAGCTGAAGATGGAGGATGATGAAGTCTACGCTGACTTTGAGGCTAAACTAACTGATATTATCGCAGGTTATCATAATCTAGGTGAACCCATTCCTGATACAAACCATAGTGAAGAAAAAACTTAGGTCTCTACCTAACGTTTTCGGTCTAAGGTTACTGTCATATCAGAGGTCATGAGTCTTAAAAAAATTAAGGTCGAAGAATTGGCAGGGAACTTAAAATCCTACGAAATTGAGATGTTCAAAAATCCCCCTAAGAATGTTAGTGGCACAAAAGAGAAGAGCATAGCTTTCAAAACCACTAGGGAGGATCGTGTTGAATCTGATGGAGAAAGTGAGTTGAGTCTGAATGATATTGCCATGTTTGCTAAGAGGTTGAACAAATTTGTTAAGGCTAAACAGAATAGCCAAGGACAAAAATTTGGGGATAAGGTGGGTGAGTCTAGAAATATAAATAAGACCAAACTTGGAAAGACAAGTCTGATCTTAAAAAGAAAACACCTCAATGTTTTGAATGTCAAGGATATGGTCACATAGCTGCAGAGTGTGCAAACACTTTGAAAAAATTCAAAGGATTAGCTGTCAGTTGGGATGATAAATCTGATAATGAATCAACTAGTGATGCGATAGACTCGGAGGTAGGTGATGATCTTGAAATTTCATCGTATTTGTTGCTCAAAGTAAGGAGGTTAAAAAAGTTGATACAAGTTGGGCGATGTTTGGAAAGGAAGATTTTGAGTGTGATGAAGATTGTGATGACACGCTTTAAGAGTCTTCTGACAAATTATTTGATAAGACCACACAATTTCACAAAAATCAAATGAAACTGCTGACTAAAAGTCTTAGCATGGACAAAGAATTAAATTCTTTAAAAGACGAATTAGTAAATAGTTCTCAAACTCTAAATCTCCTATAGACTCAAAAGGCCAATTTGGTTGAGGAATTGTATAAGTCTGAACAAGAAAAGACTCAGGCTTTGAAGATAGTTGATGGTCTCTAGAAGAAATTAGTGGAGAAATCTGCCAAGATTGGAAATTTGGAAAAGGAGTTGAAGGATGCTAACTCAACTATTCATAAATGGTCTAGTAGAACTCTTAAGCTTAATCATATGTTCAGTATGGGAAAATCTGTAGGAAATACAAAGGGATTGGGTTTTAATGGAGTATCATATAATTCGAACTTTGTGTTGAAAACCACATTTGTAAAAGCTTCTCAAGTAGCATCTAGTTATTCTCAAGGGAATTCTAATGCTAAATCTTTTGTGAGAGGAGATCTTCAAAGAAAGTCAGGTTTAACCTTTAGATGTTCTAAGAGGTCAACTGATGAAGTTCATAGGTTTGTTCCTATATGTCACTAATGTGGTGTCAAATGTCACATTCGACCGAGGTGTTCAAAGTTAAGAGGGAAGACTTTGTAATTGGTGAAAGAACAAAGAACTCGACAAGGAGATTACGTTCAAGATCAAATCCTAGTGTTGAATGAAGAGATGAAGAATTTATCAAAAATGGAAAATAGAGCTCTAAAGATGAAGAATGCATGGGTCAGAAAAGGTAATCTACACTATTTTATTGTTCATACTGCACTTAGAACACGTAATTCGAGTTCTTGGTATCTGGATAGTGGATGTTCGAGTCATATGACTAGAGATAAATCATTGTTTGGATTTATCAAGGAGTGTCATGGTGGGATAGTCACTTTTGGTGATGGAGATAAGTCTAAAGTTCTAGGGAAATGTACCATTGTGGTTTCTGGTCTACCTAAGCTAAAAGATGTACTATATGTTGAGGGTTTAAAAATAAATTTGCTGAGTATAAGCCAGATATATGATAACAATCATAATTTTAATTTTTTTCCTGATAAGTGTTCAATCATAGACTCTTCTCGGAATTGCGTGATGGAAGGTATGCGTTCGTCTAATAATTATTATTGCATCATTCATGATTCTCAGTTATCTTGCAATAGAGTTAAACTTGATAAAATTGAAATTTGGCATCAGCGAATGGGACATGTTAATTTTTGATATTTCACAAAAATCACCAAGAGTGAAATTGTTAGAGGTGTCCCTAAGCTTGGTTTTGGAAAAGGGAGTGTGTGTGGACCATGTCAGAAGGGTAAACAAGTTTGATGTCAACACAGAAAGATAAATACCATTCGTACTTCCAGACCTTTAGAGTTGTTGCATATTGACTTAATGGGTCCCACTTGGACCCTGAGCAAAGGTGGTAAGAAGTGTATCTTTGTTATGGTGAATGATTACTCTAGATTTACATGAGTTGGATTTTTGAGTGAAAAATCTGAAGCTGCTGAGAATTTTAGAAAAATTTTTTTGAAAATTTAGATTGAGAAGAATTATCACATTACCAGAGTGAGGAGTGATCATGGAAAGAAGTTTGAAAATTCAGGGATTGATACTTTTTGTGATGAAAGAGGAATAAAGCATGAATTTTTGGCACCATATACTCTACAACAAAATAGAGTGGTTGAAAGGAAGAATAAAGTTCTTCAATAGATGATTAATGTTATGTTGCATGGAAGAAAGGTTCCTAGGTATTTTTAGGTCGAGACGGTGAATATAGCTTGTTACACCTTAAATAGAGTATATCTTAGGCCTGACATCTTAAAGACTTCTTATGAACTGTGGAATGACAAGAAACCAAATGCGAAGTATTTCAAGGTTTTTGGAGCAAAATGTTATATTATTAGAGATCGTGAGTCTATTGGGAAATTTGAGTCTAAGAGTGATGAAAAAATATTTCTTGGGTATTCATTGACGAGTCGGACATATATGATTTTTAACCTTAGAACTCAAACGATGATAGAATCTGCTAATGCAGTGGTTGATGATTCATGTGTTGATAAGCTTTCAACGTCTATTGAGGAGAAAGATAATGAGTTGTTCTTTTTACTAGGAAATGATTATTCAGATGTTGATAAAGAGGACAATGTTGTACATGATGATAATCCTAGTCCTAATGAATCACATGATCAAACTTGTGATGTTCAAGCTACTCATTCTAAAGAACCATCTGCAAGGGTAAAATTGTATCATCATTTGGATAACATCATAGGATCTGTTGATCATATGATAGTGACCCGAAGAAAGTTTATATCATAGGATTTGTTCAGTGTTGTGGTAACAGGATTGGAAGACCGTCATGAAAACAAGGTGACAGTTTATATCTATGTTTGTAGGTGTGTGTTCATAGGAATAGATGTTATGTTGTTATTTGTGAGGCTATATTGTAAAACATGGTTTTGTTTCAGAAATGTCAAGGAGGAGATTGTAAGAACACTTTTGAGTATTGTTTATTTATGGCATATTCTAGACAATAATCATGTTAAGTGTTAGATAGATCATTTTGGTTTCAATGACATCTACAAGTTTCGACAAAGGCAAAATCAAGCATTGAGGTAGTGGAGAATACAAGTGAAGTGCAAAAGTAAGCGTATTGAGTAAAAAATGTCTCCCGGAGGGTAAAAACGGTATTTTCCGAAGTCGTCACTTCAAGCAAAAAGTCTCGTGGAATCAAGATGGTCATTTTGGCACAGTTGCGGAGAAAAGTGATTTTCATGAAGAATTTTATGCTCAAGCCTACGCCTACAAGACCAAAAAGTGGCCAGAAAGTGGAATTTTACGCTCAAGCTACGCTCAACACCTACGCTTAGGATTTACGCCTAAGGTGTAGCTCAGCTGCGGCAGGAAAAAATAATCTTTGTTGCAATGTCGATTATGCCCTGTTTTTTATTCTATAATGTGTCTACGACTCTCACACCTCAAAGTACGTGCAAAACACCTATTATTCATCAGAGAGTAGGGTTTGGATTGATTGATGGTGAAATTACTAACAAGGGCGAACTTAGGGTTTGCTTCATCATTGTTTATAAATACCAAGGTCTACAAGAGAGGAGGCTGGGTTTTTTTTAAGGAGATCTCTGCAGTATTCTATCTTCATATTCTTCTACAGAGATAGAGATAGTGAGAGAAAATATCATTGAGTGATTCTTCTAGTTCTCTTTTGTTTTGGAGTTGATTCTATCGTGCTTTTACATCGACCATCTTATGCACGATTGAATGACCTAGATTCTGAAAAATTTACACACCGCTGATTGCAACTTGGTTGCTTTGATCCGTTTTGAGAAGAAAAGTCGTCTGAGTGTGGAGATCAAATCAGGAGGCTTCGTGGTGATTTGATCCGTTAAGAAACGGAGCTTCCTGAGTACGGAGATCGGAACGAGAACTTCGTGGAGCGCAAGTGGATCTAAACTTTTAGACGTCGAGTAAAGAACAACAAATTACAGCGGTTGTAAGTTCTGTTTTCATAGAATCTGTACAAATTCATAATGCATCGATACCCGAGCGTATCCATAGTTTTACTTGGAGTCTTTCCAAGGTTTTTCATGTAAAAAATCTTTATCTTCTCATGATTTATTTTTTGCACTTATATTCATAATTGCTTGATTTATCTGATTAGAAAATTAGGGTTTGTAATTGATTAAAATTGAATTTTCGCTAAATAATTTTAATTGATCGTAAAATCGACTGAAAGCCTATTCACCCCCCTCTAGGCTAGTTTCATTAATCGTCTAGGTAATTTCAGAATTTAATGGAGAGGGGTAATTTGGGAAAGTATATGATAATATTGTATTGGGATTCGAAACTGGACAACTAATTTGAGACAAATAAAGTAGGCAAAGTGGACAACTAAATTGGGATGGAGGGAGTAACAATAAACATTGAAATATCAATGACGCCTTAAATATTCATTAACAAGTCATTTCTTATACTAAATGTCTTTAAAAAATAAATAAAATTCACTTCCAATTACCAAAAAAATATCAAACTTCAGTTTTGTTATCAATTATATCGTGCAAAGTGCATTTTGTTCCCTATGGGTAAGTTTTTTAAAAAATTCATTGCAATAATTGAGTCCGTTGCGCAAATCTGATACTGACCTGAATCTCTTACACTGATACACCAACTAATACACCAACCGATACCCTTTTTGTGGACCTTGGTTCAAACCTCAGGAGATCACTTGTAATAGACCCTAAATAGTAAGGTGCAGATTTGATTATTTGAAAGATGATTGTTATCTAACATTCATCAAATGTAAAATATATGTATAAACTATCAACCAAGTTTTATGTAGTAGCAGTAAAAAATGGATCATATTCCAAATGAGTCGAATTTGTAGAAATAAGTTATTACCTTTGTATCATCTCATATTTATTTATACTATTTCGAGCTGATTTTTGTGAAATCACTTTAATATTAACTAATGAAAGAGAAATATTCGTAATATTTTTATAGCCACATACTGATTTTCATGAAATAACAATACTCTACAAGAAGAATAGTGAACATGTAACAAAAACAATTCTTCCAATATTGCCCCTCGAAGTGAAAATCCTATAGCACCACATGGAACAAAACACAAAACCTAATAAGGGTGCATAGGACAATGGAAAGACAGACATCACATCAGTTGTTACTCAATCCATCACACAAAAATGTTGACAACTTGATTCTTCAGTATAAGTTTGGCTGTTTGAAGATTATCTTTGTTCCCCATTCTAAGAGTAAAATGGCTTCAATTATCTTCATCACAAACACCCCTGATTGTCAAAAAAGAAAAAGAAAAAGAAAAAGAAAGAGTAAATGTTATATTTACATCTTTGTGAACTAGTAAATGTAAAGAAAACTCATCTACAAATCACTTTGTATGTAAATATTGAAAGGACAGTACATAGGAGACCAAGAATAACAAAAGGAAACAAAAATGGAAGCTATACCACCATATATATATGATGCTTTGTTAGTTGTATTGTAACCAGCAGTTCAATTATGGGACGCTAATGTTTGGCTCAAGTGAAGTAGCCTAAACTCCTAATTCCTAAATGATAATCAACAGTATCTTGAAAATTAACGTGACTTGCGAAAATAGTTTCCTATTTCTCGCGAAAATGGCTTCCTAATTGTGTTATATGCCTCACAGTTACTGTACAAAATGTTAGGTAGTAAATAACATCTCGATTTCATGCAGTTCCAAAAGCTTAATAAGTACTATCCAGTGCATTTCAATTGCAACAATAATTTCATAATCGAATACAAACATAAATCATTTTATATTTTATTCCTCCAGACTCTTTCATTTTATAAACTAAAAGAAGATAAAATAACATATTGTTTGATTTTAATTTCAGAAAGCGGATTTGATGCTCTAAGTATTGCTTTTATTCCTGATGACTTTTAACAATTAACACCCAATTACCTTTGTTTACAAACTAGAGACGGGATGGCAATAAATGTCTTCCGCTCACCAAAGAATCTTCCGTCCGCACAAAATCCACAGTTTTTAAACAATTGTAGGGAAGTCAAACCCATTGGACAGACTTAAAGCACATTAGAACATATATACATACACATATATATACATATGCGTTGAAAATCACTTTTGGTGATTTAATAACTCCTAGAATACACTCAAATAATGAAATAATTCAATCTTTTATTTCATACACACAAACAGAGTACAACTCTTTCTCTCTGATTCCTCACACTAAAATTTATTTCCTAACTTCTTGCTTGATGATTAATACAATACCATCCTGCCTATATATATAGAAGATAAGACAAAACCCACAACCAACTTGCAGCAGAAAAATTTGACTTTGGTGTTGTGGTGAGCGTGCAAATCTTCACGCATGATTTTGGTGCAGCAAATCTTGACATTGGGGTGGTGAATTTCCAACTTGGTATGGAGCTTTTAGTGGATGACACTTTGGAGGTGGATGATTTAAGTTTAATTTTCAATATTCCCCCTTAAACTTGATTCTCCACATTTCTGTATTTCTAGCATCATCTTCAGTCTGTTGAACATGTCTTTCTTCAATGGCTTTGTAAAAATATCTGCAATTTGATCATTTGTCTTGCAAGATATTAATTTCATTTCTTTATTATGCACATGTTCCCTGATGGAATGATATCGTGTATCAATATGCTTGTTTCGTTCATGGAAGACTGGATTCTTTACAAGTGCAATTGCTGAACGATTATCAATGAAAATCTCTATAGGTTTTTTTTGTGGAAAACACAAATGCTCCAACACATTTCTCAACCAAATAGCATGACACATAATTGAGTTGGCTTCTACGTATTCAGCTTTGCATGATGATAGCGTTACTATCGGTTGTTTCTTGGATGACCATGTGAATGTTGTATCTCCAATGAAAAACACAAATCCAGTTGTGATTTTTCTTTCATCTAATCTTTACCCCAATCACTATCTGAATAGCCAGTGAATCTTAATTCATCAGTTGAGGTATATAGCAAGCCATCATTGATCGTACCTTTGATGTAGCGGAGTATTCTCTTTGCAGCATTTAGATGTGACTGATCTGGTTCCTCCATGTATCTGCTGATCAGTCCAACTCCGAAGAGTATATCTGGTCTGGTACAAGTAAGGTACTGAAGACTTCCAACTAAACTTTTGAAGTATGTTGGATCAACGTTTCCTCCGCCTTCATTCTTTCTTAGTTCCACGCTGCTTTCCACCGGAGTTGATACTGGATTGCATGATTCCATTCTGAACTTCTTGAGAATCTCCTTTGCATATCTACTTTGGCAAATAGAGATTCCTTCAACATTCTGCTTCACTTTAATTCCAAGAAAGTGTGACATTAGACCTATGTCTGTCATCTCGAATTCTTGAATCATGATTTTCTTGAATTCTTCAAACATGGTTAGGTTATTTCTTGTGAAGATTAAATCAACAACATACAGACCTGCAAATAGTACGCTTCCTTCTGGACATTTCTTCAGGTACAATGCATGCTCATATGGACATTTATCGAACCCATTATCATGGAAATACTTGTCAATTCTTGTATTCAATGCACGTGAAGCTTGTTTCAGTCCATAGAGAGCTTTCTTCAACCTGTACACCTTGTCTTCATGTTCGTCGTTTGTATATCCCAGCGGTTGTTCGACACAGATTTCTTATTCTAGGAATTCGATTAGAAATGCCGACTTCATATCAAGTTGGTACAACTTCCATCTATTCTAAGCAGCAATAGATATCATCGGCTTGATTGTCTCTAATCGGGCAACAAGAGCAAATACTTCACAATAGTCTAGTCTTTGTCTCTGTTTGTAGCATTTTACAACCAGACGAGCTTTGTATCTCTGAACTTCGCCTTTTTCATTCTTCTTTGTCTGTAGACCCATTTGACTCCAATAAACTTTTGACACTTTGGTAGACTACATAGCTCCTATGTATCTTTCTTCTCTATGACCCTGATTTCTTCATCTATTGCTGACTTCCACTTTTTCTCTTGAATGACTTCTGTGAAACTAACATGATCACTAACCAGAAATAAGCATAGCAAATTCTGGTCTTGATCTTCTTCAATGGCTTCATATAGTTCCCTCATGCTTCTCACTTTTCTGGGTCTTTCACTTGATCTTTCATCTGGTGATGATGACGATGAATGATCATTTCTTGCAGGTACAGGAGATTGATGTGGTAGAATTTGCGGCTCTGTTGTAACCTCTTTTCTTGCTTCTTCTTCTTCAAGCACGAGCTCCTTGGCTTTGCCATCTTCATTTTCTTCAAAGATCACGTCCCTACTCATAATTGCTTCCTTGGTGATGGGATTAAACAACTTATATCTCATTATTCTGTCACCATAGCTGATAAAGATACATTTTTGTTCTTTGTCGTCGAGCTTGGTTCTTTTGGCTTCTGGAATCTTGGTGTAAGCAATACATCCAAAAATTCTGAGGTGATTGACGCTCGGTTTGTATGAACTTCAGGTTTCTTATGTGTCTTGAACTGGAGTCTTCTGGTTGGACACCTATTCAGCGGGTAGACAACACACGATTCCGTTTTAGCCAAAAATTCATTGGGCATTAACTTTCCTTTCAGCATACTTCTGACTATGTCCAAGATCGTGCGATTCTTCCTTTCAGAAACACCATTTAGTTGAGGTGTATAGGATGGTGTTGTTTGCTATTGGATGTCGTGCTTTTTACAGTAATTCTAGAATGCATTCGACATATATTCTCCTCCTTGATATGACCGCAACGTCTTGATATTGTAGCCGCTCTGCTTCTCAACAAGAGCTTTAAACTCTTGGAACTTGTCAAATACTTCTGATTTCTTCTGCAAGAAGTACACCCATGTCTTTCTGCTATAATCATCAATGAAGGTAAGAAAATACCAGTTTTGTCGAATTTTATATTTTTTTGAATTTTTTTTTTTTTTCGAATTTTATATGTTTTTACAAATTTTATATGTTTTTTTTCGAATTTTATAAGTTTTTTTGAATTTTAATCATCTTTAATTAAATCTCAGGAGTATTTTGGTCCAAAATTATAGGGAATGTGATAAACTGATACAATTTGATAAATGCAGGGGATTTTCTGTATAGGAGGGGGCAAAGTGTATATATATATATCGATATATCTATTAATATACGAATGGTAGACCAGTTCATATATTTTCTGGGTTGTTCATTATGAGGCGACTGCACGTTTGTATGTAATTTTTTTGTTTTGTTATAAACATTTAATTGGAAATTGAACGACACTTGCATAAACCCACAAAATTGATGCAAATGCTAGTTGGTTCCAGATAAAAGAAATTTGTGCTACAGGCTTAGCCGCTGAGCTACTTAATTAGAAATCAATTGATTGGGTTTTTTGCTGAATTCCGGTGTGTATATGGATATATCTATATTAGACTGAAACCTCAGCTAATCTGCCTTTCCAAATTTCTTACACCTTTCTGAATCTCATTTATTTCTAAATTTTTAAAACAAGTTTTCTTGTATTTAAGACATCTAATATAAAAATATAATTGTGAATCAAAATCGTTGAATCAAAATGCATAAATATTTATTACCTTGTTGATTGCGAATCAAAAATCATAAATCTTTAGTACCTGTTGATTGCTTTTCACATTCTTTATGAATCAAAATGATAAATTTATCACAATGAGAAACAAACTAAATCGGAAAACTCAAATCACTTTTATGTTTTTATAGTAAATTAGAAGTGAATATAGATTTTGATAATAAACAATTTTATCCCTCAAATTTTTATTGGAGTTTCGGGAATATTAGGAGTGTTCAAGAACCAAACCCAAACAGGAATCAGCTGAACCGAATCGAACCGAAATTGGGATATTCGGTTCCGGTTCCGATTCCAAAAATCAAAAAATCAAAATTTTAGGTTCGGTTCCGGTTTTTATCCCTTTGGAATCGAACAGGTTTTTTTGATATATATATTTTTATTAGTATTATATTCTTATCTTTATATATATATATATATAAATTTATAAGTTATAATTTGATGTATTAATTAATTTTGGATTTGTAATAATTAAAATTTTGAAATATTTTTTTTAATTTAATTTTTAATTATTTTATATTTAATATTTTTATTATTATATTTTTTTAAAATAGAAGAAACTAGAACCGAACAGAAAAATCAATTCGGTTTTTGGATGTTCGGTTCCTGTTATCAAATAGTCTAAGTTCGAGGGGACACGGAATCCGTTCATTTAGGATTTCCTGGAATTAATCATGTGACAAGTGACGGCTTTTCGTTTGTTAAAATTTTTTCTTTTTCTTTTTTCCAAATCAATATGATGCGGTTACAGCACAACAGCCTCCTTCCAAATTGCACAAATAGTGACAAATAATCGACCGGCAAAAGTGCAAATACCCCTTTAAGTATCCCAAATAAGTACAATATTGATAGATTATAAAAGTGAGCAAATTATTCTCAAAATTATCCATTTCTTGAATGTCAAATTATAATTATACCCACATATATTAATATTTTGTAAAAATATAAAATTGAGAGTTAACTTCATTTATTCCTGAAATTTATTTTATCTTCAATCAAACTCCTTCAAATTTCACAAACTTCATTTACTCACATAAATTACCCTCAATTTTTTCAAATCCACATCATTTACATTCCATATCTTTTTATATTTCGGACTTAACTTTTTTTACATTTTATAATAATTGATAGTTCAAAAAATAATATTTCGGCATTAATTTTTATTTTGGACAATCATTTATAGTAATATATATATATAAATATTTAAAAACAAAAAAAAATAATCTAAAAACGAAGATAAATGATAGGTCCGAAATATAAAAAACTATTTCCAACTACCAAATAGATTTTTTTCGTTTATAAATATTTTTTTATATTTTACAATAAACGAATTTTTTTTATTTATGCCAAAATAAAAAAAATATTCATTATATTCCTCCAATACCAATTATATATATATATATATATATATATTTTGTTTATATTTCACTTTTTAAATTTAGCTATCTATTAGATTTTTTGTTTTTTGTTTGAGACTTTGATGTATTGGTTGGGATATAAAAAAATATTTATATAACTAAATAAAAATGTTAAATGGGAAAATATTAGATAGGGATAATAAAAATTTTGGATAGTAAATCAATTGAATCATTGTTTCCAAACACCACATATCTCAACATTGAGGGTAGTTTATGTATTAAGTGGTATTAAGGGGTGTAAATGATGTGAATTTGAAAGAAAAAAAAAGGGTGTAAATGAAGTTTATGAAACCTAAGGAAGTCTAATTGAAAATAAAACAAATATCAAGGGTGTAAATAAAGTTAACTCTTATTTTATATTCTTACAAAATGTTAATATATAGGTACAATTGTAATTTGACATTCAGAAAATAGGTCCGGAAAAGCAACTTGCTCAATTTTGAGAACTTAAGGGATTGATTTGTTCACTTTTATAGTATCAGGGTATTGTGTTCACTTGGATATAGTTCAGGGGGACTTTTGCACTTTTGCCTAATTCACCTACATAATCCACTAGACGCGGTATCTCAGTGACATGCTAAATGCGGTATCTCAGTGACATGCTAAATGGAGAGTATTATTTTTCAGTTCAATGGAAAGAATGTTGGGCAATCAAACCAGTCTCACACAAGCAAATGACATGTAAACTAAAAACCATATATTCAAAACAACACTGGAACAAAGAGAGAAGCCCTGAACATTATGGATGCGTGAAAACATCATGCTGCTTAGTAATCAAGAAACAGTTCTATACAGCAAACAAATCACCTAATTGAGCGCCTTTATTCACCATAATCAGAGAAAGTGATTTATCACAATTTGTTGCCCCACAACATATATACATCATTGCTGCTATAATGCAGGAACTGTTTTATTCGTGCAATGCACCCAAAGAGAAAATAAAAGAACAAATTAAAGCAGATCATAATCGAAAGTACAAATCACAGCAAGTGAACAAAACAACAAGAATAGAATACGACTGAGTCTCGGGAACCAGTTTACTTCAGACGCTCTGTAAGTACAGAATTTCTTCATTTTTAGAATGAGGGTGGACCTTGGCATAATAATTATGGTGTTTCGTTGTGATCGGGAGGTCACGGGTTAGAAACATGATGGCGAACCTCGGCCCAATAGTTATGGTGTTTCATTGTAGTAGTTGATGCTCAAACAATTCATAGTTACTGATTGGCGTGAAGAGTGGTAGGAACTATTCTCTAATTTAGGTAACAAGCTATTAATAAATACAAAACCGTCTCAACATACCTAATAGGTTAAAATACATTGGCACTTTGAGCTGGTTTCACCTATGAGTAACAACAATAGAAGGCTAAAAACATATATCCTAGCTGTCCTTGGCTGTATTGAAAAATTGCTACAGTACTTGTTTTCTAGATGAATTTGGATTCTTTTCTTTGCCAGGACATCAAGAAAAACTACAAGCAGGCAAGGAAACCCAAACAAGGCATAAGGAAACAAAGGCCTTAAGCCAAAAACACACCGATTGTTCCTAAGCTTAAGAGACATCAATTTCCTATTCGGGAGTAATCACCAGGAAGGCAGTAACTTGCATAAATTCATTGTTTCTTCATGAACCTATTGATGGTTGATATGGAGATGAATAGAGTAGTCAAACCAAAAATTAGTCTCCTAGGTAAGACGGCAAGAAAATCCTCCTCTGCATAGTGCGAAGTGAATATGGACAAGAATGCCAATAGAAATGAAGTGGACGAAAACAGAGCAATGACATCTGACATACCAAAAATTAAGAATGCTATACTTTTGGAAAAAATTGGTGTGCCGCTATCGCCATTGTTGCCACCCCGGTACAGTGATTGCAGCTGCAAACATGATGGTGGTGATGAGAGCTGATACAATCGTGCATGAGTTCGCCATTGCTTTCATCAAATCCTCACCATCTTTTCTTAGTTCCTTATGTGTCTTGCAAAATACCTTTAGCACCCATTGGGTGCATATCCATTTCTAACTTTTCTACTGCCTGTATATAAAGATGTATGAATTTATTTATCCACCGAAAAAAAATTGTATGAATTTCTTTCCACTAGTTAAACCCAAAAACTAAGAATACCAAAGACTAGGAATCGGATATAAAAAAATGATAATAATAATAATTACCTTTTACCACTGCAATTCCCATTCCCGTTGCATTTGTAATGTTGCACCAGTTTAGAGTATTGGATAATTGATAAATGAGGTTGAATACGTTTTCTTGACGGTTTAAAATTGCAATATGAAAATATTTTGTTTTTCCTCATTTGTGGCCGTATGAAGGACTTATCATGGAACCATAAACCGGCCGTCGTGGGATGATTCCGCATCAGACCGCCCAGTGGCAATATGTTACCCACCTCCCCAACCTCTCAATACCGTCTGCATAATAGAGATTGTGACTGAACAAGGTGCTTGGCAAACTTGATTCATTTCCAACCACAATTTTTTCCACAATGCTAGATATATAAGAGGAAATTATTTCCTATCCCTTCCATACCAACAATCGAAACAATAAAAACATTCTCTCCAAAATAAGGGCCATGGTCTAACAAAACCCTCCAAGTTATACTACCATTTCCAAATTGCAACCCCATAGATCGTTGAATTGAAGTGAACTGATGACCTAATTTAAGGTAAGAATCAATAAAGAGTACCTTGTTGGGCGATTGGATCTGACCCATCAAGGCTTCGCGGGAAAGAACTTGGGTGGATCTGGATCTGGTGGTCCTTGGGGGCTCTGAGTCTGTGGAGCTCATTGGAGACGCCCAAAGCAACACTCATCAGTCATCTAGAGATAGAGAAAAATTGTTGAGGGAGATAAATGTGGGACGCACAAATTGTAGACAGAGATAGGGTTGGGAACGGATGGAGAGGAGTGAGAAAATTTAAGGGAAAATTACACAAATTACTCCTGAACTATGACATAATTGCACGCGGTGCTCCTATGTTTTAATAATATCATAAACTACTCTTAAAATCACCTTCGTTGTAACACTTAGCCTCTTCCGTTAAAAGTCAATGACGGAAAATTTTCTTTTTGGTCAATAAAGCCTATTTTTGGAGTGAACTTCCAATTTTGCTCTTATATATGCATGTTCCAATTTAACCCTCACAATTTCACAATTTAACCCTTATTTTTTTTTGTGAAAAATATATATTATGTTCCAAAATATGAATTTGTTTTGCGAAAAAGTATATATTATATTCCAAAATATGAAATTTATACTTTTTACAAAAAATATGATTTATAGAATTTTTTTATTTAAGTTTCTGGGGTTTAAACTAATATTGATGTTAATGGAATTTGCTAAAACATTGATGTTTGTGTTTTTTGGAATAAACAATTTCAATTTTTATATTTTTTTAAATGAAATTGTGAGGGCAATTTAGTAAAAAAAGTTAGGATATTTAAGTAATTTTGTATGTAAAAGTAAGGGTTAAATTGGAACATGCATATATAAGGGCAAAATTGGAAGTTCACTCCAAAAATAGGCTTTATTGACCAAAAGAAAATTTTCAATCATTGACTTTTAATGGAAGGGACTAAGTGTTACAACGGAGGTGATTTTAAGGATAGTTTATGATATTATTAAAATATAAAGAATACCACGTACAATTATATCATAGTTCAAGGATAGTTTGTATAATTTTCCCAAATTATAATAAAAAAAGCATCTTGCTTGCTTTAATATCTAATTTACCGCAATACCTTTGGGTGATGTTTTCATTGTTTTGATAAAATAATTTTTCTTATTTGAATAAATTACATTCACCAGGCATCTATTTCGTAAAATCTTTAAAACTTTTAACTTTTAATAATAGCAACTAAATATAGATTCATCCTAAGAACTATGACAGTAAAATTTATTAATTTTGTAAATCATGATATTGTAAAATTCATTAATAAGTGATTTTTGTACGTAATGATATTTAAAAAGCCAATATAATCCGCTAAAATATATTGAAAAAAAATCTTATACTAATTTTTTTTTTTAACACTCAATCTTGCTAAGGTTTGAGAAAGAGAACTCAAGTGGATGTCGTCACAATCCATATCTTATCACCATCATATATATAAATATAAGTATATACAGCTCTGGAGACATTTGACCAAGTAAAAAAATTGATGATTTTCAAAGAGAGCTGAAGCATTTGGCAAAGAGAGAAAAGCAATGGCGTTGAGATTTTCGAGGACTAAACTCCTGTATTTTATTACCTGGCAATTATAAAAATAAAAAAAAACTATAGTTTCAAAATTATTCAAAAAACCCCATATAGTTTGAAAAATTTCCTAATAATTTCACATTTGATCAACTTGTCATTTTCCTTTAATTTAAGATAAAACTACCCCCATAACTAAAGGGGGGTTTACTGATTTTTTTGTAAAAAAATATGAAAACAAAATAAAAATTCTAATTCTTAGTTCGAAATATTTTTTTATATTTCAGACTTAAATTATTTTATATTTTACCTTAATTGGTAGTTCAAAAATAAAATACTTTGGCGTTAATTTTTTATTTCGGCATAAATTAATTTATTCTATTTATAGTAAAATATAAAAAACTAAATTTAAAAATAAAAAATAACAATCTAATTAGTAGTTCGAAACATTTCTTTATCTTTCAGACTTTTTTTTTTTAAATATTTTACCAGTTAGGTAGTTCAAAAAAATATTTTGGCATAAATCAAAAAAAATTTCGTTTATAGTAAAATATATTAAAAATGAAAAATAAATCCAATTGGTAGTTCGAAATATTTTTTTATTTTTTGAACTTAATTTTTTATATATTTTACCCTAATTGGTAGTTCGGGAAAAAAATCGGTATTAATTTTTTATTTCATCATAAATAAATAAAAAATTGTTTATCGTAAAATATATATAAAACAATTCGTATGATTGGAGGGGAAATGATTTTTTTTTTTTGCTTTAATTTTTTTTATATTTTACTAGGGTCATTTTTGTTTTTGTTTTTAAATTTTCCGCCTCTGGTTTCAGGACCAGTTTTGTCTTAAATTGAAGGAAATGGAATAAATTGATCAAATATGAAACCATAAGGGTGTTTTTCAAACAATTTTGAACCATAAGGAGTCATAATTGAACTATTTTTAAATTTGTTTTTTTTAAAAAAATATATAGGATAAATTACACTTTCACCCCTTTTATTTGAATATATTATACTTCTCCCCTCTTGATTGAATAATTACACTGTGATCCCCTCTAAGTCATTTTCGGTGACGGATAATTGGAAATTACGTAAATACCCATTGTTGCCCAATAAATGACTCTAGAGGGGGGGGGGGGGGGGGGGGTGAATAGAGTCTTTGCTAAACAATGGAATTTAATTCGATTTCTATTTGATAAATGTAATTGCAATGCTAGATGATTTAATATAAAAACACAAAGCAATATAAATCAAAATAAGAGTAGAGAGAGAAATATAAATACTTGGACAAGCGATTTTAGCGAGGTTCAGAATACCCTTGATTCCTACGTCCTCGGCTCAAGGTTCTCTTGAGACTTCCCAAATCCACTATGGCTTCTCCTTACGGGTGGAGAGCAAAACCTTCACAAGAAGCACACCACTTCTCCTACCACTCCTCCTTACGGGTGAAGAGCAAACCTTTACAAGAAGCACACCACTTCTCCTTACTAAGAGAACACTCTCTCTTAGCCTAAAATTGGGTCACACCAACCCTTTGAATACAATGATCTTGTACAATAAAATATCTCTCAAAGATTGATTTGTACAATTGTAGCTCTCTTGCTTACAAGACTAGAGTAAGAATTTGAATCAAGAATTGAAGCTCTAGACTTGAAAATATGTGAATGATGATACAAATTTGTATATGAAAGTGTATGATTGAGATTGCAAGAGTTGGTTTGTAAAGAGAGTTTTAAGTCCTTTTATAGCAAACATTTTCATCATTTTTGGCATAAAATATGACAAAAAGTCATATAGAGCCGTTTGAAAAGGCAATAGAGCCGTTGAGAAGCAATTCAGGGATTGGGGTGAGCTGAGTTCCTGAATGGGGTGAGCTGAGTTATGCATTTGAAAATTGTGAGAATAGGGTGAGCTGAGTTTGCAACTGGGGTGAGCTGAGTCTCTAAATATTTTGTATTTAATTTGCAAAACTTTGAATGCTAATTCTCAAATCCAAATTCATTAATTTGGTATTTATTTGTTTTCAAAAAATAGTTTTATGCATAATGATTTTAGATTTCTAGAGCTTCAAAATAATTCAAATAATTACTTTGACAGTTAAAATCTAAACACTCACCAACCTATCTACCCAATCTTCAAGTAGTGGTTGATCCTCTTTGAAATGATTAACTTTAAGCTTCAATCTCTTTGCTCTTGATCATCTTTGAACTTCAATCTTTTTGCATTTGATATTCTTGTTCGTTCGCTTTAAATGCAACGCCATGATCTTTTTGTCCGCGTGATCCATATATGATTTTCCTGTTCTTCCAAGCTTGGACAAATACTCATTGTAGTCATTAGTACAAAAACATCATTAATGATTTGTTATCATCAAAATTACGGAATTACCCTTAGATTAAAATCTTAAGGCCAACACCCATCATATTATATTATAAATTTATTAAAAAATATCTTAAATGTGGTTTTACCAAATTGTCATTCTAACTTAACTACAGTCAAACTAACCTAACCAAAATCTAACCTAACCTAACCCTTAGGTCTAAACCTAACCCTAATGTTAGTATCATTAATCCCAATATATAAATTTACATATATATATATATATATATATAATTTAACTAGTTATTGAATCCAACTGAAATTTTAAAAAATCTATCATATGTTCTTTGGGCATTCTTCATCTAACAATACTCGATGCAATAGCACAGTCTTTGTCCTCAATCATGATTCAAGATCACTGCACATTTTTAAAATTATAGGGGTGTTTTGCACTCGTCACATGACTGGATTTCGGCCGAAAAAGTGAACGAAACAGTATTAAGGGGGTCAAAATAGACACTTTTGGATTAGTAGTGGGGGTTATCTGCACAAAATGAACTAGAGAGGGGGTTTTTCGCACATTTTTTAAATCACATGAATATTTAGCCTCATTTTTCCATATATATATATATGTATGGAAAACTACATATAGATAATAATAAGGGAAATATATATATATATGGAAAATTAAAATAATTAAAGTTTTATATTTGATTTTGATAAAGTTAAGCAAATTAATTACATATAGGTAACAATAAATATTGAGATCCAAAATACCTTTCAAAATACTTTTTAAAAATATCAAAATACTCACCGTCCTCCTCCACCCCTCCACCACCGTCCTCCTCCACAATAAATTAGCGAGAGAACCCTTAAACAAACTCAAAACTTTTAAACACAACTGTTAGTCACTAAAATACCCTAGAGGGGGGGGGGGGGGGGGGTGAATAGGGTTTTAAAAATAATTTCTAACTCCTTTTTATTCTTACTAGAACATGCAACAAGGTTCAATATTAATTTACAAGGTAAAATATGCAATGAATGATTTCACTTAAATTCAACAAGCTATTTACCACAATATAAATTAAGCATGCATGAACATAAAGTAAAGAGATAGAGATAGAGATATTGACACCGTGATTTTTACGAGGTTCGGTAACTCCTACTCCTCGACTCAAAGAATCCCCTTCCTTGAGACTTTCCCAATCCTCACACTATGGCTCTTCCTTCAATAGGTGGAATAACAAAACCTTTACAAAAGAGCTAACTAGCTCTTCACACAATCAAGAGAACAATCCTCCCTTGATACAATGGGCTTCACTCACCCAAGATCACAAATTTGTGTATGTAATCAATATATCACTCAAGAAACAAAAACACTCAAAACCCTAAGGTTTTTATGGATGATAGATCAATATAAGCTCAAGTGTTTTTTTTGTGATATTTCAAGAACTCAAGATATATATATATTCTCACAATATATTTTCAATAAGAGAATAGGCTCAAGGCTTGAGTTTAAATCTTCAAAATGATAAGAGTGAAAAGCGAGATTTTGCTATCAAAAGATTTTTCAGAAGATGCTTGAGAGAAAATTAGAGATGAACAATATTTGAAAAAATTTCTCACACAAGAACCTTAGTATTTTTAATCCATATCTCTTTCTTTATATAGTGAACACTAGGGTTTGGAGAGTGTGTCTCACCCTAGACAATATGGAGAGTAGGACCTGAAAATATGCAAGCAAAATCATTTCTTTTTGGGCAAAAATATTGTTTAGAAATACTTTTCCTTAAAATCCTGAAGCACCCAGTCGACTGCCTCCATGCTTAGATTTAAAATATTTTTCCCAACGGCTAGGGTCAGTCGACTGCCTTGGACAGGCCAGTCGACTGCCTCAGGCAATCAAAAATGTTCGAAACTCTCTGGTCCAGTCAGTCGGCTGGGTCCTTAACTGCCAGTCGACTGGTCACAGTCAGTCGACTGCCTTGGACAGGCCAGTCGACTGCCTCATGCAGTTAGAATGTTTTATAACTCACTGGTTCATCCAGTCGGCTGGGTCCTTAAGGGCCAGTCGACTGGGTCACAGTCAGTCGACTGCCTTGGACAGGCCAGTCGACTGGGTGACTCCAAAAATTGTTTTCAAGGTCCGTTTTTGATCCGTTTGAGTTCGTTTGATTAATTACTTGAGCTTATAAGATCAATCAACGCATAAGATACCTTGTTACAATATTCTCACCCCGACCTATCTACCCCAGGTCTTGAGTCCAGCTTTTGTTCTTTCTTTGATCTTTTTGTCCTTCTTCGAGTTTGCGCTTGAGTTTCCTTATCGCTTGTTGCTTTAGCGATCTTCCCAAAACATTTACTTGTACTTGCTGAAACACTTAGCTCAAAGTCATATTAGTACCAAATACGGTTTTGAATATTTTGTTAATATCAAAATAAGATAAAGAAATCACAACAATTGGGCTGACTGTATATGTTGTATAAACCAATAATTTAGTATAGAAGTATTCTTATTGATCCTCAAAGTATTTATTTGGTCAAATGAGGTCACACGGATGACAAACATACCTACAAATTACTAGCTATACATATTTGCAAGTCGATAATCTGTGTAGAAGAAAGCTGATGCAAGTCATTAATGGTATAAAAGTCTGTCTCCCAAAAAACATTCACCCCCATATTTGCTCTAATCCTCCTTTAGAACAAGCACAATAAAATTAAATTCGGAAGCACAGAATCCATAAGCTGTATAGTTTAAACAATATAGCATTAAAATTTTAGTTCAAACAGTATAGCATCAATATTAAAATCACCCACTCTGCCATAACGAATCAATTTGAACTCCCCGGTTGCTATTTTTTAATTCCGTTTTACTTTTAATTTTTTTCCTTTCAAATGCATATGTCGATAATATTTATTACATGCGACTTGAAGCTCTCATCTTTCTCTTTTATTAGAGGAGAAGTTATTCTAGCTAGGGTGGTGGAGAGGTGGAGGAGGACCGTGAAGTGGCAGAGGGTGGTGGAGAGATGAAGGATGACGGTTGGTATTATTAATTTATTTAACACCCCCCAAATAACCCCCGAACTATCATTTGTGCAAAAAATTCATATTTGCAAATAACCCCCTAATTATAATTTGTGCAAAAAATTCAAATTTAGTTATAACATTGAATGATTATCCGTTCTTAGATGGATAAATATAAGCACATATGGGACCCACACTCGCGATAAATATTATCATGTAAGTTCAACATATATTGAGTGCAAGTATTATTTTTTTATTAATTTATTTTTTGAATGGTAAGAAACTCACATACCATACTCACAATGCCTCATAGGAAGGGGTAAGGTTATACCATTGCAACACATGTACATGTATCATTACTCTAAATATTAAGGTATATAATTGAATGTTGGAAAAACATTGCAGGAAAATCATAATTCTAAATTTCTAATTTGTGTTTAAAAATTTATAATATGAGAATTAAATAGTTATATATGAGATCAATATTCATTAAAATTACAATCGATGTATATAAAAATAATCAATAACTAATAAACATGATTTTATTTTATAATTTTTTTATAAAATTCAAAAACGAAAACAAAAAATATTTCTATTCATAAACAGACCCAAAACTCCACAAAATAATGGGAAAACAGACTACGGTTACTACTCAAACCATCACACATAAATGTGACAATTTGATTATGTTGCTTAAAAGATTATCTGTGTTCCCCAATCTCGAGTAAAATGTAAAATGGCTTCAATTTTCTTCATCATTTATACTCTGACCATTTGGTACATGGTTTTTTTTTGCCCTTTTTCGTTTGGTTTTTTTTTTTTGGGTCAAAATTTATTATTTTTCACCTAAAATCATGGTTATCGTACACCTTTCCAACTTTTTTTCTTTTTTGCTTTTTACCTTCTACCATCCCAAATGTCTTACACGTATTTTGATAAATCTTATTTTTATACAAATATTTTAAAATAGTTTTCTCCTATTTAAGACATCAAATACAAAAATATAATAATATAATGTTTTCATAATGCAGATGGATACAATGATAATGGTGTGACGCGCATAAGGTAAAATGATGGAGACACGACTGATCTTATTTCGAATGACTCTGCATTATAAAACTAATATGGATGGGTGAGAGCAAATAAAGAAGGGTAATATTTAATTCGAATATATTTGCCATTTTAGAATTTGAGATATTTCAGAAAATTACAATGGCATCTTTCACATCTCATTCGGTCAAAAATGCTATGCAATAATAGTAATAAAATAATAGCAATGACAATGGCTATGAAAATAATAAAAATACCCACTACTACTACATGTCAACAAAATTAGTATAAGAGTTTTTCGTCAAAATCTCATCTATTTATCAAAATCTTTATTAATGCTTTGTGCAAATACCCATTATCTTTTTTCATTTTTCGTTAAAAACCATTATTTTATGCCAAAGAACCACAAGTCATTTTTTTAATATAAATTAACTGTGAATATAAATTTTGAGAATAAAGAATTTTATCACTGGATCTTTTTTGAAGTGTTTGGAATATGATATTTGTTGAACAACTTATCACTTAAACCTATGGAAGTGTTTAGAAGTTAATGACTTTTATATTATTTTTATTGATTCACTGCTGCTGCTTAGAGTAGTTTGGTTGATTTTCAAAAGGAAAATTATAAAATGCAAATTTAAGTAACCAGCATTACAAAAACCACATTCTATAAAATAAATATCATAATTTTACTGTTCTAAAAATTGAAAGCCAAAAATATCTTATATTCATAGAAAATGGAAAGACAGAATACCATTACCACTCGAACCATCACACATAGTTTTGACACATAAATTTGACAAGTTGATTATGTAGTAAGTCTCATTGTTTAAAGATTATTTGTGTTCCCTTTTTATTTGTTCAAATGCTATTTGTGCTGATTGGTTGCATCAAAGAAGTGATCAAAAACCAAAGTACAGAATTTATGCAGAGATTTCAATTTTAAAAGATAAATATTTTTTAAAATAAAAAAATAAAATACATTGAAATCCCTTGAGATTTGATTTGATTACTCATGACGGCTATGTTTGTCATGTTACAATGTAAACCCCTTTTCATGCATATGAGAGCAAAGTACGCTAATGAAACAACCAATAACTATAAAACGAGAAAGGATACCCGCCTGCTACTCCAAGTTCATGGTTGTTCGCAATTTTTTTCTTTTTTGCTTTTATCTTCTACCTTTCCAAGTACCTTACACATATTTTGATAATCTTATTTAAATATAAATCTTTTAAAATAGTTTTTTTTTTCTATTTAAGACAAGAATTGCAAAAACATAATTATATCATGTTTTCATAATGTGGATGGGTAGAATAATAATAGTGTGACATGCATAAGGTAAAATGATGGTGGTGTGACTGCTATTATTTTGAATGACTCTGTATTACAAAACTAATATGATGAGAAAGAGAGCAAAGAAGGAAGAATATCATTTAATTGGTAGATATTGTGAGTTTTAAGTAACCAGATGTTGGAGAAAATTACAATCCGCCCCTTCACATCCAATTCAGACAAGAATAATCAGCAGGTATTAGTATTGCAAACAAAAATATATGGTAATATTAAAAGTCAACAAAATTATTTCGATCAAATTCTTAATCACATATATCCAATACCAATAATGTTTATTGCTTTTTCACGTTATTTATAAATCAAAATGCATACATCTTTCTCACGATCAATTGATTAATGACAAACAAAGTAAACCTCAAATCTCAAGTCACTTTTATTTTTTAAAATATAAATTAACACTTAAAATACATGTTGATAATTAACAATTTTATCACTCAAATTTCTATTAATTTTTTTGAAATATGATATGATGTAGAACAACTCATCACTTAGATGAATCGAACTATTTACAATTTAATATCTTTATATTATTTCTATCCACTCCAAATGTTTGCTTAGAGTAGTTTGGTTGAGTTTTCAAAAAGGAAAATTTAAAAAATGCCAATTTTTGGAATCAGTATTACAAAAAGAACAACTTCCAAAACGTATTTCGAAAAAAATAATTTCACACTTGATAATTTTGACAACTTTGAGTTAAATATTCTAATTTTGACCCGTTGGTGTACATGAAGGACTAAAATACTTCAAATAATATCATAAAAGATTAAGAATGGACAAATGACATTATAGATCAAACTTTTACTCTCTTTTTTTCTTGTCAATTATTTTAATTAATTGACTCAAATGGGTAAACCGTATCATGAACTAAAATTGTTATTTTTCTTTTCTTGTAAATATTTTGTTAATTGGACTTTTCTTAGTTTTTAGACATTGTCGTATTTGTAGTATATGCTCCAAAACTTGCTATTTTCAATTTTTTGTTTTTGTTTTTTTTGTTTTGCCTTTAGAGAACCTGGTGTTTCAAGGTCAATAAAGAAGGTTTATTAAAGATTTGAGAAGTTCAGTTTTCAACTAAATTTCTTGCACATTTGTGTATTTAAATGAAATATGTGCTATGGTAATATCTGAGCTTTCAAAACTATAACTATTAAATATTGTACTAAAATTCTTTCAATTGAGTAAAGATTTAAATATTATTATGTCGTATAAGAGACATGTTTTTCTGTCTCAACTGTCCACTATTTCTATAAAAAAAAATTAAATATATAGAAACAACAACAACAAAAAAAAAAAAAAACCACCCCTCCCAAGACTGAAAAATTATGAGAAATATGATGATATATGTCACCCTGCAATCAAATTTGACATGTAATTCGCATAATGCCCATTGTAGTTGGACAGTCCAACGAGTACACATCTATAAAAAAGGCCTAAACCCTAAGGAAGAACTCCCCTGCTTAGACCTTAAGGAGTTCTTTCTTTGAAGGAGTGTTATAAATAGCCGGCACCATAGAATCTACATCTATAAAGCTAAGCGCCTGACAGAAATAACGTTCTATTTACCAAGGAGTCTAAGTTCGAGGGGACACACATCCCGTCTATTTAGCATTGTATGATGCGGTGACGGCAGAACACCCTCTTCTAATTTGCACAAATAGTGGCAAATAATTCACCAACATAATTCATTACACATGGTTTCTCATTGAGATGCTAAATGGAGACCATTATTTTCGAGTTCAAGGGAAATATTGTTGGGCGATCAAACCAGTCTCACATGAGAGAGAGAGACATGAAACTTATTTGGGACAAAGTGTCACTCCATTAATGGGTGGGTAAACCTTCAAACCCCATATACGCAAAACACCACTTCTTGAACAAAGAGAAGCCCTGACCATTTTGGGTGCATGAAAAGGTTCTGCTGCTTAAGTAATCAAGAAAACAGTTCAATACATCACACAAATCACCCAATTGATCAACCATTTCTCACAATTTGTTCACTACAACATATATATATATATATATATATATATCAGAGAAAGTGATTTATCACCATTTGTTGCACCACAACAAGTACATATATATATATATATATCAGAGAAAGTGATTGATCACACCCTTTGTTGCCCCACAATTCATATATAGATCTATATAGTAATTTCACCATTGCTCCTATAATACTGGAGACTGTTTTGTTTTCTTAGTGTAATGCCCCCAAAGAGAAAATAGAAGACTAAATTAAAGCAGGTGACAACAGAAAGTAGAAGAAACAGCCAGTGAATAAAACACTAGTTATGATGCTCTGATGCTGATGGAGCTAAATAAAACATTTTATTGAGATTTACATATGGTCTGACTGATACAGCTTAGGTAGGTTTTCCAAAATCCAGGATATGAATTTAAGAACATGTCCACCGCACGAATTATAATATCTTACAAGTAAATTTAAATTAAGATTCAAACTAAAATGGTGGCTCACATATCATTAACAACAATAAAATAAATAATAAAAAATGCTTAATGAATCTTACCCCCGATCTTTAGAGTGTAGCAAGCTTCAAAAATCTCATATGGCAACAAGAATTCCACCACACCTCTCTAAAATTGTTTTCCATTGCTACTAGATTTCTCAATTTCAACCCATCCTCATCTACACATCATCGACCCCAAAGCCAATATATCTACTTTAACTAAATTCCTTTCTGATTGCTACTAGATTTCTCAATTTCAACCCATCTTCATCTACACATCATCGAATGCAAAGCCGATATATCTACTTAACTATCAACAGATTTCTCAATTTTACCCCATCTTCACCATGTTTATTCCCACATCATCCAACAAATAGCTTATATTCTTTTAATCCATTTCTTTCCTTCAATCACCCGCCAGCAAATTCAAGCAACACAAAGCCTACATTCTTTTCATCCATTTCTTTTCTTCTGCCCCCACCAAAATTTTCAATTTTCATCCATTCATCTCCTTCTTACCGCCATTAAGTTTCTCCATTTTCATCCATTTTTCTCCTTCTGTCACCCATTTACAAACCCGAATTCTATAATGTTTAGTGTGTTAATTCTTTTACTAATTCATCTCTTTTCAGAGCCCAAAGTAATTTTGGCAAAAGCTTTGCACAGATACAAAGAGGAAACAGACACCCACATCTTATGTTCAAAATATTTAGTGACCTCTTCACTATTGTATGAGAATTGTGCAAGCGCGGTCTTTCCTAGTCCTCCGATCCCAACAATTGCAACAACTGACACATTCTCTTCAACAGTATTTTTATTTAATAACAGTTTTAATATTTCTGTTTTATCATTATCCCTCCCGATAACACTTTCAGGAGGAACAAAAGAGTGAGCCTCCTCCCTCTTAGTATTCTCCATAGGCCGTTCAATGAGGTGAAAACTTTTGTCCTTTGCAATTGCATCTAGTCTGGCCGTAATGGACTTAATCTCAAGAGCAATCTTATGACAGAGCAAACTGTTTTAAGGATGAAAAGAAAGCACGTACCTTCTTTAGCCATCTAATCTAATCGCTCAGAAGTTGTTGTGGAGAAGTCGGCCAACACATCATCAGAATCATAAATCATAAAAGGCCTCTTCAAAATATTGAGATTAAGTCCATAAACAATTTTGTTTTCTAAAACTTCAAGCTTTTCCATTCCATCATATGTGATATTTAGACATATTTAGAACTTCAAACTTCTAATACCATACATTGAACACCATTAGAATTATTTCCTATTCCTTCCATACCAACAATCGAAACCATCAAAACATTGTCTCCAAAATCAAGTCCACTGTCTAGCAAAATCCTCAAACTTATATTACCATTTTCAAATTGCAAACCCATATATCTTTGAATTGAAGTGATTTCATGACCTAATCTAAGGTAAAAAGCAATAGCGAGTACCTTGTTGAGCGATTGGATCTGACCCATCATGGCTTCGCGGGAAAGAAATTTGGTGGAGAATTCATCGGAATAGGCAGCTATGTGTGTGATCTGGTGGTCCTTGGCGGCGCTGAGTCTGTGAAGCTCATTGGAGACGCCAAAGCGACACTCATCTAGCTTGGGATTCAGACAAGTGGATGTATTCACAATCTACATATTATCATCTTATTATATATTCGAAATAAATTAGTCTTACGTCCCGACAAAATAATTTACCTTTGAATATTTTAATTCACAGTTGTTATTTAATTATCTTTTTTTTTAGGTTAATTTTATTTACACCCCCTCAAATTTGTTTTTATTTCAATCACAATCCCTCATGGTATTATATGTCTAAAAAACCCTTGAACCAAACACCCCTTAAATTAATTTAATCCCAAAATATTATTAATCCTATATCCAAGCATCTATTCAACCATAACAATATATCCAAACACCTCAACCCAGTCCCTCCCTTAACCCAGTCGTGCCCCTTCCCCAAACCCCCCAGTCGCGTTACCCCACCCCGTCACGCCGCCCCACCACCAGTCGTGCCCCTTCATATACACACCTGCACACACACAAACACATATATAAATTTAGGATAAATTATACTTTCACCCCCTATTGATAGTGTAAATTATACCTACACCCCCTTTATTTTCTCTAATTACAGTTTCACCCCCTGAAACCCATATCCAGCGATCCGATATCTGAAATTACTCTTATACCCCTTTTTATATTTATTTTAAATAATTAAATATTCTTTTATGCTAAATTACCTATTTACCATTCCATCATCTTCTTCATCTCACCCCTACTCTCTCCTAAAATCCCTCAAATCAAACCCTAACCCTAAAATGAACTACCAATTATCAAACCTCAATTCCTACCCATACTCAATTAATTGTCCATTTTCAATGTGTATACTTAAAACTGTGTATAATATTTGTATACACCTATATACAATCATATGGCATGTACTCCTTCTATACCTATCGGAAGCACCGACGCCGCAATCTCCTCTATGGAAGACAACCACCACCAATCGCCGCCATCGTCCACCGCCACCACAATCGCCGGCAACGATGACCTCTTGACAGAGATCCTTATTCGCGCCCCTATGAAGTCTCTTATCCGATTTAAATCCATCTGCAAACACTGGTTCTCTCTCATCTTCGCCTCCCATTTCTCTTTCCTCCACACTCTCTGACACCCAAACCGAACCCCCTCCGCCCTCTTCCTCCGCAAAACTCCCTCTCTCCTTTCCCCCTCCGACTCCGAATTCGTTCAATTCAACAACAATTTCTCTCACACACACATATATATATATATATATATATTTATGCACACACACACATATATATATATATAAGTGATGAGGATAGTTTAGGTATTTCACATCATTTTGGATGGGCAAACAAGTCTTTACACACATATAAGGATAATTTGGTCATTTCGCATCTCAGATTTTGGTTGACCCAGTTTGACCTCGCCGGAGAATGAGTTGAGGGGGTGAAAGTGAAACTGTAATTTACAAATAAGGGGTGAAACTATAATTAGCGAAAATAGAGGGGGTGCGGGTGTAATTTACACTATCAACAGGGGTGAAACTGTAATTTACCCATAAATTTATGATATATATAAATACATTTATATACATACATTTATATAAATTATGGTTTATGTATTTATAAGTTTGAATTTGTGAATAAAGGTTTTTTGGATGGAGAATAAACTAGTTTCCAAACACATATTTAACTTTTTTTATATGAGATTCAAAATTTTCAAATATATATATATATATATGAGATTCAATTCTTTTTATTATGAATATGTGAAGTAATTGAATAATTTGTGCATATAATAAAATTTGATATAATATTTTAGTATAAAAATAGGGTTAATTTTATTTACACCCCCTGAGGTATGTTTTTATTTCAATCACACCCCCTCATGGTATAAAATGTCTAAAATACCTTGATCCAAACACCTTTTAAATCAATTTAATCCTGAAATAGTGTTAACCCTATATCCAAACCTTAAATCTTATATCCAAACACTCCCCACCCCACTACCACCACCACCACCACTACCCCACCACGCTGTCCCACCCTGCCGCCACCACAACCCACCCACAAACTCCACCCCCCGTGCCACCACAACCCGCCGCCAGCTCCACCCCACCCCGCCCCACCATCGCCGCCGCCACCACCAAACCCCCACCCCCGACACACACACACACACATGTATATATATAACACATATATGAAGTTTATATTTTTTATATTTGAGCTTTTACTTTTTAGTTTTAATTTCAATAAATATATCATAATTTAAATAATATTAAAGATATGAAATTCACTTTGACATCACTTGATATATCATAATTTCAATACACAAAACATGTATAGTCCCTATTCCTCATCTTTTAGAGGTGAACCCCCCACCATTTCTCTCTCCACCTAGCCTTGCCACATTTCTTTTTCAAAATTTATATATATTTTTTATTTTTATATATTTATTTCGAATTTTATATACTTTTTAAAAATATTATATGTTTTTCCGAATTTTATATATTTGTTTATGAATTTTATATATTTGTTTCGAATTTTATATGTGTTTTTGAATTTTATAATGTTTTTCAAAATTTAATATAATTGTTTTTTGAATTATATATATATTATGAATTTTATATATTTGTTTCGAATTTTATATGTGTTTTTGAATTTTTATATTTATTTTCAAGTTTTATAATGTTTTTCAAAATTTAATATATATTTTTTTGAATTTTATATATTTTTTTAATTTTATATATTTGTTTCAAATTTCTATACTTTTTGCGAATTTTATATTTATTTTCAAAATTTAATATATATGATTTCAAATTTTATATGGTTTTTTTGAATTTTATATATTTGTTTCGAATTTTATATATTTGTTTTTGAATTTTATATATTTGTTTCGAATTTTATGTATTTTTTAATTTTATATTTATTTAATAATTTTATAATATTTTTCAAATTTTAATATATATTTTTTTGAATTATATATATTTTTTAAAATTAATTCAAATTAAATGATTAAATTATTGGAGGGAGTCAAATTGATAAAATAATATATCCTTGTTTCCAAACACACTAGGTTATCCCATTGAGGGTAATTTAGGTATTTACAAAAAAAATAGGATGATGTCATCGTTAAGGGGGTGTAAATGATGAAAATCTCAAACATGAAGGGTGTAAATGAAGATACTCAAATGTGAGAGGGTGTGATTGAAATAAAGACAAACCTGAGGGGTGTAAATGAAATTAACCCATTATCAATATAAATTTAAACTCTTAAAAAAGAGGAATAATTTTTTTAGTAAATTTATGTTAAAATTATTTAAAAAATTATAGAATTACATTTAAATATCTTTTTATTTACATTTTTGGATTTTTAGAAATGGGAGAGGGTGAAATTGATAAAAGTCATAACATTGTTTCCAAATACTACATAGTTAACACATTGAGGGTAATT
This sequence comes from Cornus suecica, assembly GCA_963922005.1. Classification (NCBI taxonomy): domain Eukaryota; kingdom Viridiplantae; phylum Streptophyta; class Magnoliopsida; order Cornales; family Cornaceae; genus Cornus; species Cornus suecica. Next base: position 31,203,764 of record OY998248.1, read on the forward strand.
TAGATATTTAAAAAAAATCAGGATGATGTCATGCCTGAGGGGGTGTAAATGATCTGAATTTGAAAAAATAAGGGGTGTAAATTAAGATTCTCAAACCTGGGAGGGTGTGATTGAAGTAAAAGCAAACCGAGGGGGTGCAAATGAAGTTAACCCTTTTCTTTTTATGAGGTACTTTTTTTCTTTTTTTTTTATACTTTTTTTACTGTTTTAACTCAATAAAAGAAGGATAATTTTTTAGGTTACATTGATATTCGAAAAAAGTATTTTAGGATAAAGAAAATTAAAAAAGAAAAAGTATCAGTATGGCACTTATTGAGTATAAAATAAGTAATACTCATCAATAATAATAATAATGTTTGTCATGATTTACGCCCTTTGAAGCATGATTATTTCATCTGAAATTTTACACCGGTGACGCACACTCAGAATCATGTTGAATACTGAATACAGGTCAAACACATGTGGAACGCGGATAAAAGTAAGTTGAAATTTAAATATGTTGGGACACGACTAGAACACGTTTTAGACCGTGCAAGTTCGAGGACAAGGATACATTTTCAAAGTAATTATTTTATGGAAAAAAAATATAATCCAATTTTGGATGCAAGGGTAGGCTCGAATTGGGTTTGACCAATCCAAGTTGCACCTTTTGTTAAGAACAATTTATCCTTTTGTTGCAATTATATAAATACAAGGATAAATTATACCGACAATCTCTGAAATTTGAAATATTCACGTATATATGGAATGCTTGACCTTTATTATATTAAGGGTAATTTACACAAAATCCTATATGATTTCAGGATTTAATCACAAAACCCCGTTCACCAAATCCCCTGAAATTTTAGATTTGAATCAAATACCCCCCTTTTTCCAAAAACAACCAATTTTTATATCAAAATGACTTAAATATCCATGACATAAAATTATCTTTTATGAGTAATTTGCACCAAAATCCCCTAAGTTTTAAATTTTAATCAAATAACCCCTGGAATTCAATAAGGCCCCAACAAATTCATAATGCTCATAATAAATACAATATTATATATCATTAATAAATAATACAATAAATAAAAAAATCTTTCGAACTACCAATTAATGTCGAAATGTTTAAAAACATAAAAAAACAAAATTTTAAAACGAAAAAAACGAAAAAAATAGGGTAATTTGCATTGACACCCCTGAGGTTAGGGTCAATGGCAATGAGATTACGGTCAACGTTTTTTTGGCACTCACACCCCTTGAGGTTCCTCCTTCGTTGCAATGACACCCCCTAGGCTGGTGAAATGACTAGAATGCCCCTTTAATTGTTTCACTTATTACATTAGGGTAATATATAAAGTATGAAATTACTCATATGCCCAAACACTTCACCCCTCTGAAATTATTAATTACACTTCCACCCCTTATTACAAATATATATATTACAAAAATTACAATTTAATTTTTTTTCTATATAATATAATTTGTATATATAATTACGAATATATATATATATATATATATATAATTTGTAAAAAATATATAAAATTTGAAAAAACATATAAAATTCGAAAAAATATATAAAATTAAAATATATATATATAAAATTCGAAACAAATATATAAAATTCGTAAACAATATATAAAATTCTAAAAAATATATAAAATTCAAATATATATATATATAAAGTGTGACTGAAGCTTAAGTGGACAAGTCTCAGAGTCATTAGTCAAGGTAACGGATCATCTCCAACTCTTTGCAGAGCTATTTCAATGGCCACGATGGCGACACATGCCCCACGATGGTGACCGAAATCAGAATCGAACCGATACTTTATTAAAATATTTTAATCAAAATTAAATATATTAATATTTGGATCAAAATTAACGGTTCGGTTCCGGTTCTCATTTTTAAAGAACCGAAAGTAAATTTTTATTTGGATCAAAATTAACGGTTCAGTTCCGATACTTTTGGTTCTTTAAAAATGAGAACCGGAACCGAATCATTAATTTTGATTCAAATATTAATATATTCACGATGTGGTTCGCTTTTGATTCCGACCGAAACTGGAATCGAACCGATACTTTTGGTTCTTTAAAAATGAGAACCGGAACCGAACCGTTAATTTTGATCCAAATATTAATATATTTAATTTTGATTAAAATATTTTAATAAAGTATTGGTTTGATTCCGATTTCGGTCACCATCGTGGGGCATGTGTCGCCATCGTGGCCATTGAAATAGCTCTGCAGAGAGTTGGAGAGGAACCGTTACCTTGACTAATGACTCTGAGGCTTGTCCACTTAAACTTCAGTCACACTTTATATATATATTTGAATTTTATATATTTTTTAAATTTTTATATATTGTTTACGAATTTTATATATTTGTTTCGAATTTTATATGTATATTTTTTAATTTTATATATTGTTTCAAATTTTATATATTTTTTAAATATTATATATATATATATTTTTGTAATTATATATACAAATTATATTATAAAGAAAAAAAATTAAATTGTAATTTTCATAATATATATATATTTTGTAATAAGGGGTGGAAGTGTAATTAATAATTTCAGAGGGGTGAATTGTTTGGGCATATGGATAATTTCACACTTTATATATTACCCTAATATAATAAGTGAAACAATTAAAGAGGCATTCTAGTCATTTAACCAGCCCAGGGGGTGACTTTGCAACGAAGGAGGAACCTCAGGGGGTGTGAGTGCCAAAAAAACGTTGACTGTAATCTCATTGCCATTGACCCTAACCTCAGGGGGTGTCAATGCAAATTACCCAAAAATATACCAAGGGGGACATTTTTTTTTGGTTTAAAAACAATTAAAACAAAAAAATGAATTTTTTTTTTTTTTGTTTAAAAACAAAATTTTAAAATGGTTGATTTTTTTTTCGTTTTAAGACAAAATTTTAAAACGATAAAAAAATTTCGGCCTTGGATTTTTTTTCGTTTTTAATTTTTCTTATATATATTTTACTATAAACGAAAAACAATTATGCCGAAATGAAAACATTAGCGGCGAAATAAATTTTTTTTGAACTACCAATTAGGGTAAAATATTAAAAAATTAAGTTCGAAATATAAAAATTTATTTTGATCTAACAATTAGATTTTTGTTTTTGTTTTTTAATGTTTTTTAACATTTCGGCATTCATTGGTAGTTCGAAAGATTTTTTTTTATTGTATTATTTATGAAAGATATATAATATTGTATTTTATTATTTATTGTATTTATTATGAGCATTATAAAATTTTTAGGGATTTTTTTATTCCCATGGGTTATTTGATTAAAATTTGAAATTCAAGGGGTTTTGGTGTAAATTACTCATAAAGGATAATTTTATGTCATGGGCATTGAAGTTATTTTGACATAAAAATTGATTGATTTTGGGAGGAGGGGACATTTAATTCAAATATGAAATGTTAGGGAATTTGGTAAAAATTAAAGAATTTTGTGATTAAATCATGAAATCACATAGGAATTTATATAAATTACTCTTATATTAACCTTGAAGTTGGGTGGTCTCCGTATTAACAATTTGAAGTGACACTTGCCTTACATGAAAGGACAATAATAAAGGCTGCCATCTCATATTTTTTAATGTTGATTATCAAGTTTTCTTGGAATGAATGATCGAAAAATATATATATAAATGGACAAATGGTGCTAAACCCACCTATAGTTTGAAAAGTGACACGAAACCTCCTTCATGATTTCTAAACCTTCCTATCCTTTGAAAAGTGGGTGAATACACTCATCACCTGAGTTGTGAATGTACTAGTTTACCCTTAAATTAGGCTTTTCTATTTTTTTTAAAATAATAACTAAATGTCAAAAGACATTTCAGCCATTTGCCCATTGCGTTAGTGGTGTTCTTTAATTGGGTTTAACTTGGTCAACTGTGTTTGACTGAGTTTTATTCATTTTTTTCACCGAGTCTTTTCCGAGTTAAGGGTTGTTTTCAGATTGAAGCTGTTGAGTCTTACACGAGTCATAAGAAAACTGAAGTTCTAGGTGGTCATCTGGGTTCTGTTGAAACTGGAGTATCATCTTAAGTTTTCTTTGATTTTCTTTGGAGGTTTTCTTCGCACTTTGATCTGAGAGAGGAGTGTTGGTTCAGATTTGAGTTTCTAGAGTTTTTTTGGGGTGTACGAACTACTGTTCGAACTTCAAAGCTCCTTTGATTCTCTTGCGGTGCTCTTCGCTAATCAATCTGTTTGAGGCGTGTTGGTTCAAATTCGAGTCTGAGTAAGGTTTGGATCTTCATTGCTTGATGTGATTTGGGAATCGAAGGTCGCTGGTGGCAGGTAAGTTAAAACATGATATTTATGCAATAACATAAAACATAAATTTGCGGAACATAAACCCAAATCTCATCATGCTCACACTATATACCTTAAAGCGGAAATAAATTTATAAATACCTCAGTTCATGGTGATAGCTAGCAAACCTCTTTTTGATCCATATACCTTCACGTTTTGATCCATCACCATTGTTAACTGTATCCAGAAATCTGCACATGTTAAACTTTAATCATGTTATTTCTGTAAGTATACACAACCGATGAAATATATGCACTTTTAATAGGTAGAGAGAAGACCGGTTTCCTATTACAACAATAAGTTCACTCTCCATCAGAGTTGGACACAAAGTAGGATACTTTTCCCCTTATCAGATTATTTATTAACCAACAATTATCTCAACCTAATTTCTATCTCACTGTGCCACAACATAAATAAAATATAGAGTCCAAAATCATGTGAGACATAATTTTATCTTACATTCTCCCACTTGGACCATATGATTTTAAGTGGTAAGTACAATAGTCATAAGTGCGCTTTAAATTAGATTGAGTCCATAAATTGGTCACCATAAACATCATGAAAAATAGACTACTAATGCGAGTCATGGCGGTTGTATGTCACTTAAATCGACACAGTCCCTTCCATGAACCACAACATTAACAACCTACTTAACATGATCTATAATTGGGAAATTATAATATAGGTACAACAATAATGTCTTTTCCAAGACTATTCATGTTATCATTTATTCATAATTATGCATGTACACTAATCAACAGGAATATCATAAACACGATAATCGAGCTCAAAATGTCAAATGTTTAAACACATAAGCATCCATAAGAAAATAACATCAATCATTGACTACATTCAAGACTCATTATTTCAAACGGTTCCTTAAATGTCTTGAATGGTGGTCCTTTCATTAACGAATTCACAATCATAAGTTATTTGCTTATGTGTTCAGTAGACACTCTTGTTTCTGAACTTCTTCTTTAACAATAAGGTAATTCAACTTAATGTTATTAACAGCCTTAATATACCTACCATTTTCATACAAGAAGATAATTGCGGCACAATCACAATAAATTTTCAACGGCTTGAATACCGGAATTCAAAGTCCTGAAATAAAGTTCCACAATAGTAAATCAAAATTTGTAATCTCAAAGCGTACTACACAATCATATTTCATAATAGACAAAACAATAATAATTGTTTTGTATTATCCATGATATTACTCCTTTAACCAAAAGGAACAATAAAATTAAAATGAGGTTTTGGTCCACATTCACCAAAATCTTCATTTAAATAACCAATCACTAATAAATGACCAGTCTTCATAAATGTGAGCATATATATAATCTTTCATCCCTTATAAAACATACAATAAAGAATATTTGCATGTCATTATGTTCCAAATCATTATTAGGGAATAACATAATTAGACTAAATATATCCCTTATTGGAACAACATTAATTTCAAACATATCACTACTAGCAAAAGAATATTGTCAACATATAAAATCATAATATAAACGTACTCCCACTGACCTTCAGGTATATACACAAATAGTGTTTTCTTTAAAACCTAAAGTAAGTAATATGATCATTAAGCTTAAGATACCATAATTGGAAAGTTGTTTAAATTTATATATTGACCTCTTAACCTTACAGACCATGTGTTACTTATCTTTCATGTGAAGCCTTTAATTTAATCTGAAATCTCTAAACCCCATTAAGAAATATTACATTTTACATTATGCAACTCTAAATCATAATGAGCTAATCATGTCATAATAATTCTTAAATAAACTTTCTTAAATACATGCGATAAAATTTCTATTATAATTAATGCTTCCTTTATGAGTGAAATACTTATCTACAAGTCTAGCTTTATATCGTGCAATATTGCCATTAGAGTCACGTTTGGTCTTAAAGACCCATTTACACCCGAGTCGTTTATGTCTTTAAGGCAATTCAACGGATTTTCAGACTTCATTTAATTTCAAATCCCTATTCATAGCATCAATCCTTAATAGGAATTATTATCGTTAATGATTTGTGAATATGAAACCGAACCCTTACATATCCCTTATTGTATTAGTGATAACTTCATTATGGAGTTCTTGATCATTCAATTTTTCATCATTGTTAAACCGTTCAACAAATTGATGAACAATTATTTATGTACAAGTCTTGGGTACTGGGATTTGTACCCTAACTTTTGAATGATCACATACCTACCACTCCCACTAATGTCACAATTTTCAATGAATCTAACCTTACCGGTTTTCACAATCATCGTACAATGTTTAGGATAATAAAATATATACCCTTTGGATTTATTTTTTTCTGGATCGGCAATAATATACCCACAAACGTTTCTAAAATCCAATTTCTTTTATGGATTACGAACTTTAGCTTCCGTTGCACAATTTTATACTATTAAGGGAATTTAACAATGAACTTAAAACATGTTTCACTTCTTCGTAAATCTTATAATATTCATCATTTTATCATACATTACGAATTTTCACCGTCTACTTGTTTCTACTTGTTTTCTTTTCAACTCTAGTTATAAAAATCTCAAGAACATTAATTAGCAGAGACTTTCATGCAACAAGTAGATATAATCATAATGTGAAAGTCAACTATAATGGTGATAAATATTTTCCTCCATCAAAGATAAAATATCAAAAAAAAATAATAATAAATAAATGTTTGTATCAATGATTTCAAGAAACTCTAACATTCATGTGACAACTATCTTAGTGTTTTGGTTTGTATACTCTTAATGCAATCCACAAACACACTATAATCCTTAAAAGGGAACATAAGTACAAAAGTTTCACCATATATGTGAACGCCCGTCTTTTATGTCACAAGTAAAATAAATAACATTTATTGATAATATGATGCAAGACTGAAATTTGCCAATAAATAACTATAAGGTAAGTTTTTCCGAAAAACCATTAACAATAATATCAAACCAACCAATAAGAAATTCTCAAACATATAATAACATTTATCAAGTAGGAAATTCCTTAAACATCTGTTTTGAACGGAAAACATATTAAGAAAAACTTAAGTAACACAAAAGGTCCAAAACTATTATTTTTGATGCTTTAATTATTTTTCAAAACTATTACTTTGTTCCTTCAATCATTCCGATAGTGTCCAACATATAAATGATACTTATCATACTTCTTTTAATTAGATTGAACAAAGTCCTTTATTTTTGGATAATGTTTCATTAATGCCATTTTATAGGCTTCTTCCCCAAAATATTTCTAGCTTCTTGAGTAAGAGATAAATTATTATCTTGCCACTTAAATCTTACCTCTAATACTTAAAATCAAACATACTGGTCAATCAATTCACATGACACTTGTACTTAATAGTGGTGCAGTGAATTTAGATGACCCATTATGAGTAGGTTTTAAATTGAGACTACATTAAACAAGAATATCTCATTCACAGTTATACATAAAAGTCTCAATTTTGGAAGAAGAATAATTATCTCAAATGAACATGATCATACACCATAAAATACAATCATGAATAGTAGTGATAAAGTCAACAATCAGTTTATTTTTAAAATAAACTTTCTTTTATACCTTTCAAATATTCAATAGCACAAATACTTTCAAAATTATTTGCATAAACATAACGTTTAATATGTTCTAAACTTAAGTATTAGATTAAATGTAATACACTATAATTGAAATAAACTTACTCATTTATGATAAGTTAGTTCTATTAGAATCGAAACAGATTTAACATGCAAATTAAGGGATATATAAGACACTCATAACAGAAAATGCTCACAACATTCGTGTTTTGAGTTAACAACACGTATATTAACATAAGTACATAAATACAATGTCTAACTATAGTCCTACTTTGGTAGTAACCATAAAATACAAATAATGATGCTTATATGTATTTACATACATACTTTATTGGGTGATGTAATAATTAATCAAACTAAGCAAGTTATCTTTGGATATCATTTACCTAGCCAATTAAAAACACACTCAACCCCTTTAATGCTTATTTAATCACTCAAAATAACCTCTTTGCAAAATTATTTCTCATGATTAAATCAACTCAATACTCATGAATTTCGAATTAAATTATAAGCATCATAATTCATGAGGTATTGCAATTATGCGTCCTACTAAATTAAATATTCATACGTTCGGTCAGGCCATTGGTAGCTAACAAACCCTATAATATAAATTTTAATTTAGATAGTGACTTAATAATCAATAAGTAGCCCATTTAACATTATGTCATATTAAATTGAATATTCATTATTATGGTAAGGCCACTTTGGCGGCACAAATAATATGAATATCAATTTAGGTACCAACTAATTAATCCATAAATGGAATTATGCAACCAACTAAATTTAATATTCATTGATTCTGGTTAGGCCACTTTGGCGGCTAACTAACCATTTAATATGAATATTAAATTAGATAAGAATTAATTAAATAATAATTAATTGATTTAACTTTATGTCCTCCTATATTTTATATTCATTCATTCGGTTAGGCCACTTTGGCGGCTAACTAACCCTGCAATATGAATATTAATTTACGTAGGAACTAGTCAATTAATTATTAATATATTAATCATTATGCACAATTACTTAAAATAAATTTTCGTAATTGAACCAGTAAAATTGATTCTCCATCATGTATGCAGGCATGGGTACAACACTAAGTGCTTGTTTGGCTAATGGAGTGAAGCCTTGGTTTTGGGTTTGGTTTTAAAAAATGGCACCAAACTCATGTTTGGCAAATGGAGTGAAAATTTGGAGTAAACACTGTAGCAATTCCATGGTGCAACTTTTGTGAAGGAATGAGCCAAATTTTGGAACCATCATTTTTGATGGTTCATGGTTTTGGTTTTGGTACCAACACTGTAGCAAATTTATTTTTCATATTAATAAATTTCGAAAAATTAAATATTCTGAAAAATTAAATATATTAATATATTAAAAAATATTAATATTAATATATTTTAATATTATAATATTAATATTTATGAAAAATTAAATATTTCGAAAAATTAAATATATTAATATATTAAAAAATATTAATATTAATATATTTTAATATTATAATATTAATATATTAATATTAATATTTATGAAAAATTAAATATTTCGAAAAATTAAATATATTAATATATTATAATATTAATATTAATATATTTTAATATTATAATATTAATATTTATGAAAAATTAAATATTTCAAAAAATTAAATATATTAATATATTAAAAAATATTAATATTAATATATTTTAATATTATAATATTAATATATTAATATTAATATTTATGAAAAATTAAATATTTCGAAAAATTAAATATATTAATATATTATAATATAAATATATTAAAAAATATTAATATTAATATATTTTAATATTATAATATTAATATATTAATATTAATATTTATTAATAAATAAAATGTGAAACCCATATATTAATATTTATTAATAAATAAAATGTGAAACTCATATATTAATATATTTTAATATTTTAATATTAATATTTATTAATATATTAATATTCAGAATTTCAACCCATACCAACTTTACCAAACATGGTTTGGTTTTTCAGCATCACTTTTTCTCACACCAAAACCATTTGCACCAAACATGATTTGGAACCAAAATAAAACCACACCAACTCCAACCACTCCAACTCCAACCAAACCAAAACCAAAAACCAACTCCACACCCTCTACCAAACAAGCACTAATACTTATTGTACCATCTCAAACAAGGTCAAATTTCTAGATTGACACATTATTCTAGAAATTCGCATTTAAATCCCAATTTCCATTAAACCTTCTAAAATTCATATATCATAAACCGTTTATCCAAAAATCACAAATAATATATGCACGGAAAACTTATGGGATAAGGATTTCAGTAGTATAATTTTCATGCAATAAAATTCAGTAATGAGAGAGAAACAACCAAAATACCAATCTGGTCTAGAAGTATTATTTTAATTTTCATAAATAAAATACTTAAGATTTTTGCATGAATTTTTTTTCAGAATCGATTATTTGTATATTTTGCATAACATATAATATTTTTGGCTTCAACATATATCAACTTTAGGATATATGAATTTTTAAACATAATAAGCACACTATTTATTTAATAAATATAATTATGTATTTAAAGTATGCTCTACCATTCATATGGTTAATTTACCAAAATATTACCCACCACTAATATAAATATAGGGATCTTAATGATTATACTGATCTAAAGTATAACCCAACATTGCAATATTTCTACAAAAAAAAAAAAAAAACATTGTAATGGGCACAATTACGGCAGGCACGAAGGCGTCAATTGCTTTATCTAGAGAGATATAACACTCATACATAAAGATGTCAATTACATTAATTCTTTATTCATAATATCTCTCTTGACATTATGTTATATCATATATGTATCAACTATCAAATTATAATACAAAGCATGATCATTCATTTAATCACGTAATCTGTACATACATATGAAACACATACACATAGTCGCATATAATAATCATGAAGCATATGACCCACGAATGGAGGCCGAGGCTGTAAAACTTCAATTACATTATCCCGTTATGTATATATACAACACTCATCATTATAAAATAACAAATTGAAATCCATTCAGTAATTTTTTGAAAGAAATTGTATCCTTACATAGTTTCAGTATATACGAAAATCACAATCACATATATAGGATGTACGAATTTCAAAGGCATGAAATCATATATGAGCTTAACAATTAATGGAGTATGATGAGTTCTCAACAAGTGCTCTGATACCACATGTAAGTTAAAATATGATATTTATACAAGAACATAAAGCATAAATTTGTGGAACATAAACCCAATAATCTTCGAATCTCATCATGCTCACACTATATACCTTAAAGCGAAAATAAATTTATAAATACCTCAGTTCATGGTGATAGCTAGCAAACCTCTTTTTGATCCATATACCTTCACGTTTTGATTCATCACCATTGTTAATTGTATCCAAAAATCTGCACATACAAGAACACCCTAAAATAAGCTGGTTTCTCTCTCCTGACCTTTCTGCACACGTTAAACTATAATCGTGTTATTTCTGTAAGTATACTGTAAGTATACATAACCGATGGAATATATGCATTTTTAATAGGTAGAGAGATGACCGGTTTCCTATTACAACAATAAGTCCACTCTCCATCAGAGTTAGACACAAAGTAGGAGACTTTTCCCCTTATCAGATTATTTATTAACCAACAATTATCTCAACCTAATTTTTATCTCACTGTGCCACAACATAAATAAAATAGAGTCTAAAATCATGTGGGACATAATTTTATCTTACACGGGTTTCAGTTCGAGACGGCTCTGGTTCGCGGTGGTGAATTTCCTATGGGTGACGACGGATCTGAAAGTGGTTTGAATCCTGAAGTCTGAGGAGGTTGTTCGAGCTACGATTCTGACTGATTTGGGCAAGTTTTTGTGATTTCTCTTTCAATTGATTGTTGATATATGAAAATAAATGGGTTTTCTCTTGTTTCATTGGATCTTTGCTCTGTTTGGCTCTTCACAATATATATTCGAAAATTTCCTGAATCTTAATATGGAAATTGAATCTTGGATTTCTCAAAATTATACAAAACCCTAGTTAAAATTTTTTTTATTTTTATTTTCATTTTTCTGAATTAATTTGAAGCAAAAACACCCCCCAAGACTTTTGAAAGATCAGTTGTTGTTTTTTTCTCCATATGTTCTCTTTGAGCCCAGAAGGGTAATGTTGGTGTTCAAATTAATAGAGAATCTTTACCAATCTTAGATGAAGCAACAACACCCATCAACCACGATATATATATATATATATGTGGACAGATTTAAGTTGAAGAGAGAGAAGGGCCGAGAGAGAGAGAAATTTGATGAAGAGCGGGAGCAATGAAAAGAAATGGGGGTGATTGCATACACATACACATATATCTATATTTGGAAGAGGGGTAATTTGGTAATTAGATAAGGGCTTTTTTAGAATTTAGAAAAAAAATATGACATGTGACTATCACGTATTCAGATTCCGTCCAAAAAATATATCGGAACAATATTATTGGGGTCACCATGCACATTTTTGCCAAACTAGTGGAAGTTATTTGCACAAAGTGAAATAGAGGAGGATTTTTTGCATAATTTTTAAACTATAAGGGGGTTTAGCACCATTTGCTCATATATAAATATCAAAAGAAGTCAAAGTTGCTTTATCCGTGTGAGATGTGCTCAAATCTCAAGATAGATCACTTGTAATTTACCATAAATTTTAAGGTGCAGTTTTGATTATTTAAAAGAGGATTGCATTCCGGAAAATTTTTTGCCACAATTATATAGTAATATCTGGTGTCAACATTGTAAAATATATGTATCAGCTAAGTTTTTATTTTTATTTTCTATTTTACTTCATTTGACCATAATAAGTTATTACATTTTTATCATCTCATATTTATTTATACTATTACGAGGTGATTTTTGTGAAATCACTTTAATATTGACTAATGAAAGATATATCTGCCAGATGTGCTAATTTAAAAGAAAATTCGTATGGATTGTCATGAAAAATAACTATACAAGAAGAATACTGAACATGTAACAAAAACACTTTTTCCAATAATGCCCCTCAAAGTGAAAATCACCTAGCGCCATATGGAACACAAAACCTAATAAGAGTTCATAGAACAATGGAAAGACAGACAACAGTTACTATCTATGCTCCCCATTCTAAGAGTGAAATGTCTTCAATTTTCTTCATCACAAACATCTTCTTTAGTTGCTCCTGATTGACAAGCAAAAAAATAATAATAATAAAAAAAGAGTAAATGTTATTTTTACGTCTTCGTAAACTAGTAAATGTCAATAAACCTCATCTGCAAAACACATATATGTAAATATTGAAAAGACAGTATATAGGAGGAGACTAAAGATTAATATTAAGAACGACAAAAGGAAACAAAAATGGAAGCCATAGCGAAATATACGATGCTTTAATGTAATGTATTAGCTGTAATGTAACCAACAAAAATGGAAGCCATAGCCAACTATTAGAGCTAGTAGTTGACTTTGTATATCTTATTGGTAATGTTATTTCAAGTCCTGCATGAAAGCAAATAAAGTGATTTCATTAGCCCACTATGTGAATTTTCTGCAGAATTAGTCAAATAAATGGAAATTGCTATAAAAATTGCCTATAATGTGCACCTAAAACCTCATCAGAGTGAATTTATGGTTTCAAGGCGCCTTTAAGTTCCTATTGCCTCCTCTTTTGCATGGTTTTCGATGCAAGCTTTCATATTTACTTGCCTTGAATACCACTTTTGCCTTCACAAATGAGACGGACAAGCAAGCGTTGCTAGCCATCAAGGATCAAATTGCCGAAGACCCTTTCCAGGTCTTGAGCTCGTGGAACTATTCCATCCACTTCTGTAACTGGCAAGGAGTCAGATGTGGTTGTCGCCATTATCAAAGGGTTACAGTTTTAAACTTGTCTTCCTAGAAACTAGTTGGTTCTTTGTCCACTCATACAGGAAACCTCACATTCATTCGAGGGATCTTTCTCGAGAATAACTACTTTCATGGTACCCTCCCCCAGGAAATTGGTCAATTGTTCCAGCTAAAATATGTTTCACCTATTTGAAAACTCATTCCAAGGTGAGTTCCTGACCAATTTAACTCGTTGCTCAGAGCTCAGATTCATCAATATATCGTCAAACAATTTTGTTGGAAACTTTTGGATTGGAATAGACTATTTGACTAATCTCACAGAATTGCGTCTATTCAAAAATCTTTTGACCAGGAACATCCCATCTTCTCTGGGAAATCTTTCTGCTCTTCACACACTTGATCTAGCTTATAACAACTTGGACGGAACCATTCCTTTCGAACTTGGAAAGCTCTCCAACTTAAGAGTATTTTCAGTTGGGAGCCAACAATTTGTCTGGAATGGTTCCTCCCCAACTTTGCAATATCTCATCCATCTCTGTCTTCGCTTTAGCTGTCAACCAGTTAACTGGAAGCCTTCCACAAGAACTGTGATTCACCCATCCTAAACTACCAACATTGTTAATTGGGGATAAGCAATCCTCAGGGCCTTTCCCGTCATCAATGGTTAATGCTTCAACACTAGTTACAATCGATATTATTTCACAATTCTTTCTGTGGAAGCATTAGAGGGCTAGAATGGCAAAATACTTATGGTAACCAACTCGGTACTAAAAGCCAATGACTTGAGCTTTCTTGATTCATTAACCAATTGTACAAGATTACAAGTACTAGATTTAGGTGGGAACAATTTCGGGGGTGTATTGTCCAATTTAATTGGAAATCTGTCCACCAAGCTCACCGCATTGCGGATATATCAAAACTACATATCTGGAACCATTCCGCAAGGGATTGAGAATCTCATCAACTTGAAGGTTTTAATTTTAACCGAGAATATGCTCACTGGCAGCATTTCTCAGTCCATCTGGAAAATTTCCCGAATTGGAAATAACATCTCGGGAAACATTCTGTCATCTATTGGCAACATGTCTCTACTGAGCATTCTTACATTAGACCGAAATATACTAGAGGGAAGCATACCTGCGTCTTTGGGTAATTGCACAAAGCTTCAACTGTTGACGCTTTCACTAAATCGCCTCACCGGCGTATTACCTGAGCAAGTTATTAGACTTTCTTCCCTCACTAGTGGTCTCTTCTTACATCAAAATTATCTAACAGGAGCAGTTGAAGAATATTGGGCAGTTGTATATATCAGAAAACAAACTTTCTGGTGAAATCCCAAGCACTCTTGGTGATTGTCTAGTTTTAGAATTCCTACATCTACAGGGTAACCATCATCTTTACAGCAATTAAAAAGAATTCATGATTTAAATCTTTCTCGTAATAGTTTGTCTGGAGAGATTCCTAACTTTCTAGGCGTGTTCCAATTGAGTGAGAGTCTAGACCTTTCTCAGAACAAGTTTGAGGGTGAAGTTCCAATTGCAGGAGTGTTCAAGAATGTTAGTGCCTTTTCAATTATGGGGAATGGCAAACTTTGTGGAGGAATCAAGGCATTGTATTTGCCTGCATGTCCCACACAAAGGGCAAGAAAAAAGTTCATACCCGCGCAAAATGATAAATCTTGCAACAACTATCACTCTTTCTACAATCTTGTTTGATGACAAGTGTTTATGCTGCTTTTTATCTGAACAAAGGCTGTAACACTCCACTCCAACACTTAGTACGATATTGTGGGAGCATGCACATCACCCGTGGGTCGCCAACGAGGACGCTGGGTCCCAGGGGGGGTGATTGTGATGTCCCACATCGCCGGGTAGAGGTCCGGGGATGTGTTTATATGTGCAGTGTTGTCTCCAATTGGTATAAGGTCTTTTGGGAGTGAGCCCAAAAGCAAAACCGTGCAGGCTGGGCCCAAAGCGAACACTATCGTACTAAGTGTTGGAGTGGGGTGTTACAAAGGCTCAAAAGAAAAGTCTTCGGTAGAATCTCCATTGGGAAATCCGTACCCAACACTCTCTTATGCAAAAATTCAACAAGCTAGCAATGGATTCTCTTCAGCTAACTTGATAGGCAGGGGGAGTTACGGTTCTGTTTATAAAGGACGTCTCGACCCTGGTTAGCAAATTATTGTTGTGAAGGTATTCGACCGCCAACTACTTGGAGTCAACAAGAGCTTCTTCACCGAATGCAAAAATTTGAGGAATATTCGCCATCGTAATTTGGTCAGAATAATTACTTCTTGCTCGACAATGGACTTCAAAAGAAATGAATTCAAGGCCTTGGTGTTTGAGTTCATGCCAAACGGGACTGCAAGAATGAGGACTTGACTTCGCCTGTGCTACCCTACTAAAAAGATTGAACCTAATCCAAAGGGCCATTAATGTGGCCTCTGCCTTGGATTATCTTCACCATCAGTGCGAAACAACAATTGTTCATTGTGATCTAAAGCCAAGTAATGTTCTTCTACCATTCAAAAAAGTAATGTTCTTCCAGACAATGAGCTATGTGCTCATGTTGCTGATTTTGGTCTGGCGAGGTATCTTATAGCTACCAAAGATAAATCTTATCCTACACAGACAAGTTCGTCAGTTGGAGTTCGGGGGACAGTTGGTTACGCCGCCCCAGGTAACTTCTTGTCTTTATTAAGGATTATGTCTTCTAATATATGTCGTCATGACAACTTCATTATCCAAATTTACTTGCTCTTGAACCAGTAACAACCTAACTTCACATACATAACGAAGTTATATATTGTAATATTTGACGTCTAGGCATCGTCAGGGAATAGAAAAGCTAGAATTAGTAGATGTTGGAGTAGTCACTAGTTTAAGAACTATTTCATTTGTTTCCAAATGCGGAGTATGGTACAGGTGGGGAGGCTTCGACATAAGGTGATGTGTACAGCTATGGAATTCTTTTACTGGAGTTGTTTACTGGTAAAAGGCCAACTACCTGCATGTTTACAGATACCTGCAGATTGTTAATGGCACTTGCAGATGGAGTTGCCAAGATTGTTGATACTCTACTGATACTTGGAAAGGAAGCTGCGTTCAAAAGGACCAATGAATGTAACGTTGGAAGAATTGAAGAGTGCTTGGTTTCGATCCTTAGAATTGGAACCGTATGCTCTTCTGACTTGCCAGGAGAAAGGTTGGATGCTAGGGATGCTCTCAATGAGCTCCACAAGATTAGAAAGGCATTTCATGAGATAAGAAGCTAATGTCTATACATAGTAATGAACTTCGATAATGTTTTCTCTCGTAGCTATGATTACATTTTGATAAACTTTCTGAAATAAAACAAAATATGTTTGTAAATAGGTGGTAAATAAAAATACTTGAACCATCGAATATTTCATCATCACTACATATATAAAATCGTGATGTGAGACTCTTGATGGTATTTTCTGATTGGAGGATCTGCCTTGAATTTTTTCGGTACTTTTAGCATGTTTGGAAGCACTGTAACTTAGTGTAGAAAGAAATGTGTTTGGTTATGGATGTTGCGTTTCGTTAGATAGTTGTGCTACACCAGTGCACAGGATCCCTAAATCATAGTCAAATAGTGAGTCTGCATAGAGAGACTAGATTAGTGATGAGCGACTGCAGTAGTATTTTGATGATGTGAGCTTGGACCTCTCCCTTTGGACGAACTACTGGGTCATTACTCGACCTAGTATAACCTCTCATCCCCCAAGGAAAATGTTAGGAATTCGAGTCCCATAGGCATAGTGGTCATTTGTTAGGAGGGGGTGTGCAACTAAATATGCCCAAAAAAAGATAACAATAAGAATAACAAAATGCAAATAGAACCAAAAAAAATATTCTCAAGAGATTATATGTATATACACACATATAAGCTGCAATGCAAATTCAACAATGCACAAAGCACCGTGATACTCACTAAAGCAGTGTTTTATTTCAGCACTTTAAATAGTGAAATTTAACAATTACATGAAAGTAATGGTAAGTATGAGTCACCATAGAGCCATTAGCTCATTGGTGTGATCACTTTTTCTAAACTTAGAAACAGGGACTATATGTAATGTAATTTTAATTTTTTTTATGTATGTTCTTTTTTCTATTCCAATACGCCCACGCAAAGTGAATTGTATCTGACCCACAAGCACGGATGGAGGTGGAGTGCACACTAAAAGTCCCCAAGAGATTAGTCAATAGGACTGACAAAAATACAACCAGGTAAGTTTCCGGGAAAGATGGGAGGAGTCACAACAGTCTCACTTAAAATTCAATGTCCTTAGACAGAACTTTCCTAGACATTGTATATTTGAACAGTACAACAAAAAAACATGCACAACACAAGAGTCCAGGATTTAACGTGGTTCAGCTCTGCCTACATCCACGAACGAAGACAGAGCAAAGTATTCCACTATGGAGAACAAAAGGGTATACAAAGATTGGCTCACACCTAAGACCCGAATACACCCAATAAACTCTCACGAATCTCTCAATCTCCAAATGCTCAAATGAGCTATACAAATCTAAACTTGTTATATAATCTTGTAGCTTTGTATTGCGTGTCATTGACGAATAAGGCGTGTATTACTCCAGGGTATGGAAAAAAAAAGAAGTGAGAACTCCCTTTCAAGCAGAAAAGCTCAAGATTATGACAATTCACAACAGACTCAGACCAGGTCCTGCTGTTTTCTGGACAGCAAGACACAACTGAAGCAAGTCATTTTCGGTTTCAAGACTTGGTATTCTACCTGCTTGAGTAAGTAGGTAATCTAAGTCCAGTCTGATGTGAGGGAAGCAGTCCCAAGTCAGTAGCGATCGAGTACACCACTCTGAGAGCCCAGAAACAATCAAGTGAATTACTCAGTAGTGCACGGAGACTTCTCGCCCCAAAAGCTAGGGAGTGTCATCCCAACAAATGGGGGAATCGGACTGTGTAGACAAGATTTTAAGGCCCGTATTCAAACAACGGAGATGAAGTTTTGTGGCTCAAAATTCAGCACTGGATTTTGTTTGTTGAGACACTCTCATCTTGGAGTGGAATCACACAAAATGGAAAATCTCACACCAAGCTTAATAATTTCTACTTTCTCATGTACTATGGATGACCTGGGTAAAACAACACCAGAGCCACAAATAAATGATTATATTCATCCAAGCCTCTAAAATAACCCACACATTTCTGTGTTCAAACAAAAAAAACCAAGCACGACCTTTATAATTATATTGATTCAGAGGGGGCTACATTGTACATAAATAACTATAAACATCCAAAAAAAGAAAAACAACAAGAACAAAAAGCGAAAGTAGAACACTAATATGATAAAGAAAATCAGTGGTTTATGACCCGTTTACAGTCGCTAAAAGAAAAACAAATAACTACCAGAATAAAACCTAACCTCCTGAAGTAGTTCAACAAGAAAAGTCTTAAATTTCTCGGGGGAGGGGATCCGATTCTCTCCTTTTATCTGCATATGCTACCAATAAAAAGCTCCCTTATGAATGTTGCCTACCAAATCAAGAAACTAGAATTATAAGAAGGATGGAAGTCTCAAGAACTTACTAAATTATGATCAGTATTTTGTTTTAGAAGTCATATTCCCATGATATTTATGGCTATTTCATTTCTCATATCGAAAGAAATATTGAATACCACAGGGAGGCTCTTCATCAGAAGTTGTACACATTGATGATTCATCCAAGCTACTACAACGGACATGCAGAAACCGTCTACCTAAAACACTAATTAAGGAAGACAACTTTAAGAGTACCCACTCTGAAGAAAAAGTCTATATAGAAAAAGATATTACAAATATGCACACAATTCAAACCATGATTGATAGGTTCATAGGCAATAGTTATATTAAGAAACAAATTCCATGAGAATTACATAAAGATAGCACAATAGTATAATTACCTGCTTATTGGTGCGAGTTGCAGCATGAGTTATGACTTTACTTCATCCACCAAATCCTGGTCGGAGAAATCAAAGAGGGCATCAAAACATCCATAGAAATTAGACAAATAGAAAAACAATCAACATGAGGAGAAACATAAGAATGAACTTTAGGGTCATTAAAGAACTCGAATGAGAAAGTATACCTTCAATGACAGGATGAAAAAGATAAGTGAAAATCTGAAGAGAGAAACCTGGTAAGTTATGGCATCAATAAACCCTAGTATCTTGTTGTTCTAAGGGAAGGTGGCAGTTGTATCATCATCAACTGATTGCTAGCTTCTTGTTGGCCCTCTAGTCTTAGTTTTTCAAGACTAGAGACATTGATGTGTGAAAAACTTGGGAGAGAAGGAAGCTACCCAAACTGCGGAATATATTCGACCATGCGAAACCCTTTTAATATAAAGTTCGAAAAGATTTGGAGGGATAAACCACTGTTAACCACGATCCAACTTCGAAACTTTACGACATGGTACTCAACAAATTCATGTTTGGTTTTGGCTGCATACTTCCATTATTTTTGGCAAACCATTTCCTCCCAATCTTTGGAGTATGACAACTTCTAAGAGACCTTATGGCAACCGGAACTCAAACACGCTTCTCTATAAATTCTTAATGACTCACCCTCGGACAAGCTTAATGAACATCTTCAAAATATTTTTTATGACCATGAAAAGCTCAAGTTGCATGTGGAATCATCCTTTACCCTTAAATTAATAGTTACCAAAAAAAAAAGTTTCATCTGGAAACTCAAAAGAGAGAGCTTGAGATGAGGGATAAAGAATTGAAAGAGGTTAAGGCTCGGAATGAGTTTGAAAAGAAAAAAAAAAAAAAAAAAAAAAAAACTCTACAGAGATATTGAGAAGGTGTGAAATTTCTGCTTGATTGTAGAAATTGTGTTGAAAATTGTGTTTTCTTTCTAATTTTCTTGTATATACTAAATAATTAAAACACCAAGGCTGTGTTTGGAATAAAAGACATGGTGGCATTTATTCGTCCATACACCATCCAACACAACAAGGATTTCTTTTCACCGATTTTTTTTTTCCAAGCTGATCATGCATCCCCGTACATCGGAAGATTTTTAAGAGTAGACTAGGTACAAATCTACGAACACTAGCTTCAAACAGGGCTATTGCTCATTGATGTAACCTCTTTGGCTGCTAACACGGTTTGAGCAAAGGTGTGAGCCGCATCGCTAAAAAAAGGCACCCTTCCGAGATTTTATCTTGGGTTTCCTCGGCAGATCGACTCCTCACACTCTTCGGGTATCTTTCCATCCTTATACCATCATCAATGTTTTCTCCCTGGATGATTAGCTTCGAAAATGGGGTTCCAGGTTCACTTCTTGGGGGCATAGATGAATGGGCCTACTAGATATTCCATAGTTGATCTCTCGTTCGGATCAGTAGCTAAACGATGAAATGAGTGCCCGTGTTGGTGACTTCGGGTTATCCATTCTCACACTTACTGCCCTTTTGCGGACAATCCCTGCGGAGATGGCCGTGCTGGCCCCACTGAAAACAAAAGCAATCAAGCAAAGTTCAATTATATGCCGTATTCGACCTCTCATCCCATTTAAGCCAACTACCACTAGAGGACCCAAACAACAATAAGCTGAAAGCTTCATGTGCGCATTCCCACTGTCCATAGCATCACAAACGACGTCCTAAATCCCCACTCTGAGTCTGCCGTAGATTCGGACAATTCCTAATAACTTTAAAAACTATAAAATAGGCAAGTATAATTAATACTCACTGCTATATCGCTTCCTGGTTTATCATCGGCAGCATTGTAGCCCTCTGGCTGCCAAGTTTCTGGCTATTTCTTATCTTTAACTAGGTTGTCCAATGTTATATTGTCTTGAGAGACGTTTACAATCACATCCAAAACATTACAATCACATATAAAAAATAATAATTATATGAACAAAGAGGTATAAACCGTAGAAACCGCATTCCCACTGTGCGTGACTAAAGCCCGTCTCTTTTGATCAACAGGTGGTATAGTTGGAGTTTTCTTGCTTGGCTAAGGTGGTCTTTGGCCCTATCTGCAACTAAATTCCTTTTGTACGGTGGAAGCTCATGAATCCCCACTCTGAGTCTGTCGTACATTCAGACAATTCCTATTCCACCCATACCAACAATCCAAAAAATCAAAACAAGATCTCCAAAATCAAGCCCATTGTCTAACAAAACCCTCAAAATTTCATGACCATTTTCAAATTGCAACCCCAGAAATCGTGGAATTAAGTGAAGTTCATCTTGATTCTTCAGATCTGAACTAGTTTGATGACCCAAATTAACCACAAAAGCAATAATGCGTACCTTGTTGAGCCATTGATTGTGACCCATCATCGCTTGGCGGGAAAGAACTTTGGTGGAGAAGTGGTGGGCATGAGAAACTATGTGGAGCTCATTGGAGACAGTGAGACACCCAAAGCAAGACCCATCTCCAGAGCGGCAGTATATAGTGTTTACGGTTTGAAAGAGTCGAAAGATGAGTGAAAACTCAAAAAGTGGATGCATTATAACGCCATCCAAAATATCCGACTGAATACTGAATATAGCCGCATTTAAAATGGGGTTAACACCCTATTGCTTTGTTTCAAGGGTTTCATTTACACCCCTCAGGTTTTTCTTTATTTCAATCACATCCCCTCATATTTGAGTATCTTCATTTACACCCCCTCATGGTATGAAATATCCAAAATACCCTTAGCCAAACAAACTTAAATGAATTCAGTTCCAGAATAATCTAACTGCATGTTTGGTACGTTGGAATGGAATGGAATGGAATGCCCATTCATTTCATTTCTTGGTTTGGTACAACATAATGAATGGAAATGACCATTCCCAAGGAATGAATTTTCATTCAATTACTAAAACTATAGAATGGTCGTTCCATTCCTTTAGAAATGTTTTTAAAACATAAAATTACTTAGATAACTCTTTCACATTTAAAAAAAATAAGTCACCGCCACCACCACCTTTATTGTCCGTCATTATTATTTCCATTACGTTTTACCATTTTATTTGAAAAAAAATTAAAAAATAGTATTATTTTATTTTATTTTATATTTAATACTAAGAATGGTATTTTTGAGAAAAAAAAATTCAAGTTCATTACATTCCCAATGTGTTTCATATTTACAACCAAACAATAGAATGAGAATGATTATTCTATTTCATTCTCATTTCATTCCAAACGTGCACTATAAGTCTTATGTCCAAACAAAAATAAAAAATTAAATCTGATTCCAAACAAAATTAAATTCATATACAAACAACTTCATCCCCAACCTCAACCTCAAACCTAACCCTAACCCCTCCCCCCCACCCCCCCCCACAACCCCCTACAGCTCCCCCCTTCCCAACTGATTAGGGGCTTTTTGGGAAGTGGTTTTTGGGCTTGGTTTTGATTATGGGCTTTGATTTGAAGATCAAACCATGTTTGGTTGCTGGTTTTGGACTTTTCAAAACCAACCATTAAAACCTTTGCTTTTAGCCAGCCAATTTTGACTTTTCTCTCTCTCTCTCTCTCCCTCTATACATATATATATATATATGGTCGAAAATATGAATTATTTCTGAAAAAATAATATATAATATTTGCAAAAAAAATTCATATTTTGAAACATAATATATATTTTTCGTAAAATATCATATTTTGGAACATAATATATATTTTTCGCAAAAAAAAATATTTTTCAGAAAAAATTTAATATTTTGGAACATAATAAATACTTTTTCGCAAAAAAAATCATATTTTGGAACATAATATATATATTTTTAGAAAAAATTCATATTTTGGAACATAATATGTACTTTTCCGCAAATAAAAAAATTCGGAAAAAAATTATATTTTAATATAATTTTTCAAAATTTTATATATTTTTTTTGAATTTTAATATTTTTTTCGAATTTTATATATTTTTTTTGAATTTTAAATATTTCTTTCAAATTTTATATATTATTTTAGAATTTTATATATTTTTTGAAATTTTATATATTTTTTTTCTAATTTTAAATATTTTTTAAATTTTTATATTTGATTTTCGAATTTTTTATTTATTTTCAATTTTTTTATATTTTATTTTCAAATTTATATATATTTTTTCATTTTTTATATTTTTTCAAATTTAAAATAATTTTTGAATTTTATAATTTTATATATTTTTTAAATTTTATATATTTTTTCTAATTTTAAATATTTTTTAAAATTTTATATTTGATTTTCAAATTTTTTATTTATTTTTCAAATTTTTATATTTTATTTTCAAATTTATATATATATATATTCATTTTTTTATATTTTTTCAAATTTAAATTTTTTTTTGAATTTTAAATATTTCTTTCAAATTTTATATATTTTTAAAAAATTTATATTTGATTTTCAAATTTTTTATTTATTTTTAATTTTTTTATATTTTATTTTCAAATTTATATATATATATTTTCATTTTTAATATTTTTTCAAAATAATTTTTTTTTTTGAATTTTAAATATTTCTTTCAAATTTTATATATTATTTTTGAATTTTATAATGTTATATGTTTTTCGAATTTTTTTTTTTTTTTGAATCTATATATTTTTCCCCATTTTATATATATATTTTCTAAATTTTTATCTATTTTTTGAATTATATATATATATTCTTTTTAATATTTTTTTCGAATTTTGTATATATATTTTTCAAATTTATATATTTGTAATATATATTAGTATATATATATATATATATAATAATATTTGGACCAAGACCAACTCATTACCAAACATGGTTTTAGATTTACCCTAAAACCACACAAGACCACCAAGACCAAAATCACAAGACCAGACCACCCAAAACCGCGAACCAAACGAGCCCTGGGTGTTTTCGGAAATGAAATCATATCAAAAGGAATCACACAAAAACAAAAAATAAAAGGGAACAATTTGGAAACGGAATGGTTCAATAACGAACGCGGTGAGGAGGCCAACCTTCGAATTTAATTTCATTTTTGTGAAGTAACTACTTCATTTACACTTTCAATCAATTCTGTTTTTCATTCAATATATATTAGCTCTGTGTTTTCAAAACACTTTCGCTGATTGTTTCCTAAAACCCTAGTTTCACATTGCTTTGCAAGGGCTGTATGCATATATATATATATATATATGCATATATACATAAGAATATACTAATAAGGTAGATATAGATTTTTTCTTATTTTTCAGTTCCCTTATTTTTTCTTAGATCCCAAATCCCAAAAGAGCAAAAAATGTATATGGAGAGTTAGGAAGGATAAATTACAAATTAATCAATTTTTAATTTTTAATTTTTAATTTAATTAATTACAAATTAATCAACCTTTTTTATTTATTTGTTTTGAAATTTATATTTTTTTTCAAATTTTATATATATATTTTTCATTTTATATATTTTTATGAATTTTATATATTTATTTCGAACTTTATATGTTTTATCAAAATTTGTATTTGTTTTTTGAATTTTATATTTTTATTTTTGAATCTTATATATTTTTTACGAATTTTATATATTTGTTTTCCATTTTATATTTTTTTTCAAAATTTATATATATTTTAAATTTAATATATGTTTTTCGAATTCTATATATATATTTCGAATTTTATATATTTGTTTCATAATTTATATGTTTTGTCAAAATTTATATTTGTTTTTTGAATTTTATATTTTATTTTCGACTTTTACATATTTTTTTCAAATTTTATATATATTTTTATGAATTTTATATATTTGTTTTGAATTTTATATGTTTTTTTCAAAATTTATATATTTTTTCTAATTTTATATATATTTTTAAATTTTAATATATATATTTCGAATTTTATATATATATATTTCGAATTTTATATATATATATTTCGAATTTTATATATTTTTTAAATTTAATAAAAATGATAATGATAAAGTGAAACTTTTTTTAATAAAAAATTAAATGATTAAATTATTGGAGGGGTCAAATTGATAAAATACTATATTCTTGTTTCCATACAACTCCTATTGAAGGTAATTTAGGTATTTCTAAAAAACATTTAGGATGATATCATCGTTAAGGGTGTAAATGATGAGAATCTCAAATGTGAGAGTGAGTAAATGAAATTAAAAGGTATGATTAAAATAAAGACAAACCTGGAAATGTATAAATGCAATTAACCCTGTTTCAAATAAAGATTTTTTGCCATTTAAAATTAGAATAAGTTACTTTCAAAAGATAATTAGAATTAGGAAAGATATATATATATATTCTATGTTTCAAGGGTAATTTATACAAAATCTCTTCAGGTTTCAGGATTTAATCATCAAATTTCTTATCGTTCGTCAAACCCCCTATCATTTTATATTTTAATCAAATACCCCCCTCCAACCAATTTTTCGATCAAAATGACTTAAATGCCCATCACATAAATTATAGTTTCACCCCTCTTATTTGAAGATATTACACTTTTTCCCCTCTTGTTTGGATAATTACACTTTCCCCATCTATAAAAAAATATTATATATAAAATTCAAAATATATATTTAAATTCGAAAAAAATATATAAATTTTGAAATATATATATAAATTTCATAAACAATATATTAAATTTTGAAAAAAATATATATAATTCAAACAAATATATAAAATTAGAAAAACATATATAAAATTAGAAAAACTATATAAAATTTATAAAAAATATATAAATTCAAAAAATATATATATATAATTCGAAACAAATATATAAAATTCTAAAAATATATATAAAATTCATAAATAATATATTAAATTTCGAATATATATATAATTCAAAAAATATATATATAAAATTCAAAACAAATATATAAAATTTGAAATATATATAAAATTCAGAAAATATATATAAATTGGAAAAAATATATATATTTCAAAAAATGAATTTTATTTTTTATGTCACCACGTGAGTGTCACGTGACAGGGTGTATGGTTTGTACCAGGCACGTGAGGTTAAATGGGAACCCATGTCATGTTGTGTAGTTAAATCTTTATTTTTTATTCTATTGTTTTAAATGGACAAAAAATTAAAGAAAAAAGAGGTAAATGTACGAAAGTTAGACAAGAATAACTGGGATAGGGTAAAATGGTGGGATAATTACTTGTCTCTTCTTGGATACTAGTATCATAATTTTCTTTTTCTTTCATTTCTATTTTTTTAGGAATAAATTAATATATATGGTTTTCAAAATTTATATATATTTTTTGAATTTTATATATATTTCAAATTTTATATATTTTATCAAAATTTAATATATTTGTTTCTAATTTTATATATTTTTTCGAAATTTAATACATTATTTATGAATTTATATATATATTTTAAATTTTATATATTTGTTTCGAATTATATACATATATTTTTGAATTTATATATATATTCCGAATTTTATATAGTTTTTCTAATTATATATATATTTTCAAAATTTTATATATAGTTTATGAATTTTATATATATATATATATTTTAATTATATAAATATATTTCAAATTTTATATATTTCTTCAAATTTTAAATAATTTTATATATATTTTTTTTATAGAGGGGGGAAAGTTCAAAAATATATATATATATAATTCTAAAAAATATTTAAATTTTTAAATATATATAAAATTCATAAATAATATATTAAATTTCAAAAAAATATATAAAATTTGAACAAATATATATTAAATTTGAAAAAAATATATATAATTTGAAAATATATATAAAAGTTTAAAAATATATATATAAATTTTGAAAAACATATATAAATTTACCCCCAAAAAAAATAGAAAGGAAAGAAAAAGAAAATAATGGTGCTAATATCTAAGAACAGATAAGCAATCAGCCCACTATCTTACCTTATCCGAGTTATTTTTGTCCAACTTTCGCACATTTACCTCTTTTTTCTTTAACTTTTTGTCCATTTAAAACAATATAATAAAAAAATAAATATTTAAGTACACGACGTGACATGGGTTCCATTCAACCTCACGTGTCTCGTCCAAACCATACACCCTTTCACGTGCCACTCATGTCATGACATAAAAAAATAAAATTCATTTTTTTTTTCAAATTTATATATATTTTCTAAATTTTATATATTTTTTCAAAGTTTATATATTTGTTTTGAATTTTATAATTGTTTTTGAAATTTATATATTTTTTCGAAATTGAATATATATTTTTTGAATTATATATATATATTCAAAATTTAATATATTATTTTTGAATTTATATATTTTTTCTGAATTTTATATAGTTTTTCTAATTTTATATATATTTTTCAAAATTTATATATTTGTTTTGAATTTTATATATATATTTTTCAAAATTTATATATTTGTTTTGAATTATATATATATATATTTCAAATTTTATATATTTTTTTCAAAATTTAAGATATTGTTTATGAATTTTATATATTATTTTTCAAATTTTATATATTTGTTTTGAATTATATATATATATATTTGAATTTTATAGATAATATTTTTTTATAGATGGGGAAAGTGTAATTATCCAAACAAGAGGGGTGAATCTGTAATTTATGTGAGGGACATTTAAGTCATTTTGATATGAAAATTGGCTCGAGGGGGGTATTTGATTAAAATCTGAAATGTCAGGGGGTTTGAAGAACGATAGGGGGTTTGGTGATTAAATGCTGAAACCACAGGGGTTTTGTGTAAATTACCCATGTTTCAAATGTATGAAAATCCATTAAAAGAAACTTGATATGGAACTATGAAAACAGTTTTCTGTACTTTGAGTTGAAAAAAAAAAATAATAACTAAAATCTCTTACTTGGCAAGCTGTTTTGTAAAATAGTTTTCGTAAACTTAAGTTCAATAATATCAATTTTTGGAGAACAACTTTAAATTATTTCATAAACTAAGAAAACAATGATGCACTAACATAGAACATTTCATGTTTAATTATATAATTTATTATATATAATATAATTATTAAATATATAAAATATTATATTAAATAATAAAATATTTTTAATTATTATAAAATAACTTTCAATACATAAAAATTTATATATTAGTTTGAATTTATGAGACAAAAATATATAATTTGTTATATATAATACTATTATTAAATATATTATATAAAATAATAAAATATTATTTAATATTAAAATGTTTTTAATTAATATAAAGGTTTATATATTAGTTTGAATTTATGAGACAAAAATATATAATTTATTAATATATTATATTAAATAATAAAATTTTATTAGACAAAATATATAATATATTATATATAATTTTACTAATGTATTACTTGATATTAATTATATATTATATTAAATAATAAAATATTGTTTAATAATATAAGATAAATTTTAATATATAAAATTTTAATTTTATATATTAGTTTAAGTTTATGAGATAAAAATATATAGTTTATTATAGGAAACTTGTGAAACAAATATTTTATTAAACGTGTATTATTTGTTTATTGTTCTCAGTATTATGAGAATAGTATAATATCCTATAATTTGACAATGTTTGATATTTCCTAACTTATTATAGTGCACTTTAGAATTATTTTATTTAGATAATAAATGCAACCAAGCAGATTTTCTATTTTTTACTTTTTGAAAATTGTTTTAAAATTTTACTAGTTAAGTGAATTTTTGAACTGAAAAAGCTATTCTCTATTATTTGTTCTCGTTCTCAAAAAATTGTTTCCCAGTACAGTTTAATTTTGTACAATATTATCTTTATAAATATGTATGTATATATATATATATATGGTTAGTTGAAGAGTAGTCAAATACCCTCCAATTCGCTCATTTTTTTCAAAATTTGTTACACATGTAATATTTCCCTACATTTATATATAAGAAAAAAAAATGAGGGGATTGGAGGAGATTTGACACCAAAATCTTATTTTTAAATCCAATTCCAAGGTTGGTCCAATATTATGTAAACTTAAATTTTATTTTTTTTCAAAATGAGTTGTTTGACGTACCTCGTAAAAAAATATAACGAATGTTTTTAGTTTTTTATTTTCAATATTTCATGTTATTCTGACTCAAACTATCAAATATAATATAACTTCACTTCCCACTACTTTTTCACCTTTTTTTTATAAAAATCTTAATCAATTAACTTTTTATTTTTTAATAATTAATTTACTCAATTAAGGGGAGAATATGCTATAATTTTGAAAAATGAAAATCAAATGTAGTATTTCCTATTATAAATGTAACGAGCATCATATAAGATTACATCAAAAAAATAACTTAATAGTAAAATAAAAACAAAAAAAATATAGTATATGATTTCACTCCTCATGTCAAATAAACGCACAAATAACAATTCCAGATGAGAGCATTCAAACCACTTATTTTCAGTCCGTTGATTTCTATTAAGAACTCCATAATTTTGCAATATATACAAAATTTTAAAAACATATTATACTTAAATACCATATACCTCGATGATGTATGTATACGTTTTAACAAACACATTTACACATTTAAAATATTAATTTATTTTTAAACTAAGAACTTAACTAATGTATAACAAAAAAATCGCATTGGGTTTGGGTTGGGGGTGAATGATTTTGAATTTCCAAAGATGCAGAGTATAGCTGTTTTACTTAGGTCAGTCCTGAGATTCACAAAATTTGTTGAGGCCCTTTATATATAAGGCATCTCGTGTTTAAAAATTAAAAGTACAAAAAAAATATTAAAAAAAATATATGTTACATAGATTTATATTGAAAAAACTGAAAACAAATTACATCTTGGTGTTGTCACGAAAAAAATATTGTTATTGTGCGAGTTTACAATTGGTGATAGCACTAAGTATAGTTGCAAAATGTTGGGCAAGTGCAACGCGACAACAATCTTCTAACACTAATCAAAATTAATCATTGAGTTTAAAAATTGTAATCATTTCTTTTTTTTTTCTTTTTTGCCAGTAATAGTACTGTGTGAAATATAAAAATTTTGAGGTCCTAAATTGTGAAATTGAATCACGCTTTAGTTTTAATTGTGATTGTGTTGGGAAACAAATTACTATTTTTTGGGCCTATAATAATAGAACTTTTTTGTTAAAAAAAAACAGAGAGGAAGAAATGGGACCCTAAACTGTGGAATTGGAATAGCTTTATCCCGAATTGGATTGAATAGTTATTTGTTTTTTTTTGTTTTTTTGAACCTATCTTAATACTATTTTAGAAAAAAAAACCAAAAAAACAAGGAAAAATAATAATTTGGGCCCCCCTGGCCGGGCATGGTTTTACTGTTATGCAAACTACATTTTTTAATCCTTGACAACCCTTTCATATTGCAGACTATAATTTTATTTTATGGCTACTATTACATTATTTAACAGTTTTAATTGGATGATACTATGAATTTATGATTGTGTGCAGTGAATTTAGTAGGTTCTTATAAATGGGTTAAATAGGGTTTATTGGATAAACCCTATTTAACCCATTTTCGTCTCAAACCTGTCTTGTTGTCTCCGTTGTCATCTCTAAATTCGATTTTTGTATTAAACAAAATAACTGTACTTAACTGCATAAGTCCTAAATCAATTTAGAATTAACTACTCAATACAGTTATCAAACAAGTATCTCATTGTTTATATGGTAAATAGCTAAAAATACCCCTCAACTTTCTTCTCTTTCTCTACTATACCCCCTCAATTAATTATACCCCCTCAACTTTCATTTTTTTGCACCATGGGTTTGCCCTCAAATTTTTTTACCCTTTTACCCTCCAATTTTTTTGTATTTCCACCTTACCTTTAATCATATCCTTACGATTATATTTCTTAATTCTTTAAATTACAAAAATATTATTTCTTTTAGTTACAATATTAATTATGTCATTTACCTTTAATGTATTAGACTAAATATACTCTCAAATGTAATTTTTTTTAATAAGTTCTAATTATTTTATTTATAAATCAATTAACTTGGTATTAAATTTTAGTTTGATTTAAATCATAAAACTCAATCCTAATTAATATATTCATAAATAAATCCAATTTATGAAAACAATATATATATTTTGAACAAAAAATATATATATATATTGGAAAATGATATATATTTCGGAATATATATATAATTCGTTAAAAATATATCTTTTCCGAATTCTTTTAAAAAATATGAATTTTTTCCGAAAAATAATTTTTATTGAGAAAAATATATATTATTTTCAAAAATATGAATTTTTTCCGAAAAATAATATTTTTGAGAAAAATATATATTATGTTCCAAAATATGATTTTGAGTCATAATACCTAAACTACCATCAATAATATAAGAGGGTTTAGTGAAATCAAACCTTCAAAAAAATTATTTTTTGAAAAAATATGTATATTTTGGAATATATATATTGGAAAATGATATATGTTTCGGAATATATATATATATATATATATATATATATATATATATATATATATGATTCGTCAAAAGTATATATTTTTTGAATTGTTTTAAAAAATATGATTTTTTATGAAAAATATACATTATTTTCTAAAATATAAAAAATATATATTTTGGAAAAAAAATCATATTTTGAAAAATAATATATATTTTTCTCAAAAAAATTATTTTTTGGAAAAAATCATATTTTGAAACATAATATATATTTTTCCCAAAAATTATATTTTTTGGAAAAAATTCATAATGTTTTAAAACAATTCGAAAAATATATATTTTTGACGAATTATATATATATATTCCAAAATATATATCATTTTCCAATAAAACTTAATTTCATTTAAATCATAAGACTCATTATCCTAATTAAAATTTTTTTTTGCCCAAATGAAACTTTCTTTTCATAAAAATATATTCATAAATTGTTATTTATTTATGAATATATTAATTAGGATTGAGTTTTATGATTTAAATCAAACTAAAATTTAATAACAAGTTAATTGATTTACAAATAAAATAATTAAAACTTCCAAAAAAAAAATTAACATTTGAGAGTATATTTAGTCTAATACATTAAAGGTAAATGGCATAATTAATATTCTAACTTAAATAAATAATATTTTTGTAATATAAAGAATTAAGAAATATAATAGTAAGGATAGAATTAAAGGTAAGGTGAAAATACAAAATGTTTGGAGGGTAAAAGGGTAAAAAAAATTGAAGGCAAACCCATGGTGCAACATTTTATGAAACTTTAGGGGGTTCTAAGCTCATTTCATAGTTGAGGGGGTATAGTAGAGAAAGAGAGTAAAATTGAGGGGGGGTTTAAGCTAT
Source organism: Cornus suecica (assembly GCA_963922005.1). Classification (NCBI taxonomy): domain Eukaryota; kingdom Viridiplantae; phylum Streptophyta; class Magnoliopsida; order Cornales; family Cornaceae; genus Cornus; species Cornus suecica. The sequence goes on from OY998248.1 coordinate 31,236,874, forward strand.
TTACCCTTGTTTATATCAGTGAAGGCTAGCACTCAAATAAGTCCAATGATTGAAGCAATAAGAAGATTGATAAAGAAAGATTATATATTGGAAACTCATATTAAAAAAAAATTCTTTAAAAAGCTGCTTTACCACATTTTTACAGTCTTTTGAATTACACATGCTCACTACAGAATCTTCTTTAAGTAGCACATTCATAAAATGACACATGTTAAGTTTAAGGGGAAAACAAAAAAAATTTAAATTGTTTTGATTTTTTATTCACCTTCTTTAAAACTGTTGCGATGTTCTTTGCTTTCAAAATAAAATAAAAAATATATATATATATATATATCATAGTATGTGCATGCCCAATGACCCAGTTGGTTTAGACAAGTATTCAACCAAATATCTAAACAATCAGTATTCATTCAAAGGCAGTGCAATTGTGCAGTTTTACACATGTCTAAAAAGTTTTAGTGTGACAATGAGATAATGCTCTCAAGTCTGGTACTCAACTATGGAAAAGGAATGTTTCATGAAGTTTTGAACAATACACAAAATATATTTTTCTTGCATATGGCTACTGGAATAAAACCTCCCTATGAACAGAAAAAACCTTCCCTGTTGAGTCAGCGGAGTCGGCTTCCTTGCTTTTGTTCTAACTTCCTGAAGTAGGTAAAGAAGAAGAGTCGAGGGGATCCGATTCTCTCTTTCTATCTGCACATGCTGCCAATACAAAGCTCCGTTGGTTCTCAGCAATGGAAAGCTATTTCGATTCTCTCTTTCCGAGAGTTGGCTGCCAAATTAAGAAATTAAAATTATAAAAAGGATGGAAGTCTCAATGACTGAATTATAATCAATATTTGGTTTTAGAAGTCATATTCTCATGATATTTATGGCTATTGCATTTCCCATATCGACAAAAACATCAAATAACACAGGGTGACTCTTCATCATAGGTTATATATATATAAAAAAAAAGGAATTTTAGAAAATACACTCAAAGCATAAAGCCCTAAACAGATTGCAGTAGTACTATAGACATTGATTTCATCCAAGCTACTCCGAAACACATGCACAAACTGAACATCAAACAAGACAAATAAAGCAACAGAAGAGGAATATCACCTGCATATTGGTGCTAGTTGCGGCGTGAGTTGTGACTTTTTTTATCCGCAGAGTCCTGTGCAGAGAAATCAAAGAGGGCATCAAAAGATCAATTGAAATTAGACAAATAAAGCGACAATCAACAAGAGGAGAAACGTAAAGATGAACTTTATGGTCATTGAAGAACTTGAATGAGTAAAGTATACCTTCACTAACAGGATGATGAAGACACATGAAAATCTGGAGATAGAACCCTGGTATCTTACGGCATCAATGAACACCAGTATCTTGTTGACCCTAATTAGTCCAAGTTCTTCAAGACATGTGACATTGATATTCGAACATGTGAAACCCTTTCAATATCAAGTTAGACAAGATTTGGGAGGGATGAACCATTATTAACCGCCATCCGACTTGGAAACTTTACAGCATGGTAATCACCAAATTCAGGCTTTGGTATTGGTTGCATACCTCCACTATTTTTCGAAATTCAATTCCTTCCCATCTTTAGAGCATGAAAACAACCAAGAGACCTTATGGCAACGGAAACTCCAACACATCTCTCTTTATATTTTTCTCCCTATCTCTAGACTATAACAAGCTTCCAAGAGATCTTATGGCATACTTTTCTATAAACTCCTTTCCTCCCTATCTTTAGACTATAACAAGCTTCCAAGAACCCTTATGGCAAGAGGAACTCCAACACATTTCTCTATAGATTCATTACACCCCCTTCCACATGAAAATTATGGCCCCTATACATTGCTATAAATGCCCGATGTTATTCGAGATGTCGCAATATCAATTGCATAAAAAAAAAGATTATTTCCCATATGACGCTGTAGATACATGATTCTTCTACTCTTCCCATTGTTTAAATTAATTTGATTAAATATTGAACATAACTCTTCCTCGAACAAGTTGATCATGCATCGGCGTCCATCTCAAAATTTTTAAAAGCATGCAACGACTTTTGCCTCATAAATCCACCCAAAATTAAACATCAACGATACGATTACAATATTCTCTTAGACAAATTGGGTGAGCAAAATATTTCCTATTCCTCCCCTGCCAACAATCCAAAAAATCAAAACATTCTCTCGAAAATCACACCCATTATCTAACAAAAACCTCAAAACTACATAACCATTTTCAAACTGCAACCCTACGGATCGTTTAGTTATGTGAAGTTCATCTTGGTTCTTCAGATCTGAACCGATTTGATGACCCAATTTAACCACAAAAGCAATAATGCGTACCTTGTTGGGCCATTGATTCTGACCCATCATCGCTTGGCGGGAATGAACTTTGATGGAGAAGTGGTGGGCATCGGAAATTATGTGGAGCTCATTGGAGACAAACAAAGCAAGACCATCTTGAGAGCTGCTGTGTAGTGTGCCGTTTTCTTTAGGGTCTGAGAGTGGAAGGTGAGTGAGAAGACAAGTGTATGTCATATCTTATCTTTACGGAATCCTGATATATATTTATTATAAAAGTAAAAAAATGCCGTCATGACTTGCATCATACAATATACCTTGGGTAAATAGCTTAAACCCCCCTCAATTTTACTCTCTTTCTCTACTATACCCCCTCAACTATGAAATGAGCTTAGAACCCCCTAAAGTTTCATAAAATGTTGCACCATGGGCTTGCCTTCAATTTTTTTTACCCTTTTACCCTCCAAACATTTTGTATTTTCACCTTACCTTTAATTCTATCCTTACTATTATATTTCTTAATTCTTTATATTACAAAAATATTATTTATTTAAGTTAGAATATTAATTATGTCATTTACCTTTAATGTATTAGACTAAATATACTCTCAAATGTTAATTTTTTTTTTGTAAGTTTTAATTATTTTATTTGTAAATCAATTAACTTGTTATTAAATTTTAGTTTGATTTAAATCATAAAACTCAATCCTAATTAATATATTCATAAATAAATAACAATTTATGAATATATTTTTATGAAAAGAAAGTTTCATTTGGGCAAAAAAAAAAATTTAATTAGGATAATGAGTTTTATGATTTAAATGAAATTAAGTTTTATTGGAAAATGATATATATTTTGGAATATATATATATAATTCGTCAAAAATATATATTTTTCGAATTGTTTTAAAACATTATGAATTTTTTCCAAAAAATATAATTTTTGGGAAAAATATATATTATGTTTCAAAATATGATTTTTTCCAAAAAATAATTTTTTTGAGAAAAATATATATTATTTTTCAAAATATGATTTTTTTTCCAAAATATATATTTTTTATATTTTAGAAAATAATGTATATTTTTCATAAAAAATCATATTTTTTAAAACAATTCAAAAAATATATACTTTTGACGAATCATATATATATATATATATATTCCGAAACATATATCATTTTCCAATATATATATTCCAAAATATACATATTTTTTCAAAAAATAATTTTTTTGAAGGTTTGATTTCACTAAACCCTCTTATATTATTGATGGTAGTTTAGGTATTATGACTCAAAATCATATTTTGGAACATAATATATATTTTTCTCAAAAATAATATTTTTCGGAAAAAATTCATATTTTTGAAAATAATATATATTTTTCTCAATAAAAATTATTTTTCAGAAAAAATCATATTTTGGAACATAATATATATTTTTCCCAAAAACATTATTTTTCGGAAAAAATTCATATTTTTTAAAAGAATTCGGAAAAGATATATTTTTAACGAATTATATATATATTCCGAAATATATATCATTTTCCAATATATATATATATTCCGAAATATATATATTTTGTTCAAAATATATATATTGTTTTCATAAATTGGATTTATTTATGAATATATTAATTAGGATTGAGTTTTATGATTTAAATCAAACTAAAATTTAATACCAAGTTAATTGATTTATAAATAAAATAATTAGAACTTATTAAAAAAAAATTACATTTGAGAGTATATTTAGTCTAATACATTAAAGGTAAATGACATAATTAATATTGTAACTAAAAGAAATAATATTTTTGTAATTTAAAGAATTAAGAAATATAATAGTAAGAATATGATTAAAGGTAAGGTGGAAATACAAAAAAATTGGAGGGTAAATGGGTAAAAAAATTTGAGGGCAAACCCATGGTGCAAGAAAATGAAAGTTGAGGGGGGTATAATTAATTGAGGGGGTATAGTAGAGAAAGAGAAGAAAGTTGAGGGGTATTTTTAGCTATTTACCCATATACCTTTAATACCAGGGTTGGACAAAAATTCGGACAATTTGAAAATCCAATCTGTTCAATCCGGTCCGGATATTTTGGATTGATTTCATTATAGATTGGATTAGACATAGATCCAAAAACACCGAATTCGATATTTTACGGATGATTTCATTTTTTATAATCCGGTCAAATTCGATATTGTTCACATATATTTTAATATATTTATATTAATAATATATCACATAATATATTGTCTTAAACTAAATTATAATATCTTATATCACTAATATACTATTTCAAACTAAATCATAATACCATATTTTACACTAAATAATTATCTATTTATATCTATAATATTCTCATTAAAATGTACTATTAACAATTTATTATTTAAAGATCTATATCTTATTTAAAAATGTGATTTTCTATTTACTCAATTTCACTATTTTGAATTGGGATTTATTCAATTTCACTCAGTTATACTCAATTTAACTACTTTGAATTGGAAATTTACTCAATTGAACTTTAATTTTACTCAATTTAATTATTTTGAATTGATAATTTTATCACTTTAACTCAATTTCACTACTTGAATTAGGAGATTTACTCAATAGAAGTTAATTTCACTACTTTGAATTGGGGTTTTATTAATTAAACTCAATTTCACTACTTTCAATTGGGGATTTTAATAATTTCACTTAATTGAAGTCAATTTCACTAATTTGAATTAAGGTTTTACTCAATTGAACTTAATTTCACTACTTTGAATTGATGATTTTATCAATTTCACTTAATTGAACTCAATTTCACTACTTTGAATTGGGAATTTACTCAATTGAACTTAATTTCACTCAACTTAACCAAATTGAATATGTGATTTACTCAATTTCACTAAATTGAAGTCAATTTCATTACTTTGAATTGGGGATTTACAATGATTTATATATTTAAAATAAACATTTTTAAATAATTAACAATTTATTTTATAATTTCATTGATCTATCAACTTACAACTAGGGATAACAAAATGGTCCGACCCGGCCCAACCCGATTGGGGCGGGTTTGGTAAACTTATAAACAGGTTTGGGAAGGGTTTGGTATCCAAAATTAAAACCCGAAGCAGGTTCGGGTTGGGTTTGGGTTTTCTGGAAAACCCGTTGGTAACCCGACCCCGATCCGTTTACGATTTTAATTATATATATATATATATATATATATATGTGCGTCTTTGTCTCTATAAAACTCATTAATCTAATTCCTGGTGCTGACATCTATATATATATATATTTTGGAAGAATTTCAGGCAATATGCGTATATATACATTTGTTTGTCTAAATATATGAGATATTTGGTTTATAACGTAAAGCAAAATATATGTCTAGAATAAGAGAGAGAGATACTTGGTTTATAACTTAATTTGTCATTAAACGCATTATAACTTAATTTGTCATCAAATAATTTAGTAAATCAACTATGCTTCTAATTTATTAGAAATAATTTAATACAACCAATGGTAACCCAATGAAACCCGTTTATACCGACGAGGTAGTAATGATATTACCAATTACAACCCGTCACGGGTTTGTGACGGATTTGATATTAGTAATTTTTAAATGGGATGGTAATGGTATTAGTCAAACTCGTCCCAAATCCGACCCGTTGCCATCCTTACTTACAACTATATTATATATTTATTTATTTATTTACACACAAAAACCAAACTAACTTTAAAAATCTTAAATTAACACACAAAATCCTTTATATTATATTTATGGGATAACTTCATTTACACCCCCTGAGGTTTGTCTTATCTTCACTTGGACCCCCCCAGGTTTGCATATCTTCATTTACACCTTATTTTTCAATATTCTCATCACTTAGACCCCCTGAACGATGACATCAGCCTGAATTTTTTTAAAAATCCCTAAACTACCCTCAATGTCTTATCCTTATTATGTTTGGAAACAAGGATAGTGTTTTTATCAATTAGACCCCCTCCCATCATTTAATAATTTAATTTGTATTAAAATTTCAAAATATATATAAAATTTGAAAAAATATATATTAAAATTTAAAAAATATTATAAATTCGAAAATAAATATAAAATTAAAAAATATATATAAATTTTGAAATTATTTTTTTTTCAAAAAAACATATTAAATTTCAAAAATAAATATAAAAATCACAAAAAACATAAAAAATTTGAAACAAAAATATAAATTTTTTAAAAAAAACATATAAAATTCAAAAAAATATATTAAACTTCAAAAAAAATTATAAAATCGAAAATAAATATATAAATTTTTAATTTTTTTTTAAAAACATATTAAATTCAAGACAAATATATAAAATTAAAAAAAACCATATAAAATTCTAATAATATATATTAAATTTCGAAAATAGATATAAATTTGAAAATAAATATAAAATTCAAATATATATATATTAAATTTCGAAAAAAAAACTAAATTCGAAAATAAATATAAAATTAAAAAAAAATTTAATTCTCTCCTTTCTCTTTCTCTCTCAGACGCACACACCACCACCACACACACACACACACACACATATATATATATACACACATATATAGATAGAGATCTATCTATATATATATACACACACACACACACATATATATATATATAAGTCGTCGGCCGACCCCCTCCCACCACCGCTTCCCCGTCGGCGCCGCCCCCTCCCGCCGCTCCCGATGGGTCTATATATATATATGTATAGATCTATATATGTGTGTGTATAGATCTATATATATATGTGTGTGTATATATATATATATGTGTGTGTGTGTGTGTCTGAGAGTGAGAGAGAGAGAGAGATATAGAGAGAGGAGAGAGAAAGAGAGAATAAATATTGAATAGATATTGGGGTGTTTGGTTTGAGGGTTAGATTGATTTTAAGGAGGTGTTTGGTTTAGGGTTTAAATTGATTTAGGGATTAAATTGATTTAAGGGGTGTTTGGTATAAGGGTATTTTAGACATTTCACCCCATGAGGGGTGTAAATGAAGATATGCAAACCTGAGGGGGTCAAAATAATAATAGGACAAACCTCAGGGGGTGTAAATGAAGTTATCCCTATATTTATTTACACACAAAAGCCTTCATATTATATTTTTACATTTATATATATATATTAGCTTAATATTACAATGTCATGAGACTTTCACGTGAGTCTAAAATAAACTTAAGAAACCCTAGAAGACTTTCACGCCCCTTTTTCTCTCATTGCGTCTCCCCCTTAAGCTCTCCTCACGGTTCTCACCAGCTCGAGCTTAGTCTTCTCTCGTCTTCAACAACGATAATTATAGATGAGTTTCCTTTTATTTTTGTCGAGCGTGAAAGTTTCCACAATCTTCTTAAAGTGTTGCAACCTAATTTAAACTACATTCACGTAGGACAATGGCAAAAGATTGTTTGAAACACTCGACTTTTTTGATGTTGAATCAAGTATGCTTTATTTTTTTACTATAAATTAAATATGTTTTATTTATTCACTTTAATTAATTTATAATTATTTGTTAATGATTAACTAAATTCAATCTTACGTTTGTAGTCATAACTAGTACTTGAGGACTTTTGAAGGTAGTACCGTAGTGCGTGTGTACATATGAGTTTTTCCGGCCCGTATATAAAGTCTCATCCCGATCAAATCAATCCTAGAAAGGCCCGAGATGATGACCCGATCACTGAGCCCACACTATAACCTGATTGACACGTCTGTTCTGTGGTCTGCCCCAAGACCCGACCACCAGGCCCATTCTATGGCCCGACCCGAAGAGCACTCTACAAGAAACTTGAAGATTCTAGAAGAGATTTGCAGCTCAAGACAGTGACGTAGCATAGGGACAAAATAGCTGACGTGTAAAGTAATGATAATATTCCAAAATAGAAAATGTTGCCCTAATGGGCCAAAGGCCCAGAGGGCAAATGTATATAATCCAATGAAGAGTAATGAGAATCCATCTTTTTGTGTTGTGCAAATTTTGTATCTACACAATGGCGTCGTCTGTGGAAAATTAGGTCATTTCACCGACCATCATCCTACCTCAAAAAGCTGAGCAAAATCCAAATACCACCACCAGATCTTCAAAATCATCTTCTCCGTCCAAACCTGACCATGCCGGTGACCAGATCCCAGTCAGAAGTACAGATCCCCGGCGACAGACAACCAAGTGCCTCACCAACGATCGAGCACCTCTTGCAGCAGCTCATCGAAGCGGAGAGACGAAGCCAGGCCGCCGAAGCGAGAAGCCTGGCGGCGGAGAAAAGAAGCGAGGAGCTCTTGGCGAGATTGAATCAGGCGACTATCCCTCCGGTAGTTCCTGATCAATCGCAGATCCAAGAACAAGCTGAACCACAGGAGGAACACGATGAAACCTCTCACCGACCAGGCGAGACCCCGGCCGCAGGCGAAGTTCCCGCCACCGGCGAGCCTCTGACATCGCAAAAACTTTAGGAGATGATGGCGGAGTTCCAAAAGAAAGTCATGAAGGATCTGAGGACCCGATCTACCGATGGCCAGGCCCTCCAGGCCTCTACCGACTCGGTTTAGTCACCGTTCACTTTAGAAATCACCCGGGAACCCTTCCCTAAGAAGTTCGTCCCCAGATTCACTCCATACGACGGAACGAAGGATCCCGAGGAGCACATTTACCAGATCCACCAAAAAATGACCATGTATGCCGAGAACGAGGCCTTGCTGTGCAAAGTATTCTCGACCAGTCTCGTCGACGCGCCACTCTTTTGGTTCAGGAAGCAGCTGCCAAGATCCATTGGCAGCTGGCAACAACTATCCGACCTCTTTGTGGCCCAGTACTTCGGGAACAAGAGGCAAAAGAAGACCATCTCGAGCCCCTTTACCATGACTCAGGAAAGAGGTGAGTCCCTCAAGAGTTTCCTGTCCAGATTCAACGTCGAGTCGTCTTCCATCGACAACTGCGACCAACACTCAGTCGTGGAAGCCTTCAAGATGGCACTGATTCCGGGGACCAAGTTCCACCAGTCACTTGTGAAATGACCACCCTCGGGAATCGGAGAACTCAATTCTAGAGCTTAGGGTCATTTAAGGATCGAAGAGGAGGAATCGACCCGATAGAAGAGAGAGGCATTGATCAATGTAGAAATCAAGTAGAAGGATAAGGCTTCGGATACATCCCAACAGCCTATTAATCGCAAACACTCAAATCCCCCGATCCCCACTTCATCTCAGTTTCCTCCATATCCCGAGAGGCGTGCCAGATTTGAAGAGAAGATCACCTCGTTGAAAGTGACCCTTGCCAAGCTCTTCTAGGAAAACAAAGCCAGAGGAATCTTCCAGACTCCTCCCCCAATCAGGCAACCCCTCGACCAGAGGGATAGGTCAAAGCACTGTGCCTTCCATAGTGATTTCGGCCACACGACAAATGATTGCAGGAACCTGAGGCGTCAGGTCGAGGCAATGATAGCCCGAGGAGAGCTGAAAGACTATGTCCAGAGGGATGGTCCAAGAATCAATCAACCAGTACAAAATAACCAATGGAATCAAGCCCCAGCGCACCCGGTCAGAATCATCAATATGATCCATGGAGGTCCCGACCCACGAAGCGGCGAATGATCGAGACGTTCACAAATGAGAAGAACACATCAGGTCAGTAGGATAGCCGGGATAAACGAAGTCCACCACCGAACGGGGCAGTCTCAGATACTCTTCTCCCATGATGACCTCCGAGACATCCAGGTCTCACACGACAACCCACTAGTCATCACTTTTATGGTCTCGGGATGTCTTGTCAGAAGGGTCATGGTTGACCCAGGAAGTAGTGCCAATATCATGACCAAGTGGGCTTTTGATAAATTGGAGATCGACCAGAGGGATATTGTAACTTCCCGAAATCCAATCGCCGGGTTCGATGGAAAACAAGTCGAACCCCTCGGGGAGATCAAGCTACCCGTGTCAGCAGCCCAGAGAACTCTGTCCGAGACCTTTGTGGTAGTGGACGTGAAGTCCTCATACAATCTGCTTATGGGAAGATGATGGATACACATGATGCAAGGCGTATCATCAACCCTCCACCAAATGATGAGATGCGTCGGGCCGAATGGTTACGATATAATTGATATCAAAGGGGATCAAGTAGCGGCCAAGCAATGCTACGCCATCACTATTAAAGGAATGAAGGATAAGCCCGATCGAAAGAGGTCCCGAGAAGAGGATCAGGATCTAGACCCACAGCCCAAATAACAACTACAGAACGGGGAGTCGGGTCCCCCGATCGTTGCAGAACCTCTGCAACTAGTATCTGTAATGCCCGACCAACCCGACAAGGTCACCTACGCAAGTACAAGTCTCACCACTCGTGAATTAAATGAACTAACAACATTCTTACAGGATAATCATGACGTCTTCGCATGGGAGCATACTGATATGCCCGGCATTGACCCTTCGATAGCTCGACACACATTAGATATTGACCCAAATAAAAGACCTGTCCGACATAAACAGAGGCAAATAGGGGGCCAAAGGAACCAGATCATAGCTGACAAGGTATCAAAATTACTGGAAGCCGGGTTCATCAGGGAAGTTCAGTATCCCGAGTGGTTACCCAAAGTGGTGGTTGTACAGAAAAAGAACAGGAAGTGGCGAGTCTGCGTCGACTTCACCGACCTAAACAAAGTCTGCTCGAAAGACAGCTTCCCCCTACCTAAAATAGACCAAATGGTCGATGCTACCACGGGCTACAAGAGACTGACTTTCCTTGATGCCTACTCGGGATACAACCAAATCCCAATGGACCCGACGGATGAGGAAAAAACTCATTCATTACTGAGACAGGTACTTATTGCTTTAAAGTTATGCCTTTCAGACTAAAAAATGCAGGAGCCACATTTCAGAGACTGGTGAACAGGATCTTTAAAGGAATGATGGGCACAGTGGTCAAAAGTAGAAAGAAAACTGACCACTTGGAGCATCTCTGAAAAGTATTCGATACCCTGAGGAAACATGGGATGAAACTCAATCCGGCCAAATGCTCTTTTGGGGTGTCTTCGGGGCAATTCCTCGGGCACATTATTGATCGATCAGGCATACAGGCCAGCCCGACCCAAGTGAAGGCTCTGCTCGAAACAAAAGAGCCATCCACTCACAAAGAAGTCCAGATTCTGACCGGAAGAGTTGTAGCCTTAAGCAGGTTCATTGCAAGACTGATCGACCGATGCCGACCCATCTTCCGGGCGATCAGAGCAAAGAAGGGAGAGGTGTGGGGGCACGAACAAACCAAAGCCCTATCCCGATTGAAAGAGTACATGCTCAAGCCTCCCATTCTTGCAACACCCGTGCCCGATGATGTCATACTCTTGTACCTGGCAGTATCATCAGTGTCAACTAGCGATGTACTCATCAGATAGGACGGGAACCTCCAGATGCCCATTTTCTATACCAGTAAGGCATTGGCCGATCCCGAGACCCGATACAGTAAATAAGAAAATTTGGTTCTATCCCTGATCAATGCCAAACGACGTCTCAGGCATTACTTTGAAGCTCACCAGATCATTGTCCCCACTACAACTCTGATTCGTGTACTTATGGCAAAGTCCGACCTCTCCGGTAGGATCTCCAAATGGGCCATTGAGCTAGGGATTTATGATATAACCTGCATTCCTAGAATCTCAATCAAAGGACAGGTCGTGGCCGATTTTCTATTAGAGGGAGAGACCGACGAAACAGATCAACCCATTGAATTAAAAACATGGAAATTATTCGTGGACGGCTCGGTGAGCGCCAATGGAGCAGGCGTTAGGGTAGAGATCCATACTCCCGACAGGACCAAGTTACAGGCTTCTATGCAATTGCAGTTCTCAGCCACTAACAACGAGGCGGAGTACGAAGTGATCGTATCGGGCTTGAGACTGGCCAGAAGCCTACAAATACAATCCCTATATGTATACAGTGACTCCCAGCTAATAATCAGGCAAATAACCGGCGAGTACGAAACCAGATACCCCAAAATGGAATCTTACAGAGCGCTGGTGCTCAGGGAGTCCGAAGGTTTTCAAAAATTAACATTCAGTCAAATCCCTCGAGAAGAGAACACCTCTGCTGACCACCTAGCTAATCAAGCATCTACAACTGGTGAAGATATGGCCCTAGTAGTACTGACCGACTTCATCACTATACCGAGCATTCGCGAACCCGACGAGCAGATATGTCTAGTTCCCCGGGAGTCGAGCTGGATGGACCCCATAATCGACTACCTCAGCGTCGGGACGCTACCAGCTGATAAGGCAGAGGTAAGGAAAATTAGAATGAAATCAGCCAGATACTCGATCATCCAGGGACATCTCTATAGAAGATCTTTCTTGGGTCCATATTTGAGATATGTCACTCCTTCCGAGTCAGAGACAGTGATGCAAGAGATACACGTTGGAGCTTGTGGAAATCACTCGGGTGCCCGATCTCTTGCCTATAAAATCTTATCCCAGGGTTACTTTTGGCCCTACCTGTCCCAGGATACCGAGGAATATGTACGGAAATGCAAAGCCTGCCAGATGCATGGTGACGTTATACTCCAACCGCTGGAATTCTTGAACCCGATAATCGTTCCACATCCTTTTGCCCGATGGGGAATGGATATAGTCGGACCACTCCCAAAGGCCATAAGGTCAACAACCTATATGCTCCTAGCCACCGACTATTTCACCAAATAGGTTGAAGCCGAGGCCTACCCTTCTATAAAAGGCAGCCATGTAGTCAAGTTCATATGGAATCACATCATTTGCAGGTTCGGGGTGCCTTGAACCATCATGATGGACAACGACACTAATTTAGACTATGAACCGGTCAGGTCATTTATGGCCGAGCATGGAATCAATCAGAATACCTCCTCGGTAGGGTACCCGCAGGCCAATGGACAAGCAAAAAGAACCAATCGATCCATCTTCAACACCCTAGAAAAGAAACTTGAGAAGGCCAAATGAGCATGGTTAGACAAGTTGCCAGAGGTATTGTGGTCGTATAGAACCACGCCCCGATAACTAACCGGTGAAACACCCTTCACTATGGCATATGGGGCAGATGCCGTAATCCCAACGGAGTACGCCGTCCCGACACTGAGGTCACTGGCCTGGGACGAAAAATCAAATAGCCAATGCCTGGCTCACAAGCTCGACCTAGTAAAAGAGAAGAGAGAAATTGTCGGGATAAGACTGGCAACGTACCAACAACGGGTCAAGAATCACTTCAACAAGAGAGTAAAAAAAAGGAGATTCCAAGTCGGGGACATGGTCCTTAGGCGAAAGATTGGACACGTGGGCAAGCTCTAAGAGCCATGGGAAGGACCTTACACCATTACTAAAGTGGTGGGGCGCGGGGCTTACAGACTACTCGGGAACTCTGATAATAGAAGAGACCCTAACACAGAGAATGCATCCCGACTTAAGAGGTATTATCCCTAGGAATACTTCATTTTGGTTACTGTAAAGAAAGGCCACTAGAGCCCAAAAAAGATTACAATGAAAGTCCCGTTTTTTCCGATCATCTCCACGATTACCTCTACCCTACGGGTTTTACAAATATGAATTCAAAAACCTAAGTGTTGTATCTTCTCCATGGGCCCAAAGTGCCCGAGAGATAAGCACAGACCCACCAGTGGTTGGGTTTTACAAATATGAATTCAAAAACCTAAGTGTTGTATCTTCAACATGGGCCCAAAGTGCCCGAGAGATAAGCACAGACCCACCAGTGGTCGGGTTTTCCAAATATGAATTCAAAAACCTAAGTGTTGTATCATCTCCATGGGCCCAAAGTGCCCGAGAGATAAGCACAGACCCATCAGTGGTCGGGTTTTACAAATATGAATTCAAAAACCTAAGTGTTGTATCCTCTCCATGGGCCCAAAGTGCCCGAGAGATAAGCACAGACCCACCAGTGGTCGGGTTTTACAAATATCAATTCAAAAACCTAAGTGTTGTATCCTCTCCATGGGCCCAAAGTGCCCGAGAGATAAGCACAGACCCACCAGTGGTCGGGTTTTACAAATATCAATTCAAAAACCTAAGTGTTGTATCCTATCCATGGGCCCAAAGTGCCCAAGAGATAAGCACAGACCTACTAGTGGTCGGGTTTTATAAATATCAATTCAAAAACCTAAGTGTTGTATCCTCCCCATGGGACCAAAGTGCCCGAGAGATAAGCACACACCCACTAGTGGTCGGGTTTTACAAGTATCAATTCTAAAACCTAAGTGTTGCATCCTCTCCATGGACCCAAAGTACCCGAGAGATAAGCACAGACCCACCAATGGTCGGGTTTTACAAGTATCAATTCTAAAACCCAAGTGTTGTATCCTCCCCATGGGCCGAAAGTGCCCGAGAGATACGCACAGACCCACCAGTGGTCGGGTTTTACAAGTATCAATTCTAAAACGTAAGTGTTGCATCCTCTCCATGGGCCCAAAGTACCCGAGAGATAAGCACAGACCCACCAGTGGTCGGGTTTTACAAGTATCAATTCTAAAACCCAAGTGTTGCATCCTCTCCATGGGCCCAAAATACCCGAGAGATAAACACAGACCCACCAGTGGTCGGGTTTTAAAAGTTTCAATTCTAAAACCTAAGTGTTGCATCCTCTCCATGGGCCCAAAGTACCCGAGAGATAAACACAGACCCATCAGTGGTCGGGTTTTACAAGTATCAATTCCAAAATTGTTATTAATGATATTTTTGCTAAGTCACAATTCAAAATCCCGATTGTTATTGCCTTATCAAAAGAATAAATAATGAATAAGTAAATTTATATTAAAAAGCTCCGGTGGCCAAGACTGGTACAATGATGTGTTACAAAGTCATTGCAAATACAAAGAAAAGGAAAAGGCAAGAAAAAAAAAAGCAAGAGAAGGGGCAAGAAACCAGAGGAAGATCCCTATTTCAAAGTCTTTTTCCCCTAATGTGTCTCAGCCTCGGGAATGTCATCACCTTCCCCCTGAACCACCATGGAAGATCTAGATTAATGCCTGAGCCTTTAGCCCCTAGGGACTGTCCCCCTGTAACTTCAGGCTCATCCAGACCAGAACGAGAAGGCGGAGAGGGCAGGGGATCCTGAAGGAATTCACCAAAGATAAGATCTTCGGCCTCGAGCTCCAGATCATCATACAAAGGCCCCATTCCTATGCTGAGGTCAAGATCCTCAATAGTCGGGATCTCCCTTTCCTCCTCAGGCTTCTGAAACTCTATGATACATTCCCGCCAACCCTGCTCATAACGATACTTGCAGGTCAGCTCGAAGCGGGAGATCATCTGGTTACCACCCTTGTGGCACATCTTTACCCGAGATCTCTCCACACCTAGGGCTTTCTCGACCTCAAATTTCTCCCCAAGCAACTGATGCCCCGAAGTCTTTAACTTTTCAACTTCTTCAGTCAGGGACTGCACTTGGAGAGTCAAGGCTTCCCGAGCCTGGGCCTCCCGGTCGGCCCTCTGCTCAGCCTCTCGAGCCTTGCCCTCAAATTCTGAGATCTTTGCCTTGGCATCTGCGAGCTCTTCCTCAGCCGAAACATCCTTATATGTCAGGGACTGAATCTTGTCCTCAGCCTTCTTAGATTGCTCCAGAGCCTTGGCACACCCAGCTTTATGGACCTGAACTTCCCGAGTCAGGGCATTTATGACCCAAACATCATCCTCGAGCTTGTAATTGTATGCCTGAGTAACATGAAACATCTGAAAGAAGAGAGTGTCAGCACAGAAGAAATGAAACAAAATGAAAAACTAAGTATAAGAAATATGAAATTACCCTCATCGCGAGCTCGGGACCATTCAAAGCAAAGCTCATCCTATCATATCTCCCCATGGCCAACCTATCGGCCGGGGTCCAGACCCCCAGGGCCATCTCCCGCAAGGCTTCCGGGTTCCCGATCGTCTAATCCCCCACGGATAGATACGGGTTGCCCTTCCGAGTGTCTAGCTTGAACCGAGGCCCATGAGAAGTCTCTTTCCCACTTTCAGCAGCATGATTAATCTCCCTGTGGTCTTGTCTCCTGACCGGAGGAGTGATAGCAGTACGCAGCCTGGTAGGTCGGGATAAACCCTGACCCTCTTCGTCAGAGCCTGACTCCACGTCGAGGCAGGAACCTCTAAGGCCATACCGAGGCTAGGACCGGGCCTGACTGAAAGTTGGGCCAAAGACGAATTCTGATCATCCCTGACCTCGACCGCCCCCGATGCAGCCGTTTGCGGGGTATGAGAAAGCGGAGGCGGAGAAGCGATCAAAGGATCCTCTGCCGGAGGAGGAGGAGGCGGGGGCGTGGTAGCTCGGCCCTCAGTCAGTCCCACTGATGAAATGACTATAGGGCTCTCGGGGACTTGGGAGACATCAACTCCATAAATGAAGGATGTGGAGCCGGTGAAAGCCTTCTTAGCCTTCTTGATTGAAAGCTTGGGCATGCTGATCGCTTTCCTTTTATGCTGGCCCCCCGACATAGTTCTCTTGAGTTTTCGGGTTGCTGATGACTTGGACTTCAATTTCTTCGACCCAGACGTAGTCGCAGCAGAACCCAAGGCGATCGTCGACACGGATGCTCCCGATGCAAGCTCCTACAATATAGACCCGGTCAGGCAACCCTGGTTATCCCTTAAATCCTGACTCCATATTCTGGCCTGCAACAGTTCAAATCGGGATCTTATATACCCGATCTCCCTTTTCTCCTGAGGAACCTGAAGGAAACCCATCACTAGCATACCCAACTTATCATTACACAGATCGCAATGGCATGAAGCTCGGGTATGAAAACTCTTAAACTCGGGAAGTCGGGTCGGTTGGAAAACATGGTTGACATGTATGTTTATGGCATTGGGATGCCTCCACCTCCCACTCACTACAATTATCCTTTCTTTCCATCCCTTATTGGAGGTCAGGACGTTGTCACATAACTTCCTCTTAACGTACGAGGTTAGGTTGTACCGACCCCTATTATCTTTCTGTTCCTGAAGTTTGTACGAGAACAGGAGCTCAGCCAAACCTAAGTCGAGGTTCAATTCTTTGTTGATCAATAGGATCATGGCCAAGATCCTATAAAAATTGGGACCCACTTGAAGAGGGGCCATACCCAAAGTCGCCAAGGCCAGGAGGAATAAAGGGTGAATTGGAAATTTTAGTATGGCAAGGTGGAATGAGGAGAGTAATATCTCTCCATCCTTCAGCCCCTCACCAATCCTAAAGTATTTATCCCGAGGATAATGTCTAACATTTACCCCTTTGGGAACCCCGAGGCTCTTAAGTTGAGCGTCTTTCCTGTACTTGGCCGGGAGTGGGTCAGTACAAAAAATCTCCTCTTCCTCAACATCCTGACCCTAATCATTCCCATCATCACCCTCTACAACTCGACCCCCAACATCCTGAGTAACTTCTGGTGGACTAGTCCTAGTAACTCGGGTAATCTCTAGGGATGGGGTGCTTACTGAGGCTTCGGGATCAGTGATTGTCAAATCGGTGTCTATCAATTGCAGGTCACTAACCGACCTAGTGTCATCACTCCCCGACATATTTGAAGAAAGGTAGAAAGGTAGAAAAGTGAGAAGAATGACTTACAAACAGGTAAAGAAGATTCCGGCAATCCCCCGAGTGTTTTCTCTGGCAAAAGATTTGCAGAATCCGGTAACTGTACCAACAGGCAAGGATTGGAGTACCCGACCAAACGCTTCTCAACAGGGCTCAAAACACTCCACACAATGGAATACTCAACCAAAATCATTGAGATTTGCAGTAATTGATGAGGCAAACTTGGGATTATGCGAATTTAAGTTTGCAAATAGTGCTTGAAAAGGTTGCAGAGAGAAGTTGAAGAAGGCCAAGCAGTCCGAAAATGGTGTAAGTATGGTGTATATGAGTTATATAGGCGTGATGTTTCAACTACCCGGGCCAAGGTATCGGACCAACATGACCCGACCCATTTTACGCATACCTAGGCCGTCTCAACCACAAATTCAAAATTGCAATTGATTGCGATGGCTGCAACATTAAATGCAACTCTGCGTCATCAAGCACGCGTCCCGCGTACCAACCTCAAGGGCTTTTTGATGGGCCTCACGATTCTTTCATTTAATGGGCCTACTAAAAGAGGGTCTGTGTACATGTGAGTTTTCTCGACCCATATATAAAGCCTCATCCCGATCAAATCAATCCTAGAAAGGCCCGAGATGATGACCCGATCACTGAGCCCACACTATAACCCGACCGACACGTCTGTTCTGTGGTCCGCTCCAAGACCCGACCACCAGGCCCATTCTATGGCCCGACCTGAAGAGCACTCTACAAGAAACTTGAAGATTCTAAAAGAGATTTGCAGCTCAAGACAGTGACGTAGCATAGGGACAAAATAGTAGATGTGTAAAGTAATGATAATATTCCAAAATAGAAAATGTTGCCCTAATAAGCCAAAGGCCCAGAGGGTAAATGTATATAATCCAATGAAGAGTAATGAGAATCCACTTTTTTGTGTTGTACAAATTTTATATCTACAGCGTGCAATGTCACATTATTAATGGTTACTATTTTTCACTAATAATTTTTTATGTTTATAAAATATATGTGCTTTGAAGTAATTCACTATAAAATATATGTACCTACTGACTCTGTTTTATTGCTTATGCTATAACTTGGTGGGTGTGCTATTTCAGTCTCATTTCCTGAGTTCTTTGGGCCATGGTTATCACAAAGAGTATTGTATTACAAGGAGTGGTGCTACTACAGTTTCATTTGCTGTTGTATTTGTAATTTTCTTTATTTTTTTTGAGTTAGTGGATTAACATTTCAGCGTGCTATTGCAGTTTCAGTTGTGTTTTTAAGTCATTATGCTACTGCAATTTCATGGGTGTTTTTTTTAAGTCCTAATATACTGCAATGTATGAATTTATTCCGGTCATCACTTGGTGGGTGTACATTTTGTTATGGTCATTACCTGTTTTAAACTTGTAGTTGTGGTTCACATAATATTGTGCAGTATATGAATTTATTTCCTCAATTTAACTAATATAGGTTTATGTTTCACTCCGCGAAACCGATCTGAACCAATCCGGTTCACAGCGGTCCGGTTTGAATTGGTTTCGTTAGAAAAATGGATTGGATTGGTTCCGAAAATTGAAAATCCGGTAGCAGTGGATCGGATCCAAAATATCCTTAATCTGTCTAATCCGATCCGTGTCCACCCCTATTTAATTTGAGTGACATTAGTTGGTTCAATTGGCACCAGATGTAAAAAGGTCTTATTAGTTCCATGACAACAATTTTTTATTTTATTAAAATTAAAAATTAAAAAATTAAACAAAAAGTCTTCTTGGGATAAGTTTTTGAAAGATATTTTCAGGAAATTCAGTTATGACAAATTTTAATTTTCTCAAAATCCTTATTTGTAATTATTAAAAACAATTTTTTTTCGTTCTTGTCTTATCTTAAATAAATGTCTTAACCAGAATATATAATTATAACTATAAAAATAAAAATATTGTCATGGCTGCACCATAGAATACCCTGTTAATATGGGGTGACACTTCCAAAGTTGTTTCTTATCTTATCTTATTGAATTCGAGCGGTTTTTTTATTTGTTATTGGCTATCGGTGTCACGTATATTTACATATTTTCATTTGTACCTTCTTTAACTATTAATCATATTCTTCTCTCGTTTTTGTCTGTGGCCAACAAACAAAGAGAGAGGCAAGCTTGTTATGTAAACTGCAACCCCTATATTTTTAGTGAAAATTTTGATTCAGTACGTTATGTTGGAGTAACCCTAAGTTTTGGGTAAACCACATATAATCTTTGTGTTTTCTATGGTATTATTTTCTTAATTTTTTATATTTTACTCCCAAAAGTTTCAAATCAGTACTTTTGCCATCCCTAACTCTATTTATTGGAAAAACTAAGGCATTGTGTGATAAATTGGACATTAGGAATTAAACTTTTAAAATTTTGAATTTTAAGTACTCAAGATTAAGTGGTAATTGATAAATATAATTTTTTTTATATTTTTTTGAATTTTGAATTTTCAGATTTAGTGGTAAGTGATGATCATATTATTAATTATACTGCATTTTAAGCGGTTCAAACTTACTTAATTGAATAAGTGATAATTTATTCATAATTAAGTACTAAAGTGAATTATCAAATAGCAAATTACACGTACGCCATTTTTCACTCAAATAAGTCTTATAAGAATAATAAAGATTAATAGAGAAGCAATCATATAGGCAAATCATTTTATAAATCTTTTCTCCTTTTAACTAGGAAATTCATACTATTGCAAACCACAAAACATAGGGTGCGTTTGGAAAGCTTGTTTTTTGTATTTGTTTTCTGTCTTCAAATATAAAAACTGTTTTTGTATTTGTCTTTGTTTTTTTCAGAAAAAAACTAAAAACAAAAAAACGTTTGGATGAAGGTGTTTTCACCACTTTTATTTGGTGAAAATTGTATTTTATGGATTTGGTGTTTTCACTGTTTTTACCACCTAAACAGTGAAAAAACTCAAAAAACAACTAAAAGTTGTATTTGGTGTTTTCACCACTTTTACACACTATTCACATAAAACAGTTTTCTTGGAAAAAAAACAGTGAACAGTAAACGCGTTTGCTAGTTTTTTTTTTTTAGTCTTGTGAACAGTAAAAAAACAAAAACAAAAAACAGGATATCCAAACGGACCCATAGGGAATTTTGAATTTCAAGTTCCATGTCCTGAAGTCCAGGCCCAGCAGTCAAACTTTAAAACATTAAAGTTGGGCCATGAAAAATAGGCCCATAAACAAATGATCCATGAAAAAACTTCAGATCCATTATGGTATCAGAGCCATAATGGCTCTGATACTTAACTTTTTATTACTCCTTAAGGCTATGTTTGGCTAAGGAGTGGAGCCATGGTTTTGGGTTTGGTTTCAAAAAATTGGCACCAAACCCATGTTTGGCAAATGGAGTCAAAATTTGGAGCCGACACTGTAGCTGAACCATGGTGCAACTTTTGTGAAGGAATGAGCCAAAATTTGGAACCAAATTTTTGAAGGTTCATGGTTTTGGTTTTGGTACCAACACTGTAGCAAATTTATTTTTGATATTAATAAATTTCAAAAAATTAAATATTCTGAAAAATTAAATATTTATGAAAAATAAATATTTCGAAAAATTAAATATATTAATATATTATAATATTAATATATTAAAAAATATTAATATTAATATATTTTAATATTATAATATTAATATATTTTAATATATTAAAATTAATATTTATGAAAAATTAAATATTTCAAAAAATTAAATATTTTAATATATTAATATATTATAATATTAATATATTAAAAAATATTAATATTAATATATTAAAATATTTAATTTTTTGAAATATTTAATTTTTCATAAATATTAATTTTAATATATTAAAATATATTAATATTAATATTTATTAATAAATAAAATGTGAAACCCATATATTAATATATATTAATATTTATTTAATAAATATTAATATTTATTAATAAATAAAATGTGAAACTCATATATTAATATATTTTAATATATTAATATTAATATTTATTAATATATTAATATTCAGAATTTCAACCCATACCAACTCTACCAAACATGGTTTGGTTTTTCAGCATCACTTTTTCTCACACCAAAACCATATGCACCAAACATGGTTTGGAACCAAAATAAAACCACACCAACTCCAACCACTCCAACTCCAACCCAACTCCAACCAAACCAAAACCAAAAACCAACTCCACACCCTCTACCAAACATGCACTAAGTCTCCCAACAATGGAGTACTGTTGGGAGTAGAAAGCTTAAGGAGACTTAAGTCTCCTTAAGCTTTCTATGTTTGTTTTTTAAACCCAATAGTACTTCTCCAAACAAACTTCGATATGAAGCATTTTTTCAAACCCAATAGTACTTCTCCAAATAAAAGAGAGACATAGATATGAAGCATTTTCATTATCGAACAATATCTTAAGCCCAATATTTCTGAGAATCACCCAGAAAGTTTTTCAACCTTTCTGGGTGATTCTCTTATTCTTTACGACTGCAAGGGATCGATAATGATAGGCCCAATATTTGGATCTCTTTTAGGAATTATCAGCAAGTTTGGATTTCAATATCTTAAGACTGAAAAACACAGACTTAAGATATTGAAAGAGACTTCTGATTTTTGTATACTTCGTATACAAACACGAAGTAGGACATGATCAAAGAAAGTAAAGAACTGAATTTAAGAACAAGAATGTAAGAACAAGAATGAACTGAAAAACACACAAGTTTTTATTTATGGGACTCTGCCCTTTCATATCATACAAACATGCCTTATATAGGCAGAAGAAGAAAACACAAAAGACATAAAGAGCCTTTGTGGGGACAACATACAATAATGAAAGAGCGAAAACGTCAGCCATGACATCACAGGCTGAAAATACTATAATACCCTTGCCGACAGTCAGAATGGCAGAAAATAAAAGTGGAAAGACAAGAATGCCCTTGCTGTCTGGCAATATTACAAAGAAACAGTATGACATCACTCATGTGTCATACACACACAAATAGTACATAAACAATAGAATAGCTGACATCAGTGAGCTACCATGAGCCAGGAGGACTCCAATCATCTGAGTGCATGTCTTCTGAATTGTAACCACTGGGGGCTGTGTCAATAGGATAGGCATGAAGGTGCACTCGGTAAATAGGATGATCTGGGTCTAGGAGATCCCAGGAATATTGGGCTTCATGATCAGCCAAGATTTGGAGCATTTTTGCACGCCAGTCTGAGGGAAAGAAATCAGAAGTCCGCCAGTTTGCAGTATCTGGATGAAAAAGGAAGGAAGATATAGTTCTTGGGGAAATTCCATTATGATGGCAGATTTGAGTTTGGAACATGTCAAAGTGAGTAACCAATTCATAAACCAGAATATTTTCATGACCTGTAAAAAAGGAAGTATGGAAATGCTTCTGAATATGAAAACCATTATCAGGGGTAGGTAGGAACTGCTTTGAACTCCAGAAAACGAACATGGGATTTTGGAAAGGGGTGCGACGGAGTTGGTTCTGCCAAAAAGAAATGTCTCCAAACAGAGTTAACCAGGAACATAATTTCATTTGGTCAGAGGAGAGGTTATTAAAGAGACACCGAGCTAGATATTGTAACAATTGAGATTTATCAAGGATGATCCCAATATGATAAATATCTACTAGATACCATAAGAGTAGGTAAAGTTCTCGAGAAAAATGGAAGTAAAAGGAGGGATTAATCTCAAAATGGGTTAAGAAATGATAAATTGGGTGAAAAGGCATGGTTCGGATTGGGCCAGACTCGAGACCATATCGATGAACATAAAGATATTGGAGAGAATTGACCATGTGGCAACTTCTTGCAATGAGGGTCTGTTCAAGGAGGAGGATCTGGAGATGAAAAGGGAATGGTAAGGGCTCAAAACAGGAGATCATGGGAAAACAGATTGGATTAATTTCCTTTTTCAAACGAGACAGGAAATCTGGGAGAACATTAGTCTTGCCAGGAATGTGAAGAGCATCAAAAGACCATTGAGAGAACCAATTTGCCCACCTTAAGAGCTGGGCTTTAGGAGGATGCTTTTGCTTAAATTTCAACATGTTTGGAAAACTATTGAGGTCAGTTTCGATCCTGAAATGGTGACCAAGGAGATGGAATTCAAATTTCTCAATTCCTCTTTTGATGGCTAGGATTTCCTTGTAGGTAGAGTGGTAGTGAAGTTCAGCAGGGGTGAAAGCACCACTTTTGTAGCCACAAATAGATCGGGACTGGTGGGGAGTTTCTTCAAGGAGAACGGCGCCCCAATAGAGGTTGGAGGCATCAGTCTGTAGAATTCTCTTTCCATTGGAAGGGATTTGCAATGGGGGAAGTGTTTGGGAGATGGACTTAAGATGTTTGATGGCTTCTGTGCAAGAGGGAGACCAAGGGGGAGGAGCTTTCTTAAGAAGGTCTGAGAGAGACTTTCGATAAGGAGCCAGGTTGGAGATGAACTCAGCCATATAGTTTACAATTCCAAGGAATTGTTGGATTTGGGTTCAGGTGAGGTGTTCATCAGGAAATTGGAGAAGCTGGGTAGCTATGTGGGGTTGGAGAACATATTGGCCATGGGAGATCTTTATTCCTAAAAACTCAATTTCCGGTTGTGCTAGAATCATTTTCTTTGCAGAGAGCATCACTCCATACCTTAGGACAAGTTGGTGGAATTCTTGGAGAAGGGTGGTATGGGATTCAACATATGGAGAAAATAGGAGGATATCATCGATATAGATAAGGGTAGATGGAAGGATAGGATGAAAAATGTTGATCATAGCTTGCTGAAAGAGGGAGGGAGCGGTTTTGAGACCAAACGGCATGACAGTCCATTGGTAGTGGTGATCTGGGATGCAAAAGCCAGTCTTAGGACAGTCATCGGGATGGATACCCAACTGCCAAAAGCCAGCTTTGAGATCGAATTTTGAAAAGATCTTGGCATTCGGGAGATTGGAAAACATAACAACTCGTCTAGGCAGGGGAAACTTTATATCCTGGAGGAAATGGTTTAATGGTTGGTAATTTATGACAAGCCTCAATTTACCACGAACTTGTTCGGCTCTTTTGTTCACATAGAAAGCTTTACAGGCCCACTGGGAGGTAGTGGGTTCAACAAGTCCTTCTGATTAGAGCTGGTTTAACTCTTGGATAGCAAGTTGGTAATGGTCGGGATTCATCCTATGGTGAGTAGCTTTAGTGGGGTTCAGGTCTTCATTCCTTTTGAAGGGGAAAGAAATGAAGAAAACAGGGTTCTTCCATAAAGGATGGGTACATTTGGTGAGAAAATCATAATGGGATTCAGCACAAGAGGTTTTGATGATGGCTGTCTGGAGAGAGGTGATACTGTCATCAAGCTGGAAAAGGTTGGGTTGGACAGTCCAAGGTAAAAAGAAATTCTTGTACTTCAGTCCTTTGGGGAGCCATGAGACTTGCGAGAGCTTCTGAAGGATATCAAATCCTATTAGAAGATCTTTGTTTGGAAGTTCTGAGCCTAACACTCGATGTTTTATCTGTACTCCAGGGAACAATTGGATTAGGATAGGTTTGCTCTGAAGAGTGATGGCAAATGTTTCCCCATTTGCAGCAGTGAATGGGAAATAACAGGTCTGCCAGTAGGATCTGGGAAGGATGGCAGGGTTCATGATGGTGGAAGCAGCTTCGGTGTCAAAGAAAGCAATGACAGAGATGGGGTGTGAGTACTTTTATGGAAAAACCTTGATTTGGGCCAAAGGTTGGGCAAGAAGAGCGGATGAGATGGACAGTTCAAAAGAAAAAAAGGTCTTTTGAAAATTCCTCATCATCAGAGGTAGAGAAGACTGAAGAGTCATCTGAATCAGATGCATCAAGGGAGAAAGCCATAATAGTGGATGGAGATGCTTCATCATCGAGCATTGTCATCAGGAGGAAGAACTGAGGCTAAAGTCTGAATCATGTTGGTTCGAGCAGTTTTGTTGGGGCACTGTCTGGCATAGTGACCATTTTTTCTGCATATGTAACAACGATCAGATTTGCGGAGACCACGAACAGTTTTCTTTCGGAAGAAACGCCATTTCTTTTTCTTAGATTTGGGAAAAGAGTAAGACTTGCCAGACTTCCATTTTCTGAAATGTTTCTTCTTGGAACCAGAGGTAGGACAGGTACATGAACCAGAACCTTTGCACTTAATGAGGAGATCTGGTCTATCACAAGCAGTACCGAGTAACTTGCCTTGTTCATGCATGGTCTTGAGGAATTTTTGGTAGTTACAGAGTTTCTCAAGGGATTGAAGGACATGGGAGTAGATGGATCCAAGAGAGGTATTTGGCAATGTGAAATTCTTTGTTTGGAGAAGTTTAAGGGTTTCATCGCCGAGAGGATCAGGAAGGGATTTGAGAAATGTTTGCTTCAGGTTCACATCATCAATACCCCCAAGGATATAAAATCTTTGGGACATTTTGAGGAAATGAGATTCTAGGTCCTTTCGTTTGAATGAGCAGCAACGCATACTGAAATATTCTTCCCGGGCTACTTCGAGAATACCTTCAGTGGAGCCAAGGAATTCATTGTGAATGGCATCAACAAAGGCATTTATGGAGGGTGCTTGGACAAGTTGGAGTTGTCGGTATTCTCCCATACTAACATACCACTGTCGGAGTCGTCCAAGAGATTTAGAAACACATCTAGTGAGGGCTATGTGCAAGGTAGTATTAGGATTTAACAATTCGGCAGAGCACCAGGCATGGATCTCATAAAACTTGTCAAGCCACTTGCTTCGGGGAAGGTCATCAATGGAGAAACCATGACCATTAGGAGCAGTGGGGGCAGCAGGTGGAGGAGCCCTGGGATTTAGATCGGGAATGTCGGGATCCTCAACTTCATCTATTATTGGATCTTCTTGAGGAGGAGGAGGATCAGCCATATAGAGGACTGGATAAGGAACTTGGCTGTCAGAATCAGATAAATCTCCAGGAGTAATGGCATGATCAGGATCAGCAAGTTTGAATAACAGATTACTGATAGGATTTCTGGGGGAAAATGCAGGGGGATCAATCATAAGCTGTTGAGGAGCTTCAGATTTTCCTTTTGGATCTGGAGCAGGCTTGCTGCCAGAAATGGGTCCAGCGAAATAAGAAGGGGAGGTAGAGGATGAGCGGGTTGCAGTGATAACAGGTGGGGAAGGTGGTGGCTTGGGAGCAGGGACAGAGGCTATGGGAGTAGTTGGGCCAAAGAGACTATGGTGGCCAGTAGGAGCCATGAAAAGGGGCTGAGATATATTCTGGGGAATATAAGAGGGGTAAAAGGGAGATGGAAAAGAAGCAGGAAACAAATCTGGGGACTGCCATGGTTGGTGTAGTTGCTGAGTCTGTAAAGAATGCAACTGGTGCTTGAGGTTTTTCATCTTAGCATCTTTAGCAACAAAAGCTGAAGTGAAAGCTTGGTTTGTGTAGGCCATCTGAAGTAGTTCAGTATGGAGGCCTTGGATCTTCTGCTGCAGATCATGGATTAAAAGCTCAAGAGAAGTGAGCTTTCTATTGACAGTACTCTCAAGGGACTATTGGGAGATGGCTATTCGATGAAGGATTTTGTTCTGGGCCAGAGCATTGGCTGACTGCCAATTGATGGCGGCTTCAGCAGCAACAATAGAAGTAGAGGATCCGTCAGAACTGATAATAGGAGAATCCATAACCTTATGCTGATGGGTAGTATGTTCTTGGTCATCATGGTAAGAAAGAGGAGGAAAAT
Source organism: Cornus suecica (assembly GCA_963922005.1). Taxonomy (NCBI): domain Eukaryota; kingdom Viridiplantae; phylum Streptophyta; class Magnoliopsida; order Cornales; family Cornaceae; genus Cornus; species Cornus suecica. The sequence goes on from OY998248.1 coordinate 31,264,460, forward strand.
CAACCTCAGACCAGGAAGAAGAGGGAGAGAACATGTAGCAAGGGACAGGTTAAGGCAAATCCGGAGGAGGAGTTTGTCGGGGATCACAATTAATATGTGGCTTGCAAATTGGAGGAGAAGGCCTTGGTTGGGACTTCTTAGGATTGCCATATTCGACAAAATAGTCGAATTTGCCAGAAGGTTCACCAAGGAGGCCAACTGTAGGATCACCATCCTCATATCGCTTTTGGAGCCGATACTGGGAGGATTTCCTTTTCTGTTTTGTAGGTTCCTCATCATCATTATCAAGATCACGGAGACAGTCATCACAATCACAGGCATCAAAATATTTGTGGCCAGAGAGTGGATCTGAAAAGTAATAAATGGGATCACCAGAAGGTTGGAATTTGCTGATGGGGATCTGGCCTGAAGGATTGAGCATATTTATTTCGGGGAGCCTTGAGGAGAAAAGAGGTAGGGATGTAGAGGGAACACCGGGCTTGGGAAAAGTGATGGAAACAGTTCCATCAGTTTTGGTGATGCAGGTTGGATTACTAGAGTGAACAGGTTGGGGCTGTTGGTGAATCTTTTCATAAGAGGTAACCCATGAGTTGGGCAAAAGCTGGTATAACTCAGCCTTGGTTAACTTTTTAGGAATATGGGTACATGTGGCTTGGTGCTGGGTGTTGATATCAAGGAGTAGGGCATCTTGGGATGCATTTGAAGGGAGGCACATGTCCATGGCATGATTTTGCAATCGGTATGCCATTTGGTAGTGTAGAGTGGCTGCATATGTAGTTGGTACGGCAGAAGCACCATGGATCTGAACTTGGATCTGGAGAGCATTAAGGAGATGTGGATCTTTCAAGGGCATGTTGAAATTAGGAAAAAAGGTGAAGACCACCGTTCCTGCATTCAAAGTTGTCTGAACAGTTGCGATGCAGGCATGCTGATACTGCTGGAAGCGAGTATCAAGAAGGGCGATCCGAGAGGTGACAGGGAGTCCTTTGCGTCCATGAAAGGAGAGAGCAATACGAACAACTCCAAAATGGAGGTGCATGAATCCTTTATGTTGCCATTGGGTGGGAAGATCTGAAGGGAGTTCCATGGGAAACATTTGTTCAGTATCTGTGGCTGGGACAAAGCATTGGTCAAATCGAAAGGCTTGAACATACTCTAAGACCGAGCTTGGTCTGGGTGTATGGAAAAGTTTAGTAACTTTGTTTACAGCGGATCGAGGTTTGACAAAGGTAGTATATGGGTTAACTAGAGGGAGATCTGTGACAGGAACTTTACTGGATTCATCAAAATATTCATACTCATAGAGATATTCAACCTTAGAAGAAGAAGAGGGAAGAAGAGATCTGGAGGAATTTGATCGATAAGAACGAGAGTTTGAGCCAGAACTAGAAGATCTAGACATAGACATAAGTAAGGGAGATCTGGGTTCATCAATTATTCAGACATGCATTTCGAAATCCAGAAAATAGATAAATAAATATTTTCTCAAGAATTTTATCAAGAAGTGGTCTAGAGAGACTACGATCACCAATGGACCTGTGTCTTGCCTCGTAACACTCTTCAGGTTTTTGGTTATTTAAATACTAAAAATACAGAGTCTACCAAGGAAGGTAACCCGAGCAAAAATGCCCTTAGCCAACAAGCGCTCTGGGACTGTTATCCAGAATAAACTAAGTATGAAAGAGTAATAAAAACCGTATAAAACCAAAATTTCACAAAGAAATAAAAGAGAGTACTTCAAGAAATAAATTTCTTTAGCAAAACCAGTTTTCGAGAACAATTGAAGAGAAAATGATATATATATATATCTTAAGGAAGAACGAATGCAGTCTGTATAAGAGAATCACCCAGAAAGGTTGAAAGTTAAGTATTCATGGCTCTGATACCAAATTAACCACCCAGAAAGGTTGAAAGTTAAGTATTCATGGCTCTTATACTTAACTCTGATACCAAAGTTAAGTATTAAGTATTCATGGCTCTGATACCAAATTAAGTATTCATGGCTCTGAAAGTTGAAGTCTGTATACTTCAACTGATTTTGGTGACCCAAATTAACCACAAAAGCAATAATGCGTACCTTGTTGGGCCATTGATTCTGACCCACCATCGCTTGGCGGGAAAGAACTTTGGTGGAGAAGTGGTGGGCATCGGAAACTATGTGAAGCTCATTGGAATAGAATTTTAATGAAAAACAATTATATGTTGTATGTGGAAATTCATTAGAAAATTTTATTTTTGTACAATATTGTGTTTTTGAAGAGTAGTTTTAGTAAGTTAATAATAAATTATTAGACATTTACCAAATTCCCTCACCTCAATTTTTTTTTTCGAATTTCTTAAAACTATATAAATTTTTTTATTAAATCTTGTACAACTTCTAATTTTAAAAAACTCATTCTTTTTAAATACTAAAATTCTTTTTCTAAATCCAATTCTGGGTTTGTCCAATTTTATGTAAACTTCAATTGTAATTGTTTAAAATGAGTTGTTTGACTTGCCTCATAAAAATAGAAAAAAAGAAGAAGAGTAAAATAATAGTTTATTCTAATTAAAAAAAAAGGCTAAAGACAAAAGCCTTGTACCACAGGAATACATACACCACTTCTATGTACACCTTCATAGTTATATTGATATAGAGAGGGCTACGTTGTACATAAACAACTATAAAGATCCAAAAATAAAAAAAAAATTACTATTGTAGTAAAGAAAACCACTAGTCTATGAGCCGGAAAACAGTACAATTCACAGGAATATATATATATATATATATATATATATATATATATACATAATCTCCTGTATTAGATAAAGAAGAAGAGTCTTAGAGGGGATTCGATTCTCTGTTTCTATCTGCATATGCTCCTTTGGTTCTCAGCAATGGAAAGATCTTTGAGTGTCTTCTGTTTGTTTCTTTTGATTTTCATCTGCTCTATTATGACTGTTGCCTATCAAATAGTAGAATTATAAGAAGGATGGAAGTCTCAAGAACTGACTAAGTTATAATCAATATATGTTTTAGAAGTCATATTCTCATTATATTTATGGCTATTTCATTTCCCGTATCTAAAGCAAACAACGAAGAACACGGGGAGGCTCTTCATCATAAGTTGTAAAGAAAGGGAATTGTAGCAAATATATTCGCAGCATAAAGTCCGAAAACAGAAGGCAGTATTATACAAATTGATGATTCATCCAAGCTAACTACAAAACATATGCACAAACTGAAAATCCAACTTTTCTAAAAAATTGAGAAGAAAAATGATCAAGGAAGACAACTTTTAATAGTACCCACTGAGAAGAACCAGTCATTACAAATAGATACACAATTTGAACCATTATAAATACTTGGTTTTCTCATCCAATGACCAAGAGAGCCATACATCAATCATGCCATTGCCTTGTTATATCTACATTAAATTTGGAAGGTACATAGGCAATAATCCCCATAAGAAACAAGTTCCATAAACATTAGATAAACAAAGCAGAAGAAGATAATTACCAGCTTATTGGTGCTAGTTGCAGCCTCAGGTGTGACTTTATTTTACCCACCAAATCCTGTGGAGAAATAAACGAGGGCATAAAAAGATCAATTAAAATTAGACAAATAAAGCAACAATCAACAAGAGGAGAAACAATAAGAATGAACTTTGTGGTCATTGAAGAACTCGAATGAGAAAGTGTACCTTCAATAACAGGACGATGAAGACACGTGAGAATCTGGAGTGGATGGGCTAGATTCTGGTTGATCATAATAAGTCTAAGTTCTTCAAAAAGGATATACTGATGTCAGCATGGGCAATGAAAACTTGGAGAGAAGGAAGCTGCCCAAACTGCGAAAGATACCCTTTCAATATCAAGGTTGAAAATATTTGGGAGGGACACACCATCATTAACCACCATCCAAGTAAATTTCCTCCATATCTTTAGACTATAACAAGCTTCCAAGAACATTTATGGCAAGAGGAACTCCAACACACTTCTCTATAGTTTCATTGCACCCCTTCCACATGAACATTGTGGCCCCTCACCCTTAACCTTATACATTGCTACAAATGCATGATGGTATTCGAGATGTCGCCATATCAATTGCATCAAGAAAAGAAGATGAGATGTTTCTAGTAAAACCCAACGTCAAAAAATGACCTAAGGAAGATGAATACATACATTGTCGCACAATTTCCTTGCAATTCGACGATCATTGTGTATTTCCAGCTTAAGGTTTGAATACAATGAGAATTTTTGTTATGTCTGAAGTAGTTTTTTTAATGGAATGGAGAAGCTTGAAGTTCTAGATTTGTGTGGCATAAGCATCTCGACACTACCATCGTCTCTTAAAAATCTTCGAATGTTACGTCTATGAATCACAAAACGAGCTGTTAGCCTGGTCTTTGGGCTCAATATACACCACATACATATAATATGAATAACCCAATAAAACAAATCTTTTTCCGATGCCCAGTCCTAATATCAAATTTATACCAGACATTTACTTTAATACCGGACCAAACAAATCATTTCCTATTCCTCCCATACCAACAATCCCAACAATCAAAACATTCTCTCGAAAATCAAGCCAATTGTCGGACAAAACCCTCAAAATTACATAACCATTTTCAAACTGCAGCCCTATATATCGTTTAATTAAGTGAAGTTCATCTTTGTTCTTCAGATCTGAGGTGATTTGATGACCCAATTTAAGGATAAAAGCAATAATGCGTACCTTGTTGGGCAATTGATTCCGACCCATCATAGCTTGGCGCCAAACAACTTTGGTGGAAAAATCGGAAACTATGTGGAGCTCATTGGAGACACCCAAAGCAGGACCCATCTTGTTTCTTGAGAGCGGATGTATAGTATCCGCCTTTTTCATTAGGGTTTGAGCGGAAAGACGAGGGACAAAAGTGGATGTCTTTTTACTTCCGACAAAAGTTGATGTCTTATCTTATCATCTTTTCACTTCCAAAATATAATGTAAAATAAATAAATAATAATAATGGTTTAGTTAGAGTGTCGCTATAGGGTTTGTCCTTCTTTAATTCCTTGGGGTAGTCAACGAATGTTTAGGCTTCGTTCACTAACGTTTTTGTTTTTTTAAAGAATAAACACAAAAAACGTTCTACTTATAAGTAGGGCTGTAAATGAATTGAGTCGTTCGTGAGCAGGTTCGGGTTCGGGTTCGGCTCGTTAAGAGTTCGACTCGGGCTCGTTCGTTTAGTAAACGAACCGAGTCTGAGCACAATTTTTAGGCTCATTTAGTAAACGAGCCGAGCTTGGACATTACTAAGCTCGGCTCGCCAAACTCGTGAACAGACTCGTCTAAGTTAAATAGTAAAATTATATTATATTTGACAAAAGAAAGTGTTCAAATTGAACAAATTATGAAGATTATTATGAAAAGATTATAGAAATTAGGCGGTCATAACATAAAATTCATTCATAAAAAATTATACTAGTGAAAATATGTTAAAACAGACATGCAACAACTCAATCCAGACAACTATTAGGAAGATTAATATATGTTGCACTGAAACGAGTTGTTCGTGAACAAGCTCGGGCTCGGCTCGTTAAATCTGGCGTTCGGCTCGGGCTCGTTCGTTAAACAAATGAGTCGAGCTTGAACACATTTTATAGGCTCGTTTAGTAAATGAACCAAGCTTGAACATTCCAAAGCTCGGCTCGGCTCGGTTCATTTGCAGCGCTACTTATAAGAAATAAAAAAATAGAAATGTCATTTGTTAATTTCAATTGTTCTCACAATTGTTGGAATAGAAACAAATAATAATGTTCAGTAACACATTTATTTCTCATATTTACTTTTTTGTAATTTTTTTTATAATTTTTATTTTGGCATTTACTTGCGTAGATAAAACAAATTAAATTAAAGAAACTATTAAACTTAACTATCACAAGTTAAAATTACAACTTCTAACGATTAATCAATTATAATATTAATTTTTAAAGTCTACAAAATGAAATAATATTCAAACATATGATAATATGAATCGCTCTCTTTGGTAGTTGTTCCAAAATACATTTGAGATTGAATCACGAACTTCATTCATTAGTCGCATTTGATCTTGAGTAACCTTCACATCTGCTAGTATTTGAGGTGTTGAGGTATTAGTTAACCCTTCATATTTAAGTCTGATATTCTCATTTTCATGTTTATTAATCATTACTATCACGAAATGATGTTTATTAATTATTATTATTCTAGTAATTTTTTTTTCCGGTAAATAATTATTCTCGTAATGTTGAAAACAAGAAACAAAGAACATGTTTAATAAAACAATTGTTTAGCAAGTTTCCTACAATAAGTTTTTAGAATTATAGTATGTTATTTATTGCATACTAACATAAAATTATTATATTTAATAATTAAAAAAATATATAATAAATTATATATTTTTGTCTCATAAATTCAAACTAGTATATAAAATTTTACATATTAAAATTTATTTTATATCAATTAAAAATATTTTATTGTGTAATGAATTTTTTATTATTTAAATAATATATTATTATTTAATATAATGTATTAGTTGTAATGGAAAAAATTGAAAGTGAAAGAGACGAATGTGAATTTGAGTTAAATGAAGAAAAGGCTTGAAAGGTAGAATAAAGGCAAATAGTAAAAATTAATAAAGGCAACAGTGAAAAAAAATCGTTTATCTTGCTACAGTAGAGAAATAAGTGAAACAATTTTTTTATGTTTCCCAATTTTATGTTAAACATGTGAAATATTTCTCATTATTTTGAAACATAAATAATTTATTAAACATTATTATTGTTTCTATTTTTGTTTTTTGGTAGGTGGGAAAAAAAAACAAGAAACGGAACCGTTAGTTAACTCACCCTTAGTTTTTATTTTTAATATCTTATGCTATTTTGTTTCAAACTATCAAATATTAAAAGTTACCAAAATAGTTTCACTTAATGTTGGTACTATAAAGTTATGTTATATTCATTCAAACTATCAAATATCAAACATGACCAAAAATACCCTCACTTAATGTTCACCACCAATTTCTCACCTCATTTTAGACTTTTATATTCAATTTTAGGTTTGGGTCTTTAATCAAATAGAGAAAAAATTATATATGTATATAAACCATAATTTTGATAAATGAAGATCAATTGTAGTACTTCTTATTAACTTTATTGTATAGTTTTGGAACTAATTAATCCAATTAATTTGTGTTTGTTCAGACACTTTCCAAAAAATGGATGGAGAAGCAAGGGGAAGAATCTGTAAGCATTTTTATTGTAGTCTAATAAATAATTATTTATATCCGTATATTATTAATAGGTGTTTTGTGATGAGGTGCGTTGGTTGATGGAACCAATATGTCCGTTCTCTCATAATCCTTCGGGAATGGTCTCAACCCTCTATAAATAAGTGATTAACAGACCTGAAACCCATCGTTCAGTATCACAGTTAAGGTAGAGGGTTGAAGAGTGTTCCTATCGTAAATAGACGTCTACAATATTCTAACTATATCCGGAGTTCTACAATTATCCGCTGCATTATCTTCCTATGGACTTTCTATAACCGGGTATGTCTACTCTATAAATGTTTATACATTGGAGTCATGAGAATCCTATTTGTTTACATGTGGTATCAGAGCCAACATGGACTCTAATGCTTAAATTTGCATGACGTTCTCTTATCCATATGATGATATATATATATATATATATATATATATATATATATTATGTGTATTTGTGTTTGTGTTTAAGATAAGAAAGGAGATTGTTAAGATGGTACAAGTAAAATTATATTACTCCATTCCTCAAGTATACATTGAAGTTGAACACTTCAGTATACTACCACTAGTTAATTAATTGTTCGCATGAATGCATAACAGTATGGTAATATCATATGCCTTATCTATCTGTAATTACGTAGTTGCATATGATGGTGAATTGTTTATACACATTTATACATTTCACTATACATGTTTATATATTATTAATAGGTGTTTTGTGATGAGGTGTGTTAGTTGATGGAACCAACATGTTCGTTCTCTCATAACCCTTCGGGAATGGTCCCAACCCTCTATAAATAAGTGATTAACATACCTGAAACTCATCGTTCAGTATCACAGTTAAGGTAGAGGGTTGAAGAGTGTTCATATCGTAAATAGACGTCTACAATATTCTGACTATATCCGGAGTTCTACAATTATTCGTTGCATTATCTTCCTATGAAGTTTCTATAACCGGGTATGTCTACTCTATAAATGTTTATGCATTGGAGCCATGAGAATCCTAATTTGCTTACATGTGGTATCAGAGCCAACATGGACTCTAATGCTTAAATTTGCATGACATTCTCTTATCCGTATGATGATATATATATATATATATTATGTGTATTTGTGTTTGAGATAAGAAATGAAATTGTTAAAATGGTATAAGTAAAATTATATTACTTCATTCCTCAAGTACACATAGAAGTTGAACACTTCAGTATACTACCCCTAGTTAATTAATTGTTTACATGAATGCATAACAATATGGTAATATCATATGCCTTATCTATTTGTAATTACGTAGTTCCATATGATGGTGAATTGTTTATACATGTTTATATGAAATGGTGAGATTCTGTGTGTAAGTGAAACACTGCAAAACTGTCGTATTTGTTGGGTCGAACCAAGGATCAAATGCAAACACACACACACAATGGACACCAAATATATAGTGGTTCCCCAAAAATATGGGTACGTCCACTTTGAGAGGCTTCACTAACTTTCGGTTTGAAACACAACCGAGAATGGAGGGAGGAGATACAAACGTTCTCTCGACTCTACCTCTTACAAACTCTCTTACTCAACCTCACAGACACTCTCTGTGGTTTTCTCTCTTACAACACTCTTGTATCACTCTGTTTTTCTTGTGTTGTTCATCTTTCACACACCATATACAGGCTATATATATACATAATAATATCATGCACATACAAACACCACTTGCACAGGCGTGGGTTGAGAAGTCTTCAAGCGCAGCCAATCTTGACTTCGGTGAAGTTGAGAGCTTGTCTGCATATGGCTGTCTTTGTTGTATACGGCAGACTTTGGTTTTTGGCTTCTCTACATGTGGATGTGGATGTTGTTGAAGAGCATGCGTAGAGGGGTGGTTGGCATGCAGGCGGCTGTGGAGATATGGAACTTACAATTCTCCCCCTTCCATATCAATCAGAGGAGAACGTCTTCACTTGATCTCCCCCTCACTGCCAATTGGGGGCTGGTGTTAAACCAGTTTCTTCTTTGCAAACCTCTAGCTTTTCTCTGGACAGGCTCTTGGTCATCATATCTGATCCATTATCATCTGTTTGAATCTTCTCTAGCTGTAGAAGTTTATCTTCGAGCACGTCACGGATCCAGTGATACCTGACGTCGATGTGCTTGGACCTTGAGTGGAAGGTTGAATTTTTGCTAAGATGAATAGCACTCTGACTGTCACAGTATATAACATACTTTTCCTACTCTTGTCCCAGTTCTTGAAGAAACTTCTTCATCCACAAGATCTCTTTACATCCTTCTGTTACTGCAATGTATTCAGCTTCTGTGGTGGATAAGGCAACACACTTTTGTAATCGGGATTGCCATGAAACTGCTCCCCCTGCAAAAGTGATTAGGTATCCCGATGTGGATTTTCTGGAGTCACTGTCTCCGGCCATGTCTGCGTCTGTGCAACCTTCCAATAAAGGTTTACCACTACCAAAGCATAAACAAATATTGGTAGTTCCTCTAAGATACCTGAGAATCCATTTTACTGCTGCCCAATGGTCCTTTCCAGGATTTGACAGATACCGACTGACAACTCCAACTGCATGAGCAATATCAGGCCTCGTGCATACCATGGCATACATCAAACTGCCAATTGCTGAAGCATAAGGCACTTTCTTCATTTCTGCTTTTTCTGTCTCACTTGAAGGACACTGCTTCATATTCAACTTGAAGTGGCTTGCAAGTGGAGCACTGACTGGTTTTGCTTTGCTCATGTTGAACCTTTCAAGAACTTTGCCAATATACCTTTCTTGAGATAACCAGAGCTTGTGTTTCAGTCTGTCTCGAGAGATCTGCATTCCCAAGATTTGTTTTGTCGGTCCCAACTCCTTCATAGCAAATGACTTGCTCAGTTCCTTCTTCAATTTGTTGATCTTGCTACTGTCATGGCCAACAATCAACATATCATCGACATATAGCAAGAGAATGATAAAATCTCCATCAAGAAATTTATTGACAAATACACAATGATCTGCAGTGGTTTTGTTGTACCCATTCTGGTCCATGAATGAATCGAACTTTTTGTACCACTGTCTTGGTGCTTGTTTGAGCCCATAGAGACTCTTCCTCAATCTGCACACAAGATTTTCTTTTCCTCTGGTTCTGAATCCTTCAGGTTGCTCCATGTAGATTTCTTCATCCAGATCACCATGTAAAAATGCGGTCTTTACATCCAGTTGTTCGATCTCTAGGTTCAAGCTGACTGCCAAGCCAAGAACAACTCGGATGGAGGACATTTTCACTACAGGTGAAAATATTTATTCAAAATCAATGCCCTTCTTCTGACCGAATCCCTTCACAACCAGTCTTGCCTTGTATCTTGGTTGTGGATTATTTTCTTCAGACTTCAGTTTGAATACCCATTTGTTCCTGAGAGCTTTCCTTCCCTGCGGTAACTTGACCAAGTCATATGTGTGGTTCTCATGCAGCGATTTCATCTCTTCCTGCATGGCTTTCATCCACTCCGTATTTTTACTGTCTTCAACAGCTTCCTGATAGCTCTCTGGTTCTCCCCCGTCACTAAGCATCACGTACTCTGCGGAGGAATATTTGCGATTCGGTTGTCGCTCTCTGGAAGATCTCCTTGTTTGAGGATCAACCGGATTTTCTTCTGTAACTGGTTCTGGTTCTGCACCGTCATCAGCTGGATCTCCTTGAATAGTTCCCCCATCATTTTCTGCTCTCGGTGAGGGAACCGGGTCTAGATTAGCTGGTAACTCTTCAGGTGGATCTGATTTCTTCTATTTTTCAAGATCTTCAATGGTCTGATCTTCGAAAAATACCACATCTCTGCTTCTGATGACCTTATTGTTGATAGGATCCCAGAGTCTGTAACCAAACTCTTCATGGGCATATCCCAGGAAGATGCACTGTTTGGCCTTTCCGTCAAGCTTGGATCTTTCATCTCTGGGGATGTGGACAAATGCTTTGCAGCCAAACACCTTCAAGTGTTTGTAGGAAACATCTTTCCCTCTCCATACTTTCTCTGGAACATCACAGTTTAATGGAACTGAGGGAGATAGGTTGATTAAGTCAACCGCTGTTCTCATTGCTTCACCCCAGAACGAAGTTGACAACTTGGCATTAGATAACATGCACCGGATCCTTTCGCAGATGGTTCTGTTCATTCTTTCTGCAAGGCCATTATGTTGAGGAGTTTTCGGCACTAATTTTTCGAGTCTGATGCCGAAGCGTTTGCAATACTCCTCGAATGGTCCTCTGTACTCGCCACCATTGTCTGCACGTACACATTTCAGCCTTTTTCCAGTTTCTCTTTCAACCTTTACATGAAACTCCTTGAACACTTCCAGCACCTGGTCTTTAGTTTTCAAGGAAAAGGTCCATAATTTCCTGGAATGATCATCAATGAATGTGACAAAATAGAGGGCACCTCCATGAGTTATGGTTTGCATGGTGCAAACATCCGTGTGTACGAGATCTAGAATGTTTGGTCTTCTAGATGGAGGGGAACTGCGGAATGCAACTCTGAGTTGTTTCCCCATGATGCAGTCGACACAGGTGTGTAATGGAATACCTTTCATTCTAGGTAAGAGTTCTTTTCTGGCAAGGACCTTGAGTCATTTCTCACTCATATGACCGAGTCTTTTGTGCCATAACTCGGTGGATACTTCTTTCTCCATCGTATTCACCTCAACTCTGCACAGTTTTGCTTGCGTTGTGTAGAGATAGCTGGTCTTTTTTCCTCTGGCCACCACAAGATTGCATTTGGTGAGCTTCCACTTGCCATCACCAAAATGACTGTTGTAGCCTTCATCATCGAGCTTGTCGGTGGAGATCAGGTTGAGACGAATATCTGGAACATGTCTCACATCTTTGAGGAGTAGTTTGCATCCATTGCTGCTTTCCAAAAGAATATCGCCCATGTCGGTAATTTTGGATGCTCCTTGGTTTCCCATCTTCATAAGTCCGAAGTCACCACTGGTGTAGGATGTGAATATATCCTTTCTTGAAATGATGTGACAGGAAGCACCTGAGTCAATAACCCAGGTAGAATCTTCGGATGTGAAGTTGACACACTCATCATCTTAAACGATGACGAGCCCTTCTCCGGCTATTGCTGCTGCTTCTGAGGTACTTTCTTCACCTCTATTTCTGGTCTGTTGTCTAGATTGTTCGGTTTTTAGCTTCCTGCATTCTCTGATAAAATGGCATGGCTTCCCGCAGTGATGACAGGTTTTGTCTCTTCTGAAAGTAGACTTTGATCGCCTACGATGTTGTGGCTGATTGCGATGGTTTCTGCTTTTGCTTCTACCGCGCCATTCTTTTCTTTCTCGTCTTTCAGTGACAAGAGCTTCTGACTCCGGATGATATCCTTCTTCCTTTCTTCTTGCTTCCTCGTTCAGCATTCTGTCTTTTGTCATTTCCATGTTAATTATTCCATCTGGAGCTGAGTTGCTTACAGAGACAACTAGCGTATCCCAACTTTTCGGAAGAGAGTGTAATAGAAATACTGTCTGCATCTCATCTTCTATAGTCATTTTCATCGAGTTGAATTGATCCAACAGCCCCTAGAATTCGCTCATCTGTTCTGACACACTTTTGCCATCTTTGTATTTAAGATTCACCATACGGCTCAAAATATTTACCTTGTTCTGAGATGTCTTCCGTGCGTACATCTTCTCCAATTTTTGCCAAAGAGCATAAGCATCATTATCGTTGGCAAAATTTTGGTAAATGCTTTTGTCGATCCATTGTCTGATTTGGGCGGCACATTTTCGGTTGAGTACCGTCCAGTCTACGTCGGTCATGTCCTTCGGTTTGCCATCAGGTGCATCGTCGGTCCTTTTGATCGGCTTCCACAGATCTTTAATATACAAAAGATCATCCATCTTTGAATTCCACAATGAATAGTTGGCTGCGGTCAATCTAATCATCGTTCCGGATCCTGAATCTTCCATCGAAACGGAATCTTTAAGCCCTCCTGGCTTGTTTGATATATTCGGAGTGGAATCACGCGAAACAGAGTGTACCGTTGCGTCCGGAACGGTCGAAAACCTTAAGATCGCCTCTGACTGAGCTCAATTCCGACTTCGGATGAGTCCGGAATAGTCAAAACAACGGCGAGGGGCAAAACTGTAATTTTGAAAAGTTGGTGATGACGTGGCAGCAGCAGAGGTGACACGTGGCAAGGTGTCAGTGGTGACACGTGGCAGGTGACGTGGCTGAATGGTTGGTTGACACGTGGCAGTGTCAGGGGATGACACGTGGCAAATGGGTGACGTCAGTAGTGACGTGGCACCCTTGCTGACGTCAGCAGTGACGTGGTGCGCGTGTGGCGCGTGGCTGCGCGTGGTTCTCACGCGCGGCTGAGCTTGGAGGCGCGTGGGCCTCACGCGCACTGGAGGTAGACGACGCGTGAGGTGCGTGACACCGAGGATGCTGACGTGCCGGTCTTCAGGCGGCGCGTGGAGGCGCGTGTGGCGGCGGTTGACGGGTAATTTTTCCTGGTTTGATGGGTCGTCCGAAAACAGGGGTGGTGTGGTGATTTGATCACTGGTATGGTTCGAAATAGACCTTGAAGTTTCGACTGTGTTTTCGACTGTGATATCACTTTGTTGGGTCGAACCAAGGATCAAATGCAAACACACACACACAATGGACACCAAATATATAGTGGTTTTCCAAAAATATGGGTACGTCCACTTTGAGAGGCTTCACTAACTTTCGGTTTGAAACACAACCGAGAATGGAGGGAGGAGATACAAACGTTCTCTCGACTCTACCTCTTACAAACTCTCTCACTCAACCTCACAGACACTCTCTGTGGTTTTCTCTCTTACAACACTCTTGTATCACTCTGTTTTTCTTGTGTTGTTCATCTTTCACACACCATATACAGGTTATATATATACACAATAATATCATGCAAAGACAAACACCACTTGCACAGGTGTGGGTTAAGAAGTCTTCAAGCGCAGCCAATCTTGACTTCGGTGAAGTTGAGAGCTTGTCTGCATATGGCTGTCTTTGTTGTATACGGCAGACTTTGGTTTTTGGCTTCTCTGCATGTGGATGTGGATGTTGTTGAAGAGCATGCGTAGAGGGGTAGTTGGTATGCAGGCGGCTGTGGAAATATGGAACTTACAGTATTAATGCACAGTAATTGGAGGTTATGTATTTTACACACTATGTTTACGTTACATGGGATAAAGTTAGACATGTAATGATAAAATTATTTTTATTGAGTTAAGTAGAGTGTAACAGACTCATTGTGGCAGTGGTTCACTCAAACTCTTATATATTTAAATTTTATATGTTATTTCTGTAACACATATACTTTTGTTTGGATAATTTTGAAGAACTATAATACTATGCAACTAAGAATTGAGTAGTTATCAACATGTTATTGTTCTACTGTATGGTAATTATATATATATATATATCATTACGGTTGGTGGTGAAAAATTAATTGGGTGTTTCTAAATATTACACTCAATATATATATATATATATATATATCATTACGGTTGGTGGTGAAAAATTAATTGGGTGTTTCTAAATATTACACTCATTATATATATATATATATAAACATCACTAATGGGTGAATTGTTATCATCCAATAAACGTATTTATGTATAACAATATCACTGTTTATGTATGACAATTTTACTGGTTGGTTAATTGTGTGATGTAATTATAAGTTGGTATGAATAAATTATTGGATTGTAACAACAGTTACAAATATATTATGAATTTAACCACTACAACGGTTCATTACAACCGTAGAGAAATTGGTAGTTGCATGTAATAATCTACAACTGTGTACAATTGGTAGTTGCATATAATAACGATTGATTTATAGTGGTTGGTATATATTATTCTAAAATTATATTTGAAATTCGCAAGTTAAAATTTTCCATATCTTTATATAATTCTAGAATAATAAAAATTAACCTTACACATTTTACGTGTGAAGTTTAAAGAAGAAATATGCATTTATTTCATTTCTTTTATTTTGTTGAGATTCTTTATTATATGACATGTATACTTGAGATTTGTTTTTGTGCCTTATTTTTGCTAAGCCAAGTAAGCTAATTATTTTATATGATTGATGATATATGGCATAGTTAAGAATTAATATATATAAGGTCGCATGACATGCTATATGAGTTTACATGCTTTTGAAATTGTAAGTACATAATACTGTTTTTGCTTCATATTAAAATTGTTGGCATTATATGTATATTTATTTTAATTCATTTTGGGAATTGAATTATTTATCGATCCTAAGTACAAATACATTAATATTTTGGTTGGGCATTTAGTCACCAAAGTGGCACACTCATGAAAATTTTAATGATATTTGTAGTTTGTGGCAAAATTATTATTTTGCTCAAATTAAAGGATTATGTTGGCGTTTAGTAGAGACGAGCAATGATCAAGCCCAAATGCGAGTCATTGAGTTTGTCCAACTAAGCGGATTGAGGTAATTAATGTATTATGCATAATTGATAACGGTTACTTCCAAAGAAGAACTAGTTATCATTGTGTTTTCTATGATTAATTAGCCACAAGGGTGAAATTTTTATCACCAGTGGGAGACTAACTGTAAATAGTGAAAATTATAGGCCCAGATCCATTTATTAGGCTCAAGACTTGTCAAACCCATGTAAAATGTAAATAGTGAATGGCTCATATATTGAACCCACCAAGTATAAGTGGAACCATCACATTAGGCCATTCCCTTGAAAAATGGAGTAACAACCCACTACCTAAAGGGAGTGGGTAGTTATTAAGATAGTGGGTCATGGCCCCATGAACTTAGGCCATGATCTAAGAGCACAAAAATGTAAGTGTAAATAGTGAAAATTATAGGCCCAGATCCATTTATTAGGCTCAAGACTTGTCGAGCCCATGTAAAATGTAAATAGTGAATGACCCATATATTGAACCCACCAAGTATAAGTGAGACCATCACATTAGGCCATTCCCTTGAAAAATGGAGTAACAGCCCACTACCTAAAGGGAGTGGGTAGTTATTAAGATAGTGGGTCATGACCCCATGAACTTAGGTCATGATCCAAGAGCACAAAAATGTATAAATATGACCATTAATAGAGGAGAAGGCATGATTTTGGATGTGAGTATATTTTTGTTACTTACATTTGGCGCCGTCTGTGGGAAGGATAATATTTTCCACTTGCAATTTCATTTTTTATAAAAAAAATGGTGTCCACTCGGTCAACAAACAATGAAGTCAGGTTCAAAGAAGTCATGAGGAGGTTGGAGGCGGTGGAGCAGAGAAATGCGGCCCTCGAGCAGCAGAATGCTGAATTGCTCCATCGAGTGACTCAGGGCCTTTTTCCTCTCCAAAATTCCAATCCAGCTGAATGCACAGATGAGCCAGAGCCCTTCAACTCTCATCACGAGCAAGATGTATCCGCCGCCCGAAGAGATAAAGTGTCGAGGGAAGAGGAAGAATCCTCTCACCCCATAACAAGGGGAATGCCAACGATGCATATCCCGACCTAGAACGACCTGCACGAAATGGCTGCTAAAATCCAGAGAGACGTGATGAAAGATTTGAAATTACAGAACCCTGATGATCTGGCCATCCATGCGACAACGGATATGACTCAATCTCCATTCACAGAAGAAATTGAGGCAGCAGAATTCCCGAAGAAGTTTGTACTGCCAACTTTTACGCTATATGATGGTACAAAGGATCCACTTGATCATATCTACCAAGTGCAGACCAAAATGACTGTTTATGGGAGAAACCAAGCACTCCTGTGCAAAGTCTTTTCAACTAGTTTGACGGAGGCACCACTTCTGTGGTTCAGGAAGCAGACTCCCGGATCCATCAGCAGCTGGAATGACCTCTGCAGACGCTTCATCGGTCAATACTTCAGCAACCGGAGGCAGAGGAAAACGATATCCAGCCTTTTCACCATGACCCAGGAAAAAAGAGAGAGCCTCAAGAATTTCTTATCCAGATTCAACGTGGAAATGTCTTCTATTGATGACTGCGACCAATTGTCAGCAGTAGAAGCATTCCGTATGGCGGTCATCCCTGGCACGAAATTCCACTCTTCACTGGTAAAACGACCCCCTGTCAACATCGGTGAGCTCAACTCCAGAGCACAAGGGTATCTCAGAATAGAAAATGAGGAAGCAGTCAGACACAGAAGAGCCTCTCTGGTAACGGTGGAGGCAAAATCCAAGGAAAGGATGAAGGATCAGAGGCCTCAACGACCCGATCCACCTCGGCAAACCTCATCATCCAGAAATTTAGACAAGCGTCAACGGACGGAAGAAAGAACCACTCCGCTCAAAACCAGCCTTGGAAAGCTCTTCCAAGAAAACAAAAACAAAGGGATTTTCAGACCACCTCCACCAATTAGACAACTGATGGAGCTGAGGGACATGACCAAGCACTGTGCCTTTCACAACGAGTATGGTCATCATACAAATGACTGCAGAAATCTCCGAAGGCAGGTAGAGGCAATGATCGCCAAAGGGGAGCTTGCAGATTACATAATGAAGGATCAGCCGAGACCAGACAAACCACACAGGACACAGCCAAATAGCACTACATCAGGACAACCGGTGAGGGTTATCCACATGGTCCAAGGAGGTGAAGAGGCATTGGAGGCCGAAGGAAGAAGAAGGTCAAAGCTAAGAAAAGCACACAAACTCAGGCGAGTCGGCGAAGTTTGCCAAGCAACCCTCATTCAAGGAGAATCAATGATCATGTTTTCGAAGGCCGATATGCAGAATATTCAGATGCCCCACGAAGATCCTCTGGTAATCACTCTTCTGGTAGCTAATTGTCTGATCAAACGCGTAATGATTGATCCAGGGAGCAACACCAATATCATGACAAAATGGGCCTTCGAAAAAATTGGAATTGATGTATCGCAGCTTCATCCGGCTCGGATTCCTCTGGCCGGTTTTGACGGACGACGCATTGAGCCAATAGGCATAGTCCATTTATCAGTATCAGCGGCACGCCGAACCCTGAAAGAACCTTTCGTCGTGGTGGACGTCAAGCCATCGTACAATCTACTGATGGGACGAGGGTGGATCCATCGGATGCAAGGTGTTCCTTCGACACTCCATCAGGTCATGCGGTGTCTTGACCCAAATGGAGTGGACGTGACAGATATTCCTGGAGACCAGGTAGCAGCGAAGGAATGCTACTCAGTGTACATGAAGGACCTGAACCAGAAAAATAAACAAGTGTTGGAAGCGCCAGAAAAGTCCCTGTACAGCGAGAAATAGCAACTACAGTCAAACCCTTCCTCAGAGGGTCAGGAGACTCAGGCAACAACGGAACCCCTAGAAGATGTGAAAGTTTGTCAGACGGATCACACCAGAGTCACATTCATCGGATCATACCTCCAGAAAGAAGAAAATGACAGGCTGACTCATTTCCTCCAACTAAACTCAGACGTGTTCGCCTGGTCTCATCTCGACATGCCGGGCATTGATCCTTTGGTCGCTCAACATAACCTAAATGTTTATCCAAATGTCAGACCGGTAAGGCAGAAACAGAGGAGGTTCGGGATAGAAAGGAACCAGATCATATCCGAGGAAGTGGGAAGGCTGCTAGAAGCCGGATTCATAAGGGAAGTGAAGTACCCATCATGGTTGTCAAACGTGGTGGTAGTCATAAAGAAGAACGGGAAATGGAGGGTCTGCGTGGACTTCACCAATCTAAACAATGCATGCCCGAAGGATTGCTTTCCCCTGCCGAAAATTGATCAGATGGTAGATGTCACTTCAGGATATGAAAGACTCTCTTTTCTTGATGCATACTCCGGCTATAACCAGATCCTGATGAATCAAGCCGATGAAGAGAAAACAACCTTTATTACAGAGGAAGGTACGTACTGCTACAGAGTAATGCCTTTCGGACTTAAAAATGCAGGTGCCACCTATCAAAGGCTTGTCAGAAGAATATTCAAAAGTCAGATGGGGAAAACGGTTGAAGCCTACATAGATGACACGGTGGTAAAAAGCAGAAGGAAAGACGACCATCTCAAGCATCTGGAAGAAGTGTTCGATGCACTCCGAAAGTACGGGATGAAGCTCAATCCAACTAAGTGTTCGTTTGGAGTCTCATCCGAGCAGTTCCTCGGTCATATCGTCAATCGAACAGGAATCGAGGCCAGCCCATCACAAGTCAAGGCACTGATAAGCTGCGAAGAACCAAAAATGCAGAAGGAGGTCCAGATTCTGATAGGAAGGGTAGCCGCACTGAGCAGGTTCGTATCCCGACTGACAGACCACTGCAGACCATTTTTTCAGGCAATTAGAAGCGGAAAAGGGATCATATGGGGACCGGAATAGGCCGAGGCCCTTCAAAAATTGAAGCAATATCTCCAGAATCCACCAATCCTCGCCTCACCAAATCCAGGAGAGCCATTGCATCTATACCTTGCCATATCAGCAGCCTCAACAAGCGCAGCCCTTATAAGGGATGACAAAAAATGCCAGAAGCCCGTCTTCTTCAGCAGCAAGTCCCTATCCGATGCGGAAACCAGATATACTACGGCGGAGCGAGCTATTCTTTCTCTAATCAACGCAAAGAGGCGACTGAGGCACTATTTTGAAACCCATCCAATCGTGGTGCCAACCACCATGCCAATAAGGGCCATCATGTCCAAACCCGATCTGACGAGAAGAATAACCAGATGGGCGCTGGAACTCGGGACATTTGACATCACATATGTGCCACGAACAGTTATAAAAGGTCAAGCCTTGGCTGATTTTCTCCTAGAGGCAGAGCCAGAGTCAATCCTCCAAGATCCAGATGAACCCGAATGGACGCTCTATGTAGATGGATCAGTTGGTTCAGCTGGTTCGGGAATTGGGCTCGAAATAATAACACCAGATGGGACTCGAATCCAACAATCAGTGCGCTTGGAGTTTCCCGCCACCAATAACGAAGCTGAGTACGAGGCACTCCTAGCTGGGCTGCGACTAGCTCAGAGCCTCTGTATTAAGAAGCTCCGTATTTTCAGTGACTCACAGCTGGTGGTGAAACAAGTTCAAGACGAGTACGACACAGGACAAAAGCTGCAGCCCTATAAGAAATTGGCTCAGATGGAGCTAGACAGATTGGAGCAGTATTTCCTCAGTCAGATCCCCAGGGAAGAAAATGAAAATGCGGATCGATTGGCCAACATGGCTTCAGTCAATGATCAAGACCTGACCAGAGTCGCCCCGATCGACTATCTTGATGTCCCAAGCATCCACCAGTCAGATGTGGTGTGCACCATACCTTGGGAGCCGAGCTGGATGGACCCCATAGCAGAATACCTCAGGAATGGTACACTTCCTGATGATAAAGCAGAGGCTCAGAAAATTCGCATGAAGTCGGCCAGATACACCTTGCTACAGGGCCAACTATATAAAAGATCTTTTGGGGGACCCTACCTTCGATGCCTCACACCTTCAGAGGCATCAGCTATAATGAAGGAAATCCATGAAGGGTCATGCGGAAATCACTCAGGGGGACGAGCTTTGGCCCATAAAGTCCTAAGCCAAGGGTATTTTTGGCCTTATCTTTCCCATGATACTGAAGCTTATGTCAGAAGGTGCAGAAAGTGTCAGTTCCATGGAGACTTCATTCATCCGCCACCAGAACTACTTAACCCCATCTTCAGCCCGCACCCATTTGCGCAATGGGGGATCGATGCAGTTGAACCACTTCCCATGGCACTCAGATCAGTAAATCAAGCACTGATAGCGACTGATTATTTCACAAAATGGGTCGAGGCAGAATCTTACTCCACCATCACCCACAAGCATGTAATCAAATTCATATGGACCAATATCATCTGCAGGTTCGGAGTGCTGAGGGTGATAGTGATCGACAACGGGAAAAATCTGGATAATCAATGGACCAGACAATTCTGTAATGAGCACGGGATTCAGTTGAGAACATCATCAGTCGCATACCCTCAAGGAAATGGCCAGGCCGAAAGATCCAACAGAACCATATTGAATACTCTGAAGAAAAAGTTGGAAGAGCATAAGGGAATCTGGCCAGACAAGCTACCAGAGGTACTTTGGTCTTACAGAACAACATCAAGAGTCCCTACAGGAGAAACACCATTTTCAATGGCATATGGGACAGAAGTTGTCATTCCAACAGAGCAAATAGTGCCAACAGCCAGAACAGAGCTGTATCAGGAGGAACTGAACGACCAACAACTGGTTGATGGATTGGATCTGCTCGAAGAAAAACGAGATCAAGCCGCCATCAGGCTGGCAACCTACCATCAAAGGGTCAAGAACACCTTCAACAAAAAAGTCAGAAAACGAGAATTCCAGGTTGGCGATATGGTATTAAGGAAGAAGATCGGGTTAATCGGAAAACTCAGGGAGAATTGGGAAGGACCATACACAGTCTCAGAGGTCATAGGACGTGGGGCTTATCGCCTCAGGAATAGTGACGGCAATATGGAACCCAATTCTCAGAATGCCTCACGACTGAAGAGGTACTATCCTTGATAATTATTTTATTTTCTGAATAATGAAGCAGAGGCATTAGAGCCTAGCTTTACTGATATGTTTTAAATTTCCAAAATTTGTTATTCTGATTTAGTCAAATCGGTTATCTTTGTAATCTGTTGATTATAATAAAAGATGGTCATCCTTCTTACAATCAATTAGCCTGATTCAAAACATATTTCCTAAGTAATGAGATGACAGAGGCCCATAAGCCTGACTCACTCTTTCAGAGGAATAAGATTAAAAATAATTCCTAATTAGTGAGATGACAGAGGCTTATAAGCCTGACTCACTCTTTCAGAGGAATAAGATTAAAAATAATTCCTAATCAGTGAGATGATAGAGGCTTATAAGCCTGACTCACTCTTTTAGAGGAATAAGATTAAAAATAATTCCCAAGTAATGAGATGACAGAGGCCCATAAGCCTGACTCACTCTTTCAGAGGAATAAGATTAAAAATAATTCCTAATCAGTGAGATGACAGAGGCTTATAAGCCTGACTCACTCTTTCAGAGGAATAAGATTAAAAATAATTCCCAAGTAATGAGATGACAAAGGCTTATAAGCCTGACTCACTCTTTCCAGAGGAATAAAAATTAAAAAATATATATATATATATTTCCTTAGTGAGATGACAAAGGCTTATGAGCTTGATTCACTCTTACAAAGGAATGTAAAATATTAAAGCAGAGGCAAATTAGCCTGAGGCAAATAAATAAATAAAAAGGGGGGGGGGGGGGGGGGGCATCTTCCATTAATAAGCAAAATTGCAGTTGTGTTACAAAATTGCCCGAAGGACATTGTACAACATTACAAAATGAGTACATAAAAGCCTAAGTACGGCTTGGACCACTGAAGTCCTTCCCTAAGGAATCTACATGTGTGGTCGGGGGGAAGAACTCAATGGAAGGATTGAGAGGGTCAGTTGGAAGATACCCTTTGAGGAATTCAGTGAAAAGATTCTGAGCATAGCTAGGTTCGGGGCTGGCATATGGAGGTTGAACCCCTAACTTCCTATCCATGGCATCAGGGTCTTTGATCTTCCTCCTTGCCGGATCCTTCTCTCCAGCGTTGAAGCCCTTCCTCCAGAATTCACTAGCCACTATATTATTCATCCTTGAATAGTGTTGGTGCATGTCAAGCCCTCATTTCTTGCACATCTCCAGGGCAGATTGAGAGATGTCGAACTGGTGTTGAAGAGCCTCATGGTCAGATGCCAGTTTCTCCTTCTCACTGGATAGCTTAGCATTCTGCTCTTTTTCTTGAGCTAGTTCTTCTTCCAATTGAGCAACCCTGGAAGGGAGGTCCCCTAGCTGAGCCTTCAGCTCTTTCTCCTAATCGTCCTTCTCAGCTAGGTCAGCTTTCAGGCATTCCAGCTCCTTCACACCCTCCTCGTGGGCAAGGCATAACGCATTGACACTAAAGAGCGCCTGAAAATAAATTTTAAGGCAAAAATGGATCAGTATTATACACAAAATAGTTATAAAACGTCGGATCAAAGAGAAACGTACCCCCAGTAACAACCCCGGAGTTTTACGCACGATACGGTCAGGGTCAGCCCCCCTCTGCATCTCAAGTTCCTCTGGCGTCCAGAGCCCCTGTGCCCGGGTTATCATGGTGGCCATTGATGTGAGGCTTGAAGTGGACTGGTCAGAAGAAGCAGAACTCTTCTCCTTACCCTTATGTTTCCTTTTCTTACTGGGTCTCTCTTCCCCCACCGGTATGGTTCGGGCAGAGGAAGGATGAAGCATCTCAGGGATGGTGGTCTGCACAAGTGCAGACCCAGAAGCATCGCCCATCAAGACGACAGTCACAGCCTGAGGATTGGAATCCAGAGGCATTTGTCCTTGATCAGCTAAGGGTGCAGTCAGCTCCTCCATATCATCATCGTCATCCTCGATTACTGGTCTGATCGGATCCATCATGATCTTGTACTTGGCTCCTAACCTGGATATGTCCTGCAAATTGGCAGGAGTAAGCAGGTCAGCGCATGACTTACGATCCGACCAGACTTTAGACTTCAATAAAGAAATACGGGCCTCTACATCCTGAGCCACGATGTCTATATCTTTATATCCTAAATACTTATATATAAAATCCGCTCTGAGCTGATCGCACCCAGAGCAGAGGCAAGATTCCTTGTGGATAAAAGAAAAGGGAAGAAGGGCCAGATGCTTAAAAACACTTGGGATCGGCCATTTCCTAGAGTACGGGTAAAACCAAGCCCCCTTCACTAAAACCATCTTCTCCTTCCAGTACTTCTCTGTTTTCTCAGTCCCATGGAAGATCGACCGACCCCTGAAAGGATAGAAGTTGTACCTCCCCACACAATCTTTCAGATCCACAATTTTGTAGCTAAGCAGAAGATCTGCCAGACCCAAAGATAACTTTTTCTCTCTATTAATCAGGATCAACATTGAAATTATCCTGAGGAAGTTAGGGTTGACTTGTAAAGGAGCTATTCCTAGGGTGAAGAAATTAAAGTGAAAAAGAGGGTGAAGGGGAAATCGAAACATCTTCATCTGAAGAGCCGATAATAGCACCTTATCCGGACCCACTCCTTCGCCCATCCTGAAGTCATGAGAAGGATCATACTCCATCAGGATCACCTCTTTTGGGATCTTACAGTCCCTCCTCAGACTCTTGAGGTTCACAGATTTTCTTTTATGAGCCTCAAGTGGTTCAGCTACAAATTGGGCTGACTCAGTAGAGGCCCCAGCAGGAACGCCTTCGGGAGCATCAGTTCCTACCGGATTGAATATCATAGGAGTCCCAACAGGGACAACCTCAAGGCCATCTGCCTGGTTATTCACTCCCGAAACAATTGCTCCCAAGCTAGACGAATCCTGACGACTAGGTATGGGCAAAAGTGAAGGAGATGATGAACAAGATGGGTTTGAAGAAGGGGGGCTGGGAACATCAGATCCCCCATATTCTTGAGGAATCGTCCTCTCGGTAGATCTTATGGCACTACTATCAGACATGACGAAAACGACAACTTACACAGAGAACCGGCGAGAAGAAGGAAGAACCTCCGGCAACCAAAGTACAATCAGCGGTCAAAGTTCGAACACTGCTAAAGATTGCTTACAAGATTTAAAAATGATGAAGAATGAAAATGAGGCCACACAAGGATTTATATACATACGGCATACCAACAGACATCATTTAAAGGCTGAAGAGGTGCGCCGATTCCCAATGCCTCAAATACAGTGAACCGGCAGCCGCCATTATAAAATTTGAAATCACACGTCTCTTCACAATAATGACGCTAACGTCATCAAAACGGTTGTCACCAATTGATTCAGCTGAATTCGGGCCAGGCCCACAACCCGTATGCCAGACCCGAATGGGGCTAGTGTAAATAGTGAAAATTATAGGCCCAGATCCATTTATTAGGCTTAAGACTTATCGCGCCCATGTAAAATGTAAATAGTGAATGACCCATATATTGAACCCACCAAGTATAAGTGGGACCATCACATTAGGCCATTCCCTTGAAAAATGGAGTAACAGCCCACTACCTAAAGGGAGTGGGTAGTTATTAAGATAGTGGGTCATGACCCCATGAACTTAGGCCATGATCCAAGAGCACAAAAATGTATAAATATGACCATTAATAGAGGATAAGGCATGATTTTGGATGTGAGTATATTTTTGCTACTTACACTAACATATAATAATTTCGGCCCAAAGGAAAATTATTATATGTGATGTTGATCCCATTCAGAATTAATTGGTTGAGACATTTTATAATTGACTCTGGAAAGTTTAATTGAATTCCCCATCAATTAAACTATGTGTGGCCTAAATTATTCTCAAAGTCAGTGGGAGTAAATTCAATATTAGTGTTAAATGTGGGTGACAATGATGATTATATTGTCAATGAGATTAAATTATTAATGCCTCAAATATTTGAGATGAAAGTTTGGTGAAGACAATTATTTGGCATTAAATTTCATCTTAATAAATCTCGTGAAATAATTGGATTGTCAGATAGAACCTACATATTAACACTATATGGCATGAATTGTACTATACTGTAAATCTGAGAAATAATTTAAAAGAAAATTCCTAGAGCAGAAATTAGATAAAAGGCGTATTGTATGTCTTTTGGAATGTTAATGTATGCTCCGATTATTGCATACGATTAAATGTTGTATAGCATTTTGTTGTCTTAATGCTAGACAGATATCACAGTGAGTGATCCTGGTTTGGATCTAAATTAAGCGGCATGAATATGGTATCTGAAAAGGATTTAACAATCATTTACTTATGAAAAGACAAGAAGTCTTAAGTGGTGGAAAGACTGACTTTGGTAGTTGTCATGACAATATGAAATCCACATAATGGAGTATTTATTAATTATCAGAAGCAGAGTTTATCGCATGTTATATGGCCACTATCATGCATATAATTTTTGTTACTCCAGGTTCATTGCTTCGCTACAGTCTTGAGTATTTGTCGCATATGTTTTATCGTAAGCATAATTCTTTTCTTGACGTCAATGATTGGCTTAGTTAGTGGGAGGTTATATTTGGCTCAAGTGATGACACTTTATTTTGTGATCACAATTATTATCATTATTCTTAGATTTTTCATATTAGTGCACGTGTGTATGAAAAATCAGGTAATTTAATTATCCGGTATTGAGACAAGGTGTGTCCTTATTAAGACATGGTAGGACCGATACATGACATGAATATTGTATTCAATAAATGCACATGTAGTATATATATGATTTTGGAGTTGAGTATTGTTGTTATGTGTGATCATTGGAGTCCTATGTCGCTTAAAGATATAATAACACCTTGGTCCCATATTAGTAATACTCGGAAGGACTCCGGGTGATTAATACAAGTAAAAATTAATTATTTGTTAGACTAAGTGGGAGAATGTTAGCATTTTTATTGTAGTTTAATAAATAATTATTTATATCCATATATTATTAATAGGTGTTTTGTGATGAGGTGTGTTGGTTGATGGAACGAACATGTCCGTTCTCTCATAACCCTTCGGGAATGGTCACAACCCTTTATAAATAAGTGATTAACAAATCTGAAACACGTCGTTCAGTATTACAGTTAAGGTAGAGGGTTGGAGAGTGTTCTTATCATAAATAGACATCTACAATATTTTGACTACATCCGGAGTTCTACAATTATCCGTTGCATTATTTTTCTATGGACTTTCTATAACCAGGTATGTTTACTCTATAAATATTTATGCATTGGAGCCATGAGAATCCTAATTGCTTAATTTTCTTACAGAATCAACACAGACTATTGCTTTTAGAATTAGATGAATGTAATAATTATTCTTATTAATTGCATCTATGGCTCTCACTTAAATGTAGAACGTTTCTATAAATTAAGATGTTACAAAATAGATGGTATAAAACTCTTATAAAATCTAATTAGCAATCCAAAAACATTAAGTTATAAACAAATCAATGATTTCTTAATTAGTTTTTGAAATATAGTAGGAATAATCTCCTCGCTTTCTTTGCTTTTACACATATTTTATAATTTTAATCGATAATATATTCTTCTAAAGTGTAACCATCTAAATATAACTTAATACTAATAAAAAATAGAATATAAAAGAAACACCACAAATTCTGAAGAAAAATATTATCAAAAGATATTGTAAATCACCCAACATATGTTTGAAGTAGATGAACATAAAATTTACTACTTACTAATAAGTGAAAAATTAAAAAAGGAAGCATACTTTGAGGCACATATAGCCATTAACTTAACAAATTAAATGAGACACGATTCTTCATAGGGTTAATTTCATTTATATTCCTTGAATTTTATAAATATTTTAATTACCTTACTTTTGCCAATACATATCATTTGCACCCCTCAACCATAAATGTGTTTGCATAAATAATGTGTATTCGCAAAAGTAGGTCTAATTAAATTTATACAAACTTGAGAGATCTGATTGAAGTATTTTCAAACTACAGGGGTGTAAATTAAATTAACCCACTGTTCAGACATGGCCACCCTACATTATATGATTACGGGAAAATATTATATGGTCCAATAATTAATGATCTACCATTCATAATCATGAATAAAAGCCTTCCCTATCCGATGAAATTGTTATAAGAACAAATATTGAAAAAAAAAAAAAACTTATCAGTTCTTGAAAATAATCTTTTAAGTGACAAATCAAGCAAGTTTCTCATACTTTGAATTGGTATCTACTTGAAGAATAACTGCAATTACAAAATGGTTAATATTTTAGCAAATAGCAAAATATAATACCTGAGCCAATGGTCAAGTTGGTAATTTTTCTTACATTTGCCCAGAGTAAAGGGCCATGAATACTACAAGAAAAGTTCACATGTAACAAAAACACTTCTTCCAATATTGCCCCTCAAAGTGAAAAGACCTTAGCACCAGATGGAACAAAACACAAAAGCTAATAAGAGTTCATACAGCAATGGAAAGACAGAACAATTCCTACTCAAACCATCCCCACAAGAATGTTGGCAACTTGATTCTGCAGCAAGTATGGCTGTTTGATGATATGTGATTTCGAAGATTATCTACGTTCCCCGTTCCTCAAGTAGACCGGCTTTTATTTCGTCCATCACCAACAACTCCGGTTTGCTAGTTGATCCTGATTGCCAACAACGGTCATTAGACTGAGCTGAGAGTTTCATTTATATGTTAGATCAAACCCTTAATTGCTTCATCAAACTAAAACAAGGATAGTAAAAGCTGAAATTATTTTCACACTCTTGTGAGCAGGTAAATGTTAATAGAAGTCATCTGCAGAACATTTTTAAGTAATATTGAAAAGGACAGAACAATGATGGCACGCTAGATGCATCGGTCAAGTGAAGTAGCATAAACTCCTGATTCCTAAATGACAATCATTGTATCTCAAACATCACATCACTCACTAAAACTGCTTTCTATTTGGGTGATATAGCTAACATTTAGTGCACAAAATGTTAGGGTAGTTAATAACAATAATTCTTTGTTCCAATACCTCGAGTTGATGCATTTCCAGATGCGTAACATAAGCACTATGCAGTACATTTTCAATATTTGCTATTATCATTTCATACCAGATACAAGCGGAAATCAGCTGTCCACGAGCATTTCAGAACACGTTTTTTTTCCCTTCATGTTTCTTTTCTTGGTCAAATTAGTTGTATTTCCAACGCCAGAACACTGTTATCTTACAACTCCCAACCTTTTCCATTTATGCTTTTACCTTCTTTCCCAACTATTATTCAGTCAAAGACAAGTATGAAGGGAATACAATTTGTGTTTGCGATTAAGGAGGGTATATATAGTATGAATTCAAATGATTGATTATTTCTGGTGATTTGGATGGAGTAGGATTTGAAGATGGGTTAGTTGGCATGTTCAATATGGTGGAACTGTGTGTTGTTATGGATAGTTGGAGGCTACAAAAGGGGAAAATGCTGCTTTCAGGATGGTTCAATAATCACCTATAAGTGATATCTCTAGATACATGCCTAAGAGAGAGAGGAAACATATGGCGCAAATATGGCGGTGATCCTTGATATAGCCATTTAAGTTGCATCGTAATCAATACTAAGATGTGACCCTAGAACGTCTACTGTGCATTCACCATAACTGTACCATTCCTGCATTTTGAAGTGCAATTGCGCGGGTTTACACATTTCTAATATTTCAAGTGTAGCAGTGGTGGATGTCTATTAAGTCTGGTACTCTAGTATGGTAATGTTCCTTCAAGTTTTGATCAATATCAGAAAATTATATTCTCAGTCGCATTTAGGTATGTGACTAGGCAAATGTTTTACTATGTTGCATAGAGAGATGCAGCCGCTCCTTTGTGTTCATGTCAAAACAGAAATAGAAGATGTTTCGGAAAACAATGCACTCCATTAACTCTTCACAATTTCAGAAGCGTAGAGCCACGTTAGCACTGTGTTGACGCCTATGCTTTTTGAAGAGTCGAACCACCTGGTGTGCACCTCCCCTCTAACAATCCACTTTACTATTTTATTACTTTTTAATACACAGGATTCACACTTTAGGGACCGATTCTTTTTCAGGACAATTAAAACAGCTAATGACGCACTTTTTCTTGGAAGGAACCCACAAAGTGGAGAATCCAACACCAAGTAGCATTCGTATAAATTATAGGTTAATATACTACTGTGTTCATACAAAGGCTAAAGACAACACATTTATGTGCACCATCATAGTTGTGTAGTATTGATTAGAGAGGGCTACATTATACATAAACAACTATAAATACAAAGACAGAGAAAAAAAAAAAAAGCCAGAACACTAATATAATAAAGAATATCAGAGGTCTATGACTCGTTATCCAGTAACTTCCATAAAAAAGAAAAACATATAGCAAACATATAGCAACTGGAATAAAATCTAATCTCCAGAAGTAGATAGATAAGAAGAGTCTTAGATTGGTCCGATTGTCTCTTTCTATCTGTATATACTGCAAATACAAAGCTCCTTCGGTTCTCAGCAATGAAAAAGATCTTTGGATTCCTTCTGTTTCTTTCTTTCGATTATCAATTCTATCATTCTCTCTTTATGAATTTGCCTATCAAACTAAGAAACTAAAACTGTAAAAAAGATGGAATTTGTTTTAGAAGGCAATATAATTTATACTCATGCACACACACACACACACAGTTGCTATATGATAATATTATCATGATATTTATGGCTCTTTCCTTCTGCCATGTCTAAAGAAAAATCAAATAAACACAGGGAGGCTCTTCATCATATGTTGTAAAGAAAAGGAAATTTAGCACATATATTCAAAGCATACAGTCCTATAACAGAATGCAGTAATACTATAGCCCTTGATAATTCATCCAAGCTACTCCACAACACATACACAAACTGAACATCCAACTATTCAAAGGAAAAGAAGAAAATTAAAATATTAAGACGATATTAATAGTACCAACTCACAAGAAATTGTGTACATAAAACAAAATCTACAATAAGACAAATAATTTGAACCACTATTAACAGTGCTGACTGAGAGGTTCCCTAGAATGACTTTGTTTCTCATCCAGTGACCAAGGGAGCCATCAATCAACCCATTCCTTGGTATATGTACATCAATGTTGGAAGGTTCATAGACAATATATTCACACAGTTCTATTAATAAACAAATTCCATGAGAACTAGATGAAGAAAGCATAAGAGGATAATTGCCTGCTTAGTAGTGCGAGTTGCAGCATGAGTTGTGACCCACCAGGTGACATGTAACCCTTCTCTCAAATTTGGAGAATCTAATTGCAAATTAAAACTCCTCATAAAAGAACCCATTTCAGGGACTCGCCCAACCAAATTGCCCCTTCCAATTTTCAGAAGAAACACGTAACCCTTCTCTCAAATTTGGAGAATCTAATTGCAAGTTTAATTTTTCACCAATGTTTGTGCTTTTTCAAGAGATTACTCAAATAGGTCTTTTGATAAATTCAAAGAGCAAAGAGTATGGAATTTCAATGCCATTTGGGTTTTGGTTTGGACGTCTCTGTCCCCTTGCTTGGTCTGCGAAAAAGGTTCATCAAGAATGGGTCATCGGAGATGGTGGATTGGGCTCTGGAGAGTGATGAAATCGGGTAATGCAGAAGATGAAGAAGTTGAGGAATGGTTAGGTTTGTGGTTGAGAATGGTGGTGGGTTCGTCGTCGGGGAAGCAAATGAAGAGGAAACCCATGCCCAACCTTCACTCCCTTTTCAGTTCTGCCATGAGAGAGAGAGAGGATGATAGAGAAATGGGTCAAATGTCCTTAGGGGCATTTTTGTCATCACAAAAGGGCATTATAGGGAATTCATAATTTTTAATTGTCATGTGCACATGACATTTTTCAGGCCAAAAATAGCCGGACGGTGACCGGCGGGGGCAAATTGCAACACTTTGAAATCTGAATGGTATATACACATTTTCAAACAATTGGGGTTATTTTGCACTCATTATTAAACCGAGGGGGGTTTTTAGCAGAAAACCCTAGTAATAATGAAAAAAGGAAACAGAAATGGAAGCGATAGCCAATATATATGAATCTATGATGCTTTGTTAGCTGTAACCAGCAGTTCAATTATGGGACGCTAATGTTTGGCTCAAGTGAAGTAGCCTAAACTCCTAATTCCTAAATGACAAACAATAGTATCTCGTAAATTAACGTGACTCACGAAAATAGTTTCCTGTTTCTCGAGAAATGGCTTCCTACTTTTGTTATATGCCTCACGGTGGCTGTACAAAATGTTCAGGTAGTAAATAACATCTTGATTTCATGTAGTTCCAACAGCTTGATAAGCACTATCCAGTGCATTTCAATTGCTACAATCATTTCATAATCAAATACAAACGTAAATCATTTGTACTCGACCATTTGATACATGGATTTTTTGCCCTTTGCTGTTGTTTCTTTGTCCAATTTTTTTGTTTTTCAAACCTAAAATCACGGTTATCCTCCAGCTCACACTTTTTTTTTGTTTTTGCTTTTACCTTCTCTCGGTTATTATTCCGTCAAAAAAAGTATGAAGAGAGATCGTGTGTTTGCAGTTAAGGAAAATAGTTAGAAATTAAACATGATTGATTATTTCTGGTGATTTGGCGTATAATTTAAAGATGATGGGTGGGTTGGCATGTTCAATATGGTGGAAATGTGTGTTATCAAGGGCAATTGGACACTGGTCAACGGCAAAAGGGAAAATGTTGCTGCTTTCAGGATGGTTCAGTTATCACTTCTAAGGGATATCTCTAGATGCATGCCTCATAGATAGAGCCTAGAGGCAAATGTGGAGCAACTATGGAGGTTATCATGCATTTAAATTGCATCATAACTTATACTAAGATGCGACTCTACAAAATCTTTTGTGCATCCACCATAATGGTACATATAAAGACTAAAGGCTTATATAAGCACCATACTTTCATTTTGAAGTGCGTTGTGCAGATTTACTCATCTCTAGAGTTTAAGTGTGGCAATGGGGGATTCCTCTTAAGTGAGGTACTAAGTATGGAAAACAAATGTTTCTTACAGTTTACATTAATAACCGAAAATTCTAATTTTAGTTGCATTCATGTGTGTGACTAGGCAATGTTTTACTAGGTTGCATAGAGAAATGCAGCCACTCCTTTGTGGTCATGTGAAATATCTATAAAAAGAGGACATGAGATGTTCCAGTAAACAAATACTCTATATTAACTATTCACTTTTTCATAAGCATAGAGCCGTATCAGCAATGGTGCTGACGGTAAACAATCCTCTATATTAACTATTAACGTTTTCAAAGGAGTTGAGCCGCATCAGCTATTGTGCTGACGTATACACTTTTTTGGAGAGTCAAACCTCCTAGTGTGCTCCTCCTCTCTCACAATCCACTTTATATTTTATTACTTGTTAGTACATATGGTTCACAATTTAGGAACCAATTCGATTTCAAGAAAATTGAAACAGCGAAGGACCCAATTTTTGCCATTGCCGCTGGCCACTCCATCATGGAGTAGAACCCACAAAGTGGAAAATCCCATACCATGTAGCATTCCTATAAGCTGTGTAGGTTAATAATCTCTACTTTCTCATGCAGGGTGGATGCTCTCGGTATATACCTAAATTGAGCCTCTATTATTTCCCCTTCCATTAACCCATATATTATTCTGTTCACACAAACAAAACAAGACACGAAGGAACCACTTAAAAGCACCACTTTATTCTAAATAAGAAAGGCAAAAGACATAAGTCCAGTACCACAGAAACACAGACACCACTTTCATGTACGCCATTATATTTATATAATATTGATTTAGAGATGCCTACATTACACATAAACAACTACAAAGACAAAGATAGACAAAAAAAAAAAAAACAGAACAGCAGAATAGTAAAGAAAACAAGAGGTCTATGACTCGTTATCGGGTAACATTCAAAAAAAAAAAAAAAAAGAATAAAAACTGAAATAAAATCTAACCTGTTGAAGTAGATAGAGAAGAAGAGTCTTAGATTGTCCGATTCTCTCTTTCTATCTTCATATGCTGCAAATACAAAGCTCCTTTGGTTCACAACAATAAAAAGATCTTTTCGGTGTCTTCGGTTTCTTTCTTTTGATTTTCAATTGCTCTATTATGATTCTCTCTTTATGAATGTTGCCTGTCAAATTAAGAAATGAGACTAATAAAATGGATGGAAGTCTCAATAACTGATTATGATCAATTATCGCATTAGAAAGCACTATATTCTATACTCATATGCGTGTGTGTCCGCGGCTGCGTGCGGGTGAGTAATTAAGTGTGTGTATGTGTGTGTGAGAGAGAATTGCTATATGATGATATGGCTATTTCATTTCCCATGTCTAAAGAAACATCAAATAACACAAGGAGGCACTTCATCGTTAATTGTAAAGAAAAGAAATTTTAGCAAATACGTTCATAAAAAGACAGTGATGATTCATCCAAGCTGCAAATACATTCGGGTGAAGCCACAGGCCCGGCTTTTCTGGAGGACTGCTTCCCTTTGCCTTTGGTGGATCATTTGGGTTGAACGGAATTGCCGTTGCTTTGAAGGAAATGAATCTCCTATTGAGGCTATCAAGGATCGCATCATTTCTTCTTTGTTTTGTTGGGTTGAGGGCCGTTCCTGTACTTCTATTGTCGAGAAAGTAGACTTTTTGGCTTCTCTTGGCCCTTAGTGGCTTTTTGTTCTTGGGTTGCGCTCCCCGTTTGAGTGTTTTTTATATCATTTCTTACTTATCAAAAAAAAAAAAAAAACACATGCACAAACTGAACATCCAACTTCGCCCCAAAAGATGAGAAGAGAACTAAAATGATTGAGGAAGACAATGTTAGTAGCACCAACCAAGAAGCAACTGTCTACGTAAAATACAAATTACAAAAAGACAAGTAATTTGAACCTTTATTAATAGTGCTCTGACTAAGAAGTTCCCTAGAATGACTTGGTTTTCACATCTAATGAGCAAGAGAGCCATCAATCAAGCCATTGCCTTAGTATATCTAGGTTAATGTTAGAAGGTTCATAGGCAATATATTCACATTATTCTATTATTAAATAAATTCCAAAAGAATTAAAAATACAAAGCAAAAGAAGATAATTACCTGCTTATTGTTGCTAGTTGCAGCATGAGTGGGTGACTTTATTTTATCCATCGAATCCTATGTGGAGTAATCAACGAGGGCATCAAAAGATGTATTGAAATTAGACAAATAAAGCAACAATCAAAAGCGGAGAAACAATAGGAATGAACTTAAAGGTCATTGAAGAACTCGAATGAGAAAGTATACCTCTAATAGCAGGATGATGAAGAAGCATGAAAATCTGGGAAAAACACTTGTATCTTATGGCATCAACACAATATTGTGGTTGCATCATCATCAACTGATGGGCTAGATTCTGGTTGACCATAACTAGTCTAAGTTCTTCAAAAAGGAGACATTGATGTCAGCATGGGCAGTGAAAAACTTGGAGAGAATGAAGCTGCCCAAACTGCGGAAGATATTCGAACAGGTGAAACCCTTTCAATATCGAGTTTGAAAAGATTTGGGAGGGACAAACCATTGTTAACCACCATCCAACTTGGAAAATTTACAGCATACATCACATTCAGGTTTGGTTTTGGCTGCATAGCTTCACTTTTTTGGCAAATTGGTATTTTTGAAATACAACCACTCTTCCTCCCTTTTAGAGAATGACAATTTCCGAGATACACTTCTCTGTAAATTATTTTTCGCCCTATCTTTTAGACTACAACAAGCTTCCAAGAGCCCTTATGGCATACTTTTCTATAAACTCCTTTCCTCCCTATCTCCAAGAACCCTTATGGCATACTTTTCTATAAACTCATTTCCTCCCCATCTCCAAGAACCCTTATGGCAAGAGGAACTCCAACACACTTCTCTATAGATTCATTGCACCCCTTCCACATGAAGGTTGTTGCCCCTCACCCTTAACCTGATACATTGCTACAAATGCACGATGTTATTCGAGATGTTGCCATATTAATTGCATCAAAAAAAGAAGAAGAAATGTTTATAGTAAAACCCAACGTCAAAAAATGGCCCGAGGAAGATGAATACAGACATTGTCGCACAATTTCCTTTCAATTCGACGATCATTGTGTATTGCCCAACGCAAACTTGAAGTCCTAGATTTGTGTTGCATAAGCATCTCGGCATTACCATCGTCTCTTAAAATTCTTTGAATGCCACGTCTATATCATTGTAGAGCGGTGAACCTAGCTTTTCTCAAGGAGCTAAAAAAACTCGAGATACTAAGCATTGAAGATTATCATCAGGAAGACTTGGCTCCGGAAATAAGTTTCTTGACTTGTATGCGGTTGTTGGATATGAGGAACTGCAACCACCTCAAAACGGTTTCATCAAGCTCATCCCAACAAATGCTTGAGGAATTGTATATTCCTATGGAGTATGACCAATGAGAGATAAATGGTCATGCAAGTCTTGATGAAATTAAATTATTTAGGTGTTTAACCAGTTTACAAATTCATATGTCAAATGGCATGTTATCGGGACTATCAAATATATCACACCCCGCATCTTAATAATGTCAATTTGGACTTGAGTATTTGGCCAACCAAAATATTTCCTATTCCTCTCATACCAACAATCCCAACAATCAAAAAATTCTCTCGAAAATCAAGCCAATTGTCGAACAAAACCCTCAAAAGTACATAACCATTTTCAAACTGCAGCCCTATATATCGTTTAATTAAGTGAAGTTCATCTTGGTTCTTCAGATCTGATGTGATTTGATGACCCAATTTAAGGACAAAAGCAATAATGCGTACCTTGTTGGGCAATTGATTCTGACCCACCATAGCTTGGCGCCAAACAACTTTGGTAGAGAAATGGTGGGTACCGGAAACTATGTGGAGCTCATTGGAGACACCCAAAGCAGGACCCTTCTTGGTTGTCGAGAGCGGCTATATAGTATACGCCTTTTTCATTAGGGTTTGAGTGGAAAGATGAGTGACAAAAGTGGATGTCTTATCATCTTTTTACTTCCAAAATATAATATAAAATAAATAAATAATAATGGTTTAGTTTGAGCGTCTGTCCTTTAATTACTTTTCTTTTGGGTAATTTGCATTAACATCCTCTGATATTTGGATTAATTACAATCAGATGACTGTCAACGAAAACTTTGTAGACATGAGCTTTTAAAAGTCTTGCAATGACACTTTTTTGGATCATAAAAAGTTAGATTTGCCCTTATTTAATTTCAATAAACTTCCCCCTATTATTGAATTTAATCAACTAACCCCTCTTATATCCGAATTGCCCTCTATGTTTTCCAATTTAATCAATTAACTCCTCTTATACCATATATTTTTCAATTTCAATCACATTACCACACACCCTCAAACAATATATATATAAAATTAAAAATATATATAAAAAATTCAAAAAATATATATCAAATTTCAAAAAAATATATAAAATTCAAAAATATATATATATAATTTAAAACAATTATATAAAATTATAAACATATATATTTCAAAAATAATATATAAAATTCAAAAAAAGTATATAAATTTTGAAAAAAATATAAATTTTCAATATATATAAAATTCAAAAATAAATATACATATATACCTATATAATTCGGAAGAAATATATAAATTCAAAAACATATAAATTTAGAAATAATATATAAAATACGAAAAAATATATATAAATTTCAAAAAATATATATTTCGAAAAATAAAATTAGAATAAATAAATAAATTTCGAAGAAAAAAATATATATTGGTAAAATATCATATTTTTTCTAATGAAGTGAATCAAACTACTTATCCGGACTGCCCCCCTATACTTTTCAATTTCAATCACATTACCCCTTACCCTCAAACAATATATATATAATTCAAAAATATATATATAAAATTTCAAATATATATATAATTCAAAAAAATTATATAAAATTATAAATATATATTTCGAAAATAATATATAAAATTTGAAAACAATGTATAAAATTCAAAACATATATAAAATTTGAAACAAATATATAAATTTTTATTTTTTTTATAAAATTTGAAATTATCATATAACTTTCGAAAACATCATATAAATTTCAAAAACGTCATATAAATTTCAAAATATATATATATATATATAATTCAAAAATATATATATTTTTTGAAAAAATATATATAAAAGACCATTAATTCTTGTTGGTATAAGTATTTTGATTCACTTCATTAGAAAAGATATGATATTTTACCTATATATATATTTTTATTCTAAATTTATTTATTTATTCTAATTTTGTTTTTTGAAATATATATTTTTTGAAATTTATATATATTTTTTCGAATTTTATATATTATTTCTAAATTTATATATTTCTTCCGAATTATATATGTATATATATATTTATTTTTGAATTTTATATATATTCAAAATTTATATATATATTTCAAAATTTATATACTTTTTTTGAATTTTATATATTATTTTTGAAATATATATATATTTATAATTTTATATAATTTTTTAAAATTATATATATATATATATATTTTCGAATTTTATATATTTTTTTGAATTTGTTTTTATATTTTTCGAATTTAATATATATTTTTAATTTTATATATATATTGTTTGAGGGTGTGGGGTAATGTGATTGAAATTGAAAAGTATAAGGGGCAATCCGGATATAGGAAGGGTTAGTTGATTAAATTGGAAAAGCATAGAGGGTAATCCGAATATAAGAGAGCTTAGTTGATTAAATTCAATAGTAGAAGGGAGTTTATTGAAATTAAATAAGGGCAAATCCGATTTTTCATGGCCCAAAAGGATGTCATTGCAAGACTTTTGAAAATTCAAAGGGTGTCTCTGCAAACTTGTGCGTTGATCGTCATTTAACTGCAATTAACCCAAACCTCAGAGGGTGTTAATACAAATTATCCTACTTTTTGGGGGAGGGGAGGAATGGTTTTAGTGAGTTACCTTATCAGTAAACCCCCTATTTCAATTTTGATCAACTAATTCTCCGAAAGTTCAGAAAATCCCTATGATTATCAAAATGTATCAACTTGTCCCCCTTCCTATAATTTTACACCAAAATATCCTTAGAGTTTAATTAAATTAAACAATTTTTATACATAATTTGTAAAAAATATATAAAAATTAAAAAAACATATAAATTTTGAAAATATAATATAATTCAAAAACAAATATAAAATTAGTAAAAAAAACATATAAAAATAATTAAAATATATATAAAATTTGTAAAAGTATATAAAATGAAATAAAAACATATAAAATTCAAAAACATATATATAAATAATTCGTAAAAAAATATATAAAAAAACAAAACATATAAAATTCGAAAATATATATAAAATTCGTAAAAAAAACATATAAAATTCGAAAAAACTATATAAAATAAAATAAAATAAAAACATATAAAATTCATAATATATATAATTCTTAAAAATATATAAAATAAAAAAATCATATAAAATTCGAAACAAATATATAAAATTTAAAAAAACAAATAAAATTCGTAAAACTATATATAAAATTCAATATATATATATACATATATATATAATCCTTTGTCACACTACAATAGTATATTCAAACAAGATTATCCAAAAAAAAATGGGTAGGTTAAAATTGTTCTTCCACTATATTTAAGAAAATCATAATACAATCCAAGAAAGTGTTCTTCCACTATATTTGAGTTTTTTTAAAAAAACAAAATTAGATGTCACAATTGAGTATAGTCATAGTTTTTAAATAATTTGTGGTGTTAAAAGTGCTTTTTTAGAAGTCAATTTCTTTTTTTCATTTCCATGCAATAAACAAAATGCGGAT
Source organism: Cornus suecica (assembly GCA_963922005.1). Taxonomy (NCBI): domain Eukaryota; kingdom Viridiplantae; phylum Streptophyta; class Magnoliopsida; order Cornales; family Cornaceae; genus Cornus; species Cornus suecica. Next base: position 31,304,116 of record OY998248.1, read on the forward strand.
TGAACTAACCCTTTTTAATATGGAGGGGTCAACATAATCTACCCATTCATGTGATTTAATAAGAAAGTTATTTGATTTTATTCCTAATTAAAATTAAAATGATGTTTATGTTTTCGAGATATTTTATTTGATTGCTAATATGGTTTTTCTAAATTTTATATATTTTTTTATGAATTTTATATATTTTTTACGAATTTTATATGTTTTTTCGAATTTTATATATATTTTTACGAATTTTATATGTTTTTTTACGAATTTTATATATTTTTTCGAATTTTATATATATTTCGAATTTTATATATATTTTTACGAATTTTAAATATTTTTTCAAATTTTATATGTTTTTTAATTATATATATATATTTTCAAATTTTATATATATTTTTACGAATTTTATGTAATTTTTTTAATTTTATAATTTTTTTCGAATTTATATATATTTTTACGAATTTTATATATATATTCGAATTTTATATGTTTTTTAAATTTTTATATATTTTTTACAAATTATGTATATATATATTTTGAATTTTATATGTTTTTTTTAATTTAATAAAATTTCGAGGGGGCAAGTTGATACATTTCACTAACCATATAGAGTTTTCTGAACTGTAGAGAGATTAGTTGATGAAAAATGAAACTACAGGGGTTTAGTGATAATATCCTTTTTATAATATGACCATAATGTTGGTACTATAAAATTATGTGATTTTGATTCAAACGATCAAATATCAAAGATGACCAAACTACCCTTATTTAATATTTATACTATAACTTTGCTTACCACCAATCTCTCTGGACATTTTAAAATTTTATACAATTTTAGGTTTTTGATCTTTAATCAAATAATTTATTCATAAAGAAAAAAATATATGCATATATAAGCTCTAATTTTGATAAATGAAAATCAAATGTCTAGAGACTAGAATCATGCAATAATTTCTCTAATCTACTGATGTAAAATCTTCAACTCTTGAATGTATATAAAAGGTTGAAAACCAGTGATATCTTCAGCGGATATATATTAAATTGATATCTACTCGAAGAATAAACTGCTATTACAAAATAGTTAATATTTTAAAAATAACCAAATATAAGCCTTGAGCTAAGGGTTAAATTGGTAATTTTTCTTACATCTACCCCTATGGAAGCCCAGTATCATTCATACCCCCAAAATAACGAGGCTTTGCACCATTAAAAAAAAATAATAATAAAATAAAATAAAGAGGCTTGAATACTAGAGAAAAGTGAACATGTAACAAAAACACTTTTCCAATATTGCCCCTCAAAGTGAAGCCCATAGCACCATAATGTTGGCAACTTCATTCTGCAGCAAGCCTGACTGTTTGATAATATGCGGTTTTGAAGAGTAGACTCGCTTTAATTCTCTCCAGAGTTATTCCTGATTGTCACAAGGGTCATTTATATGTTAGATCAAAAGCTTGATTGCTTCATCAAATTAAAACAAGCATCGTCAAAAGGTGAAATTATTTTTACACTTTTGTGAACTAGTAAATACTAATAGAAGTCATGCAGAAACATTTCTAAATAATATTTAAAGCACAGTACATAAGAGACTAAAAAATAATGACAATGACCGAAAGTAAACACAAATGGAAGCCCACAGCCAAATATATATATAGCTCACATTTACTGCACAAAATGTTATGGTAGTTAGTAACAATGATTCTTTGTTCAAATACCTCGACCATGTATTTCTAGAGGCATAATAAGTACAATCCTGTGTGGTTTCAGTATTTCCTAGTATCATTTCATAATCAGATAGTAAATAAATGTCCTCGAACGTTCAATACATGGTTTTTTTGCCCTTCGTTTTTGTTTTCTTTGTCAAATTTGGTGAGTTGCAAGAACATTGTTATCTTCCAGCTCCCAACTTTTTTCATTTTGCTTTTACCTTCTTCCCTGGCTATTATTCTGTCAAAAGACAAGAGTATGAAGAGAACAAAATTTGTGTTTGTAGTTAAGGAGGGTATTTAGGGTATTGAATTCAAATGACTGATTAATTATGGTGATTTGGAGTATAATCGAAATACGGGTCGGTTGGTGTTCAATATGGTGGAAAAAGTGCTGCTTTCAGGATGGTTCAATAACCACTTATAAGTGATATCTCCAGATACATGCCTAATAGAGAGAGGAACATATGGCGCAATTTTGGAGGTGATCCTTCATATAGCCATTTAAGTATCGTAACTACGACTAATATGTGACCCTAGAACGTCTACTGTGCATTCCCCATTACTGTACTAGACTAAAGGCTTATACTATAAGCACCATGCTTGCATTTTGAAGTGCGCACAGGTTTACACATTTCTAATGTTTATGAGTAGCAATGGTGGATGTCTATTAAGCATGTACTCGAGTATGGTAATGTTCCTCAGAGTTTTGATCAATATTAGAAAATTATTTTCTTAGCCTCATTTATGTTAAAGACTAGGCAATGTTTTACTAGGTTGCACAAAGAAATGCTACCGCTCCTTTGTGTTCATGTCAAAACAGAAAGAGAAGATGTTTTGGAAAACAATACACTACATTAACTCTTCATTTTTTCAGAAGCTTAGAGCCACGTTAGCACTGTGTTGACGTTTACGCTTTTTTGGAGAGTCAAAGGTGTGCACCAATGCACTTCCCCTCTAACAATCCACTTTAAGAAACTAAAATCATAAAAAGGATAGAAATTGTTTTAGAAGGCAATATAATTTATACTCGTGCACACACACAAGAGTTGCTAAGTGATAATATTATCATGATATTTATGGCTCTTTCCTTCTGCCATGTCTAAAGAAACATCAAATAACACAGGGAGGCTCTTCAATGTCTTCATCATATGTTGTAAAGAAAAGGAAATTTGGCACAAATATTCCAAGCATACAGTCCTATGACAGAATACAGTAATACTATAGCCCTTGATAATTCATCCAAGCTACTCCATAACACATGCACAAACTGAACATCCAACTATTCAAAAGCTGAAAAGAAAATTAAAATGTTAAGAGACAATATTAATAGTACCAATTCACAAGAAATTGTCCACATAAAACAAAATCTACAAAAAGAAAAGAAATTTGAACCATTATTAACAATGCTAACTGAGAGCCATCAATCATGTCATTCCTTGGTAACGTAAAGCAACGTTGGAAGGTTCATAGGCAATATACTCACATAGTTCTTTTAACAAACAAATTCCATGAGAACTAGATAAAGAAAGCATAAGAGGATAATTACCTACTTATTGGTGCGAGTTGCAGCATGAGTTGTGACTTCATTTTATCCTGTGCGGAGAAATCAAAGAGGGCGTCAAGAGATCAATTGAAATTAGACAAATAAAGCAACAATCAACAAGAGGAGAAACAATAAGAATGAACTTTGGTCATTGAACAACTCGAAGGAGGAAGTATACCTTCAATAACAGGATGATGAAGACAAGTGACAATCAGGAGAGAGAACCCTTCTATCTTAAGGCATCAATGAACACTGGAATCTTGTTGTTGTTCATCGGGAATGTTGCGGTTGACATCTTCATCAACTGATGGGCTAGCTTCTTGTTGACCCTAATTAGTCTGAGTTCTTCAAGACGGTGATGTCAGCGACTTTGAAAAGATTTGGGAGTGATAAACCATTGTTAACCACCATCCAACTTCGAAACTTCACAGCATGGTACTCAACAAATTCAGCTTTTGGTTTTGGCTGCGTAAATCGGTTATTTTTCGCAAATCATTTCCTCCCAATCTTTAGAGTATGACAACTTCCAATAGACCTTATGGCAACGGGAATTCAAACACATTTCTCTTAAATTCTTTTTCTTCCCATCTATAGACTATAACAAGCTTTCAAGAGCCCTAACGGGTGGAGTAAGTCCAAAATACTTTTGTGTAACTTCCTTCCTCCCTATCTTTAGACTATAACAAGCTTCCAAGAGCAATTATGGCAAGAGGAACTCGAACACGCATTTCTATAAATTTCTTCTCTCTATCTTTAGACTACAAGAAGCTTCCAACAGTCCTTATGAGACCATATACTTCTCTGGTTCTTTAAGCAAAATAAAAATGTATTAAAATGCATCCAAGTACATCCGAAGATTTTTTTATTGTACACAAAATTCAGTAATTTTTCATGACATGACTTTTAAATCAGAAACATGTCCAGTTGATATGGTAACTATATCATTGTATACAACCAAATAAAGACACTTAGCATAGGAGTCTTAGTAAGCATATGAGTAGATCCCCACCAAACAAATACAAAGAAAGCCATGCATTAAAACACACTACTTTGCGTGGACAAACTAGTAATTGAAATCTTCTAGAAAGTTTGGGCAGCTTCCTTCTAAGCAAACTTCTTTTGAGAAATAGTCAGATATCACGGAGGAGAGGAGTTGCCAACACTTCCACTTGTCAAAGCAATGCAATATGCTGCAATAAGTCACGCTTTATCAGCATATATATACATATATATATATAGGCTATGCGTTCTTGTATAGATAGAAATTATAGATACGGTACTACTGGCACATACTGAGGAATATTCGAAAATTATTTGAGGACTATTTGGAAAGAAATGCGCTCTTAAAACAAAAATTAACTCTCCCTTTGTAAATGTGATGTCTACAAATAGAAGTAACATAGAATAGATACCTTCATGGCTGATCTTCTTTAGACTTGTCAGGGCTTCTTCTATCCGTATTTTTTCTCCTGTGGTGATTCTGCGCAATATCTGAGAGCCAATTGCATTATGGATGATACACACTGCAACCTTACCACCAAGTTGTCCTTCCTCTAGCCTAACCAAGTTGGCATCAACCACCTGTAGTGTCTGACGAACTCTTCTAATCTTCTCGGTTAACCAGGCTGTTCCGGTTGCATCTCAGCATGAAGCAGACATCATCAGAATATCTTGATTGTAACTAAAATCTTTCCTATTCCTCTCGTACCAACAATCCAAAAAATCAAAAAATTCTCTCGAAAATCAAGCCCATTGTCTAACAAAACCCTCAAAATTGAATAACCATTTTCAAATTGCAAACCCATAAATTGAATATCTTGGATGAAAATCTTCAGATCTGAACTGATTTGATGACCCAATTTAAGGACAAAAAGCAATAATGCGTACCTTGTTCGGCCATTGATTGTAACCCATCATCGCTTGGCGGGAAAGAACTTTGGTGGAGAAGTAGTAGGTATAGGAAACTATGTGAAGCTCAATGGAGATACAGAAAGCAAGACCCATCTCGAGAACGGCTGTATATTGTCTGCCCTTTTCATTAGGGTTTGAGTGGAAAATTGAGAGACAAAAGAGGATGTGTGTTTTGGATCCGCTTTTTAAAAGTTACTTTTGGGTTTTTTGGATGGAGCTGTTAGAAGAATCGGTAAATTGCACCAACACCCATGGGAGGTTTCGGTTAATTCCACCCCGTGTCCCAACACTCGCACAGGTTTGCATTTTGTTGCAATAACATTTTTTGGAGACATAAAATGATTTCAGTGCCCTCAATTATTCTAATTTGCATGTAAAATGTCTAAGTTATTCTCATGCATAAACCCTACATCACGCCCACTATACTAATTACCCTTATCACCACAACTCTTATTATTTATACACTATAATAGTACAAACAATTTTAATATTTTTCATACATTTTTAGGTCTTTTATTATTTAAATAAATATAATTATTTATTTACTTAACATTTATACCAAATGTTGTAACACTCTTTTAATCTTCCCACAAAATATATTAGTTATTACTAAATTTCAATAAGCTATATATTGTTGATAAAATTCAAAGCAATATTTATTTTTTAATTTACTTTTGTTATTTATATATTAGAAATTTTCACACCACAAGTTCCATTCTTTCGGACTTCCCATAAAATGTATCAAATACTATTGAATTCAACTAAACTATATATTTACATCAAATACAAAAAAAAATCAAAATAACTTCCAATGAAATATCAAATATTACTAAATCCCACTAAAATATATACTACTTAAAAAGTTAAAGCAATATTTTATATATATATAATTTTTTTATTTTTTTGTTTACTCTTGTGACTTATCTAAATAAATAGGAGTATACCATTTTGTACCTTAAGGTTACAAAATGTTTTTGAGATTCCCACTAAAATTAGTAATTATTATTACATAACATTGAATAATAAATATAATTATATTATCAAATTCCACTAAAAAAATTTATTCTTGCCAATATATATATACTATTTATAAAAAAATATAATTTTTTCTCATAGATTCATAAGAAATAATATATACATTAGTATATATGTTATTAGGTATGTAATACTTATACTTGTTATTAATTATAACCCTTTAGTTTTTATTTTGTAAAATATTAATATAGTAATCTATTTAGAATTAAAAGCAGTAATTAAGTAATGTAATTTATTTTATTATCAATTGAATAATTTTATTATTGATGAAATATTTTTAGTGGTAAAATTTACTTTTAAATAGATTTTTTATTTTAGATATTTTTTAATTTTGTATTTAAAATAAAATTATATTTATGTATTGTATATTTTATTTATTTATTGTAGATTTTTTTATAATAAGGGTGGTGTAGTGGGGTGAGGTGTAGATTTTAATTGAGGGGTAATTTGGATATTTTGCATACAAATTAGAATAATTGAGGATATTAAAGTCATTTTATGCCTCCAATGGGTGTCATTGTAACAAAAATGCAAACCTCGGGAGCGTTGGGACTACATTCTCCTTGATCGACATCTAGGTGAGATTGACCAAAATCTCAAAGGGTATTAGTGCAATTTACCCTAGAAGAAATTAGGATACAATCTTTTCAAAATGACTTTTTCTTTTTTTCTTTTCTTGTATAATTGCGGAAGCAAAAGTTATGACAAACAAGACCTATATCAAAAATTTAATATAAAGTAAATATTAATAATAATATTATTATTAAAGACTTCAAAAAATAATTGCTTTTAGTGACTAGCCTCATAAAAAATATAGAGCAGAATGTTTTACATTTCTATTTTTTATATTTTATGTTATTTTGATTAAAACCATCAAGTATTAGAGATAACCAAAATACCCTGACTTACTGTTTGCACTATAATTTAGTTTACCATAATTTTTGATAAATGAAAATCCAATATAATACTTCTAATTAATTTCATCATATACTTTGGAACTAATTAAATCAATTAATTTGTTTCTAAATGTAGAATATTAATGTAAATTAACAAATTACAGATGGTATAAAATAATTTAAAATTTAATTAGCAATCCAAAAAATTTAATCATGACCAATGATATTGACAAACCACGAAATAATATGCAAAATTACACAATCTTTGATTAACTTTTGGGTAATTTACATTGACACCCCCTAAGGTATTGGTCAATTACACTCAAATGATGGTCAACGCCCAATTAAACAGAAACACCCCTTGAGGTTTGTAAAATATTGCAATGATACCCCTTGGAGCCATAATTGACTTTAGTGCCCTTAGTTAATTTAATTTTCATGTGAAATCTCAAAGTTATCCACATACCTAAACCCTATATTTTACCCATTACACCAACCATCATTATCATCACACTCTTATTATTAAAAAAAACTACAATAAATAAATAAGATATACAATATATATAATTTTATTTTAACTATAAAAATTCAAAAAATCAAAAATATTTTGAAATATATATTTAAAGGTAAATTCTACAACTAAGAAATTCATCAATAATAATACTAAAAAAATCTCATTATTTAATTATTGCTCTTAATTTTTAGGATAATTTGCATTGACACCCCCTGAGGTTTGAGTCAATTCCACCTAGTGGTCAGTCAATATTTGTTTAACAAATACACCCCCTGAGATTTGTAAAGTGTTATAATGATACCCCTTAGATGCATGAAATGACTTATATGCTCTTGATTATATTAATTTGCAAGCAAAATGTCTATGATACCCATATTCCCTAAACCACACTTCACCCACTACACCAACCTTAATTTCTTCTTATAATTATGTTTTAAATATTTTTTATTTTTTTATTTATTAAATAATTATATTTATTCATTTAGTTAACAATTACACTAAATGTTACACAAGAAATATTAAATATTACAAAATTCAATTAAAATATATTTACACCAATTTTGTATAAACTTATTACTTATTTAAATAATTATAACTATTTATCTTATATATTCTTAAATGTTACAAAACTCTTTAGATATTTCCACTAAAATTAGTAACTATTATTAAATTATATTGTAAAATTCCACTAAATTTTTTTATTGGCTATAATATTTAAATAAGTAATGATATCAAACACAAAAAAAAAACAAATTATAGAAAAATAAATATGGCTTTGGTATTTTAAGTAGTATATAGTTTAGTGAGATTTAGTAATAATAAATGTATTTTGTGGGAAGTTGAAAATAATTTTTTATTAGTTTCTGTAAATATAGTTTAATTGAATTTAGTAATATTTAATATATTTTGTGTGTAACATTTAGTGTAAATGTTAAATAAATGAATAATTATATTTGTTTAATAAATAAAAATGAAAAATTATATATATATATATAATTACTTAAAACATAAATAAATTAAAGTTGGTGTAATGGGTTAAGTGTAAGGTTTAAAGAATAGAGGTTAGTGTTGGCCCAAAGATTTTTCTTTGGATAATAATATCTATTTTGATGATAATAAACCATTAGAACGTATTTAGTACTAATATCAATTTGAGCTTAAGTGTTTAAGGCAAATAAGAAACAAACTCGGAAATGAACGCTAATACAAGATGAAGGACACGAAGGACAAATCATGGCAAATGAACTTGAAGATAAAGATTTAAGACTCGGGGTAGATAGGTTGGTGAGTGAATTGTACAAAAGGTTTTATGTTTTGAATTCACAACCTATAAGCTCAAGGATTAAAAATGGAACCGAAAAATGCTTAGATTAAATTTGTTGTTTTTACCTGTAAGCCGCCTAATGTAACTCATCAGTCGACTGACAGATAAGCCAGTCGACTGACATTCCTTCGTCAGTCGACTGATGGACCAAAGGGTTTTGGCCTTATCTTAAGCTTATTTGTCAGTCGACTGACGGCCTCAGTCAGTTGACTGATGGAATGGTCAGCCGACTGATGCTCCAGAGTATATTGATATTTTAAGAGAGCTATTTGTCAGCCGACTGATGGTAGCGGTCAGTCGACTGATGGTGTGGTTTCAGTTGACTGAAAGAGGAGGTCAACTTTCTGATGTGTTGACGTCAAACGACTGACATAGTAATGCCAGTTGACTAATAGGCAGCAGTCAGTCGAATGACGCCTAGGTTCAGCCAACTGATGGGTTTAAAATGGTTAGTTCAGAGCATTAAATGTCTTCAACCACCACCATTCTCTGCTCACTCTCTTGAAGTGAGTCTCACTCTCTTGGCTTTTGACCTAACTATATATATAATGGTATAGAGTTGAAGAAAAGAACCTCTTCCATTACTCTTGAATTTAAAAGCTCTTTACTCTCAATCATCCATCATCTCTTGAAAGAAAAAACTTGAGCATTAAAAGCTAGTCTTCTCTCATTCAATTCTAATCATTGTGAGAAACTAGATAGAAAATATATTGTGAGTATTTTCTTAAGTACAACTCTCATTTATTGTTAAGAGAATCAAAGATATTGAGTGAATTAAACACATTACTAAAAACACTTGAGCTTATATTTTGTGTATCTTTTATAAAACCTAAGGCTTTTGAGTGTTTATTGAGTGATTCCTTATCTTTATAAAATGATTGTGATCATTGAGTGAGTGAAGCTTATTGATCCTCAAGAGGGGTTTGTCCTCTTGTATGCTTGACGGGTTCGTTAGCTCATGTGTAAAGGTTTGTTATTCCACCTGTAAGGAAAAAACATAGTAAAAGGATTGGGAAGTCTCAAGAGGGGAATATTGAGCCGAAGAGTAGGAGTTACTGAACCTTGTAAAAATCGCGATGTCATATGTCTATCTCTATCTCTTTAAATTTGATTTCTAACATGCTCTACTTTTATTATTGATTATCATACTACTTGCATATAGCTTGTATTGCAAATTACTTTTCATTAAATAACTATCTAAGTGTTTAGTGCATACTTATTTGTTAACTCACATATAGTAGATAAAATTTATTGTAAAAAGAGTTAAAGAATTTTTATAGACATTTTTCATGCACATTAACATAATGAAGGGTATTTAAGTCATTTCATGTCTCCAAGGGGTGTCATTGTAACACTTTACAAACCTCAGGGGGTATTTTTGTTAAACAAATGTTGACCGACCACTAAGTGGAATTGACCAAAACCTCAGGGGATGTCACTGCAAATTACCTTAAATTTTAATACTTTATTATAAAAATATGAGTTAATTTCAAGAAACCCCCCTATACTATCCAATTTAATCAACTAACCCTCATTGTGTCCATTTTGCCCCATATACTATTCAATTGCATCATTATGCCCCCTTACCTCACATTTTGAGTCAAAAGGCCTAAACTACACTCAATAGTATAAGGGGCTTTAGTGAAATCAACCATTTAAAAAAATTAATTTTCGAAAATCAATTATATTTTTCGCAAAAATTATAAATTCAAACAAATATATATATATTTTTCGGAGAAAGTATATTATGTTCCAAAATATGAATTATTTCGGAAAAAATAATATATATTTTTCAGAAAAAATTATATATATTTTTTGCAAAAAATTTATTTTTCGAAAAAGATCATATTTTGAAACATAATAGTATATAATTTTCGGAAAACAATTCATATTTTAGAACATAATAAATACTTTTTCGCAAAAAAAATAAAATTCAGAAAAAATCATATTTTGGAACATAATATATATTTTTCACAAAAAAAATATTTTTCGGAAAAAAATCATTTTTTGGAATATAATAGGGTAAAGTACAGAAAACACCCGTGTAGTATAAATACGGTGTGTATAACACTCTGTACTTTGAAAATGTGTGTATTGACATCAACACTTTTGGAAAACGAGCGAACACACCCTACAAGTTTCGAAAACGTGCGAATACCCCCTTCTTTGACTTTTATACTCTCTTAAATACCTATTTTACCATTTTTCTTCAAAAAAATAAATTTCAAAGCCAATATATAAAATTCAAATTCGAAATAATATATATATATGTATATTATAAAATTTTCGAAATTTATATATATAAAATTCAAAATAAATATATAAAATTCGTAAAATATATATATATAAATTTCAAAAAATATATATATATATATATATAAATTTCGAAAAATAAATATTAAAATTTGAAATATATATATAAAATTCGAAATAAATATATAAAATTTGAAAATATATATATAAAATTCAAAAAAACAAATAAAACTCGAAACAAATATATAAAATTCAAAAACAATATATAAAAAATTCAAATCGTTGTGCAAATAGAAGTATAAAAAACTAAAGTGACCAAAGTACAATACACCAAAACAAAATTTAAAGTCAAAGAAAGTAGAAAATAGAAGTATATTTTCCCCGAATTTTATATTTTTTTTTCCAAAATTTATATATGTTTTGGAATTTTATATTTTATTTTCAAAATTTAATATATTTTTTTCGAATTTAATATTTTCCCCGAATTTTATATATATATTTCAAATTTTATATATGTTTTCGAAATTTATATATATATTGAATTTATATATGTTTTTTCCAATTTTATATAATTTTTTGAAATTTATATATTTCTTTTCAAAATTTATATTTTTTCAAATTTTATATTTTTTTGAAATTTAATATTTATTTTTTGAATTTTAGATATTTTTATGAATTTTATATAATATTTCAAATTTATATATGTTTTTTGAATTATACTAAGGGCATATATGTCATTTAACACGAAATGTAATGACCGGGTTTATTTAAATAATTTATTTTTCTTCGGTTATAATTTTTTTTTATCTTGTGCATTATGTGGCATTGCATGTGTTTTTGTGCATTAAGGATTGTATGATTTGAATTTTTGGGTTCATTCCTATGTTTTGTAAAATTTTCATTTTTGTCGTTGATCGGGTAGTTTCGATATTTTAATTAAATGTGGGGGTTATTTTTGAGTTTGATAAAGATTAGGGTAACTTTTGCAATATATTCATTATGTGTAAATGTGTGATTCCACATGTTTATTTTTATTTTTATCTTTAACTTTCCAAAAACATATTCCTCCATCATTTAAAGGTGCAATCATACATCTATTATATTGACACCACTTTATGACATTATTGATGAAAGTTTTCAGCCATTATATTGATGTGTTGAGGTTAGCTTTTGCATATTCTCAACAATCAAGCAAAACCATTTTTTCCATCATTCTCTATTTTTCTCCTATATTCTTCTCTCTATATTTTGGGCATCTTAGAGTGGGGATTCAATTTCGTGCTCAACTAGGAAGTTGTTCTACGTGTTCCGATCTTCGGTTTAATACCAATTACGGTATGTGATCTATATTATTTAATTTGATTTGATTTTTCAAAAATTCCAGATTGCTAGTTTACATGTTTAGTGAAAATCAAGGCTTTAGATCTCTAATTTATAATATATGTACGGATCAAAATTAGTTTATGCAAATTTTACAGATCATATATAGGTATGTGATTATATGTTCCTGAAATTTTCAGAATTTATAGATAAGTAGAGAGTTAATTAAAAATCTAGGAAAAACATGTTATTCGGATATTGTTGTTGCTGCAGACCGTTTTGTTTTACTCGGTTTGAGAAATTTATAGACCATGTTAAATTATTTATAAAGTTTTGAAACTTTTACAGTATGCTTTTGAATATGTCTATTATCATCTCTCAAAATTTCAGATCATTTAGATAAATATTTAATTTTCTAAAAATCACGGAAGTAGGCTGTCCAGTGATATTTTACTGCTTGTTGATCCGATTTCGGTTTCGGTTTAGCCAATTGTTTCATATGGTTTCGTATTCTTATAAATTTTGAAACTTTTATTATAACATTTTGTATATGTCTAGGACATATGTATTAAAGATCAAGAATTTTAAGTTAATTTATACTGGTAAGAAAAATTGTTGAGTAGTAACTGTTCAGTTTCAATCGTAGTTTAAAACCGGAACTTGTGTTACCAATTTGAGCTATCTATAATTCTAATTTTGTACTTATAATTTTATCACCTGATCTTGAGTGTATATGATGTAAATCTGGATATTTTGGTAGTCATATAATTCATGGATAGGTTTGTAAAAATCTTGGAGTAAAGGGTGTTCAATTTTCGGAACTGTTAGGAAAGCTGTCTTTTATAATTATTTTGGACCACTGTCCTTTGATTAAAACTTATGAAAATGTTACAGTAGATCAACGTAGAAGTTTGGAGTGTATCTTGTAAATTTCATATTTTTATCAAACCTGTAGATTTTTCTAAAAATCATAGATTACCTGCTGTCCGTTTTACGGTAGTATTCGAAACCGAACTTTTCGATTCTTAATTAAGTAGCTAAATTTTGTCTATTAATCCCGATTATTTTTGAGTAGATATTTATATATATCAGAATGTTTATTGGCAAATCTTATTATAAAAATAAATATGGTTATTGACGGGTTGAGATTTGATGATATTGTGTCGTTGTTTCACCACACCCCGATCAACAAGAATTTATACCTACTAATATTTTACTTAAAATAGTATATCAATAAGTAGGGTCGAACCACTCTCAACTTGGAACTCGTTTTGAGACAAGGATCCAAAACTTTACTTTTCGAGATAAAAAGAAAATTACTTAAAACAACTCTTGAATTTTTTAATAGTAAACTAAAATAACTAGATAAAATTATCAAATGGTGGAAAAAATCTCAAGGGAAAAGAATCCACCACCCGGGTCTATACAAATAATGTTATATATTTCTATCGCAAATTCTCCTCCAACCTATTAAACATAAACATAGATATTAGTAGGCATTCCCCGTATTTCCATTAATTGGTAATCACGAAGAATCCTCCCTCTAATGTTTTGGTTTAAATAAATTGTAAATAGTAGTAGGCATTCCCCGTATTTTCATTAATTGGTAATCACGGGAAATCCTCCTTTTATTTTTTTAGTGTCCAACCTCTATTGTAAGGTTTTTGTTCATTGAGATTCATATAATGAATACTCTCGGGACGAGAATTAAACAATACGAAATAAAATAAAAATTATTTATATCTTACCCATGGTGGCTTCATCACCCCATTGAGAAGAGTTTTAAGCTAGCATGTTGATAAAAAATTGATACAAGGTAATAGAATAAAATTCCATTGATAGAGCAAAAATTACACAAAATATGAAAATGGTACAAAAATATTCTAAGCTCTCATTCCTCAACTCACCATCCTCCTTCTGCAGCTCTAATTTGCGAATATTTATAGGCCTATTGCATACTGATGGATTTAATTTTACATTAACTCTCAACCACTTCTCTCACCAACCCTCTCTCTCTCATATTTAATATTCCTCCCACCAACTCACCAACTCTCTCATAAATATATATATTTTTCTTTCTTTTACACACATACACACGTACACTTACACACACATATATATATATACATTTATTACATTATCCCCCTCCAATTATTTCTTTTTCTTCATTTTCATCATTTTTGCTTTCTTTTTCTTTTCTTTTGTAAATCAACCCCTGCATGAAATAAAAATATATATATATTAGGACATTATGCTAGATAAATTACTCTATTTTGTGCACTTATCAAATTACCCCCAAACAAGCTTTTGCTAGTCCTCTAGCAAATAAGGAAAAAAAAAATAGATAAGTTCACAAAAATGATATATTATTGAAGTTTAACTAAAGATGTGCCACTTTCGCAGGCTGCATTCGATTGCATTTACCGTATGCAATAAGGCCTTAAACCCCTAGGTTACCCTAGTGGACGAGCAATAGCCTCGTGAGGGTTTACAGTGAAGATACCCACAAACTTCTTCATTTTCACGCATTCATGCATTCACACACTCATTAATTAAGCCATGATACAATATATAAGATAATATGAATGCAAATACTCCCACTCACTACCGAACAATAATTATCTCAAGTTAATGATATGAACGGTCCCCACTAAAGTAAATAACTTCGTTACTCTCTACTCCCAATCTAGACAACCTTCCGTGTTTTTGTGAACATTCTACTATGGTATGTCAATCTCTCTTTTTCTACTTCATTGATCAAACTTTGCCATTTTTCGTAAAAATTCATTCTTTCCATCATTCCACATCTATCCATTTTTTTTTATCTTTCTAAGCTCCGGACTTTCCAGCGAGGATTTTTAGTCCCGACCAACTGGGCCCGAGCTTCTTCCATAGGATTTATGCTCATTAGTTTTCTCCCCTTTTTACGCGAGCAGTGATATTGGTGATACCAATGCCCGGTTACTCAGATCGAAGAACTACTTTTTGCATTTCTTTCAAAATAATTTTTTAAATTTTCTCCATTCTATCTCCCCTTTTTATAGCGGCAAAGCTATTTTTTTAACTTCATAGTCAAAGATCAACTGTTTTTCCCATAGTGAATGTGTGCATGTGCTTATAGGTCAAAGTTGTCATTTTCGGTTTCAATTTCACTAATTCATTTACCTATGTAAAACCACATCACTTCACTAACTCAATCTAATCATTACTCTCATGAGCGGGAATATCGCATCACATACTACTGATACATCATAAACACAAACTTAATCAACTTATAATGCAAAACACTTATGCATAAAAACAATGATTTTTTTTTTTTTTTTTTTTTTTTTTTTTTTTTTTTGAAACTCTATTTGATTAAATAGATATCCACCCCCAAACAAAAATAACACTGTCCCTAGTGTTTAAAAATACATCTAAGAGACAAATTGGAACAAATTACCGCAATGGAGGTGGAGGTTATGGAGTAGAGTCCCTGCAAAGATTCTTGGCAAAAGAAAAGTCAAGTGATTGGAAATATTATGACAGACTTTACCCCCAAACAAAATCGAAACATACCGAAATAGAGTGAGAAAGAAATTTTGTAAAAAATATTTACACAACAAACTGGGCTGCCTCCCAGTAGCGCTAAGTTTAACGTCATCAGCCAGACGTAAGGGATGTGCTACCCCTAAATGGATCAGTCCGAATAAATCGGATCAATGAGGAGAATTTCCTCAGTTTCAGAAGCTTCAAGTTCTAGGAAAGGCTTGAGGCGATGAGCATTGACTTTAAACAACTGTCCAGTCTTAGGGTCTTGTAACTCAATGACACCATGACTAGAAATGTGATGGACATAATACGGGTCTGACCAACGTGACTTTAACTTTCCAGGAAACAATTGAAGACGGGAGTTATACAAAAGAACCTTTTGTCCTATGAAAAACTCCTTTTTTAAAATGTGTTTGTCATGTTCCATTTTAGTCTTAGCTTTATAAAGTCTTGAACTCTCATAGGCATCATTTCTAATTTCTTCTAACTCATCAAGTTGAAGGGTCCTATGTTGACCGGCTTTATCATAGTCAAAGTTCATGGCCTTGATAGCCCAATAAGCACGGTGTTCGAGTTCAACAGGCAAGTGACAGGCTTTGCCATAGACCAATCGATATGGGGACATTCCTATAGGGGTCTTGTAAGCAGTTCGGTATGCCCATAACGCATCCTGGAGTCGAAGACTCCAGTCCTTCCTTGTGGGGTTAACAGTTTTCTCTAAAATCTGCTTAATCTCCCTATTGGATACCTCAGCTTGACCATTGGTTTGAGGATGATATGATAAGGTCACTTTATGGTTGATTCCATATTTGGACAACAGGTTGCCAAAGACTTTGTTGCAAAAATGTGAACCATTGTCACTGATTATGGCTCGAGGTGTTCCAAATCGAGGCAAAACCTGGTCTTTGAAAAATTGCACCACAACTCTATGGTCAGCTGTTTTGGTGGCTAAAGCTTCTACCCATTTTGACACATAATCAACTGCTAGAAGGATGTAGAGATTGCCAAACGATGATGGAAATGATCCCATGAAATCAATACCCCAGACATCAAAGATTTCAACGACGAGAATTGATTGTTGAGGCCATTCATTTCTTTTGGTAATCTTACCGAGCAATTGACATCTATGACAAGCTAGACAGTATGTGTGGGTGTCTTTGAAAAGGGTTGGCCAATAGAATCCTGATTGCAAGATTTTTGCAGTAGTTCGTTTGGAACTGAAATGGCCACCACATGCCTGGTCATGACAGAAGGAAATGACAGACTCTTGGTCTACCTCAGGAACACACCTACGAATGATCTGATCTGGACAATATTTAAACAAGTAGGGGTCATCCCAAAAATATTCCTTAGCCTTGGCCAAAAACTTATCTTTCTCTTGCTTGGACCAGTTGGAAGGAATTTGACCAATCACAATATAATTGACAATATCAGCATACCATGGTGCATGAGATATCTCAAATAATTGCTCATCAGGAAAATAATCAGAGATTGGAATGGAGTCACTAGTGGATTCAATAACAAGACGGGACAAATGATCAGCGACTACATTCTCAGAACCTTTCTTATCTCGAATCTCAAGGTCAAACTCTTGAAGGAGTAAGATCCAGCGTATCAACCGAGGTTTTGCATCAGATTTGGACAAAAGATGTCTTAACGCTGCATGATCTGTATAGATGATGACCTTAGATCCAATCAAATAAGATCTAAACTTCTCAAAGGAAAACACGACTGCTAGCAACTCTTTCTCAGTGGTTGAGTAGTTGATTTGGGCATCATTTAAGGTTTTGCTAGCATAGTATATGACATGTCGTGCTCTATCCACTTTCTGGCCTAAAACAGCACCTACTGCATAATCAGACGCATCACACATAATTTCAAAAGGTAAGGTCCAATCAGGTGAGCGAATGATAGGTGCAGTAGTGAGTGTGGACTTTAAGTGCTCAAAGGCGGACTTACAGGAATCAGTAAACTCAAATTGGGCATCTTTAGCGAGAAGATGGGTCAAAGGTCTAGCTATCTTACTGAAATCTTTGATGAAGCGCCTGTAGAAACCAGCATGACCTAGGAATGCTCTAATATCTCGAACAGATTTAGGGATAGGTAGATTGGAGATTAGATCAATTTTGGCTTTGTCGACCTCAATTCCTGCACTAGAGATATTATGACCTAGGACAATTCCCTTTGTAACCATGAAATGACACTTTTCCCAGTTAAGTACCAAGTTAGTGTCACGACAACGTTGTAGTACGAGAGAAAGATGGTCCAGACATTGCTCAAATGATGATCCAAAGACAGAGAAGTCATCCATGAAGATTTCTAAAAACTTTTCAACCATGTCACTAAATATACTCATCATACACCGCTGAAATGTAGCTGGGGCATTACACAAGCCGAATGGCATACAACGATAAGCGAATGTACCGAATGGACAGGTGAAAGTTGTCTTGTCTTGGTCATCTGGGTGGACAGGAATTTGATTGTAACCAGAATAGCCATCTAAAAAGCAATAGAAGGCCTGACCAGCTAATCTCTCTAACATTTGGTAGATGAAGGGAAGTGGAAAATGGTCTTTCCGAGTCACACTATTCAGTTTCCTGTAGTCTATGCAAACTCGCCATCCAGTTTGAATGCGAGTAGGAACTAGCTCATTGTGGGCATTGGACACAACAGTGATGCCAGACTTTTTTGGAACGACCTGGATTGGGCTCACCCACTGACTATCAGAAATCGGGTAGATGATATCAGCGTCAAGAAGTTTGATAACTTCTCCGCGGACAACTTCCTTCATATTGGGGTTAAGTCTCCTTTGAGGTTGCCTACAGGTTTTCGCATTATCTTCTAAGTGAATGCGATGTTGCACCACTAGAGGACTAATGCCTTTGATATCATCAATGGACCATGCTATGGCTTCCCTATTTGTCTTAAGAACCTCGAGTAATTGGGACTCTTGTTGCTCAGTTAACTCAGAAGATATTACCACTGGAAAAGTCTCAAATTCACCAAGATACGAATATTTTAAAGTCTCGGGTAAAGGCTTTAATTCTATCTTAGGTGGTTTATTTGCATGTTCAGATTCAGTGGTAACCGGTAAGGACAATGATTCAAATTTGGATTTATACTTGGGGGCTTCAAAAGGTGGGCAGAGTTTAGCAAATCATTGATTTGGCTAATATAATTAGCCTCATCAAAACTATCACCAAAATGGGCTAAACACTGCTGAAGTGGATCATCAGGATAAGAGTGGTTAAAGGTGTGGGTGGTCAATGAATCAATAAGACAAACTTCCTCAACAAATTCTGATTCAATGGGTTGTTTCATCAAATTAAACACATTGACTTCCACTTTCATGTTCCCAAAGGTCAAGGTCATGCTACCATTTCTACAGTTGATCAAAGCATTGGCTGTGGCTAAAAATGGTCGACCTAAAATTATTGGAATTTGCTTCCCTTGAGTGGGCTGAGTGTCTAGTACAATGAAGTCTACGGGGTAATAAAAATCATTAACTTTGACTATCACATCCTCAATGATACCCCTTGGAATTTTTATGGATCGGTCAGCTAACTGAATTCTAACGTCAGTTTTCTTCAAATCAGTCAATCCTAAATCCAAGTAGACTGAATACGGTAGCACATTGACACTGGCACCAAGATCCAATAAAGCCTGACCTTCAAAATTTTCTCCTATCCTACAAGTGATAGTGGGACTACCAGGGTCTTTGTGTTTAACCACAGCTTGGTTTTGTAGGAAGGAGGAACAATGTTGGGCCATGAAGGCCTCCTTAGGAATATTGGTTTTCCTCTTGACTAAGTCTTTGATGAATTTTGCATAAGAAGGAATTTGGTTAATAGCAGTGAGAAATGGAATGTTAATCTGGAGATTTTGAAAAATCTCTAAGATTTCACTGTATTGAGAATCCTTCTTATTGTTGACTAGTCTAGAGGGAAAGGGTGCACGTGGAACAACCGGCTTAGGAATGATCGCATCAAGCTTAGGACCTTGATCCTTTTTGGATTTTGGGGAATTGGGTAGAAGAGATGTGGATTGTTCATTTTCATGACTGATGGGTGGCTCAACCTTATTATCAATTTTCTTTCCTGACCTCAAGGTAGTGATAGAATTTACATGGTCATTTGAGTGGTCAGAAGTGGAAGTGGTCCCTATGTGATTAACTCATTTTCCTTTTGGATTGATTTCGGGTTGGCTCGGTAATGTACCCCTTTGTCTTTCAGACAGAGCTGCAGTGAGTTGACTCAACTGATTTTGGAGAGACTGCTGAAATTGCAGTTGATTTTGAGTCAAGAGATCAAAGTTATTTTCTAACTTTTGGAATCTCTGATTGGAATGCTTATTGGATTGATCAAGATTAAGGGCAAGCATTTTCAAAGTGTCCTCATAATTGGAAGTATTATGGACCGGTGGGACAGGAGCAACATAGTTGTTCATGGGATCAACGGCTAAATCTCGGCTGGGATTGAATTGGTTATTCCTGGGGAATTGATTTTGAGGAATGATTTGTCCTTGAGGTGGAGGTGGCCTATTGGAGTTACCTTGAAAACCGAATGGACCACCTAAGTTTTGTGGAGGTAAATTTTGCTTCCATGAAAAATTAGGGTGGTTTCTAGTATCAGGATGGTAACTTTGGCTAAATGTGTTAGGCAATGGTCTCCTAAAGGTATTGAAAGCACAAACTTGCGCATCCGAAGGTTCAGATGTACAATAGACCGGACATTCCTCTATGGGATGAGATAAACCAGAACAAACATTGCATTGTGCAGGGGTAGAGATTAGGGCAAATGCATCAAACTTTTTGCTTAAGTCTTTCACTCCATCAGCAAGATTTTGCATCACAGACTTTAACTCATTTTCAGGTTTGATCTCATAAAAACCAGGTTTTCTATTCATTTGATCATTCCTAGAAAAATCATTCTCACTTTGGTTCCAATTCCAATTTTGGGCATTTTCAGCTAGTTCCTCCAAAAATATATAGGCTTGGTCAGGGGTTTGGGCATTGAACTTTCCTTGGTGCATTGACTCAATCATGGTTCGGTTCATAGGTGAAAGTCCCTTATAAAAGAAATGGACTAACTGTGCTTTATCAAAGCCATGATGTGGGCATTTGAGGAGCAAGTCATGAAATCGGTCCCAAGTTTGGTGGAATTGTTCTTCATTTTTCCCTCTAAAAGTACTAATGGCATCTCGCATTGATTCGGTCTTTTGCATGGGATAAAATTTACTCATGAATTTTCTTGCAAGTTCATCCCATGATCTAATGGAGTTGGGTGGAATGGAGTTTAGCCATGAAACAGCTTTATCTTCTAAGGATAGGGGAAAAAGACGCAGTTTGACACCCTCTTCATTCAAATTTTGATTTTTGAATGTGTTGCATATTGTCAAAAACTTCCCTAAATGGATATAGGGTTGTTCACTTTCGAGTCCATGGAATTTTGGCAACATATTGATTGTGGCAGGTCTAATCTCAAACTGGGGTGCATCATTCTCAGGTAGAACTATGCAATTGGGTGGGTTGGCTGTGATTGGGGCAAAATAGTCATTAAGAGTTCTTGGTGCAGCCATTGATGAATTATTGGTGGTTGACAGATATAACAAGGGAATTGATTTTTCTTCTAAATCAATTAGAGACAGATCACTAGGAAACCTGACTAGACGCTTGTTAACTCGCAACCACTGGGGCATAAACAAAAAGAAACCTAAAAGGGCTAGATGATGAACAAATCACACAAAATTTTTGGCTTTTTTATCTTGAGCTTAAATTCAAAGGTGGTGAATTTTTAAATCTAATATTGTAGAGAATTAATAGGATGATGTCCAAATTAATTCTCTCATAATTAGACAGCTCCTACTCTAATCCAGATTAAGTCGATAGATTACCAGTTAAGGATCATCAAACTAACAACGGAGTAGTTCCCAGGAAAGTGTGGCGAGGCACGTGGCCTGCTTAATGCCGAGTCAACCTCACTTTCCTAGACAGAACTGTCCTACCGTTTATCAATTTGATAATGACTCACTGGAGTGACTACCAACCGCTTCCTTCCTAGAGGGCCTATGAGCTCGTAACCCTAAAGTGGCTGATTGCTAATGAATTTTAATCAAATCCGGCTCATGGTTTAACAAATGCAAGGAATTTTTGTGATTTGTGGGCCACGGAGACGGGTGATGAAATCCCGACCGTATCTTGTGGGAATTTTGCCCTTAAGTATCTTATGCAAAATGCTAATTAAAATATGCACAAGCAATACAAGAATAAAAGAAAATAAGAAAGAAATATTCAAAAAAAAAAAAATCTTTTTATTTTATTTTTTATTTTTTATTTTATTTTTTTATTTTATTTTTTATGAAAATAAGCTAAATACAAATAACGGGAGCCTAAGGTAACGTCTAATGTTATTCTACCCTAGAGGTCGCATGCAAAATTTTTACCTATTATAGGGGAAAATAATAATAACAAGAGTATAGAAATATGGAACCTGGATGACGACCCGGTACTGTAACTCCTGCAAATAGAAAACAACAAAAATAAACAAGTAAGTAAAAAAAAAAAAAAATGAAAATAAAATTGAGTGAATAATAAAAATAAGAAGAATTAAACTAATCTAATTTTTATTTTTTTATTTGTTATTTTTTTGTTTCTTTTATGGGTGGGTTTGATTATTTTGAAAATAAGTAGGGAAGCAAAAGTAATTTTCAAAATGTTATGCATACAATTCAAAAGTGAGCGGCTGGACCTTTATGTTTTTTTTTTATTTTTTTTTTATTTTTATTTTTTTTTAAATGGGCCCACGATAATGAAAGGGGAAGAAAATTGTGCTAAGTGAGGGTCGGCTTTGATTCTGAAAGTCACTTACAGAGATGAGGGTTTTTTTTTTTTTTTTTTTTTTTTTTTTGTCGTCAAAAGTAGGAGCTGCAAAAGTAACCTACTTTGACTTTTGTGTAACTTAAATTTATTTATTTATATATATATATATATATATATATATATATATATTTTTACTATGAAAGGGCCCACGAAAAGGAGTGTCGGTTGTGATTTTGTGAATTTTTTTTTTTTTTTTTTTTTTTAAGAAAAGGGCCCACCAAAATGAATGCCAAAAAAAAAAAAAAGTTCAAAACATAATCTATACTAAAGTTACTGCAAAACTTAACATATATGTAAAGCTAACATGAAAGACAAAAGTGGCACATAAGACAAAAGTGTCAGTTTTGAAAAAGCTTTTTTTTCTTTTTTTATTTATTTTTTATTTATTTTTAAAACCTTGTCAAAAGGACTACCTGCTACGTTTGACTTTCACATAAATTAATTTTTTTTTTTTTTTTTTTTTTAAACTAACAAAATGTCACAAAATAGAGAAGAAAAAAAAATAATAATAAAGAAAGGGAGGGATAGAAAGGTCGGGTGGGTTCCCGAAGAATTAGAGTGGAGGATCTTTGATTCCGAATTCTTAGTGTTGAAGCGGCAACGGCGCCATTTGACGGGCTGAGATTTGATGATATTGTGTCGTTGTTTCACCACACCCCGATCAACAAGAATTTATACCTACTAATATTTTACTTAAAATAGTATAGCAATAAGTAGGGTCGAACCACTCTCAACTTGGAACTCGTTTTGAGACAATGATCCAAAACTTTACTTTTCGAGATAAAAAGAAAATTACTTAAAACAACTCTTGAATTTTTTAATAGTAAACTAAAATAACTAGATAAAATTATCAAATGGTGGAAAAAATCTCAAGGGAAAAAAATCCACCACCCGGGTCTATACAAATAATGTTATATATTTCTATCGCAAATTCTCCTCCAACCTATTAAACATAAACATAGATATTAGTAGGCATTCCCCGTATTTCCATTAATTGGTAATCACGAAGAATCCTCCCTCTAATGTTTTGGTTTAAATAAATTGTAAATAGTAGTAGGCATTCCCCGTATTTCCATTAATTGGTAATCACGGGAAATCCTCCTTTTATTTTTTTAGTGTCCAACCTCTATTGTAAGGTTTTTGTTCATTGAGATTCATATAATGAATACTCTCGGGACGAGAATTAAACAATACAAAATAAAATAAAAATTATTTATATCTTACCCATGGTGGCTTCATCACCCCCTTGAGAAGAGTTTTAAGCTAGCATGTTGATAAAAAATTGATACAAGGTAATAGAATAAAATTCCATTGATAGAGCAAAAATTACACAAAATATGAAAATGGTACAAAAATATTCTAAGCTCTCATTCCTCAACTCACCATCCTCCTTCTGCAGCTCTAATTTGCGAATATTTATAGGCCTATTGCATACTGATGGATTTAATTTTACATTAACTCTCAACCACTTCTCTCACCAACCCTCTCTCTCTCATATTTAATATTCCTCCCACCAACTCACCAACTCTCTCATAAATATATATATTTTTCTTTCTTTTACACACATACACACGTACACTTACACACACATATATATATATACATTTATTACATTATCCCCCTCCAATTATTTCTTTTTCTTCATTTTCATCATTTTTGCTTTGTTTTTCTTTTCTTTTGTAAATCAACCCCTGCATGAAATAAAAATATATATATATATTAGGACATTATGCTAGATAAATTACTCTATTTTGTGCACTTATCAGTTATGTATATAAAAATTATTCAATATGTGTTAATTGGTTTCGACCATAACATGGTACAAATGAAAGCGTGAAGGGAGAACCGTTCGTTTCTTCATTCTCTACACAACCATATTGTTTTGATTGTAGTTATTTTACTGGATATTTTATCAAATTTGAGGTAGGGATTTATTGGGGTATCGTGTGAGTTTAAGAATCTTCATTTATGTATTTTAATATTTATATATAGATTCATCATCATATTGTGCTATTTTTGACATGAGTTGTGAAATTACATTAATGTGTTTAAATGCATTGATTTATGCCATGATAGAATTTTTATTAGGAGGATCATGGAGTGCGGATATATTTATTACTTATGTGCGCATGTGAATGACATTTATGAATTGTGAATTGTGAATGGTCGATTGGTTGTTGATTTTGGGAAATGGTCGTGTGGTGTGAGCAATGGGGGAACGAAGGAGCTCCCGATGTGCAAGTCCTCGAATTATCGCGCGATTGGTTGATGTCACCGTAGAGTTAGTAGCCCCAAGACGGCTAGGCAGATGAACAGGTAGTTCATGTCCTAGGGTTTGTTTCACGACATAATTTTCCCATTTGATGATTTTGAATTTGATGCTATTTCGGTTGTGATAGTTGGATTTGAGTTCATATTAAGAGTATTGGTTTTAATTTCGTGATTATAGAACTTTTAAATTATCTTGATGGTATTATTTAAATTGTTCTACATGAGTTTATATTGTGATTCCTTATGCATTTATATCTTGACATTGGACTAGGGTAGAGACTTGACCCTATACGTATTCATTAATTTACATACTTGCGGAATCTTACGCTTCATGATTTTTCTCTACTGGGCCGTTTGTGCTCACCCCTTAACATTTTTCAGGAAAAGAACCATTGGTGGATGATGCGTGAGCTTTTGGAAATTTGTGGAATTTGAACCTATAATAATTACATCTTTATGTAATAATGGAGATTGCGTGCTTATTATGATTTGTATTTTTTTTTGGCTTTGGACTAGTGTGTTCGTGTTGTAATTTGATTTGATTTCGGAATTTGTATGTGATTTTATTATTTCTATTTCGCTTCCGCGCTAGTGAATTATAAACAATGTCGGTTGACCAGTTTGACCATTTGGTATTTTTATGAATTTTAATTAAATTTAAGTCATTATCCGGATTTTCGGATTCGGGGCGTGACACGAAATATGGTCAATTCGCACACAAATGAAAGGATTAGGGTGAAATCAAATCAGGAGGGTGTTATACGCACTATATTCATATTATAGGGGGTTTAACATACGCGACCCAATATAATATATATTTTTTCGCAAAAAATATTTTCATATTTTGGAACATAATATATATTTTTTGCGAAACAATTATTTTTCGGAAAAAATTCATATTTTGGAACATAATATATACTTTTTCGCAAAAAAAATATTTTTCGGAAAAAAAAATCATATTTTGGAACATAATATATATTTTTCGTAAAAAAATCATATTTTGGAACATAATATGTATTTTTTGCAAAAAAAATATTTTTCGGAAAAAATCATATTTTCCGAAATATATATATATTTTGAAATTTATAGTTTTTACGAAAAATATAATTTATTTTTAAAAAATAATTTTTTTAAGGCTTGATTTCACTAAATCTCTTTACACTATTAAATGAGAGTAGTTTAGACATTTTGAATCAAAATGTGAGGAGAAGGGGATGACGGGTCGTGGTTTGATGATATTGTGTCGTTGTTTCACCACACCCCAATCAACCAGAATTTATAACTACTAATACTTTACTTAATATAGTATAACAATAAGTATGGTCGAACCACTCTCAACTTGGAACTCGTTTTGAGACAATGATCCAAAACTTTACTTTTCAAGATAAAAGGAAATCACTTAAAACAACTCTTGAATTTTTTAATAGTAAACTAAAATAATTAGATAAAATTATCAAATGGTGGAAAAAATCTCAAGGAAAAATAATTCACTACCTGGATCTATATAAATAATATTATATATTTATATTGCAAATTCTCCTCCAACCTATTAAACATAAACATAGATATTGGTAGGCATTCCCCGTATTTCCATTAATTGGTAATCACGAAGAATCCTCCCTCTAATGTTTTGGTTTAAATAAAAATGTAAATAGTAGTAGGCATTCCCCGTATTTTCATTAATTGGTAATTACGGAAAATCCTTCTTCTATTTTTTTTAGCTTCCAACCTCTATTGTAAGGTTTTTGTTCATTGAGATTCATAAAATGAATACTCTCGGGAAGAGAATTAAACAATATGAAATAAAATAAAAATTATTTATATCTTACCCATGGTGACTTCATCACCCCCTTGAGAAGAGTTTTAAGATAGCATGTTGATAGAAAAATAAAACAAGGTAATAGAATAAAATTTCATTGATAGAGAAAAAGTTATAAAAAATATGAAAATAATACAAAATTACTCTCAGCTCTCACTCCTCAACTCTCCACACTCCCCTCGCATCTGAATTGTGAAGATATATATAGACAATTGGACTTGCCACTTGTGTCATTAATACAGATCCACCAACTTCAATATCATCAATTTCATTAATGATTTTCCAACCACCTTATCACCATCACACTACCTCACATAACTACACACACACACGCACACATGTATATATATATATATATATTTATTACATTTTCCCCCTCCAACTATTTTTTTTTTTTCATTTTCATCCTTCTTGCTTTCTTTTTCTTTTCTTTTGCAAATCAACTCCTGCATGAAATAAAAATATATACATATGAGAACATTATACTAGGTAAATTACTCTATTTTGTGCACTTATCAAATTACCCATAAATAAGGATTTTGCTAGTCCTTTAGCAAATAAGGAAAAAATAGATAAGTTCACAAAAATGATACATTATTGAAGTTTTACTAATGATGTGTCACTTTCGCAGGCTGCATTTGATTGCATTTACCCTATGCAATAAGGGCTTAAACCTCTAGGTTACCCTAGTGGACGAGCAATAGCCTCGTGAGAGTTTACAGTAAAGATACCCTCAAACTTCTTCATTCTTTATTTTCACGCATTCATGCATTCACGCACTCATTAATTAAACCATGATACAATATATAAGATAATATTAATGCAAATACTCCCACTCACTATCGAACAATGACTATCTCAAGTTAATGATATGAACAGTCCCCACTAAAGTAAATAACTTCGTTACTCTCTACTTCCAATCTAGACAACCTTCCGTGTTTTTGTGAACATTCTACAATAGTATGTCAATCTCTCTTCTTATACTTCATTGATCAAACTTTGCTATTTTTCATAAAAAAATCATTATTTCCATCATTCTACTTCTATCACTTTTTTATCTTTCTAAGCTCCAGACTTTCCAGCGAGGATTTTTAGTCCCGACCAACTGGGTCCGAGCTTCTTCCATAGGATTTATGCTCATTAGTTTTCTCCCATTTTTACGCGAACAATGATATTGGTGATACCAAGGCCCGATTACTCAGATCGAAGACTACTTTTTCCATTTCTTTCAAAATAAAATTTTAAATTTTCTCCATTCTATCTCCTCTTTTATAGCGGCAAAGCTAATTTTTCAAATGCATAGTCAAAGATCAACTGTTTTTCCATAGTGAATGTGTGCATGTGTTTATAGGTCAAAGTTGTCCTTTTCGATTTCAATTTCAGTAATTCATTTACTTATGTAAAACCACATCACTTCATTAACTCAATCTAATCATTACTCTCATGAGTAGGAATATCGCATCACATACTACTGATACATCATAAACACAAACTTAATCAACTTATAATGCAAAACACTCATGCATAAAAACAAAGAACTTCTCCAAAAAATTTCAATTTTTCAAATTGTTTTTTTTTTGTTTGAAACTCTATTTTGATTAAATAGATATCCTCCCCCAAACAAAAATAACACTGTCCCTAGTGTTTAAAAATACATCTAAGAGACAAATTGGAACAAATTACCGTAATTGAGGTGGAGTATTTGAAGTATAGTCCCTGTAAAGATTCTTGGCAAAAGAAAAGTCAAGTGATTGGAAATATTATGACAAACTTTACCCCCAAACAAAATCTAAATATACCCAAATAAAGTGAGAAATAAATGTTGTAGAAAATATTTACACAACAGACTAGGTTGCCTCCTAGGAGCGCTAAGTTTAACGTCTTCAACCAGAATCAATGGAGGTACGACCCCGAAATGGATAAGTCCGAATAAATTGGATCAATGAGGATAATTTCCCCAGTTTCAGGAGCTTCAAGTTCTAGGAAAGGCTTGAGGCGATGAACATTGACTTTAAACAATTGTCCATTCTTAGGGTCTTGTAACTCAATGGCACCATGACTAGAAATGTGATGGACATAGTACGGGCCTGACCAACATGACTTTAACTTCCCAGGAAACAATTGAAGACGGAAGTTATACAAAAGAACCTTTTGTCCTATGAAAAACTCATTTTTGAGAATGTGTTTGTCATGTTCTATTTTAGTCTTAGCTTTATAAATTCTTGAACTCTCATAGACATCATTTCTAATTTCTTCTAACTCATCAAGTTGAAGGGTCCTACGTTGACCGGCTTTATCATAGTCAAAGTTTATGGCCTTGATGACCCAATAAGCACGGTGTTCGAGTTCAACAGGCAAGTGACAGGCTTTGCCATAGACCAATCGATATGGGGACATTCCTATAGGGGTCTTGTAAGCAGTTCGGTACGCCCATAATGCATCCTGGAGTCGAAGACTCCAGTCCTTCCTTGTGGAGTTAACAGTTTTCTCTATAATCTGCTTAATCTCCCTATTGGATACCTCAGCTTGACCATTGGTTTAAGGATGATATGAAAGGGTCACTTTGTGGTTGATTCCATATTTGGACAACATTTAAACAAGTAAGGGTCATCCCAAAAATATTCCTTAGCCTTGGCCAAAAATTTATCTTTTTCTTGTTTGGACCAGTTGGAAGGAATTTGACCAGTTACAATATAATTGACAATATCGGCATACCATGGTGCATGAGATATCTCAAATAATTGTTCATCAGAAAAATAATCAGAGATCGGAATGGAGTCACTAGTGGATTCAATAACAAGACGGGACAAATGATCAACGACTACATTCTCAGAACCTTTCTTATCTCGAATCTCAAGGTCAAACTCTTGAAGGAGTAAGATCCAACGTATCAACCTAGGTTTTGTATCTGATTTGGTCAAAAGATGTCTTAACGATGTATGATCTGTATAGATGATGACCTTAGATCCAATCAAATAAGATCTAAACTTCTCAAAGGAGACACGACTGCTAACAACTCTTTCTCAGTGGTTGAGTAGTTGATTTGGGCATCATTTAAGGTTTTGCTAGCATAGTATATGACATGTTGTGTTTTATCCACTTTCTGGCCTAAAACAGCACCTACTGCATAATCAGACGCATCACACATAATTTCAAAAGGCAAGTTCCAATCAGGTGAGTGAATGATAGGTGCAGTAGTGAGTGCTGACTTTAAGTACTCAAAGGCAGACTTACATATACCAGTAAACTCAAATTGTGCATTTTTAGCTAGAAGATGGGTCAAATGTCTAGTTATCTTATTGAAATCTTTGATGAAGCGCCTATAGAAACCGGCATGACCTAGGAATGCTCTAATATCTCGAACATATTTAGGGATAGGTAGATTGGAGATTAGATCAATTTTTGCTTTGTCGACCTCAATTCATGCACTAGAGATATTATGACTTAGGACAATTCCCTTTGTAACCGTGAAATGACACTTTTCTCAATTAAGTACCAAGTTAGTGTCACGACAATGTTGAAGTACAAGAGAAAGATGGTCCAGACATTGCTCAAATGATGATCCAAAGACAGAGAAGTCTACATGAAGTTTTCTAAAAACTTTTCAACCATGTCACTAAATAAACTCATCATACACTACTGAAATGTAGCTGGTGCATTACACAAGCCGAATGACATACAACAATAAGCGAATGTACCGAATGGACAGGTGAACTTATCAGGGGACATAGTAATGAAATTAGATAGTATAGGGGGCAAAGTGGACACAGTGGGGGTTAGTTGATTAAATTAAATAGCATATGGGGGTTTCTTGAAGTAAACCCTAAAAATATTTCTCAAAAAAATATTAAGCGGTTATATATAATAACCATTATATGTATTACATATCTAATAAAATATATACAAAATTTTTAATATGTTTTTATATTATTACCAATAAATAATTTTAATAAAATTTGATAATATAATAGTAGTAAATATTATTATTAGTAACAAAATGTATCGTAATAAATAAAATATATTAGTTACAAAATAAATTTTCTAGTAAGCATTATTATCAATTACGAAATGTGGCATAGTAAATAAAAAAAAAGTTAACTACAAAATGGAATATCTTATTTAGATATGTAATACTAGAAAAAATCTCATTCCATTATGAAATTTGATTGTATAATGGTAAAATTTCATAGATATGTAATACCTACAATGGATAAAGTGTAAGATATTTTAAATAAGATATTCCATTATATTATCAAATTTCATTAAAATTATTGATTTGCAATAGTATAAAAATATATATAAATTTTTTTCTATTCGTACATAAGAATATATATATATTATTAGATATGTAATACCTATAATGATTATTAGATATAACCCTTTAATGTTTTTTGAGAAATATTTATATAGTAATATATTAAAAATTAAGAGCAATAATTAAATAATGAATTTTTCTTAATATTATTATTGATGAATTTTTTTAGTGGTAGAATTTACCTTTAAATATATTTTTCAAAATATTTTTGATGTTTTTGAATTTTTATAGTTAAAATAAAATTATAAATATTGTATATCTTATTTATTTATTGTACTTTTTTTTAATAATAAGAGTGTGATGATAAATGTGGTTAGTATAATGGGTAAAGTGTAGGGTTTAGGTATGATGGTAACTTAGAGATTTCATATGAAAATTAAATTAACCAAGGACACTAAAGTCATTTTATGGTTCCAAGCGGTGTCATTGCATTATTTTACAAACCTCAGGGGATGTCTCTGTTAAATTGGGCGTTGACTATCATCTGGGTGTAATTGACCAATACCTTAGGGGGTATGAATGTAAATTACCCTAAACTTTTTATTTAACTAAGTGACACTCGCTCAGACTCGTGATATCTAGAATCATGCAATAAGACAGAACATTTTTCCCATGGCTCCATTTTTCTCTTAATGAGAGGGTTTTAGAGGGTTTCTTGGTGTAAAAAGCTTCTTATCTATTTGTGTGATGTAGCTCACATTTAGTACACAAATTAATAACATTGATTCTTTGTTCCAATACCTCGAGTTCATGTATTTCCTGATGCTTGATAAGTACTATCTAGTGCATTTTCAATATTTTGATATTATCATTTCACAATCAGATACAAGCAGAAATCAACTCTCCTCAAGCATTTCTTACATGGCTTTTTTTTCCCTTCGTGTTTGTAATCAGATACAAGCAGAAATCAACTCTCCTCAAGCATTTCTTACATGGCTTTTTTTTCCCTTCGTGTTTGTTTTCTTTGTCAAATTTGTTGTATTTCCAACGCATCCAAGCACCTATTCTAAATGATAAAAGGGAGGCTCCTCTCCTCATCGTCGTAAAGAAAAGGAATTTTAGCAAATATATTCAAAGCATAAAGACCTATAATAGAATGCAGTAATACTATAGCCCTTGATAACTCATCCAAGCTACTCCAAAAACACATGCACAAACTGAACATCCAACTATTCAAAAGATGCGAAGGAAATTAAAATATTAAGGAAACCGATGTTAATAGTTCCAACTCACAAGAAACTGTCTATATAAAACAAAATCTACAAAAAGGCAAGTATTTTGAACCATTATTAATGGTGCTGACTGAGAGGTTTCCTAGAATGACTTTGTTTCTCATCCAATGATCAAGAGTGCCATCAATCATGTCATTCCTTGGTATATATGTACATCAATGTTGGAAGGTTATTCACATAGTTCTGTTAACAAAAAAAATTCCATGAGAAGTAGATAAAGAAAGCATAAGAGGATGCTTACCT
The DNA here is from genome assembly GCA_963922005.1 of Cornus suecica. Classification (NCBI taxonomy): domain Eukaryota; kingdom Viridiplantae; phylum Streptophyta; class Magnoliopsida; order Cornales; family Cornaceae; genus Cornus; species Cornus suecica. The sequence continues at coordinate 31,336,897 of OY998248.1, forward strand.
GCTTTTTGGTGCAAGTTGCAGCATAAGTTGTGACTTTATTTTATCCACCAAAATCCTGTGGAGAAATCAACGAGGACATCAAAGATGAATTGAAATTAAACAAATAAAGCAACAATCAAAAGAGGAGAAACAATAAGAATGAACTTTATTGTCATTGAAGAACTCGAATGAGAAAGAATACCTCCAATAACAGAATGATGAAGACACATGAAAATCTAGAAAGAACACTAGTATCTTATGGTATAAATGAACCCTGGTATCTTATGGAATCAACGAACCTGTATCTTGATGTTGTTCATAGGGAATGCTGTGGTTGATCGTAATTCGTCTAAACTTTTTCAAAAAGGAGACAATGATGTCAGCATGGGCAGTGAACAACTTGGAGAGAAGGAAGCTGCCCAAACTGCGGAATATATTCGAACACGTTAAACCCTTTCAAAATCAAGTTTGAAAAGATTTGGGGGGACAAACCATCGCTAACCACCATCCAACTTGGAAAATTTAAAGCCTGGTACTCAACACCTTCAGGTTTGGTTTTGGCTGCATAGCTTCACTTTTTTTGGAAAATTGGTATTTTTGAAATACAACCACTCTTCCTGCATTAAGTATGACAATTTCCAAGATACACTTCTCTGTAAATTATTTTTAGCCCCATCTTTAGACTATAACAAGATTCCAAGAGCCCTTATGGCATACTTTTCTATGAACTCCTTTCCTCCCTATCTTTAGACTATAACAAGCTTCCAAGAACCCTTATGGCAAGAGGAACTCCAACACACTTCTCTATAGAATCATTGCGCCCCTCACCTATGACATGTTTCTAGTAAAACCAAGCGTCAAAAAATGGCCTGAGGAACGGCACGAGCTGACGACAGCCATGCACCACCTGTGTCCGCGTTCCCGAAGGCACCCCTCTCTTTCAAGAGGATTCGCGGCATGTCAAGCCCTGGTAAGGTTCTTCGCTTTGCATCACAATTTCCTTGCAATGGGAGTCTTCCCGAATCCCCTGTAGAGAGAGGAAGTTATGTTGTGTTATCATATATAGAAATAGTGCATAAATAAAGCTATAAACAAAGAAGAAAAAAGAGGAAGAAGAGAAATAAATTACCATTCCATTTGATCTCCGGTGTCGCCAAGTGAAGACTGTCGTATGACATTGACTGTCTTGCTGAATCCGAGAGGAAGTTATGTTGTGTGATCATATATAGAAATAGTACATAAATAAAGCTAAACAAAAAGAAAAAAGAGGAAGAAGAGAACTGCATTACCATGCATTACCATTCAACAGCTGGTGCAGTTATAGGGGCAGTAGTCCTGACTTGAGCTCGGAGCTGCCAAGCAAAATATTTCCTATTCCTCTCATACCAACAATCCAAATAATCAGAACATTATCTCGAAAATCAAGCACATCCTCTAACAAAACCCTAAAGATTTCATTGCCGTTTTCAAATTGCAACCCCACAAACAGTTGTTCATCTTGGTTGTTCAGATCTGAACTAATTTGATGACCCAAATCAACCACAAAAGCTCCCATTCCCACTACATAGAAGCTCGTTTGTTTCATTTTATTTTTATTTTTTTTTATGAATCCTACTCTCACTTCATCCCCGAATGTTATACACACAAAGATATGGTAAGAGACAAAGCGCAGTACACGCCATCCCTGCAATTCCTGTCGGTGGCTGTCGCCGGCTCCGGATCCTCGGTTTACGTTTCCACCGGAGCTAACTCGGCCGGAGGCCACTGCTGACACATTCTCGGCGTTAACTTGAAGCCATATATATATATATATATGTATATAGGCAGTGGCCGAGCCAGGATTCTGTTTCAGAGGGGCGTAATGCATCAAAAAAATCAATCAAACAAATTATTCAACATTTTTTTTGGGCGTAAATCAAATTTATTAAAGGAAATAAAAAGGGGTAGTCAAAGATTCAAAACAAAGGAAACATTCTCATGATTTAAAAGTAGCAAAAATCAGAAATAAACAAAAAAGGACCGAACGAACAACATCTCGCGAAACCCAAGCACAGTACATACAGTTCTTCATCTTCGAAATTTGTCAAAAAAATTCAAAAATACAAGGAGAAGAAGAGATTTCGTACCAGATCAAGACTTGTATTCTCCTCTTTCAAAATAAAATCAATTGATTTTGTTGATCGGAGAAGAAAAGTGAAGAGAAGATCAGGAATCGCCACAAATCGCTCTCTCAAACAAACCCTAAGAACTGTTGCCAAATCGCATGTTTTGGACTGTGTTTTTCAGCTTTATTTTTTTTGAAGTGCACGACATCACAGTTAAAAACAATATCCCTAGTTCTGTTTTGCAGTCACCAAAAAACATACCAATTTGGTGTTCTCCGAAATTGGCCCAATTTGATTTTTGTTTGGGCCAAAAAACACAAGTAGTTTATTTTTGTCTGGGCCAAATAATGTAACAAAAAAATTATTTCAATGGGGCAATTTTGAATATCAAATATATATTAGTAAAAAAAAAAAATTTGAGGAGGGGCATGTGCCCGAGCACTAGCTGGCTCTGCCACTGTATATAGGTGTGTGTAGATATATGCAAATGTAATGAGAGTGTGTGTTTAGGAGAGATTCGGTTAAGGCTTTAGATAAGGAGGAGAGACACGGTCTTTTGAGATGATGAGAGATATTATTAGGGTTTGGTAAATTTGTTTTTCCCCTTTTTCTTTTGTTGGGGTCGACAGAGAATAGGCTAGGGTTTTTACTTGAACTCATGGGCTGGATTTTAATTGCGCTTTAGTATCACACAAATTAAATGTTGGTGACTTGGTGGGTTGGACCTTATATCAATGATGGAAGTATTATTAGGTGGGCTGGATCATTTCATGTGGCCTGTTCAAATTAATATATATATATATATATATATATAATTATTTAATAACTAAGTATATGAATCTTTATATATTAGTAATTTATTACGAGCTCTAATTGATTATATAAACGAGTTTGCTCCCGAACAAACGGGCCTAACTTAGATTTATTTGAGATTGACTTGTTTAATAAACGAGCTTAAATATTTTATTCGGACTTGATTCGTTGATCAAATAAATGATTATGAGCTAAATTCTTAGCGAGCTGAACTCGAATAGTTTATCGAACACTTGGTTCATTTACAGGCTTAGTGTCACTCTATGGTTTGTCCGTTCATTAAAAAAAAAAAAAATTTATTGGTTTTAGTGACTTAGCTCAAAAATTATTCTAAGAACACAACAACAAAAAGTTAAAAAATCAATGCTTAACAAACTTGATAACAGTGTTTGAGTGAGAAATCAAACAGGTTTCTCTGATTGATGAACACATGGTAATAACATTTGATTCATGGTAATAAACATTCGATTCATTATTTATGGGAAACTGATAACAAACTAATCATACTATCAATTTATTGATTCAAATATCAATGATGAAGTAAAATTTGGGAGCCACTGCTAGCTAATGATATTATCTTTAATATAGTGCAACCACTTTTAGTGCACAAAATGTTAGGGTAGTTAATAACAATGATTTTTTTTTTTTGTTCCAATACCTCAGGTTCATGTAAATCCTGATGCGTAATAAGTACTATCAAGTGCCTTTTCAATATTCACTATTATCATTTCATAATCAGATAGAAGCGAAAATCAACTGTCCTCGAGCATTTCATAAATGGTTGTTTCTTTTTTTAAAAAAAATTCGTGTTTGTTTTATTTGTTGTATTTCCAACGCAAGAACAAATTATAGGTCAATAATCTTTACTTTCTCATGCACTATAGACTGCAAATGAAAATTAGTCGATCCTACTCCACCTCTTCAATTGAATTTTACATTCCTTCATTTTTTCTTTAATATCAAGAAGATTAGTCGATCCACTTGATCGTGAATTCCAGGATTAAGAGACAATCGAAGGCCCAATTAACATTGAAGTAGAACTACCTCTTTGTTTGAAAAGGACACTCAACTAGCTTTAACAGTAACAATTTGTGATCTGACCCTCCTACAGTAATGTGGTGGAGACCATATTTTTTTTATATAAGGTAGCCAATTTTTGGCAACAACATGTATTCAATTTTGTGAATACTTTTTTTTTTGTTTTGGTTTTTAATTTTAATTTTTTTAGTAAGAATGACAATTCACCAGTGAGTCACTTTAGTCTTTGGAATGATTTGTTACGAATGTCTTTGAATTTGTTTTTGCATTGGTGCTTGAATTATTTGCACCCAAGTATCTATAAGCTTTAAATTAGTGTTAAATGTCACAGTCATTGAATTTATGCAAAGAATATGCATGTTCTAAACTTAAGAAAATACAATTCATATAATTCAAGATACAATTTAGATGTCACTACTCTTTTATTTAATTTTTTTTTTTGTATTGGCCAATTTCAGCAAGGGGATGGAATTATATATGAATGATCCAAAGCTTTGTACATGATTGTAACTATATACTCCTTCCGGCCCACAATAGTTGTCCAATTTAAATTTTTTAAATTTTTATTGATTTGGGTTGACTAGTATGCAATTTTCAATTTTGCCCTTAATAATATAATATTATGGTGGAGTTTAGTATTTGTTTAAAGTTAGTGGAAGAAGGATAGTTGGGAAAGTGAAAAGTTAAATTACATTAAAATTCGAACTGGACAAGTATTTTGGCATAAGTAAAATTGCAGTAGTGGACAACTAATATGGAACGGTAGTATCAAAACTCTATAACCAAAACAAACATTTTTTTAATCAATCCTTTTTTAAAATTCCAAACATAGCCTCGCAAAAAAAAAGATTCCATAAGAGACTTTAGAGTCCTTCAGTAATAAATAATTGGGAAAATATCACTAACCTTCCCTAAGATTTAGTGATATTACACGTGGTATCTCTACTGTTTCCAAATCTAGCAGATACCTCCCTCCAAGTTAGCTCCGGCTATCATTTTCACCCCCTCCGTCCAAAGTCAAGCCGGTCGGCTCTGATTTCATGTGTGATTTTACCTAATTGCCCTTCGTATTATATTATAATTTTATGATTAATTTCAATAAACCCCCCTAAACTATTGAATTTCATATTGCCCCCACCCTAATGGATAAATTACAGTTTCACCCCCTAAAATTCGAAAAAAATATTTAAAATTTAAAAATATATATTAAATTATAAATATATATATATAATTCGAAAATATATATATAAAATTTGAAAAAATATTTAAAATTTTGAATATATATATAAATTTTGAAAAAATATAAAAATTGAAAAAAAATATATAAATTTCAAAAAATATATATAACATTTGAAAAAAAAAATATAAAATTAGAAAATATATATTATAAAAAGAAGTGTTTAGGATTTGATAAACTTCTCACCCTCTGCACAACAAACATTGGAATTTGAATAAAGTATAAATTAACACATTCCTGTAATGTAGTCTCTACAAATATATGCATGTTTGAACTTGCAAAATCAATATTATTTTTGATCTTCAAAGTAAGTAAGTACATTTCCTAATTAAGATTATGAAGAAAAGATGAAACCCATTTGAGATTATGAAGAAAAGAAGAAACCCATTTTGAATTTATATATTTTTTCCGAATTTTACATATAATTTTTAATTTTATATATTTTTTCTGAATTATATATATATTTTGAAATTTTATATATTTTTTTGAATTTTAAATATTTATTTCGAATTACATATATATTTCGAAATTTATATATGTTTTTCGAAATTTATACATTTTTTCAGAATTTTATATATATTTTTTGAATTTTATATATTTTTTCTAATTTTATATATTTTTTCGAATTATATATATATTTCGAAATTTTATATATATATTTGAATTTTGTATATTTATTTCGAATTAGATATATATGTTTTTCAAAATTTATACATTTTTTCTGAATTTTATATCTTTTTTTCAAATTTTATATATTTTTTCAAATTATATATATATTTCAAATTTTAAATATTTTTTAGAATTTTAGGGGTGAAATTGTAATTTACCCATTATGGTGGGGACAATGTGAAAATTCAATAATTTAGGAGGATTAATTTATTAAGGGTCATTTCGTAATTTTACATCCTAGCCGGATGTTGGATTCATCCAAGGAATGTAATTGATATTTTGGAAACAGTAGAAGTATCACGTGTAATATTACTAAACCTCAGGAGATGTATGTGATATTTTCCCTAAATAATTTAAATGAGTAACGATGTGACAAAAATATTCTATTCAATTTGTGTGGAGGAAAATTATTCTAAATCTTTGAATTCTTTGCAGAAGGAGACTTCCGTGAGAAAAAAACATGTTTGACAATCTTATTTGCTATTCGTTATATTCTCAGTTTGGAAATTATTTTGATGAATAATACAAAACACACACCCCTTCAACCCTAATCGCCACCACTACGACCACCACCACCACCACCACCACGAACCCCCAATTTGACCTCCACCCCAATTCGAAACCCTCCACCCACAAGAATGACTAATTTTGGAAAGAGAGAGAGAGAGAGGAAAGCCGATTTTGGTCCTGTTTTCTTCTTCCCGACGAAGTTGTGTGTGTGTGCTTGTGTGTGTATATGCGAGCGCATGTGTGTGAGAACAAAAATTGGGTAAGAAAATATTTTGGTCCCGAACACAACTTTGTATTTTGTTTTTAGAGTTAATTTCAGTAAACCCCCCTGTGGTTTCAAAAAAAATCACTTTGCCTCCCTCCTATACAAAAAACCCCCTCCACTTATCAAATTGTATCAGTTTGCTCCATTCCCTATAATTTTGGACCAAAATACCATTGACATTTAATGAAAAATGATTAAAATTCAAAAAAACATATAAAATTCAAAATATATATATAAAATTCAATTTTTTTTTTATAAAATTTGAAAAAAAAACATATAAAATTAGAAACAAATATATAAAATTCATAAAACAATATATAAAATTCGGAAAAAAAACATATAAAATTCGAAACAATATATATAAAATTTGTAAAAATAATTTAAAATTCGAAAAATGATTTAATAATTTAAAATACCCCTGTGATTTAATGAAAAATTATTTAAAATTGAAAAAAACATATAAAATTTAAAAACAATATATAAAATTCGTAAAAAATAAATAAAATTTGAAAAATATATAAAATTAAAAAAAACATATAAAATTCGAAACAAATATATAAAATTAAAAATTTTGAAACAAAACATATAAAATTAGAAAAATATATATAAAATTCAAAAATATATATTTTTTTATTAATATATTATCTTATTTTTACATCTTTTTACTTGTTTTTTCAAATTTTATATATTGTTTTATGAATTTTATATATTATTACAAATTATATATATATTTTTATGAATTTTATATATCTTTTCGAATTTTATATATTGTTTTGTGAATTTTATATATTTGTTCGAATTATATATATATTTTTATGAATTTTGTATATTTTTTCTAATTTTATATGTTTTTTTTTCGAATTTTATATATATATTTACAAATTTTATTTGTTTTTTTTTAAATTTTAAATTATTTTTTATTAAATCACAGGGGTATTTTGGTTCAAAATTATAGGAAAAGGGGCAAGCTGATACAATTTGATAAATGCGTGAGAATTTTCTGTATGGGAAGGGAGCAAAATAATCTTTTTTGAAACCATAGGGGGGTTTACTGAAATTAACTCTTGTTTTTCAGGTAAGAAAATAAAGACAGCAATACAAAATGTTCTTGTTTTTTTATTTTCAAAATAAAATAAAAAAACAGGTTCCGTAATGGCCCTAAATCTTTGAACATAGTGATAGAAAAGAATATATATATAATATATACATACATTCTGTTATGTTGGCGTATAGATAAAGAGAGAAATATATCGATCATCAATGCAGAGAAAAACTGCAGATAAGTAATAAATTAGTACGTAGAGGGGTTTCTCTTTCTTCATCATATAACCAAACCACAACTAAACATATACTTAGCCTAATTGAAAAGCACAAAATTTATTTAAACGTTGAAACGTCAAAAGTTATATGTATTTATTCCCAAATGCCCAATTCAAGAGGCATCACATTCCCAATTCAAGCTATTGACATGGCCAATTCAAGCTATTTACATGGATAAATTCCAAAGGAACGTTGCGACTATTATGTTTTCCACTCAAGCTAAATGAATTCATTTCTCTGGCCTTTATGTTGTACACAAGATAAATTCTCCATTTACATAAAACACGGAAAATCACCACCTCTTCCTTTTTTAACATGCTTACCGGACGAATTTCACCAACAACCATGCCCCTATGCTCAGTCAAGTCAGTGTTGTAAAGCCTCGTCCATTCTCTCGTGTTTAGATCCGTGCAACTTGGGCCAGTCCAACTCGAACCCGTCCTGGCCAGATCCGGATTGGGTCGGGCCGGGCCAGCCCTTAAGATATGCCCGAATTCGGGTTGAGCCCGACCCATTTTTCATGGGTTGGGTCGAGTTAGGTCGGGTTGAGCCCTTTTTCTTTTCTTTTTTAGAAAAAAAAAATCGTTATGAATATATTTTTTTAACTTTCTAATTAAACTTCTCTGCCAGTATACATCTCGCCATTTAGAAAAATAAAAAGAAAAAGAAGAAGAAAAAGAAAAAGAAAAAGGGGAAAAGAAGAAGAAGAAACTCCTAAAACACAACTATATATGCAAATAAGGACTAATTAAGTGGTACTGAGCATTGATATCTTTGTGATTCGTGATTGGAAATAGAGACTTCAATTTTTGGCCCACAAAAAAAATACAGTAATAGCACCAGGAAACACACCATTAATGCAGGGAATTCAATCAGCAAACACAAAAGCTAACACTACTATAGCAGAAAATATATATCAATATATATATATATATTAATGTTCATAATATTAGATTTTCTTAACAAAATTTGTACCTAATTCAAACCATCTCATCCCTCAGACCATCAAAGACAACCGGCGGTGGAGCGCGGGAAGAGTCCTCCATCTCCTCAGAACTCTGCCTGGGAATGACGAGCTTCAGGACCCCAAACTTGATGGAGGCCGTGATCTGATCGGTGCTGTAAACTCCGGCAGGAAGGCGAACGATGCCGGAGTACTCCCTTGGCGGCAAACCCCCATAATCTGCAGCTCCTTTCTTGGCTTTTCTGACAAAACCGGGTTTCGGATTGGGTTCGGGTTTAACCCGAACCTAACCCATTTAAACATTGACCCGATAAAACTTAATCCGTGCTGACCCAAATTGAGCCCGAATCTAAAATTTTCGGGTTGGGTCCGGGTTGGGCTGGGCCAACCCGCTCAAGTTACACCCCTATCCGTCAACACCCAAACTTCCTTCAACAAACTAATTTTTTCAGCCATTAGAGCTAGCGAGCTACCCTTTATTATAAAATAACCCCCTCTTCGATTAGTTAAAAGCACCTCCTCCGGGAATGGAAGCTGCTCCATTTTTTCATTTTCGACATCCAAAGCTAGAAAAAAACTAGAAGGTGCATGACAAGGGGTCCAGTAAAGATATCCTCCGGCAAATAGCGGTTTGATATTTAATATTACATCATCATCATTCCATGGAGTATCACCACCCACGGTGAATACTCCACACACTAAACGGTTGTTGGAATTCTCTTCATAGAATGATCATATACCAATGCAGAATTATTACGGTATACTACGTGAATTTCAGGAAATGGGAATGGAGGGAGTCTCACCTTCTGCTTTGTAATAGGATTTATACGCAGCTTGACCTATTATCCCCGAAATACTCCATCAAACCCAAGCCATTGCAGCTAGAATTCATAATATTCCCGTAGTGGTTTATCAATTCGCTAATTTGCTATATATTATGTACATATATCTTTCTAAAAGTATTACTGTCAAAAATAAAACTATCAATCCACCCATAAGGAACTTCCAAAACAATTATAATATTATATAGGGTAAATTACACTTTCACCCCTCAAGATATAACTTATTACAGTTTCACCCATATCCTTGGATAATTACAGTTTCACCCCTCAATATATGACTTATTAAGTTTCACCCCTATCCTTGGATAATTACAGTTTCACCCCCTCAAGTTTGGAAGTTGTAATAAATACCTCCTATGATGAAATTCATGATCAAACCCAGTCAAAACTATATGAAATGTCTAAAATACCTCCATATTTATTGTTATGAACATTTTTCTCCAGTCACTATTACTTCCTTTTGCCCTAATTTGGACATATTAATAGGACAATTACGGACAAATCAAATAAAAAACCTAATTTTTTACACCATAATCGAGTTATATTCAGGGGTATATATGACATTTCACTTTTTCAATCATCGGAATTGGGCTTTGATGACCTAGAGAGATGAAACTGTAATTATCCAAAAAATAAGAAATAAAACTATAATAAATCATATTTCGAGGAGGTTACTGATATTTTCCCTATTATATATAGACATATTGTGTATAAAGAAGTTTCTGTGATCAATTTCAAAAGACTATAGCTTGCAAACAAAACATAAATTTAAAAATCAAAGGACTATAGATTTTGAAAACAAACTTACTCCACCAAGAAGAAACTGCAACTTCCAAAAAGAACCAATATATGAGATAATATATATGTATATGCATAAAAACATATTACTGTGATCAATTTAAATAGAGTACAAAATTCAAAAATAAAATATAAGCCACCAAGAAGGATACGTGAAATTCCATATTAAATCCAAATTCCCTCAAATCCCTACCTTTTTAACTCCAGAAAAAAAAAAAAAGTCAATTTTAAGGTCAGCCAATTTAAATTTCACCAAAAAGTAGTAATTATCTAACTCCAGATGCTGAATCTAAATATATCACAAAGTGAGAAATTTCAAAAGAAAGCACTCAGAAGTAAGAATAAATAAAATATGAGTTGTAGTTGAGTCCCGATCTGAGGATTAAACCAAGCAATTGGACCTTTTCCGGTGGTTTTCAGAATTTGAGATATGAGGGGCGGCAGAGAGAAATTTTAGGGTTTACTTGAGTTTGCATATATATATATATATAAAGCATACAATTGTAATATATCAAAGCTATCAAGGGTTGTCATGCAATTTATCACTTAATCAGTCCATAAATACTTAGAAATTCCCTACTGCCCATCTAAAATGAAAAAAATATTAATTATTTGAAGGATAACTTTGACATGGTATTTCAAACTAATAAAAAAAATTTGATGTTATACGCAACTAAGTAAAATATTTTAAAAATTAAAGAAAAAAACTTTGTTATCCGGTTATTCTTAAATCTCTTTACCACATTTACATTTAAATTGCCATTTTTCCCCTTTAACTCCATCCAAAATCTTGAATTTCAACTTCCACTTTTACCTCGGGTAGACTTTCCATCACACCACTGTCTCTCTGCTTGGATTCTCCTCCAAAAAATCTTAATTTCTACCAAGAGAGTGATTCTTGAAGCTGGTATGTCTAAATTTCATCCTCCTCTAGTCCCATGTAAACTGGTATAGACATCGCATTCCCAATTGCAGACTATCATATCCTCAACCAATTCAAGCTATTGATATGGACACATTCCAAAGAAACGTTGCAACTATTCTGTCTTCCACTCAACCTAAATGAATTCATTTCTCTGGCTTTAATGTTGTAAACAAGGTAAATTATCGATTTATCTAAAACACGAAAAATCACCACCTCTTCCTTGTTCAACATGCATACCGGACGAATTTCACCAACAACCATGCACCTATGCTCAGTCAAGTCAATGTTGTAAAGCCTCGTCCATTCCCGTGTGTTTAGATCAGTCAACACCCAAACTTCCCACAACAAACTAATTTTTTCAACCATTAGAGCTAGAGTGCTACCCTTTACTATAAAATAACCCCCTCTTCGATTAGTTAAAAGCACCTCTGGGAATGGAAGAGGCTCCATTTTTTCATTTTCAACATCAAAAGCTAGAAAGAAATCAGAAAGTCCGGGACGAGGGGTCCAGTAAAGATATCCCCCGACAGATAGTGGTTTGATATTAAAAAATAAAGGATTATTCCATGGAGTATCAATCAATCTCCATGGAGTATCACTACCCACGGTGAATACTCCACACACTAAACGGCCGTTGTAATCCCCATGGGACACAACTTTGTATCTCTTCATAGAAGGGGCATATACCAATGAAGAATGATCAGAGTACACGTGAGTTTCAGGAAAATGGAAATGGAGGGAGTTTCGCCTTCTGCTTTGTAACAGGATTTATAATGCAGCTTGACCTATAATACGAGAAAACCCCCGTCAAACCTAAGCCATTACAGCTAAAATTCACAATATTACCGTAGTGGTTAATCAATTCGCTAATCTGAACATCGCATTTGTTTTTGATCTCCAAAAACTGAATGGGTCTGTTATAACAACCCGCCCATTGCTTCATCATGAGGCCTTCACTTGATTTTTGATGGTGTGCATCAATGAATTCGGGGCTGTTGATTATATTATACCAACATTTGCATACAAGTCTCATTACATTGTACAGTTTGTCAGCAGGAATGAAATTCAAGATGAGGAATATGACTTCTTCTGGTATATATTTTCCAGACAAGGAATTAATTACTTCACCCATCTGCAATTTTAATTTTAAAAGGGTTTAGATAGAAAAACTGCAACTTCAAGGACAATTTAAATGTGATACATGTGTGCGTGAATTTTTTAAAAGACTATTCAAAAATTAAATGAATCCACCAAGAAGAAACTGTAACTTCCAAAACAATAAAGAGGATATATTACTAATTTGCTATATATTATGCACATATATCCATATAAAGGTATTACTGTCAAAAATAAAACTATCAATCCACAGGAACTTCCGAAACAATTACTATAATATTATATATAGACATATTGTGTATAAAGAAGTGCCTGTGATCAATTTCAAAAGGCTATAACTTGCAAACAAAACATAAAAGTCAAAATTAAAGGACTATCGATTTTGAAAACAAATTCACTCCACCAAGAAGAAACTGCAACTTCCAAAAGAATCAATATATGATATAATATATATGTGTATGCATAAAAACATATAACTGTGATCAATTTAAATGGACTACAAAATTCAAAAATAAAATATAAGCCACCAAGAAGGATACCTTGTAACACCCGCTCCAACACTTGGTATAATATTGTCCGCCGCTTTGGGCCCAGCCCGTACGGTTTTGCTCTTGGGCGCCTCCCAAAAGGCCCCCAGATGGGACATTACAATCACCCCCTTGGGACCCAGCGTTTGAGTGATGTGCATGCTCCCACACTTAATTCCGGTCGGGCTCTGGCTCTGATACCAATTGTAACACCCCGCTCCAACATTTGGTATAATATTGTCCCTTTGGGCCCAGCCCGCACGGTTTTGCTCTTGGGTTCCTCCCAAAAGACCTCATACCAATTGGAGACAACACTGCACATATAAGCACATCCCCAGACCTCTACCCGGGCGATGTGGGACATCATATACCTGAAATTCCATATTAAATCCAAATTCCCTCAAATCCCTACCTTTTAACTCTAGAAAAAACAGTCTATTTTTTGGTCAGCCAATTTAAATTTCACCAAAAAGTGAGAAATTTCAAATGAAAGCACTCGGAAGAAAGAATAAATAAAATATGAGTTGTAGTTGAGTGCCGATCTGAGGATTGAACCAAGAAATTGAACGAAATGAGAGAATTTCAGAGGGACTTACCGAGATGGATGCGAGATCTAAAGATCAGACCTTTTCCGCTGGTTTTCAGAATTTGAGATCCGAGGGGCGGCAAGAGAGAGATATTTTAGGGTTTACTTGAGTTTGCATATATACATACATATACATACGCATATATCTTTTGGTGTTGTATGTATTATGGGTGTTGGTGTAAACTGTTGGATCAAAATGTTGTACTAGGATTTGATTTGATGATGCAATGTATTACTTTTATTTCGATTTAATGCAATAGACTTCTGTTTCTAAGTTACTAGTATTATTTTTTAATGTCATTTTAATATTTAACCAACTCTACCTGGCATCATTAGGTCCACGTATAGTACAAACAAAAGTTTAAGTAAAGATTTTATTCTGTATTTTTATTTATTATCATCATATTATGATAAATTTACTATTTCTTATGATATTAACAAACAAAATCAAAATCCATTCAAGTCATTACATTCAAAAAATACAAAAGCATAATTTGAAAAGTTAATTTAAATAAAAAAAATATTTTTGAAAAGAAAAATGAAAGAAAAATACTAAAAAGAAGAAACTACAAAAATAAAGGGCAATTGTGTTAATTCACAAACAAATTAGAGGGGGCAAAACTGAAATCTCACTAAATCAAGGCTAACATAGTAATTTTCCATCCAAAAATTGGATTGACCGGCGTTGACCTTGCCGGAATAATGAGGGAGGGGGGAAATTGTTACAAAAAACCAATCTAAAAGGGTGTGAGTGTAATTATCCAATTTAGAGGGGTCAAGTTGTAATATGTGTATCTAGAGGGGTGAAACTGTAATTTATCCTTTATTTATTTATAATAATATTTTGTAAATATATATGTTTTAAAAAATAAAATATATAAATAAAAATACATTAAGCATGAAATTTTTTTTACAAAAAATATTAATATTGGATAATAATATTTCACCATATTGCAAGAATTATTCAATTGGTTCGTATATCTGGTTTAAAAATTTATAATTTTTTTCCATTTGAAATTTCAATGTTTTTTTACCAATTTATTATTTTTAAAAATTTATTAATTATTTATTCATTTTATTTTTGTTTATTATTTATTTGGTTTTACTTTATTTATTATTTTAAAATATTTATTACTCAATTTTTATTTATTTCTTATTAATTAATTATTAATTCTATTTTATTTATCATATTTATTAATTTTAAATATTTATTACTCAATATTTATTTATTTATTTATTATTAATTTTTAATTATTTCTATATTATTTATTTAATATTTTACTCAATTTTTTTTATTATTATTAATTACTAATTATTATTTTTGTTTATTATTTATTTGGTTTTACTTAATTCTATTTTATTTATTTAATAAAATAATAAACATGACAATGTTATCTTTTATTGAGAATAGAATGGTACACCAATGTTGGATTTGAGATTGTGGGTTGGTTTTAATTTGGTGGTTATGGGTTATGAATAGTAACCAAACCACACAAAAACCATCTCTTGAGATGGTTTGTAAAATGGGCCAAATAATACACCATGATTTGGTACTGTTAAACCAAACCATAGCCAGCCAAATATGAGTTGGTTTATAATTCTCAGCCCAAAATCATTTGCCAAACAAGGTGTTTGATAAAATGTCTCAAACAAGACCTCTTCCTTCAATTGTCCATTTCACTCTTATGGAAAGTTATGCTCATAATTTCATTATTTTCTGAATTCTATGTTTTTTCTGACAGGTGAACTTACTTCCTCAAAATGAATGAAAAATTCAATTTACAATACTTTTACTAATATATCCTTGTTAACAAAATGGTGTATTAGCAAAATTTAAATTTTTAGGAAGGTTAAAAACAAAAGATAAGTTTTGGTTTATTTTTTTCTCTTTCCTCATCTGCCCAAAATTAGGAGGATAGAAAAATGTAAAGGAAGGAGGGATGCTATCCCTCCTACCTTCCTCCCTCTCTTCCCTTCCCTCCAACTAAACACAAACATGCTAACTTATCCCTCATCTCATTCCTTCCTCCTCAATCCATCCCTCCAATTAAACATAACATTAAGAATCTACCATTCACAATTAGGAATAAATTGGCCAACCTACCACCATGCCTCCATATATATATATTTTTGTGTGAAAGTTAAATATTACTCACACACCCAAAGATCTAATGGAGAAGCGGTACCTCCACCATGGCTCCACTTTTCCCCTTATGAGCAGGGTTTCTTGGTGTAAAAAGCTTCTTTATCTGATAAAATTATTCTAAGAACACAACAACAAAAAGTTAAATATATATATATATATATATATATATATATATGTTCTCTATCAGTATATTTCAAAAAAAAAAACAATTGTCTATACTCTCAACTCTTGATAATAGTGTTTGAGTGACAAATATTTCTCTGATCGAGGAACACATGGTAATAACATCCGATTCATTATCTATGGGAAACTGATAACAAACTAATTATACTATCAACTTTATTGATTCAAATATCAATGATGAAGTAAAATTTGGGAGCCACTGCTAGCTAATGATATCTTTAATCTAGTGCAACCACTTTGAATGCACGAATTTTTAAAGGTACTTGTATAGCAAACAGTATAAGTAATTTATGAAGAGGACAGTAAGAAATTATTCATGTAAAATTTTCAACTCTTGAGTGCATAAAAAATGGAATCAATGAAATCTTCAGTTTAAATATATTGAATTGATATCTATTTGAAGAATAACTGCAAGTACAAGATGGTAAATATTTTAGGAAATAGCCCAAAATAGAATTACCTGAGCCAATGGTCAAGTTGGTAAATTTTCTTACATTCAGAGTAAAGGGCTTTGAATATTGCCCCTCAAAAGTGAAGCCCATAGCACCAGATGAAACAAAACTCAAAAGCTAATGAGAGTTGATAGAACAAAGGAAAGACGGACAACAATTCCTACTCAAACCATCCCACAAGAATGTTGGCAACTTGATTCTGCAGCAAGTATGGCTGTTTGATGAAATGTGATTTCGAAGATTATCTACGTTCCCCATTCCTCGAGTAGGCTGGCTTTTAATTTTCTCCATCACCAACAACTCTATTGGGCATTCACCATAACTGTAAAAAAAAAGGCAGAACACTAATATAATAACGAAAATCAGAGGTCTATGACTCGTTATCCAGTAAAAAGAAAAACATATATCAGCTGGAATAAAATCTAATCTCCAGATGTGAGTCTTGGATTTGTCCAATTGTCTCTTTCTATCTTTATATGCTACAAATACAAAAGCTCCATTGATACTCAGCAATGAAAAGATCTTTGGATCTCTTCTGTTTTTTTTTTTTTTTTTTTTTTTAATATTATCATTCTCTCTTTATGAATGGTGCCTATCAAATTAAGAAACTAAAATCATAAAAAAAGGATGGAATTTGTTTTAGAAGGCACTATAATTTATACTGGTGTGAGTGCGTGTGTTCGTGAGACAGACACACACACAAAGTTGCTATATGATGATATTATCATCATATTTATGGCTGTGTCATCCCAACGAACGGGGAATCGGACTGTATTGAGCAAGATTTTAAGGCCCGTATACAAACAACAGAGATGAACTTTTGTGGCTTGAAATTCAGCACTGAATTATTTTTGTTGAGCCACTCTCATCTTGGAGTGGAATCACACGAAATGGAAAATCTCACACCAAGCTTAATAATTTCTACTTTCCCATGTACCGTGGATGCTCTGGGTATATCAATACCAGAGCCGCAAATAAATGATTATATTCATCCAAGACTCTAAATAACCCACACATTATTGAGTTCAAACAAACAAAACCAAGCACAAGGAAACCACTAAAAGAGCACCACCTCTTTCCAAATTAAAAAGGCCAAAGGTAGAAGAAGCCATGTACCACAGGAATACAGACACAACTCTTATGTACACCTTTATAATTATATTGATTCAGGCCTAACCTCCTGAAGTACTTGAACAATAAGAGTCTTTAATTCGTCGGGGGAGGGGATCCGATTCTCTCCTTCTATCTGGATATGCTGCCAATACAAAGCTCCCTTATGAATGTTGCCTATCAAATCAAGAATCTGGAATTATAAGAATGATGGATGTCTCAAGAACTGACTAATATAATCAAATCATGATATTTATGGCTATTTTATTTCCCATTCTAAAGAAACATCGAATAACACAAGGGTTTTAGTGACTCACCTCAAAAGAAACAAATTGAACAAAATGTTTAGTTCCTATTTTAATATCTTATGTTATTTTGATTCAAACTATCAAATATTAAATATGACCAAAATACTTTCACTTAATATTGGTACCTATGAAGCACGGACACGACATGGACATTGTGACCCGACAAATTTTTAAAAAATAGGACACAACACAACACGAACACGTCAATTTTTTTAAAACAAACATAATATTCTCTATCAGAATATTTTTCAAAAAACAATTGTCTATACTCTCAACTCTTGGAGAAGATATTGGGATGTATTTGAGAATAGTGTTTGAGTGACAAATCAAACAAGATTATCTTATTGATGAACATATGTTAATAATATTCTATTCATTATCTATGGGAAGCTAATAACAATTTAATCATCTTATAACTTTATTGATTCAAATATCAATGAAGTAAAATTTGGGAGCCACTGCTAGCTAATGATATTATCTTTAATCTAGTGCAACTACTTTGAATGCAAGAAATTTTTAAGGTACTTTTATAACAAACAGTGTAGATAATTTATGAAGAGGACAGTATGAAATTATTGATGTAAAATTTTCACCTCTTGAGTGCATAAAAATGGAATCAATGATATTTTCAATTGATATATATTATATATTGAATTGATATCTAACTCTAAGAATTATTGCAACTACAAGATGGTTAATATTAGCAAATAACCAAATATAATCCTTGTGACAAAGGTCAAATTGGAATTTTTTCTTACATCTGCACCTCCCCAAGCCCAGGTTTCCTACATGCCCCCAAAATAAAGAGCCTTGAATACTACAGAATAGTGAACATGTAACAAAAACACTTCTTCCAATATTGCCCCTCAAAGTGAAGCCCGTAGCACCAGATGCAACAAAGCGCAAAAGCTAATAAGCCATGGAACAATGTAAACACATATAACAAGTTCCTACTAAAGCCATCACACTAGAATGTTAACAACTTGATTCTGCAGCAAGTCTGGTTATTTGAATATTATTTCGTTCCCCGGTCCTCGACTAGACTGGCTTTAATTTTCTCCATCACCAACATCACCTCTTTGTTAGTTCATCCTGATTGTCAATAAGGGTCACTACAATGAGCTAATTTACCGGGGGGAAAAACAAATGAGCTAAGAGTTTCGTTTATAAATTAGATCAAACCCTTAATTATATCAAATAGAAATAAGTCTTGTATCAGGTGAAGTCATTTTTACATTTTTGTGAACTAGTAATAGAAGCAATCTTCAAAACATTTATATGTAATACAAAAAGGACAGTACATAGGAAACTAAGAACAATAACCAGAATGACTGAAAGTAAACAAAAATGGAAGCCCGCTGCCAAACATTTATTATATGTGATACTGACTGCACAAAATGTGACAGTAATTAATTGCAAGGATTCTTTGTTCAAATACCTCGATTTCATGTAATAGTGCATTTTCAATATTTGTTATTATCATTTCATAATCAGATACAAGCGTAATTAAATGTCCTTGAACATTTCATACATACCTTTTTTGCCCTTTGTGTTTGTTTTCTTTGTCAAATTTGGTGTTTTTCCGAAGAAGGTACATAGTTATCTTCCAGCTCATAGATACATGCCTAATAGAGAGAGGAACATATGGCACAATAATGGAGGTGGTCCTTCATAACTGTGCAAGACTAAAGTCTTATATAAGCACCATACTTGCATATTAAAGTGCAATTGCGCAGGTTTACACATTTCTAATGTTTAAGTGTAGCAATGGTGGATGTATATTAAGTCTGGTACTCAAGTATGGTAAAGGACTGTTCCTTAAAGTTCTGATATCAGAAAATTACATTTTAAGTAGCATTTAGGTATGTGAATAGGCAATGTTTTACTGTGTTGCATAGAGAGCTGCATCCGCTCCTTTGTGTTCATGTCAAAATAGAAAGAGAAGATGTTTCGGAAAACAATACACTACATTAACTCTTCACTGTTTCAGAAGCTTAGAGCCACGTTTGCACTTTGTTGACATCTACGTTTTTTTGGAGAGTCAAACGTCCTGGTGTACATCTCCCACCTAGCAATCCACTTTACTATTCTGTTACTTTTTAATACATAGGATTCACACTTTCGGGACCAACTTCTTTTCAAGAAAACTAAAACAGCCAGAGACCCCCTTTTTTCCCTTGCCATCCGCTCTATATTTTATTACTTGTTAGTACATAGGGTTCACAATTTAGGGACCAATTCGATTTCAACAAAATTAAAACAGCCAAGGACCCATTTTTTGGCGTTGCCGCTAGGCACTCCATCATAGAGTAGAACACTCAAAGTGGATAATCCCATACCATGTAGCATTCCTATAAGTTGTGTAGGTTAATAATCTCTATTTTCTCATGCAGGGTGAATGCTCTCGGTATATACCAGAGCTGTGAATGAAAGATTATTCTTGTTTGAGCCTCTATTATTTCCCCTCCAAATAACCCATATATTATTCTGTTCACACAAACAAAACCAGACACGAAGGAACCACTAAAAAACCACTTTATTCTAAATAAAAAAGGCAAAAGACATAAGCCCTGTACCACAGAAAAACAGACACTACTTTCATGTACGCCATTATATTTATATAATATTGATTTAGAGATGCCTACATTACACATAAACAACTACAAAGACAAAGATAGACGAAAAAAATTTATTAGAGAAAAAAAAACAACAGAACAGCAAAATAGTAAAGAAAACACAAGGTCTATGATTCGTTATTGGGTAACATTCAAAAAAAAAAAAAGAACAAAAACTGAAATAAAATCTAACCTGTTGAAGTAGATAGAGAAGAAAAGTCTTAGATTGTCCGATTTTCTCTTTCTATCTTCATATGCTGCAAATACAAAGCTCCTTTGGTTCACAACAATAAAAAGGTCTTTTGTGTCTTCTGTTTCTTTCTTTTGATTTTCGATTGCTCTATTATGATTCTCTCGTTATGAGTGTTGCCTATCAAATTAAGAAACGAAATGGATGGAAGTCTCAACAACTGATTATGATCAATATTTGCATTAGAATTTAGAAAGCACTATATTCTATACTCATGTGCGTGTGTCCACGGCTGCGTGCGGGTGAGTAAGTAAGTGTGTATGTGTGTGTGTGAGAGAGAGAGAGTATATGATGATATGGCTATTTCATTTCCCATGTCTAAAGAAACATCAAATAACACGAGGCACTTCATTGTTAATTGTAAAGAAAAGAAATTTTAGCAAATACATTCATAAAAAGACAGATGATTCATCCAAGCTACTCCAAAACACATGCACAAACTGAACATCCAACTTCGCCCCAAAAGATGAGAAGAGAACTAAAATGATTGAGGAAGACAATGTTAGTAGCACCAACTAAGAAGCAACTGTCTACGTAAAATACAAATTACAAAAAGACAAGTACTTTGAACCATTATTAATAGTGCTGAGTGAGAAGTTCCCTAGAATGACTTGGTTTTAACATCAATCGAGCCATTGCCTTGGTATATCTAGGTTAACGTTGGAAAGTTCATAGGTAATATATTCACATTATTCTATTATGAAATAAATTCCAAAAGAATTAAAAATACAAAGCAAAAGAGGATAATTACCTGCTTATTGTTGCTAGTTGCAGCATGAGTGGGTGACTTTATTTTATCCATCAAATCCTATGTGGAGTAATCAACGAGGGCATCAAAAGATGTATTGAAATTAGACAAATAAAGCAACAATCAAAAGAGGAGAAACAATAAGAATGAACTTAAAGGTCATTGAAGAACTCGAATGAGAAAGTATACCTCTAATAACAGGATGATGAAGACGCATGAAAATCTGGAAAAAACACTTGTATCTTATGGCATCAATGAACCCTGGTATCTTATGGCATCAACAGAATGTTGTGGTTGCATCATCATCAACTGATGGGCTAGATTCTGGTTGACCATAACTAGTCAAAGTTCTTCAAAAAAGAGACATTGATGTCAGCATGGGCAGTGAAAAACTTGAAGAGAAGGAAGCTGCCCAAACTGCGGAAGATATTCGAACAGCGTGTACTCATCACACTCAGGTTTGGTTTTGGCTGCATAGCTTCACTTGGCAAATTGGCATTTTGAAATACAACCACTCTTCCTCCCTTTTAGAGTATGACAATTTCCAGGATACATTTCTCTGTAAATTATTTTTCGCCCTATCTTTAGACTACAACAAGCTTCCAAGAGCCCTTATGGCATACTTTTCTATAAACTCCTTTCCTCCCTATCTTTAGACTATAACAAGCTTCCAAGAGCCCTTATGGCATACTTTTCTATAAACTCCTTTCCTCCCTATCTATAGACTATAACAAGCTTCCAAGAACTCTTATGGCAAGAGGAACTCCAACACACTTATCTATAAATCCATTGCACTCCTTCCACATAAACATTGTTGCCCCTCACCCTTAACCTGATACATTGCTACAAATGCACGATGTTATTCGAGATGTCGCCATGTCAATTGCATCAAGAAAAGAAGATGACATGTTTCTAGTAAAACCCAGACTAAAAAAATGGCCCGAGGAAGATGAATACAGACATTGTTGCACAATTTCCTTGCAATTCGATGATCATTGTGTATTTCCCAATGAGTTCGAAAAAAATTTCAGCATGAATTGAAGATTATCATCAGAGTGAGTTGGCTCCGGAAATAAGTTTGTTGACTTGTCTGCAGTTGTTGGATCTGAGGAACTGCAACCACCTCAAAATGGTTCCATCCTCATCCATCGTATCAAGTGCTTGAGAAATTGTACATTCCAATGGAGTATGAAATTAAATCACTGTGGTGCTTCACCAGTTTACAAATTCATTACGGTGTAAGTCCCTAATTAGATTCGAAGTTTCCATTGGGAGTATGTTAATGATGGCAAAATTCGGTTCGGTAGTTGAGCTATTTCCTATTCCTCCCATACCAACAATCCAAACAATCAGAGAACATTATCTCAAAAATCAAGCCCATCGTCTAACAAAACTCTAAAAATTGCATCGCCGTTTTCAAATTGCAACCCCACAAACAGTTGAATTAAGTTCAGTTCATCTTGGTTCTTCAGATCTGAACTAATTTGATGACCCAAATCAACCACAAAAGCAATAATGCGTACCTTGTTGGGCCATTGATTCTGACCCATCATAGCTTGGTGGGAAATAACTTTGGTGGAGAAGTGGAGGGCATGAGAAGCTCATTGGAGAGCCAATTTTTTCTGAGAATGTACTTGATGTATCTATGGGGTGAATATGCAATCACACATACATAACTCATACAGATATATATATATATATACAAGCTCATATATAGAACTCATACACACATATACATACAAGCTCATATATTGGTATTCATAAACTTAAGTTGAAGAAAAACTCGGCCTTGGATTCCCCAATATCTGCAATTAGATCCACTTTTTCAGTCGAAAATTGCTAGTTGACAGTCGGAGATGGCTGGTTTTGGGGACTTTCTGGTAGGTTGCGCAGCTTTATGTAGTCTCTCTTTGAGGCTAGGGCTAGGGTTTGTTATTTGGGGAAGAAAGGTTTGTTGTTTGTGGGCTTTTAAGAGTGTAAAAGGGTCTGAGTAATAGAATATGGCAGTATACTTAATATCTGAACTTTAAGTACTACAAATTTTAATTGGTGCTTAAAAATAATAAATTTTATCATATTTTTGTAAAATTTAAGTCGACGTTGTGGCTTTAAATTTTACTTCATTTTAAGTGATTTTCAAATTTTTTTATCAAACGAATTTAATTAAATAAGTATTTAATCTGTTCAGATTTAAGTGATAATTAAATATTATCAAACAGACCTTAGATAAGTAATAATTTTCATAAAACCCACTATAATTTCATGATTTCATCAAGAAATCCCTTATAGTTTCAAAAAACCCCTTGATTTGCATTCTGGTTACAATTACCCACTTGCTCCAAAAAAGATTCAATTTTCCAGTAATGTGGTTTGTAAATTTCCTATTCTGCCCCTAAATCACCTTATTTCATAAAAACCCCTATAGTTTTGAAAAAATACATATATATTTCGAAAAAAAATACATATTTATGAGAAATATATTTTTTCCAAAATATATATATATTTCCGAAAATATATATATATTTGGAAATATATATTTATATTTCGGAAAAAATATGTATTTCATAAAAAAAAATACATATTTATGAGAAATATTTTTTTTACCGAAATATATATATAAATATTTTTAAAAAGTATATATATTTGGGAAGAAAATATATATTTCCAAAAAATGTATATATTTCAGAAAAAATATATATATTTCTCATAAAGATGTATTTTTTCCGAAATATATATATATTTTTTCAAAACTATAGGGGGTTTAATGAAATAAGGTGATTCAGGGGCATAGTAGGAAATTCACAAGCCACATGACCGGAAAATTATTAATTATACATATTATAAATAATTAATAATATAAATAATAAATTAAATAAAACATATTTAAAAATAAATAATAAATAATAAACAAATATAATTAAATAATACATAATAATAATAAAAAATGAATACAATAATAATAAATAAATAATAATAATAAAATAAATAAAAAATTACATAAAACATATTTAAAAATATAATTAAAATAATAAATAATAAATAAAATGAAATAAATAATAAATAGATATGATTATAAATAAATAATACATAATAAATAAATACTTCATAATAATAATAAAAAATGAGTATAATAATAATAAATAAATATTAAATTAATAAAATATATTTTTAAATAATTAAATAATAATAATTAAATAGAATATATTTAGAAATTAATATATAAATTAATAAAATATATTATAAAGTGAAGAAATAATAAATAAATAAATATTATAATAAATAAAAAATAAATAGTAAGACCAAACCAAATCATACCAGATCGAACCAGACCAAATAAGACCACCTACCAAACATTCACCATAGTTTATTCTTAATAGTCAATCTCCGATATCCCATTCATTGGACAACTATGGTATACATTAAACAAAAATAATTACACAAATCTAAGCACAATTGGCAATATAAAATTGAAACCAAAATCACTTCTAATATTCTCTCCCTCCCATTTGTTACATTCTATTTTTCTGAATAAATATGTTTGAATAATATATATATATATATGGAATGGACCACACTTGGTGTGTATATATATAAACACATATTGCGGTCCATTCCATGTATATATATTAACAATTTTTTATTGAATAATGTTTGTCCCATGCCACTTTCTTCTTACAAGTGCGTAGTACTCTAGTTGAAAACATACACGTGTCCACAAATTTAAAAATATCTTCATAAATTTTAAATTTGTTTCATTATTAAAATTTTAGTAATATATTTAGTTAGGGCAATACTTTCAAAGTTTTAGCCAATCGTATGTTTTTATAAATTGGACTTCACCCATGTAAAAAGGAAGAATTTCTCCTTGCGTAGCAAACAAACATTGCCTATTTTATTTTATTATTGTTCTCATCAATGTGGTCAATAAGTTTACTTAACGATACAAAATATGTACTTTAATTGCTTAGAATAATACTTGACTCACTTATTTATCTTTACAAATAGAAAATAATAGATTGTAAGTGGTAAATATTTTTAATCGGAACAAATTAAGAATCTGATGTTTAACATCTATTTGTTAATGTAAAATGACACAAACAATACTCAAAAGTGAGATAAAAAAAAAAAAGGGCACTTGATGTATACAGATGGATACTTGAATTACAAGCTTATTTGTATTCTACAAAAGGAAGAAACAACTATGTGGACACTAATAAGTAATGATATATATATATCTACCGACAGAAAGCAACAGAAGGGAAATACACAGAAATCATATTTTTTTATTCATCCAATAAAGCTAAATTTATTTATGCACCAAAAAATCAGCTCCAGCTTTTAGGAAACAACACGCGTGATAGTCTTCCGCCTTTTGAAAACCCAAACCTACTATTGAAGAGGGGAGGGTCCTCCAACCAAACATAACTTTTTGCTGTTGTGTTCTTAGAATAATTTTATAAGATAAAGAAGTTCTTTACACCAAGAAAACCTCCTCATAAGGAGAAAAGTGGATCCATGGTGGAAGTACTGCTTGACTATATATATATATATATATATGTTCTCTAACATAATATTTTTTTAAAAACAATTGTCTATACTCTCCAATCTTGAAGTAATATTCGGGAGCCACTGCTAGCTAATGATAGTATCTTTAATCTGGAGCAACCACTTTGAATGCAATAATTTTTAAAAGGTACTTGTATAACAAACAGTATAAATAATTTATGAAGAGGACAATAAGATATTATTGATGTAAAATTTTCACCACTTGAGTCAAAAATGGAATTATATTTGAAGAATAACTGCAAGTAGAAGATGGTTAATCTTAGGAAAAAACCCAAAATAGAATACCTGAGACAATGGTCAATTTGGTAAATTTTCTAACATTCAGAGTTAAGGGCTTTGAATATTGCCCTCAAAGTGAAGACCATAGCACCAGATGGAACAAAACACAAAAGCTAACAAGATTCATACAACAATGGAAAGACATGCAACAATTCCTACTCAAACCATCCCACAAGAATGTTGCTCAGGTTGCTGTTGTATCTCTAACGGAACAGAAGAGGTGCAAGTTTGATGGGTGTGTAATTGATTGGGATTTCCCGCGGTGGTGGTGGCGGTGGTTGTGGTAGGCAATGTTAGTCCCCAGTTGGAGTAACCTCCTAAGATGCTTAAATTTGGCTCCATAAATAATTTAAGTGATGAAGGGCCTTGCACCTGTGATTGCTGGTGGTGCTGTTGCAAAATGGCGGGAGGGAGCTCCCTTCTTCTGTCCGCGTAATTTGGGGACGGATCTGTCAAGGACCGGAGCCGGTACTCGAGGAGCGCAGCTACGTTAGGGTTACACGGATGGATGATATCCCTAACATTTTGTATCAGCTGTGGAAGAGCTATGGATCAGATTTTTGATGATCCCGTCGAGCCACGCAGTCGCTGCACTCTCCTCCATTAAATTACTGTTTGATGCAAACGGAAATGATGGAGAAGCACTGGCACCACCAGCTGCGGTTGTTGGCGCGGGAGAGGTGGATTCAGGGGAGGTTAGGGGTTTTCTGGGAAGGGGGAAACAAGAGTAAGCTGGAGAAGACACAAACATTAGGAGGAGGAGAGGACTGGGTTTGGGCTTGGGTTTGGGATATTTGGTGAAGAAGTCGAGGAGAGAGAGAGTCCATGTGGGTTGATGTCGTCACAGTGTTTGGGTTTATGCAAGAAGGTCGTGGTATAGTGATAGTGTTGTGGTTGCTTTGTGGCATCTGGCATACTTGATTCTGCAGCAAGTATGGCTGTTTGATGATATGTGATCTTGAAGATTATCTACATTCCCCATTCCTTCACTAGGAATGGCAATGAGGCGGGATTGAGACCAGATTATAACAAATGTTTATAATCTAGTTCTTAAAATAGTTCGAGTTACAAATCAAGTCAGGTAGTGAGGAACTTTTTGCCAATTTTTTTTTTTTAACCGTATGCATCAAAAGGTGCATGTATGGCTCCTAAAGGATACAATTTTGCCCCAACCAACCGACTTTATCGAGAAAGATTACTTCTTTTAGGCCAAGAGGTTAATGGCGACATCTCGAATCAACTTATTGGTCTTATGGTATATCTCAGTATCCAAATGATAGCAAAGATCTGTATTTGTTTATAAATTCTTCTAGCCGATGGGTAATACCTGGAATACCTATTTATGATACTATGCAATTTGTGCAACCAGATATAAATACAGTATGCAGCATGTTAATCACATTCTATTCATTATCTATGGAAAGCTAATAACAAACTAATCATCTCAGTACTTAATCGATTCAAATATCAATGATAAAATAAAATTTGGGAGTCACTGCTAGCTAATGATATTATCTTTAATCTAGTGCAACCACCTCGAATGCAAGAATTTTTTTTAAGGTACTTCTATAATAAGAGTGTTGATGATATGTGATTTCGAAGATTATCCAACAAGAATGTTGGCAACTTGTTTCTGCAGCACCTAATGATATTATCTTTAATCTAGTGCAACCACCTTGTATGGCTGTTTGATGATATGTGATTTCGAAGATTATCTACGTTTCCCCATTCCTCGAGTAGACAGGCTTTAATTTCCCCCATCACCAACAACTCCGCTTTGCTAGTTGATCCTGATTGTCAACAAGGGTCATTAGAATGAGCTAAGAGTTTCATTTATACGTTAGATCAAACCCTCAATTGTTTCATCAAATTAAAACAAGCATCGTAAAAGATGAAATTATTTTTACACTTTTGTGAAGTCATCTGCAAAACATTTTTCAGTAATATTGAAAGGACAGCACATAAAAGACTAAAACATATATAATAACGAGAATGACCAAAAGTAAACACAAACGGATGTCCACAGCCAAATATATGATGTTTTGTTTGCTGTAACCAGTAGTTCAATGATGGCATGCTAGATGTATGGGTCAAGCGAAGTAGCTTAAACTCCTGATTCCTAAATCACAATCACATCAATCACGAAAACAGCTTTCTATTTGTGTGATGTAGCTCAAATTTAGTGCACACAATGTTAGGGTAGTTAATAACAATGATTTTTAGTTCCAATACCTCGAGTTCATGTATTTCCTGATGCGTAATAAGTACTAGCCAGTGCATTTTCAATATTTGCTATTATCATTTCACAATCAGATACAAGCGGAAATCAACTGTCCTCGAGCATTTCTTACATGGCTTTTTTTTTTTCCCTTCCTGTTTGTTTTCTTTGTTAAATTTGGTGTACTTAAAGGCTCGTTAATTAGATGAAAATTAGTATATTGAATCAAGCTTGAACATGGCAGGTTTAGTAGACTTTGAAGAAATTACAATAATTCAAGCACAGTATAAGGCATCCAAAATCTCGTAGAAGTGCTGTTATTCAATCAATGTATTGAACATGAAACTTCGTTTTCTTTTGGAGTAGCATTGAGCGTTGGAAATTTATTTCTAACAAAACATCACCAGAATGGGATTTGACAATATACATCACATTACATTAATTTGGAGAGGTTCAGAACACCCATAGTCATTTGACCAGTATGTATATATATGATTCATATATACCAGAATGTATGTATATCTATATACATACAGGGCAAATGACTATAATTCATTTTTATTACACTGAATACCCCTATTACTCATTGACAACATTAAATACGCCTTTGAATACCCCTATTAATCATTGACAACATTAAATACGCCTTTAAGTACCTTTACGCAATAGTATTTTGTCATATGATTGAAGTATATTCAAGTTCTTACGCAACTTCACTAATATACTAGACTCTAAAATAATGAGGGAGGATCACGTCAAAATAATAAGACTTTAGGCTTGCATTTTAAAGTGCAATTGTGCAGGTTTACACATTTCTAATGTTTAAGCGTAGCAATGGTGGATGCCTATTAAGTCTGGTACTCAAGTAGGGTAAAGGAATGTTCCTTAAAGATTTTATCAATATCAGAAAATTAATTCTTTTAGTCGCATTTAGGTATGTTACTAGGCAATGTTTTGCTATGTTGAATAGAGAGATACGGCTTTGTGTTCATGTCAAAACAGAAAGAGAAGATGTTTCGGAAAACAATACACTACATTGACACATCACTTTTTCAGAAGCTTAGAGCCACTTTAGCACTGTGTTGACATCTACGCTTTTTTGGAGTCGAACCTCCTGGTGTACACCTCCCCTCTAACAATCCACTTTACTATTTTACTACTTTTGAATACATATGATTCACACTTTAGGGACCAAATGCTTTTCAAGAAAATTAAAACAGCCAAAGACGCACTTTTCCCCCTTGCCATCGGACACTCCATATTGGATTGAACCTACAAAGTGGAGAATCCGACACCCCAGTAGCATTCGCGCTATGGATGCTCCCCAAAAACACATATAATATTGTGTTCATACAAACAAAAACAAACACTAAGGAACCACTAAAAAAACACCACTTTTATGTGCACCATCATAGTTATATAGTATTGATTTAGAGAGGGCTACATTGTACATAAACAACTATAAATATAAAGAAACACAAAAAACAAAAACAAAAACTTTGAAGAAAATAAGAGGTCTATAACTCGTTATCCGGTAACTTACACAAAAAACAAAAACATGTAGCAACTGAAATAAAATCTAATCTCCAGAGGTAGATAGATAAGAAGAGTCTTAGATTTGTCTGATTGTCTCTTTCTGTTTGTATAGGCTGCAAATACAGAGCTCCTTTGGTTCTCAGCAATGAAAAGATCTTTGGATTAATTCTGTTTTCTTTCTTTTGATTTTCAATTTTATCATTCTCTCTTTATGAATTTGCCTATCAATTTAAGAAACTAAAATCATAAAAAGGATGCAACTTGTTTTAGAAGGCACTATAATTTATGCTCGGAGTGTGTGAGACACACACACTGTTGCTATGTGATGATATATCATGATATTTATGGCTCTTCATCATATTTTGTAACGAAAAGGAATTTTAGCAAATATATTCAAAGCATAAAGTCCTATAACAAAATGCAGTAATACTATAGCCCTTGATAATTCATCCAAGCTACTCCACAACACATGCACAAACTGAACATCCTACTATTCAAAAGACAACAAGAAAATTAAAATATTAAGGAAGATGATATTAATAGTACCAACTCACAAGAAACTGTCTGCGCAAAACAAAATCTACAATAAGACAAGTAATTTGAACCATTATTAACAGTGCTGACCAAGAGATTCCCTAGAATGACTTTGTTTCTCATCCAATGACCACGAGAGCCATCAATCATGTCATTCCTTGGTATCTATACATCAACGTTGGAAGGTTCATAGGCAATATACTCACATAGTTCTTTTAACAAACAAATTCCATGAGAACTAGATAAAGAAAGCATAAGAGGATAATTACCTGCTTATAGGTGCGAGTTGCAGCATCAGTTATGACTTTACTTTATCCACAGACTCCTGTGCGGAGAAATCAAAGAGGGCATCAAAAGATCAATTGAAATTAGACAAATAAAGCAACAATCAACAAGAGGAGAAACAATAAGAAAGAACTTTCGGTCATTGAATAACTCGAATCAGGAAATATACCTTCAATAACAGGATGATGAAGACAAGTGAAAATCTGGAGAGAGAACCCTTATATCTTATAGCATCAATGAACACTGGTATCTTGTTGTTGTTCACAGGGAATGTTGCGGTTGACATCATCATTCACTGATGGGCTAGCTTCTTGTTGACCCTAATAAATTCGAGCTCTTCAAGAGTAGAGACATTGATGTCAGCATGGGCAGTGAAAAACTTGGAGAGAAGGAAGCAATAGCCAAAATATATGAATCTATGATGCTTTGCTAGCTGTAACCAGCAATCTAATTATGGGACGCTAATGTTTGGCTCAAGTGAAGTAACCTAAACTCCTAATTCCTAAATGACAATCAACAGTATCTCGTAAATTAACGTGACTCATGAAATTAGTTTCCTGTTTCTCACGAAAATGGCTTCCTACTTGTGTTATATGCCTCGCAGTTACTGTACAAAATGTTCAGGTAGTAAATAACATCTCGATTTCATGTAGTTCCAAAAGCTTAATAAGCACTATCCAGTGCATTTCAATTGCTACAATCATCTCATAATCAAATACAAACATAAATCATTTGTACTCGACCATTTGATACGTGGCTTTTTTGCCCTTTTTTGTTGTTTCTTTGTCCAAATTTTTTGTTTTCCCAACCTAAAATTACAGTTATCTTCCAGCTCAATCCTTTTTTTTTTTGATAAGTAAGTACAACTCAATCCTTTTTTTTTGTTTTTGCTTTTACCTTCTTTCACGATTATTATTCCGTCAAGAACAAGTATGAAGAGATAATGATAAAGTAGTGGCAGAAAAACTTATTCTTTTGAATCCTAGGGGATGTAGAAAATGATATATAAGATGCTATCACCAAGATACTGCATCCTAGACATAGTTGTTAAAGGTGTGAGGTGCCCCTACGCTAGAGGCCTCTTATCGCCTAGGCGTCAGGCGAGGTGCTCGCCCAAGTGAAGCGAGGCGCTCAGTAATAAATTATTTTTATAATTAAATTAATAAATCACTTTTAATAAAAAGGGTAATTTTCACTAACACCCCCTAAGGTTTAAGTCTATTCCACCTTTGAGCTGCTTTTTGAAATTTTGACACTAACACCCCCTGAGGTTTGCTTTTGCTTGCAATGACACCCCCTGACCAATAAAATGACCAAAATACCCTTGATAAAATTCAAAAATATTATATCTAATGTGAAATGACCTTTATGCCCCAACCTCAAATATATAAAATTTCGAAAAACATATATATAAATTCGAAAAAATATATAAAATTCGAAAACAAATATTTAAATTTTGAAAAAAATATATAAAATTAGAAAAATATATATATAAATTTTGAAAAACATATATAAATTTAAAAATATATATATAAAATTCAAAAAATATATAAAATTTGAAATATATATATAATTCGAAAAAATATATATATATTTCAAAAAACATATATAAAATTCAAAATATATATATATTCAAAAACAAAATTCAAAAAATTATATAATTTCGAAAAACATAAATAAATTTCAAAAAATATATAAAAAATTCAAAAACATATATAAAATTTGAAATATATATATATAATTCGAATATATATATAAATTTTGAAATATATATAAATTCAAAAATATAAATATATTTCAAAATATATATATATAATTCAAAAAATATATATTTTTTCGAATTATATATATATTTAAAATTTTATATATTTTTTAAAATTTTATATATATTTTTTGAATTTATATATGTTTTTCGAAATTTATATATATTTTTTCTAATTTTATATATTTTTTCAAAATGTAAATATTTGTTTTCGAATTTTATATATTTGGGGTTGGGGCATAAAGGTCATTTCACATTACATATAATATTTTTGAATTTTATCAAGGGTATTTTGGTCATTTTATTGGCCCAGGGGGTGTCATTGCAAGCAAAACCAAACCTCAGGGGGTGTTAGTGCAAAAATTTCAAAAATCAACACAGAGGTGGAATAGACTTAAACCTCAGGGGGTGTTAGTGCAAATTACCCTAATAAAAATAACAAATATAAGACATTTAAACTAATATAGCATTGCTAAGAAAGTTAAAAGCTAATAAATTAAAATGTAGAAGTACAAAAATATCAAATATAAGACATTTAAAGTTTTAAACTAATTAAATCACTGATTTTTCAACAAAAAAATCTAAAAAACAAATGAATAAAAAAACAAAAACAAATTGGTAAAAAAATAAAACAGATTGTGTTTTTTGTTTCTAAAAAATGAAAGTGGTAAGGATGGATTTAAACCCCTTCCTCCACAAAGATATCTATTTCTATTTGGATTTAATACACTAGTATTAAAATATACTACATATATTAAATCCAAATCATCCCCACATGTATTAAAATATGCTACATATATTATAAATTATATATATAATAGGTTAAAAGTTAAAGTTAATCGTTTGTTAAACAATAAAAAAATCACAATAAAACAGAAAAACAAATAAACATGCCAAAAAGTCAAAGTTGTAAAGTTGCTAAAGTTTAAACATAAAAATAAATAGTCGCGCCTAGGGTGAGGCGAGCGCCCAGGCGACGCCTTTCAAAGGTGGCCTCACCCAGTTGCAGGCGAGGCGCTAAACCCTCGCCTCGCGTCGCTTAGCGCCTAGGCGCGCCTGTGACAACATTGATCCTAGAAGAAAAAAATTGGCTGGTATAGACCTAACTTTCGGTATATTTTCCAAGATGTGTTTGATGTGAAAAATTGAACCAATATTCTCAAACTGCCACATACTTGATCAACAATACAGATTCCCCTATCTCAGTTGAAGAAATGGCAACTAAAAACTTTATCAGAATAACACAACAACCTTGATAACTCTTTTAATTTAAGGAAAATTGAATTTAGTCTTCTAGTATCCCTATAAAGGATTAAAAACCAAAATTCTATCTTTCGTATAAATTATAGGTTGAGATTCTCTACTTTCAAGACTTTATTATTTCCGCTCCCCAATAACACATAATATTGTGTCCATACAAACAAAACCAAACACTAAGGAACCACTGAAAAAACACCTATTCTAAATAATAAGGGTAAGGACACCACTTTTATCTGCACCATCATAGTTATAGAGTATTGATTTAGAGAGGGCTACGTTGTACATAAACAACTATAGATATAAAGACAAAGGGAAAAAAATGCCAGAACACTAATATAGTACAAAAAATCAGAGGTCTATGTTATGTGGTAACTTCCACATCAAAAGAAGAACATATAGCAACTGGAATGAAATCTAATCTCCAGAAGTAGATAGATAAGAAGAGTCTTAATTTGTCCGATTGTCTCTTTCTATCTGTATATGCTGCAAATACAAAGCTCCTTTGGTTCTCAGCAATGAAAAGATCTTTGAATATCTTCTGTTTCTTTCTTTTGATTTTTGATTTTATCATTCTCTCTTTATGAATATTGCCTATCAAATTAAGAAACTAAAATCATAAAAAGGATGGAAGAGACAGTCAAACAGACACACACACACACACACACACACACACACAGTTGCTATATGATGATATTATCATGATATTCAGTAGCCATCACAGGTTTTATTACTTTTCTCCCATAGAAATTATTGCAACTACGAAAACTACAACAACCTGACATTGGAACCCTGGGCATAGGCTAGATTCCTTAGTTTATTTATGGCTCTTTCTTTTTCCCATGTCTACAGAAACATCCAATAAACGGAGGCTCTTCATGATACGTTGTAAAGAAAAGGAATTTTAGCAAATATATTCAACACATAAAGTCCTATATAACAAAATGCAGAGATACTATGACCCTTGATAATTCATCCAAGCTACTCCAAACACATGCACAAACTGAAGATCCAAGTATTCAAAAGATGAGAAGAAAAATAAAATAATAAGGAAAACGATGTTAATAGTACCAACTCAGAAGAAACTGTCTACATAAAACAAAATCAACAAAAAGACAACCATTATTGACAGTGCTGAATGAGAGGTGCCCTAGAATGATTTTGTTTCTCATCCAATGACCAAGAGAGCCATCAATCATGTCATTCCTTGGTATACGTACATCAATGTTGGAAGGTTCATAGGCAATTTATTCACATAGTTCTATTAACAAACAAATTCCATGAGAACAAGATAAAGAAAGCATAAGAGGATAATTACCTGCTTATTGGTGCGAGTTGCAGCATGAGTTTGACCTTATTTTATCCAGACTCCTGTGCGGAGAAATCAAAGAGGGCGTCAAAAGATCAATTGAAATTAGACAAATAAAGCAACAATCAACAACAGGAGAAACAATAAGAATGAACTTTCAGCCATTGAATAACTCGAAGGAGGAAAGTACACCTTCAATAACAGGATGATGAAGACAAGTGAAAATCTGGAGAGAGAACCCTTCTATCATATGGCATCAATGAACACTGGTATCTTGTTGTTCATAGGGAATGTTGTGGTCGACATCACCACCAAATGACGGGCCAGGTTCTTGTTGACCCTAATTAGTCTGTGTTCTTCAAGACATTGATGTCAGCATGGGCTGTAAAAAACTTTGAGAGAAGTAAGCTGCCCAAACTACGGAAGATATTCGAACATGTGAAACCTTTTCGATATCAACTTTGAAAAGATTTGGGAGGGATAAACCATTGTTAACCACCATCCGACTTCGACACTTCACAGCTTGGTACTCAACAAATTCAACTTGTGGTTTTGGCTGCATACATCGGTTATTTTTTGCACATCATTTTCTCCCATTCTTTAGAGTATGACAACTTCCAATAGACCTGACCTTATGGCAACGGGAGCTCAAACAAATTTCTCTTAAATTCATTTTCTCCCTATCTATAGACTATAACGCTTTCAGGAGCCCTAATGGCTGGAGTAACTCCAAAATACTTTTGTGTAACTTCCTTCCTCCCTATCTTTAGACTATAACAAGCTTCCAAGACCAATTATGGCAAGAGGAACTCGAACACGCATTTCTATAAATTTCTTTTCTCCCTATCTTTAGACTACAAGAAGCTTCCAAGAGTCCTTATGAGATAGTACATTTCTCTGGCTCTTAGGATGTAAATTAAAATGCATCGACATATATCCTAATATTTTTTTATTGTACACAACATTCAGTAATTTTTCATGACATGACTTTTAAATCAGAAACCAACCCAATTGATATGGTAACTATATCGTTGCATGCAACCAATAAAGACACTTAGCATAGGAGTCTCAGTAAGCATATGAGTAGATCCCCACCAAACAAATACAAAGAAAGCCATGCATTAAAACACACTACTTTGCGTGGACGAACTACTTGTTGAAATCTTCTAGAAAGTTTGGGCAGCTTCCTTCTAAGCAAACTTCTTTTGAGAAATAGTCAGTTATCACGGACGAGATGAGCTGTCAACACTTCCACTTGTCAAAGCAATGCAATATGCTGCAATAAGTCATGCTTTATCAGCATATATATATATATATAGGCTAAGCGTTCTTGTATGGATAGAAATTATAGATACAGTACTACTGGCACATACTGAGGAAAATTCAAATTTTATTCCTATAAATTATTAGAGGACTATTTGGAAAGAAATGCGCTGTTAAAACAAAAGTTAACTCTCCCTTTGTAAATGTGATGTCTACAAATAGAAGTAACATAGAATAGATACCTTCATGTTTGTTGCCGATTGTAAGAAACTCATGTCTGATCTTCTTTAGTATTGTCAGGCTTCTTCTATGCTTATCCTCTCCTGTGGTGATTCTACGCAATAGCTAAGAGCCAATTGCATAATGGATGATACACACTGCACCTTACCACCAAGTTGTCTTTCCTCTGGTCTAACCAAGTTGGCATTAACGACCCGAAGTGTCTGACAAACTCTTAGTCTCCCCGGTTACCCAGGGTTGGCGGCAATAGGTTTTACTATACATTTTGTTGTATCATTGTCACCGGGGTGGGCCAACCAGATGTGGACAAGACAACGAAATTCAAGCAAATACTGTCTGTGTTTTGCACTGTACATATGATTTGGCTACGGTGCACCAAGTGTTCGGGTTAGACCCTAGTATATTTCCTATTCCTCCCCTACCAACAATCCAAACAATCAGAACATTATCTCGAAAATCAAGCCCATCGTCTAACAAAACCCTAAAGATTGCATCGCCGTTTTCAAATTGGAACCCCACAAATAGTTGAATTAAGTTCAGTTCATCTTGGTTCTTCAGATCTGAACAATTTTGATGACACAAATCAACCACAAAAGCAATAATGCGTACCTTATTGGGCCAATGATTCTGACCCATCATCGCTTGGCGGGAAAAGTTTGGTGGAGAAGTGGTGGGCATCGGAAAGTATGTGTAGCTCATTGGAGACACCCAAAGCAAAACCCATCTCGCGAGCGGCTGTATAGTGTCCGCCTTTTTCATTAGGTTTTGAGTGGAAAGATGAGTGACAAAAGTGGATCTCTTATCATCTTACCTCATCCAAAATATATTAAGGCCTTTTACAGATATCTCCTATGAGGTTTGACTTTATATTAATAACCTCCCCTTGAAATTTGAAATTTATCACGGACCTTTTTTAAAAAACAAATATTATATCACAAATCCCCAAAAGCACCGGTTAATGACGATTTTTGCTGATGCCACTTGATTCAAATATTTAAATTCCCATAATAACCTTCAGTATATAAAATGTCCCTTATAATCATAAATGTTACATATGAAATGGCATAAATACCCTTTTTTTCTCCAAATCTAACTTATAAACATATACATGTTAAAGATTTGAATTCCAATTCACGTAAGTCAAATATTCCTGCTGCTCCACCAGATTCGAATTCTTCTCCAACAACCAATCTAATCTCCTGATTCTTTGCACAAAATCAGCTGTTGTTGTACATTCAAATTATGTATTCTAGTTTATTGTTTTTCTGTTGTAACAAACATGTACTTAGTCTTGTATATAAAGGCATACTTGTACTCCTCTCAAAATCAATGAAGTGAGACTTCTTTTTATTCATTATCTTTAACTCTGTTATGGTACTAGAGCAGTAATACTCTCACGAGTTTTTTTTTTTCTCCTTCTTATCTCTAGCCATGGCATCTGACTCCAGTGAAACTAACCCAGTTGTTACAGTTGTCAACACTGCGTCCAATTCCAAAAATCTCATCACTATTAATGTTGTTGCCCAGTTACCCCTCAAACTCAATTCTCTGAATTACTTCTCATGGAGAGCTCAATTCAATTCTCTATTTTTCGGTTTGGATTTTCTCGGCTACATTGATGGCTCCCTTGAATATCCTCCTGCCACTGTTAATACAAATGGTCAATTATCCCCAAATCCGAATCACATGTTTTAGCGTCGATAAGATCAGTTAATCTTCCATGTTATTTTTGCATCACTGTCAGACTCAGTCATACCATTGGTGTCCTCTGCTCGTACTAGTCATGAGGCATGGACTCATCTTACTCGTTTGTATGCAAAACACTCTCACACTCACATGATTCATCTCAAGGACAAGTTGACCACAATCACTCGAGGCTCTCGTTTAGTTTCTGAATTCCTTATTTATGTCAAGACCATTGCTGACGAATTGACGACGCTTGGCTCACCACCCAGTGATGCAGATTTGATGCTCTACAAAACCCGAGGACTTGGCCCTACTTATAAAGAAGTCGTTTCAGTCCTGCATACTCGAGACTCAGTTGTGCCTTTTGAAGAGCTATTCGACAAATTGATTAATCATGAAACATTCTTGCGTGATAATGAATCCAAAAACACAGAATCAAATCCACCCACTGCCAACCTTGCAAAAACAAATTTTCCCTCTACCAATAATTAACGTCCACCAAAGAAGCCATACTCATTTCTTACCCTAGGTCTTTTACCTAATCCCACCAATCTTTACAAAGACAACAAAAACTCCAATCCAACTTCCACTCCTACTATTTGCCAATTCTATGACAAGCATGGTCATGATGCAAAACGTTGCTTCAAGTTATTTCCCAATCTTCGCCCATCTCGTCCCTTAGCAAATCATGCCACCATCAGACCTCACCATAATAATAATTGGATTTTAGACTCTAGTGCATCTCATCATGTTACCTCTAATGTTTCTCTTCATCACACCCACGAGGGTCCTGATGATATTATTATAGGTGACGATTCAAGTTTGAATATCACACATACTGGATATACTTCTCTTTCTTTCTCTTTGTCTAATGTTCTTTGTGTCCCTATTATTAAACAAAATTTAATTTTTGTCTCCCAGTTTTGTCGTTCCAATAATACATCTATTGACTTATTTCCATATTTATTTCTTGTTAAGGACTTGCGGACGGGGGAACCTCTACTCCGCGGACGGACTCGACATGCTTTGTATGAGTGGCCCAACTTTGAGTGTGGTAATACAGGGCAGGTCGTGGCACTTTTAACCAATCTGAATGATAAAGTTCCTCCTGATGTATGGCATGGTCGACTTGGGCATCCGTCTATTAAAATTATTCAGTTTCTTACTCGTTCTAGTTTAGTGACTTTGTTTTCTGATTTTTCCTCCCAGTTTTACTGTCAATCTTCAATGTAATAAAAGTCAGCGCCTTCCTTTTGGCGAGTCTAGTTTAGAAAGTCGGGGCCTTTTAGATCTTGTTTACACTGATGTATGGGGTCCCTCTCCAATAACCTCTTCTGATGATTTTCGATATTATGTTATTTTTGTGGATCACTATACTCGTTATATCTGGCTCTATCCATTGCGTTTAAAATCTGATGTATTTCCAATTTTTTGTCAATTTAAGGCCTTGGTTGAGAATTATTTCAATACCAAAATTGCTATTGTCTATTCTAATGGTGGTGGAAAATATATTGGGCTAAAATAATTCCTTGCTACACTTGGTATCCAACATCTTAAGACACCTCCACACACGCCCCAACATAATGGCATGGTTGAAAGATGACACAAACATATTGTAGACACGGGTTAAACCTTACATTATCATGCAAAAATTCCACAAAAGTATTGGTCTTATGCATTTCAAGCTGCCGTTTATCTCATTAATCGCCTTCCTACTCCCACCTTAAATTTATGTTCACCATATGAAAAACTATTTCATGTCAAACTGAATTATAATAAATTAAAACTTTTCGGCTGTCTTTGTTTTCCATGGTTAAAACCATATTCTTCTCATAAACTTGAACCAAAGTCTCTCCCATGTATTTTTCTTGGATATTCTCTACATCAAGGTGTATATATCTGTTTAGAACCCACATCTAAATTTTTTATCATTCTCGTCGTGTCCGCTTTGTTGAACACAAATTTCCCTTTTCTAAATCTTCCACCTTTCCCACACCTTCCTTAAGCTGGTTTCCCTCACAAAGTGCTTTTACAGAACCTCCAATTTCTACCTTGTCCAATTCAACAACCACGACATTTGCTACTTCAATTGGCCAAGTGATCACGTTGTCTGTTGCTCCATTATACTCGTTGTTACCAATCACAACTTCATTGTCGAGTTCAGCTATGGATGTAGGTAATACTTCTTGCTCTTCTCCTTGTTCAAATTCTTCCAACACTTTAGTGTCTTCATCTCTTACTTTTGTAGCGTCTTCACCTGAGCCAACTACCTCCATAGATCCTTCTTCCCCTCATATTCCTACGCCTCCCATTCCCTCTAATCCTTCTCTTCCAACCAAAACACATAATCCTTCCAATATTATTATCACCAGATAAAAATAATAATATTTTCAAGCCTAAACAATTTTATCAAGCTGTTACCAACCATCCTCTTCATGATTCTGTTGAACCCATTTATGTTTCTCAAGCACTTAAGAAAGTTCATTGGCGTCAAGCTATGTCCGATGAGTTGACAACTCTCATTCACAATGGCACTTGGGAACTTGTCCCTTCGAGTCCTTCACAGAATGTTGTTGGTTGCAAATGGGTCTTTCGCATTAAGCGGAATTCAAATGGTTCCATCTCTCGCTATAAAGCACGCTTGGTTGCGAAAGGATTTCACTAGCGCCCCGACATGGATTATCATGACACGTTCAGTCTTGTTGTTAAGCCAAGCATGGTGCGTATCATCTTAAGTCTTGCATTGGCCAATGGCTGGTCCATTCGTTAGTTGGATATTAACAATGCGTTTCTTCATGGCACATTGACGGAAGATGTCTATATGGAACAACCCCCGGGGTTTACTCATTCTGAATTCCCAAACTTTGTGTGCAAACTTCGCAAGGTTATTTATGGCCTCAAGTAGGCACTGCGGGCAAGGTACAACAAACATAAAGGGATTTCTTATATCCTTTAGGTTTGGTAACTCCAAAAGTGATACATCTTTATTTATTTATCATGCTAATGCAATCACTCTTTATTTTTTGGTTTATGTAGATGACTTGATTGTTACTGGCAATAATGTTCCATTTCTCCGACGCTGATTGGGCTGGTAATCGTAATGACAAAACATCTACCTCGGCCTATCGTTTACCTTGGAGGCAATGCTATTTCTTGGTGTTCAAAGAAACAAAAAAATGTGGCACATTCATCTACTGAAACAGAGTACTCTGCTCTCGTCTCTTGTGTTGCTGAGGTTCTTTGGGTATCTAATTTACTTGGTGAACTGAAAATTTGGTCTTCGTCTCGTCCAACTATTTTATGTGATAATATTGGTGCTACTTACTTGTCAGTCAATCCGGTCTTTCACTCGAGAATGAAGCACATTTCTATTTATTATTATTTTGTTCGAGATCATGTTGAACGAGGCTCCCTTGGTGTTTCTCATATTTCCTATAAGGATCAATTGGCGGATGCACTCACCAAGCTCTTATCCACTCACCAAGCCCTTATCCTCTAACACATTTCGTACCAAGAACGCTGTCTCTAATGAGAGCTCCGTCATGCGGGGGATGTTAGAGATTTGAATTCCTATTCACATAAGTCAGATAATCCTGCTACTCCACCAGATTCGAATTCTTCTCCAACAACCAATCTGATCTCCTGATTCTTTGCAACAAATCAGTTGTTGTACATTCAAATTATGTAATCTAGTTTCTTGTTTTTTTTGTTGTAACAAACACATACTCAGTCTTGTATATAAAGGCATACTTGTACTCCTTTCAAAATCAATGAAGTGAGACTTCTTTTTATTCATTATCTTTTAACTCTGTTAATACATATATATATATATATACACACACAAATTGCATTTGATTCTCTGTATTACTTTAGTTTATATATATAAACACACACAACTTTAGTTGTCTTGCCTACAGTTCATATATACACACAACACTTTAGTATTACTGTAGGAAATGGATGTGAGAGATCTCTGTATGAACATTCATTAATACTAAAGTTTAGTATATATATGAACTGTAGTATTACAGATATACTAAAGTTGCCTATGATTACATTGTATATATGAAGTTGTTTAGTACTTACAGAGATTCAAAACAACTTTAGTATTGCAGATATTCAAAACAGATATACTAAAATTGCCTATGATTACATTGCCTAGTATTAATGAATGTATATATTCAAAACGACTTTAGTATATATGAACTTTAGTATTACAGATATACAAGTTTAGTCTATATATGAACTGTATGAACTTTAGCACAAATGTAATCTTT
This sequence comes from Cornus suecica, assembly GCA_963922005.1. Lineage (NCBI taxonomy): Eukaryota > Viridiplantae > Streptophyta > Magnoliopsida > Cornales > Cornaceae > Cornus > Cornus suecica. The sequence continues at coordinate 31,379,615 of OY998248.1, forward strand.
CATAGGCAAGACAACTTTAGTATATATATGAACTGTAGTATTACAAATACAATTACAGAGATTCGAAACACACACACACATATATATATATATACACACACACAACTTTAGTATCCTCGTAGGAAATGGGTGTGAAGGAGCTTTAATGGAGGTATAGAGAGAGAGTATGTGGTTTTAAAGAGGAAAGCTTGTTTTTATTTTTTGTTTTTTGTTTTAGTCATTTCACATCAAACATTGAGGGAGGGCAAATAAGTAAAATCATTAGATTCGTTAGGTCAATTAACGGTTTTTTAACACTAGGGGAGGTTTGTGATGTAACATTTATTTTTTAAGGAATGTTCGTGATAAATCTCAAACATCAGGGAGGTTCATGATATAAAGGTAAATTTTAGGAGAGATATCTCTGTATAAAGCCCAATATAATATTATAAGATAAATAAATAATAGTAATAACAATAATGATAATAATAATGGTTTGAGTGTTACTCTATGCCTGTTGTTTGTCCTTTAATTCCATTTTTTCAAAAATAAAAAATTAGTTTTAGTGACTAACCTCATAAAAATAAATTGAACGAAATGTTTAGTTGTTATTTTGATTCAAACTATCATATATTAAAAATGACCAAAATACTTTCACTTAATGTTACTACTATAAAACTATGTTAGTATTTTGATTCAAACCATCAAATATAAAACATTACTAAAATAATTTCACTCAATGTTCGAAATATAAATTCAATTACCGGTTACCACTACTATCTCATGTCACTTTAGAATCTTATACAGCTTAAGTTTTGATCTTCAATCAAATAATTTATTCATAAGAGAATAAACATATGTATATAAGCTATAATTTTGATAAATGAAAAGTATTTTTTACTAACTTTATCATATAGCTCTAGAACTAATTAATTCAATTAATTTGTATTTGTGTTTGCTCAGACGCTCTCCAAAAAATGGAGTCAGAATCAAACTAGGTGGAAGACTCAACATATGCTATCGCTATAAGAATCAGATGATTGTAAATAATAATTCTTTTATCAATTACATATATGGTTTCCTCTTAAATGCAGAACATTACTGTAAATTTAGCCCTCCAATAATTTCTTAAGGTACTTGTATAACAAACAGTACAGATAATTTATGAAGAGGACAGTAAGAAATCACTGATGTAAAAATTTTCACCTCTCTCGAGTGCATGAAAATGAAATAAATATTATCTTCAGTTGATATTATTGAATGGATATGCACTACTTGAAGAGTAACTGCAATAACAAGATTATCTCCGTTCCCCGATGGAATAAACACAAAAGCTAATAAGACTCCATTGAACACTCGATACCCAGACAACAATTAATCCTCATTCCGTCACACAAGAATGTTGGCAAATTCGTTCCACAGCAAGTCCGGCTGTTTGATTTTATGTGATTTTGAAGATTATCTACGTTCCCCATTCCTCGAGTAGACAGGCTTTAAATTTTTCCATCACCAATAACTCCGCTTTGTTTGTTGACCCTGATGTCAACAAGGGTCATTAGACTGAGCTGAGAGTTTCATTCATACGTTAGATCAAACCCTTAATTGCTTTTTGTCAAATTAAAACAAGCATCGTCAAAGGTGAAATAGTTTTTACACTTTTGCAAACTGGTTAATATTAATAAAAGTCATGCAGAAGATTTTTAAGTAATATTTAAAGCACAGTACATAAGAGACTAAAAAATAATGACAGTGACCGAAAGTAAACATAAATGGAAGCCCACAGCCAAATATACGATGCTTTGTTAGCTCTAACCAGCAGTTCAATGATGGCATGCTAGATGTATGGGTCAAGTGAAGAAGCTTAAACTCATCATGATTCCTAAATGACAATCATTGTACCTCAAACATCACATCACTCACGAAAACAGCTTTCTATTGTGTGATATAGCTCACATTTAGTACACAAAATGTAAGGGTAGTTAATAACAATGATTCTTTGTTCCAATACCTCAAGTTCGTGTATTTCCAGATGTGTAATAAGTACTATCCAGTGCATTTCCGATATTTGCTATTATCATTTCATACTAGATACAAGCGTCAATCAACGCTCCTCGAGCATTTCATACATGACTTTTTTCCCCTTCATGTTTGTTTTATTCGTCAAATTTGTTGTTTTTCGAACGCAAGAACGTGGTTACCTCCAAGTCCCCAACCTTTTCATCGTTGCTTTTACCGTCTTTCCCAACAATTATTCCTTCAAAGACAAGTATGAAGAGAATACAATTTGTGTTTGCGATTAAGGAGGGTATATATAGTAATGAATTCGAATGATTGATTATTTCTGGTGATTTGGATGGAGTAGGATTTGAAGATGGGTTGATTGGCATGTTCAATATGGTGGAATTGTGAGTTATTATGGATAGTTGGAGACAACATTGGTCGACTTCAAAAGGGGAAAATGCTGCTATCAGGATGGTTCAATAATCACTTATAAGAGAGAGAGAAACAGATGGCGCAATTACGGAGGTGATACTTGATATAGCTATTTAAGTTGCATCGTAATTAATACTAAGATGTGATCCTAGAACGTCTACTGTGCATTCACCATAACTTTACCATTCCTGCATTTTGAAGTGCAATTGCGCGGGTTTACACATTTCTAATATTTTAAGTAGCAGGGGTGGATGTCTATTAAGTCTGGTACTCAAATATGGTAATGTTCCTTAAAGTTTTGATCAATATCAGAAAATTACATTCTCAGTCGCATTTAGGTATATTTTTTAGAAGCTTAGAGCCAAGTTAGCACTGTGTTAACGTCTATGCTTTCACACTTTAGGGACCAATTACTTTTCAGGAAAATTAAAACAGCCACTTTTTGCCCTTGCCTTTCGCCACTCCACTTTGAATGGAACCTACAAAGTGGAAAATCCCACACCAAGTAGCATTCATATAAATTATAGGTTAATGATCTCTACTTTCTCATGCACTATGGATGCTCCGCAATAACACGCAATATTGTGATCATATAAACAAAACCAAACACTAAGGAACCAATAAAAGACACCAATTCTAGATAATAAAGGCTAAATACACCACTTTTATGTGCACCATCATAGTTATAAAGTATTGATTTAGAGAGGGCTACATTGTACATAAACAACTATAAATATAAAGAAAGACAAAAAAAAAATGCCGGAACACTAATATAATAAAGAAAATCAGAGGTCTATAACTCGTTATCCGGCAACTTTCACAAAAAAAACAAAAACATGTAGCAACTGGAATAAAATCTAATCTCCAGAGGTCGATAGATAGATAAGAAGAGTTTTAGATTTGTCCGATTATCTCTTTCTATCTGTATATGCTGCAAATACAAAGCTGCTTTGGTTCTCAGCAATGAAAATATCTTTGGATCTCTTCCGTTTCTTTATTTTGATTTTCAAGTTTATCATTCTCTCTTTATGAATGCTGCCTATCAAATTAAGAAACTAAAATCATAAAAAGGATGTACTTTGTTTTAGAAGGCACTATAATTTATACTCGTTGCGTGTGTGTGGGTCTCACAGACGCATGTGCACACACACACACACCCAGAGAGAATAAATGATATTTATGGCTCTTTCCTTTTGCCATATCTAAAGAAACATCAAATAACACAGGGACCCTCTTCATCATATCTTGTAAAGAAAAGGAATTTTAGCAAATATATTCAACATATAAAGTCCTATAACAAAATGCAGTAATACAATAGCCCTTGATAATTCATCCAAGCTACTCCAAAACACATGCACAAACTGAACATCCAACTATTCAAAAGATAAGAAGGAAATTAAAATATTAAGGAAGTCGATATTAACAGTACCAACTCACAAGAAACTGGCTACATAAAATAAAATCTACAAAAAGACAAGTAAATTGAACCATTATTAACAGCATTGACTGGGAGGTTCCCTAGAATGACTTTGTTTCTCATCCAATAACCAAGAGAGTCATCAATCATGACATTCATTCCTTGGTATATGTACATCAATGTTGGAAGGTTCATAGCCAATATATTCACATAGTTCTATTGACAAACAAATTCCATGAGAACTAGATAAAGAAAGCATAAGAGGATAATTACCTGCTTATTGGTGCGAGTTGCAGCATCAGTTGTGACCTTACTTTATCCATGGACACCTATGCGGAGAAATCAAAGAGAACGTCAAAAGATCAATTAAAATTAGACAAATAAAGCAACAATCAACAAGAGGAGAAACAATAAGAATGAACTTTCAGTCATTGAAGAAGTATACCTTCAATAATAGGATAATGAAGACGTGTGAAAATCTGGAAAGACAACCCTTGTATCTTATGGCGTCAAGGAACAATGGAATCTTGTTGTAGTTCATAGAGAATGTTGCGGTTTACAACATCATCAATTGAAGGGCTAGCTTCTTGTTGACCCTAATAAATCCGAGTTCTTCAAGGCTAGAGACATTGATGTCAAGCATGGCAGTGAAAATACTTGGAGAGAAGGAAGCTGCCCAAACCGTGGAAGATATTTGAACATGTGAAACCCTTTCCATATCAAGTGGAAAATATTTGGGAGGGATAAACCATTGTTAATTGCCATCCGACTTGGAAACTTAACAGCATAGTACTCACCAAATTCAGGTTTGGTCTTGACTGCAAACCTCCACCATTTTTCGAAATTAAATTCCTTCCCGTCTTTAGAGCATGAAAACACCAAGAGACCTTATGGCAACGGGAACTCCAAAACACTTCTCTCTATATATTTTTTCTCCCTATCTTTAGACTATAACAAGCTTCCAATAGCTCTTATGGCATACTTTCTGTAAACTCTTTTCCTCCCTATCTTTAGACTATAACAAGCTTCCAAGAACCGTTATGGCAAGAGGAACTCCAACACACTTCTCTATAGATTCATTGCACCCCTTCCACATGAACATTGTGGCCCCTCACCCTTAACATAATACATTGTCACAAATGCAAGATATCGCCATATCAATTGCATCAAAGAAGAGAAGATGAAATATACATAACTTTTCCCCTTTGCCCTAAATTGGGTTTCTTCCTTCACTGTTTAAATTAATTTTATTAAATATTAACCATGACTCTTCCTCAGATAAGTTGATCAGCATCCACATACATCCGAAGATTTTTAAGAATTGGCCACGACTTTAACCTTAGAAATCTACCCACAATTATATATCAAAGATACAGTTACAATCTCCTCATAAACAAATTGGGGGAGCAAAATATTTCCTATTCATCCCATACCAACAAACCAAACAATCAGAACATTCTCTCGAAAAACAAGGTCATTGTCTAAAAAACCCCATAGAATTGCTTCACCATTTCTAAATTGCAACCCCATAAATAGTTTAATTAAGTTAAGTTCATCTTTGTTCTTTAGATCTGAACTGATTTGATGACCCAAATAAACCACAAAATCAATAATGCGTACCTTGTTGGGCCATTGATTCTGACCCATCATAGCTTGGCGGGAAAGAACTTTGGTGGAGAAGTGGTGGGCATCGGAAACTATGAGGAGTTCATTGGAGACAAACAAAGCAAGACCCATCTTCAGAGCAGCTGTATAGTGTGTGCCTTTTTTATTAGGGTTTGAGAGTGGAAGGTGAGTGAGAACGCAAGTGGATGTCGTAATTTATCTTTACCAAATCCTGAATTTATATACATTATAAAAGTAAAAATGCCGTCATGGTGTGCATCATACAATTTACGGTTAATACGAGTGACACTTGCCGTTTGTTTATCAATTGGCACTGGAGGAGAAAAAGGTATTATTGTTTTGGATAATTTGCATTGAACACATGATGTATTGGTCAATTGTACTCATATTACTGTCGAAGACATCTCTTAAGCCGTGAAAAGTTAGTAATACCCTCAATTAGTTTAATGCATTATATGATACAAATATCTGAGTTGTGAAATGACGGTCACCCTTTTTTTCACCTTCATACACACTTCTCAAAGAGTCTCTCATCACCTCCGTCATTAGTTCATCACCTATCTCATTAAATCCGTGTTCGATTTATGGTTTATATCAGAAATCGACAGTTGTTTTTATCTCATACAAATGTTCTAATCATATTGACTGATCAATTTCTTGATTCATGTCCTTGAATCGTTTCTGACACACATGGGGTTAGGGTTTCTTGAAGATCTGATCTGATATCTTATTTCATACATTTCGTCTCTTCGATCAACACCCTTATCATGGTGTAAGGGTTTTCTTCTCTTCAAGATCTTGTATTTTTTGGTTTATGTCTCTGAATCGATTCTCACAAGCTCATTTTTTTTTTCTTGAAGATTTGAAGATCAATTGGGTGGCCGAATTGAAGATTGGTAGGAGATTTGAATTTCAAGAACAAGTGAGTGGCTGATTTGAAGATTGGTATGTATCTCATACTTGTTCTTAGGATTTTTTTTATTGTATCTGTATGATTGCGTGTATATTGTCAATTTAGAGTTTAATATATGATTGCATGTTCATTTTGTTGATTTGTGTAAAAAAATTGGGGATTTTTTTGAAATTATTGTTCTTAGAGTATTATTGATTATATGATTGAATGTTCATTTGTGTAAAAAAATTCCCTTCCCAATTTTGCATTAGCCACCAAACAATAATTTGTGCACAAACTACGTGATCTATCACATTTAGTTGCAAAATATCTTTCAAATCTCACCCCATTATTCTCTTCAAACTAATTATGTTACTTTCTACAAAGGAAACAAATCTTAAAATCTCATCTAAAATTTGCAACACTCAAACACATAGTCCAACACAAACAATTAAAAGAGAGAAACATTAGAGTAAATACTGGGGGTTTTAATTGGCAACAATCTATCATTCACATAATTCCGAACATGTAGATCAGTCTAAGATGGTCAATATGGAGAGGTTTTTGAAAATTAATAGAATAACAAGTGTTATGGTGATAACATTGCATTCTCAATTGATTAGTTCATATAAAAAGAGAAACAATTAGGACACTCTTTCTTTAATTTGTCAATACTGGCCATTCATATCTCCAGCTGGTAAAACATAAACAATTAGGACACTTTTGTTTTAATTTGTCAAAACTTTTAGACTCTTACTTTAATATAATTTGTCAAAACTTCAACTCTTACTTTAATGTCACACCCAAAGAAAAATAACTTTATTTTGTGGATAGGATGATATATTTGTATATGGACACAAAAACCCTAAGTTACCCTAAATTACCCTAAATTCTAAATTACCTTAAACCCTAAATTACCCTAAAACCTAAAACCCTAAAACACTTTAAGCTCTTCTCAGCCTACTTTGTCCCATCTATATACATTCCTTATTTAGTTTATTCAACTGTTTTTATTATAATTTAGGGGTAAAATTTAATTTATTTTTATTTTTCAATATTTTGTAGGTCTCGCATAGACATGGTGGTTGCACTTCAACATCTCCTTGGCACATTGGTAAAATCAATATAGTGTGTGCATTTTTTTTGTTTTTTGCTAGTTTTGGACAGTGTTTATTTTGTATGGTGGATTGTGTGTTAAGTGTATTGTGGATTATCATGTGGTATTTATAGAAAAAATTGCCTTCAACCATATATGTACAACGACATTTTTTACTTTCTGTAACGGCTAGGCGTTGGAATATAATTATAGGGTTGCGAGCTTTTAACCCCTATGGTATGCATACAGTGCATTTAATCCCCTGCGGTTTTACTTACCCCTAACCTTTTAATATAGTGCGAATTGCTCCCAAATAGGGGGTTAAAAGCTCAAACTATTTTAGGTGCAATTTGCACCTTTATTTTTTATTTTAGAAAAAATTAAAAATAAAATATTTATTGAAGTTAAATTTTAATAAATATATATATATATATATATATATATATTTACTGAAGTTGATTTTGCTCGTGTTTTTTCACGATCTCCACCATTGATTGCATTGATCCCATTTTTTTTATATATATATTCTTAAATTGTTGAAACAATAAAAATGATAGTAAATAAATTTTTACCAACTTATTTGAGAAACTAGGTGGGTTTATTTATCAAAAATGAAAAACAAAAATAAGTTTGTTTAATTAATACCAAAATAATTGTTGACATACTTTTGAATTTTTAATATTGAAAATCAAGGATTGTTCTTTATAAAAACATATGAATACAAAAAATAGATGATTAAATTTAATTTAGAAACTCATGAAACTAAGAAAAAATATATAATTGGAATGATTCATAATAATTTAGGTGTCAATACACACATTTTTATTTTTATGGCTTAGGTCTTTTCTTTGATATTATATATAAATCTTACTTCAAAAAAATATATACACAATTTTAAACTAATGGGTATTATAAACACAATATCTATATTACAAAGGTGTTTTAAACACTTGTCCCAAAAAAGTATGTGCCAAAATACACGTTTTAAAACTAATGGGTGTTATACGCATTATATCCATATTACAGGGGGTTTTAAGCACTTGTCCCAAAAAAATAAGTGTTAAGACACACATTTTGAAACTATAAGGGTGCGTTTGGAAACTAGTGTTTTCGTTTTCGTTTTTTATCTCTTGAGAACAAAAAAAATTATTGTTCTTGTCCTAAGGGTAATCCAGAAACAAAAACATGTTTGATTGGAAATTTTGTCTAAAAAATTTTCGGGAAGAAAAAAATATATATATATTTTTTGGAGGTTAAGGTTTGGAGGTTATGGTTTGAAGGTTGAAGATGGAAGTTAGAGAATCTGCAACAATTAATTTTTTTTTTTTGATTTAGAACAAACAGTGCCGAAAACAAAAAAATATCATTTTGGTGTTCTCAAATTTTGAACTAAGGATGAGAAAACGTTTTTTTATTGTTCACGAAAACAAAAATCATCAAAGGCTCCCAAACGCGTTTTTGTTCCAGTGAACAATGGAAAAAACAAGAACAAAAACGGAAACACCCCTATCCAAACGTACCCTAAGATGTTATACGCACAATATTTATGCTATAAGGGTATTTTGAATACTTTATGAATTTTATTATTGTTCAATATGCCACGTGGGATTAATTTCTATTGCTTGGCGCCACCACTTGATGTGATATTAGAAGGTTAGCAGTTGGATTATTATTGTATGCATGTATGGAATTAAATATTGTTGCTGGTGATGTGGCTTGCAATTTCTGTTGTTTGACGCCATTTGGATGGAACACAAGAGTAGCTTGGGCATGGTAATAAGCAAAGAGGGTGCGAGTCACTATTCTAACTCAAACAAGGGTATATTTGTCCATTAAAAGGCTCACGAGCCCCTGCAGGGGTGTAACAAAAATAAAATCTCAGGGGGGACAACACTCTTCTTAACCATAATCTGAGTGTAATTGACCAATATATCAGGGGGTGTCAATGCAAATTACCCTATTATTTTAGTTAAAGTCATGTGCATAACGCCAATATGATATGAATTAAAAGGATTAGGGTTAATCAGACACAACACCAACACTGTATGAATTAAAAGGATTAGAGTTAATCAAGTTGTATAAGGATCGATTAAAAATACGATATGAAAATATTAGTGTCGGATATGGTCAAACTTGAGTAACCCGTTTAATACGATTCTATTTATATATATATATATATATATATATATATATATATATATATTATTTTTTTTCTAATTGGTTATGGGTTGAAATATATCAATAAGTTATAATTGGGTCGTGTCAATTTTAATTTGACTTTACTGATAAATAGATTAAATAGTTCGTTTGATGTTGGATCATGTCAAATTTAATTTAATATTTATGATAAATTGGTTAAATGAGTTATATGAGTTGAGTCTGGTTATCTGTTTAATTAATTATTTTGGTTAGAGTTGAGCATAGTTGATACTTATATTGATCCGGTTTTTTCGACACGACCCATTTCAATCCAACACGAACATGACCCACGAACACAAGTTGTCACTCCTAGTTTTCATGATAATAGTTTTTTATTTTATTAAAATTAAAAATTAAAAAAGTATATAAAAAGTCTTCTTTGTTTAATTTTTTGAAAAGTATTTTCAAGAAATTCAGTTATGACAAAATTTAATTTTTATAAAATAATTATTTATAATCCTCTAAAAACAATTATCTGCCTTCTGAATTTTTAAAAATTTGTTTTCGAAATCATAAATCCCTCATTGTTCTCAAAATTAAAATAATAGTAGAAGTCTTATCTTAATAAATCCAGAATATATGATAACTATAAAAATAAAATTGTTGTCATGGCTTGCACCATATGATATATTAATTTTACTACATTTTAGGAAGGTTAAAAATGAAAAACGGAAGATTTGTTTTGGTTTGATTTTTTTCTCTCTCCTTATCCGCCCAAATTTGGGCAGATAGAAAAATGTGAAGGAAGGAGGGATGCTTCATCCCTCATACCTTCCTTCCTCTCTTCCCTTCCCTCCAACCAAATACAAACATGCTAACTTATCCCCCATCTTATTCCTACCTCCTCAATCCATCCCTCCAACCAAACATAGCATTAAGAATCTACCATTCACAATCATGAATAAATTGTCCAACTTACCACCATGCCTCCATATATATATATATATATATATTGGTGAAAGTTAAGCATTACTCACACACCAAAGGTCTACGGGTCACAGTAGCTCCACCTTTCCCCTTATGAGGAGGGTCTTGGTGTAAAAATCTTTTATCTGATAAAATTATTCTAAGAACACAACAACAAAAAGTTTTTTTAAAAAAAAGTATATGTTCTCCATAAGAATATTTTCTTAAAACAATTGTCTACACTCACAACTCTTAAGAATAGTGTTTTGAGTGACAAATCAAACTGGTTTCTCTTATTGAGGAATACATGGGGTTTCTCTTATTGGGGAACATATGGTAATAACATTCATCCATTATTTATGGGAAACTGATAACAAACTAATCATATTATTACTCTATTGATTCAAATATCAATGATGAAGTAAAATTTGGGAGCCACTGCTAGCTAGTGATATTATCTTTAATCTAGTGCAATCACTTTGAATGCAAGAATTTTTAAAGATACTTGTATAACAAACAGTATAAATAATTTATGAAGAGCACAATAAGATATTATTGATGTAAAATTTTCACCTCTTGAGTGCATAAAACTGGAATCAATGATATCTTCAGTTTATATATTGAATTGACATCTATTTGAAGAATAACTGCAAGTACAATATGGTTAATCTTAGGAAATAACCTAAATCCTATGTGGAGTAATCAACAAAAACAATTCTTCCAATATTTCCCCTCAAAGTGAAGTCCATAGCACCAGATGGAACAAAACACAAAAGCTAACAAGAGTACATACAACAATAGAAAGACAGACAACAATTCCTACTCAAACCATCCCACAAGAATGTTGGCAACTTGATTCTGCAGCAAGTATGGCTGTTTGATGATATGTGATCTCGAGGATTATCTACGTTCCCCATTCCTCGAGTAGACTGGCTTTAATTTCCTCCATCACCAACAACTCCGCTTTGTTAGATGATCGTGATTGTCAACAAGGGTCATTAAACTGAACTATGAGGTTCATTTATACGTTAGATCAAACCCTTAATTCATTAATCAAACTAAAACAAGTATCATAAAAGGTGAAATTATTTTACACTTTTGTGAACTAGTAAGGGCCCATTTGGAAAGGGCTTGTTTTTGTTCTTGTCTCTTGAATGAATTCTTGTTCTTGTCTTTGTTTTTCTAAACCTAAAAACAAGACCTTGTTTGGAGCAAAATCAAAATCTATTCTTGTTCTTCCCCAAATCCAAAACCCTAAAATCAAAATTCATTCTTGTTCTCCCCCAAATCCAAAACCCTAAATTCAGTACATATAGATTCATATATAAACACACATACATACAGATTCATATATAAACACACCTTGTTTGGGTCTGGACCAAAAAAATAAATTTTGGGTTCGATTTGGGGGTGGTGGTGGCGGCGTTAGTGGTGGTGGAGGGTGGAGGAGTGGTGGTGGAGAAGGGGATCAAAGGAGAGAGAGGATTTGCAGAAGGTGATCGAAGGAGAGTTTGCATTTTTTTTTCTTTGAGAATAAGAACAAAAAAACAAATTTTTTTGCTCTTAAATTTTGAAGTAAGGCTGAAAAAATATGTTTTTTGTCCTCAACACTGTTCACAAAAAAAAGAATAGATTTTGGGCTCCCAAACACGTTTTTGTTCTTGTGAATGGTGAAAAAAACAATAATAAAAACGGAAACAAGAGTTCCCAAACGCACCCTAAATGTCAATAGAAGTCATCTGTAGAACATTTTGAAGTAATATATAAAGCACGGTCCATAAGAGACTAAAAAAAACATAGCTTAAACTCCCACAACCAAATATATGATGATTTGTTAGCTGTGTAACCAACAGTTCAATGATGGCATGCTAGATGTATGGGTCAAGTGATGTAGCTTAAACTCCTGATTCCTAAATGTCATTGTATCTCAAACATCACATCACTCACTGAAACGGCTTTCTATTTGTGTGATGTATCTCACAAATTAATAACATTGATTCTTTGTTCCAATACCTCGAGTTTATGTATTTCCTGATGCATAATAAGTACTATGCAGTGCATTTTCAATATTTGCTATTATCATTTCACAATCAGATACAAGCTGAAATCAACTCTCCTCGAGCATTCCTTACATGCCTTTTTTTTTTTCCCTTCGTGTTTGTTTTCTTTGTCAAATTTGTTGTATTTGAACCATTATTAACAGTGCTAACTGAGAGATCATCAATCATGCCATTCCTTGGTATACGTATAGCAACGTTGGAAAGTTCATAGGCAATATATTCACATAGTTCTTTTAACAAACCAATTCCATGAGAACTAGATAAAGAAAGCATAAGAAGATAATTACCTGCTTATCGGTGCGAGTTGCAGCATGAGTTGTGACTCCACTTTTATAATAGGGTGTCAAGAGATCAATTGAAATTAGACAAATAAAGAAACAATCAACATGAGGAGAAACATAAGAATGAACTTTTTTATCATTAGAACTCGAACAAGAAAGTATGTCTTCAATAACAGGATGATAAAGACAAGTGAAAATCTGGTATCTTGATGTTGTTCATAGGGAACGTAGCGGTTGCATCATCATTGCTGATTGGCTAGCTTCTTGTTGATCCTAATTAGTATGAGTTCTTCAAATCATACTAATTAGGAGAGAAGGAAGCTGCCCAAGAGCAGCGGAAGATATTCGAATATGTAAAACCTTTTCAATATCAAGTATTAATGTTCGAAAAGCTTTGGGAGGGATAAAACATTGTTAACCGCCATCCAACTTGGTAACTTTACACGATATATAGTACTCACCAAATTCTGGTTTGGTTTTGGCTGCAAAACTCCAGTTAGTTGGCAATTCATTTCCTTCCCATCTTTAGAGCATGAAACTTCCAAGAGACCTTATGGCAACCGGAACTCTAACACACTGCTCTATAAATTCTTTTACTCCATATCTATAGACTATAACAAGCTTCCAAGAGCCCTAATGGTAGGAATAACTCCAAAATACTTTTGTGTAAATTCCTTTCCTCCCTACCTTTAGACTTAAATCAATGTCACAAATATTAATCATAACTCCTCCTCGGACAAGCTCAATAAAAGATATGGTGCCATTTATGCATTCATACATCATCTAACACAAGCAAGTATTTCTTTCCACCAATTTGTTTCTTAAGTTGATCATGCATTCAGGTATATCCGAAGATTTTTAACTGTACAACATGACATTTAAATCAGAAACCTCCCAAACTGATATGGTAACTATATCGTTGCATACAACCAAACAAAGACACTTAGCATGGCATAGGATTCTCAGTAAGACTTGCGTCTACTAACTACTTCTTGAAATCTTCAAGAAAGGGTCTGATGAACTCTTCTAGTCTCCTCGGTTGCCCGTCGAACAATGAGCTCTTGCTAATCTTCAAGGAACACCCTCTTCGTGTCTTCCGGACCGCAAATGCGGTCCCAGATCAATTGCATTGCTCTTTCTAGTCTCTCATAATTGAGAGCAATGCTCCCAGAACAGACCCAGTATTTGTTCCCCGTTGGAGATTCTCGCCCCGGAATTTCCCATCTCTGTAAGAGCCTTCGTAAACTAAAATCTTTCCTATTCTTCCCATACCAACAATCCAAAAAATCAAAACATTCTCTCGAAAATCAAGTCCATTGTATAACAAAACCCTCAAGATTGAATAACCATTTTCGAATTGTAAACCCATAGGTAGCTGAATTAAGTGAATTTCATCTAGGTTTTTCAGATCCGAACTGATTTGATGATCTAATTTATCACAAACCCACTTTCTCTCACCCATTTACTCAAAAACTCTAATTCATTCCATTTATCATAAACTCAATTTCAATTTAAATTTCAATTTTAATTATATTTTCTTTCATTTATCACAAACTCATTTCCCTCACCCATTTATTCAAAAACTGTAATTCATTCCATTTGTTTACTCAAAAACTCTAATTCATTCAATTTATCATAAACCCAATTTCAATTTAAATTTCAATTTTAATTATATTTTCTTTCATTTATCACAAACTCATTTCTCTCACCCATTTATTCAAAAACTGTAATTCATTCCATTTATCACAAACTCAATTTCAATTTATAATTATATATCTCTCTATATATCACTATATATATACACACACACGTATATATATTGACCCAATGTTCATATATATATATATATATAATTATATCATGGTTCGCCATAATGATCGTTAACGGTTTTTGAGGTGTCCGTTACCGTTACGGACCGTTATAGCAATGTGGGCCGGTTCCCACACCCGAACCGGTCATAACCCCGATTCCCACCGGTTCCAAAAATTCACAATTGCAATAACTGAGTTACGTTACGTAACCCCGATACTAACCCGAGTCCATTACACCGATATCGTTACCGTTACCGCGACTGCGAACCTTGAATTATGTAAGTATATATATTTATAGTGATATATACATACATATATATAAAGTGATATATATGCCCATATATTTATGTATAATTGGTTTTTTAAAAAAAATTATTTAGTTGAATCATTTAAAATCAAAAGAAGAAGGGAGAAAAAAGAATTGGTGGGGTATATATATAGAGAGAGATATATATAATTATAAATTGAAATTGGGATTTAAATTGAAAGTGAGTTTGTGATAAATAGAAGGAATTAGAGTTGAAATTGGGATTTAAACTGAAAGTGAGTTTGTGATAAATAGAAGGAATTAGATTTGGAGGGTATCTTCGTAATCTTATAAAGGACATGGGGTATTTGATTAAATTTAAAACTATAGGGGAGTTTTTGAAACCACAAATTTTTTTATAACAATTTGGAAGCCATAGGGGGGTTCTGATAATAGCCCTAAATTAAATTTGACAAAATCAAAAAACTATTTAACCTATTATCAGCAAAATTAAATTGAATTTGACACGATTCAGTAATAGTTTATTGATATATTTCAACTCATAACCAATTAAAGAAGAGAAAATAATAAATATAAATATAATCATGTCAAACATGTCGTGTTTGGGTTACTCGTGTCGTGTTCGGATCGACCCTTATACAGTTTCAACCCCAATCCTTTTAATTCATGTCGTGTTTGTGTCATATTACCTTATCCTATTGTATCTCATTTTGTCAGCTTTAATTGTGACCCATCATCGCTTGGCGGAAAAGAACTTTGGTGGAGTAGTATTGGGCATCAGAAACTATATGGAGCTCATTGGAGATGATCCCATGAATTTCAAGGGCTATTATCAGAAAACTCCCCTATGGTTTCCAAATTATTCAAAAAACTCTTTATGGTTTTAAAAAAAACCCTATGATTTCTAATTTAATCAAATACCCCCTGCCCTCTATAAGATTACAAAAATACATTCCAAAACTCTAATTCATTCCGTTTAAATCTCAATTTTAATTTAAATCTCAATTAAACTTTAATTCCTTCCATTTATTCCAATTATCATAAACCCACTTTCTCTCACATATTTACTCCAAAACTCTAATTCCTTTCATTTATTACAAACCTACTTTCAATATAAATTCCAATTTCAACCCAACTCAACTATAATTCCTTCCATTTATCACAAACTCACTTTCAATTTAAATCTCAATTTTAACCAAATTCAACTCTAATTCCTTCCATTTATCACAAACCCACTTTATTTCACTCATTTACTCCAAAACTCTAACTCCTTCCATTTATCACAAACCCACTTTATTTCACCCATTTACTCCAAAACTCTAACTCCTTCCATTTATCACAAACTCAATTTCAATCCAATTTAATTTATAATTATAATTATATATATATATATATATCACTATATATAATAATATATACATACTTATTTATACATATATAATTATATATGCGTACATATATATATATACACACAATGATATATATGTATATATATTTACGTGAATAATATATATATTTACGTATATATAATTATGTATATATATGTGTACGTATAAATAATAATATATGCATAAATAAGTGCATATATATGATTATATATATATAGTGAAATAGAGAGTGTTGACTCGATGATTTTTCCAAGTTCAATAATGTCTGTTTTGATGTTTACAAGTACATTACGGGTGTTTTGTACTAATGACATTTTCAAGTTTAGTGTCTTTGTTGAGCAAGTATTGCACTCGGGACTGCAAAGTATATCTTAAGCAAAGAAGGATAAAAGACTTGAAGAATTGAAGAATCAAGAGTTGGGGTAGTTAGGATAGTGTGTGGATTGTACTAAAAGGTAAACTTATATTTGATCACATTGTCTAAAAGCTCAAGTGTCAAACCAAACCCTAGTTATACTTCAAAATATTATGGTTTAGGTTTCAACAACCAATTGATAGGTCTTAGGCAGCCAACTGACTCAAGACGAAGGTTTTCATCTTTGTGAAAAACCTTGAGCAGTTGACTGATGGATAGCCTGCAGCCGACTGATGAGGTTGGTGCAGTCGACTGATGCAAGTAAAAGGTTTTGTGTTTGAAACTTTTCACCTAGCAGCCAACTGATGCAGTTGATGTAGTCCACTAATGAAGGTTGAAGGTGTTTGGGTTTAAGGGTTTCTGTTGGGCAGCCGACTAATGCAAGTCATCAGTCGACTGATGACTATTGGCAGCCGACTGCTTCTGCAGTCAAACGGCTAGTAGGGTGCATTTATGATCTCTATCTACCACCACCTACCACCACTTTCACTCTCCCAACTCAAACCCTAGCTATATATATGAGGTTATGAGTGTTTGAAAGGGCAACAAAACCTAAGTCAAAATTCTCTTGCATTCAAAGCTTAGTTTGTTCTTCACCTACACTCTTGAGAAGCATTCATTTTTCAATCATTTCTTAAGAAAGCTTGACTCGATCACATTTATTCTCTTAAGCCAAAAATATCATTTATTGTAGAGAATCTTGATCTTGAGTTGTCAAATCTATCACTAAACACTTGAGCTTTAAACATTGTGTTCACCTATAAAACTTATTTGTTAATTTGTTTGAGTGAGAAGCTTGTGAGCTTCTTTGTAAAGGTTTGCTCTCCACCTTAAAGGATGAGCCTTAGTGAAAGACTTTGGGATGTCTCCAAGGGGGAGCCGAGGAGTAGGAGTTACCGAACCTAAAAAAAATATCTCGGCATCGATAGTTTGATCCCATATATGAGGTTATGAGTGTTTGAAAGGGCAACAAAACCTAAGTCAAAATTCTCTTGCATTCAAAGCTTAGTTTGTTCTTCACCTACACTCTTGAGAAGCATTCATTTTTCAATCATTTCTTAAGAAAGCTTGACTCGATCACATTTATTCTCTTAAGCCAAAAATATCATTTATTGTAGAGAATCTTGATCTTGAGTTGTCAAATCTATCACTAAACACTTGAGCTTTAAACATTGTGTTCACCTATAAAACTTATTTGTTCCTTTGTTTGAGTGAGAAGCTTGTGAGCTTCTTTGTAAAGGTTTGCTCTCCACCTTAAAGGATGAGCCTTAGTGAAAGACTTTGGGATGTCTCCAAGGGGGAGTCGAGGAGTAGGAGTTACCGAACCTCAAAACAATATCTCGGCATCGATAGTTTGATCCCTTTTACTCTAACTCTTTACTTTGCTATTTATTGCTTGAATAATTATCTTGCTTGCTTAATTAGTATTCATTGCCTTCAGTATAATAAAAATTGCATTTATTGTGATTAGCATTCTTTGGTGAAAAAGATTTAAATAAATTATTAAAAACCCTATTCTCTCCCCCCCCCCCCCCCCCCCCCCCCCTCTAGGGCTCTTTAGTGACTTATAGAGAGATATATATAATTATAAATTTAAATTGAAAGTGGGTTTGTGATCAATGAAAGGAATTATAGTTGAATTAAGTTAAATTTGGGATTAAAATTGAAAATGGATTTGTGATAAATGTAAGGAATTAGAGTTTTGGTGTAAACGGGTGAGAGAAAGTGGGTTAATGATAAATGAAATGAATTAGAGTTTAATTGGGATAAATGGAAGGAATTATAATTTAATTATGATTTAAATTAGAGTTTGGAGGGTATTTTCGTAATCTTATAGAGGGCAGGGGGTATTTGATTAAATTGAAAACCATAGGGTTTTTTTTGAAACCATGTGATTTTTTTTGAACAATTTGGAAACCATGTGGGGGTTTTCTGATAGTAGCCCGAATTTTAACTTAATATCACTTAAATATTTATTTACCAAAAAAATTCGTACTTTTTCATTTTGTTAATTATTTTTAAAAAAACTTGTGGTGACATATTTTTGAATGAAATTAATGCATTTCATGCATGTCATAAAATTAGTTTTATGATTTTTAACATTTTTTAGCTAGAGAATATCACTTATGATGAATTACAATTGAACAATTGTGAAATTGGTTGGTGTTTTGAAATTTTGAAAAGGATTATTTTTTAGGATGAAATTTATCAAAACACAATTTCGTTAAAAGATGTAAGACAAGGTTATCTTGTAGACTTGAGTATCGATATTAGAAAGAAAAAAATTTTGATCCAGCTTTTAGTCCGGATTTTATAATAGACGACTATTTACTGTAAAAAAAAAAAAAATTGAGTTCAAATTTGATAGTGGCATTTCGTTTTTTTGTTGTTTATTCCACTAATAATATAAAGGGTAATTTGCAATGATATTCCATGAGGTTTAGGTCAATTCCACCTAGTGGTTGGTCAATGCCCATTTTAACGAAGACACCCCTTGAGGTTTGTAAAGTGTTGCATTGACACCCCTGAAGGCATGAAATGACTTTTGTACCTTTGATTATTTTGATTTTCATGTGAAATGTCTAAATTACCCATACTATGCTAACCACCATTATCCCCACACCCTTATTATTAAAAACATTATAATAAATATATAAGATACACCTTATATAATTTTATTTTAAATTCAAAAACATCTAAAATATATAAAAAAAACTATTTAAAAGTAAATTCTACCACTAAAAATAATCCATTAATTATAATATATATAAATTTATAATAAGAAAATCACATTATTTAATTATTATTTTTAATTCTAAATATATTACTATTTAAATAATTCACAAAAAAAAACTAAGGAATTATAATTTATAACCATTATAAGTATTACATATCTAATAACCTATATATAAGTTTTTATGAACGTAGAGAAAAAATAATTAAATTTCTATGTTATAGCCAATCAACAATTTTGGTGGTATTTGACAATACAATTATATCTCTTATTATATATGATTTAATAATTACTAATTTTAGCGAGAATGTCAATAGAGTTTTACAATATTTAAGTGAAAATATAAAATAAATAAATATGTAGAATTTTTTGTATAGGTAACAAGAGGAAACAAAAAAAAGAAAGTCCATTAGAAAAATTAATTTATTTTTTATATTTTAAGTAGTATATAGATTAGTGGGATTTAATAGTAATCAATATATTCTATGAGTAGTTGAGGAATTTTTTGTATTCATTTGTGTAAAAGTTTGATTTAATTTAATAATATTTAATATATTTAGTAGAAAGAGTAAAGAAAATAATAAGAGTGTATCTTATTTAGTGGGATTTAGTAGTAATCAATAATATTTTATATATAGTATATCTTATTTATTTATTATAGATTTTTTTAATAATAAGAGTGGTTAGTGTAGTAGGGGAAAGTTAGATATTTTGCATGCAAATCAAAATAATCAGAGGCAATAAAGTCCTTACACCTTCATCTGGAATCATTGTAATACTTTACAAACCTCATGGGGTGTCTCTGTTAAAATGGACATTGATCGACCACTAAGTAAAATTAACCCAAATCTCAGAAGGTGTCAGTGCAAATTACTTGGGCTAATTGTAATAAATACAATCAATTGTTGAATGCAAAATTGTGTAATCTTCAATCGACTTTTCACTTAGGTTAGATCATTGGGAATCTGGGATAAAAAAGACTAGAATTTGTAATTGTCCCTAGTTGTTCGCAGGTGAATGATAAACTGGTAATCCAAGTCGGAAGTCAGACATTCAGTGAGGAGGGCAGAAAATCATACGACTCAGGTTGTGCAGTTACAAGAAGTATGATTTGCAAGTTTATATGAGAGGACAAATTGAGAAGAGAAAAGGTACATGATCCTGAAAGATATGATGATAAGATAATGGCAAGATAAGTAACATAATCTACGCGTTTCGAACGGCCAGGTTAGTCATTGAATAAAAGAGAAAAGGCAGTTCATAGTTGCGACTCGGTTGATTTTTTCTACTAATGACAATCTCCTTTATTTCATTATTTCATTAGATGAGATGCTTTGCAAAAAGATGAGGGGGAAACTCAGTAAGATGTCGATTTTTTCTGAACTGAAAGGGGGTTAGTTGAGTTTTTTTTTAAATGAGAGGGGATTTCCTAATAATAACCCTTATTTGAATTACAAACACCCAAAGATTTTACCATTCACAATCATGATTAAATGTGTTGGAGTAAAAAGCTTCTTTATAATTACTCTAAGAACACAAAATAAAAAAATAACTAATTAATTAATTTAAAAAAAAATCATAAGTTCTCAGAATTGTTTCAAAAACAATTGTCTATACTCTCAGTTCTTGAAAACAGTTTTTGAGCGACAAATCAAGCAAGTTTCTCTTAATGAGGAAAACATCACATTCGATTCATTATCCATGGAAAGCTCATAACAAGCTAATCATATTATTACCATATGGATTCAAATATCAATGATCGAAGTAAAGTTTGTAAGCGACTGTTTGCTAAATAATGACATTTTCTTTATTATAGTGCAACCACTTGAATGCATGAAGTTTTCAAATTACTTATATAACAAATATACTACAGATAATTTATGAAGACGACACTATAAAATTATTGATGTAAAATTTTCACCTCTTGAGTGCATAAAAATAGAATCAATGATATCTTCAGTTGATATATATTGAATTGATATCTACTTGAATAATAACTGCAACTACATGATGGTTAATATTTAAGCAAATAATCTAAAATATAACCCCTAAGCCAATGGTCAAGTTGGTAATTTTTCCTATATTTGCCCAGGGTAAAGGGAGGCCTCACATAAATCCAAATGTCCGGATGATGTAAAAATTTTGATTTAATTTTTGGGGAATTCTAAGAGGGGGTCCACAGTTCAGATCTGGCCTTGGCCTGTGGAACCCGCACTGGATTAGTAACAGGATTTTTTTCCGGGTAAAGGGCCTTGAATACAAGAAGAAAAGTGAACATGTCACAAAAACACTTCTTCCAACATTGCCCCTCAAAGGGAAGCCCATGACACAAGATGCAATCAAACAATCGAAACACACAACAGTTATTCAACATTTATTCCTCATTTCATCACACGAGAATGTGGACATCTCGTTTCTGCAGCAAGTCTGGCTGCTTGATAAAATGTGAATTTGAAGATTATCTACGTTCCCCATTCCTCGAGTAGACTGGCTTTAATTTCCTCCATCACCAACATCTCCTCTTTGTTAGTTGATCCTGATTGTCAATAAGGGTCAATAGAATCAGCTAAGAGTTTCGATTATACTTTTATACGTTAGACCAAACACTTAATTTGCTTCATCAAATTAAAACAAGTCTCATAGCAATCTGCAAAACATTTATTATGTGATATTGAAAGGATAGTACATAGGAGGCTAAGAATAATAACTCGAATGACCAGAAGTAAACATAAAAGGAAGCCCACAGCCAAATAAAGCATGCTAGAAGTTTGGCTCAAGTGAAGTAGTTTAGACTCATGATTCCTAAATGACAATCATTTTATCTCAAACTCACGAAAATGGCATCTACTTGTGTGATATGCTCACATTTAGTGCACAAAATGTTAGGCTCAAGTGAAATAGTTTAGACTCTTGATTCCTAAATGACAATCATTTTATCTCAAACTCACAAAAATGGCGTCTACTTGTGTGATACGCTCACATTTAGTGCACAAAATGTTAGGGTAGTTAATATGATGCTTATTGGTGCGAGTTGCAGCATGAGCTGTGACCTTACTTTATCCACCTACTCCTGTGCGGAGAAATCAAAGAGGGCATCCAAAGGTCGATTGAAATAGACAAATAAAGCAACAATCAACAAGAGGAGAAACAATAAGATTCTAATAACTCGAATTACGAAGTGTACCTTCAATAACAGGATGATGAAGACAAGTGAAAATCTGGAGAGAGAACCATTCTGTCTTGTGGCATCAATGAACACTGGTGGCATATTGTTGTTGTTCCAAAGGGAATGTTGTCGTCGACATCATCATCAACTAATTGGCTAGCTTCTTGTTGACCCTAATTAGTCTGAGTTCTTCAAGTCATTGATGTCAGCATAGGCAGTGAAAAACTTAGAAGGAAGCCGCCCACCTTGCGGAAGATATTCGAACATGTGAAACCTTTTCAGTATCAAGTTGAAAAGATTTGGGAGGGATAAACCATTGTTAACCGTCATCCGACTTGGAAAATTTACTGCCTAGTACTCACCAAATTCAGGTTTGGTTTTGGCTGCAAACCTCCACTATTTTTTGGCAAATCATTTCCTCCCAATCTTTGAGTGTAAAAACTTCCAAGAGATTATGGAAACGGGAATTCCAACACACTTCTCTATAAATTCATTTTCTCGGATCTTTAGACTATAACAAGCTTCCAAGAGCCCTTATGGAAAAGGAACTCCAAAATACTTTTCCATAAATTCATTTTCGGTCGGTCAGCCTTGCAATGAATCGGCTTAATGCCACGACCCTTCCGGTCAAGATTTGAACTTCTTTGTGTGTGGATGGCTCTTTGGTTTCGAGCAGAGCCTTTACTTGGGTCGGACTGGCTTGAATGCCCGACCGATCAACTATGTGTCCCAGAAACTGTCCCGAGGACACCCCAAAGGAGCATTTTGCTGGATTGAGCTTCATCCCGTGTTTCCTCAGGGTATCAAACACCTTACGGAGATGCCCCAAGTGGTCAGTCTTATTTCTGCTCTTGACAACCGTGTCGTCAATGTAAGCCTCGACTACTGTGCCCATCATCCCTTTAAATATCCTGTTCACCAGTCTTTGAAAATACAACCACTCTTCCTTTCGTTTTAGAGTATGACAATTTCCAAGATACACTTTCTGTAAATTACTTTTCGCCCCATCTTTAGACTATAACAAACTTCCAAGAACCCTTATGGCATACTTTTCTATAAACTCATTTCCTCCCTATCTTTAGACTATAATAAGCTTCCAAGAACCCTTATGGCAAGAAGAACTCCATCACACTTCTCTATAGATTCATTGCACCCCTTCCACATGAACATTGATGGTTGTAAATGCACGACGTTATTCGAGATGTCGCCATATCAATTGCATCAAGAAAAGAAAATTATTTCTCTTATGACGATCTTCTGCAGATTAATCTCCAACCACATCGTACACGACTCTTCTACTCTTCCCTTTGTTTAAATTAATTTCATTAAATATTGACCATGACTCTTCCTCGGATAAGCTGATCATGCATCCGCCTACATCCGAAGATTTTTAAAAGCAGGCCAAACTTTAACCTCATAAACCCACCAACAATTATACATCAGAGATACCGTTACAATCTCCTCATAAACAAATTGGGTGAGCAATATTTCCTATTCCTCCCATACCAACAATCCAAACAATCAAAACATACTCTCGAAAATCAAGCCCATTGTCTAACAAAACCCTCATAATTCCATCACCATATTCAAATTGCAACACCACAAATAGTTCAATTAAGTGAAGTTGATCTTGGTTCTTCAGATCTGAACTGATTTGATGACCCAATTTAACCACAAAAGCGCGTACCTTGTCGGGCCATTGATTCTGACCCATCATAGCTTGGCGGGAAAGAACTTTGGTGGAGAAGTGGCGAGCATCGGAAACTATGTGGAGCTCATTGGAGAAACCCAAAGCAAGACCCATCTCGAGAGCGGTTGTATAGTGTGTGCCTTTTTCATTAGGGTTTGAGAGTGGACATGAGTGACAACTCGAGTGGATATCTTCTCTTTATCTTTGCCGAATCCTGAACATATTATAAATGAAAAATGCCATCATGGCTTACATCATACAATATACCGTTAATATAGGTGACACTTGGCACTAGATGAAAAAAATGTCGACAATTTTTTATTTTAATAAAATTAAAATTAAATAAAAAATTACAAAAAGTCTTCTCGAAAATTCAGTTATGAAAGAATTTAATTTTTATTCAATTATTATTTATAATTATCTACAAACAATTTTCTATTTTCATAATTTTTAAAAAAATAATATTGGATTTCTTATCTTATCTATTGAATCCAGAATATATAATAATACTTATAAAAGTAAAAATGTTGTCATGGCTTGCACCACACAATAAACTCTCGGGACATGTTTGGTAGGCGGTCTGTCTGGTTTGGTTTGGTCTGGTCTGGTTTGATCTGGATCCTGAACTTAAAAGTTTGTTTGGTAAGCGATTTGGTCTTACTATTTATTTATTATTTATTATAATATTTATTTATGTATTATTTATTTCTTTATTTATTATTTCTTCACTTTATAATATATTTTATTATTTATATTATTATTTATTCATTTATATATTAATTTATAAATATATTCTAATTATTTATTATTATTTCATTATTTAATTCATTTAATTTATAAATTATTTATTCATTTTTAATTATTTAAAAATATATTTTATTAATTTAATACTTATTTATTATTATTATACTCATTTTATTGTTATTATTATGAAGTATTTATTTATTATTATATTTACATATTATTAATTATTATATTTATTGATTATGTATTATTTATTTATTATTTATTATTATATTTATTTATTTATTATTATTTATTTCATTATGTTTATCATTTATTATTTTTATTTTATTTTTAAATATGTTTTATGTAATTTATTATTTATTTTATTAATTTATTATTATTATTTATTCATTTTTAATTATTTAAAATTATATTTTATTAATTTATTATTTAGTCCATTTTTATTATTATATTTATTTATTATTATTGTATTCATTTTATTATTATTTTTATGTATTATTTATTTTAAATATGTTTTATTTAATTTATTATTTATATTATTAATTTTTTTATTATTTATAAATATATTTAATTATTTATTCATTTATTTATTATTATATTTATTTATTATTATTATATTCATTTTATTATTATTATTAGGTATTATTTAATTCATTTTTTTATTATTTATTATTTATATTTTATTTTTAAAATATGTTTTATTTAATTTATTATTATTATTTATTCATTTTTAATTATTTATAAATATATTTTATTAATAAGACCAGATCGGATCAGGTTGAACCATCAAAAAATCTGGTTCCAAAAACACCCCATTTGGTTCAATTTGGTCTCATTTGGTGTGGTTCCAAATTTTGAGACCAAGTCCAAACAAACATGGTCTGGTCCCTGAAAACAAAGACCAGACCAAACCAGGTGGAACCAGACAGCCTACCAAACAGGGCCTCAATATGGGGAGAAAAAATCTTCTCCATTCCCCCTCTCACCTGGTATAGGTCAAGTAAGGGGACCACATCAATTCAATGGCTAATATTTAGTCACACACAAAATAATTTAATAAACTTTATTTAAATTGTTTAGGTAGTGTATAATTATACAATAATATAAATATATGTATCATATTATATTTATATGTATAAGTGCGTATATATTCCCAAAAATGAAATTATATTTTAAATTTTTTACATATCAGTTTTTTTTTAAGAACCGGAACCGAACCAAAAATATATATTTTATATATCAGTTTTTTTTTAAGAACCGGAATTGAACCGAAAAATTGATTTGGTTCATTGCATTAAGTATCAAAACATAATATAATTATAAACTAAATAAAATATAATATCTCAACTATTACAAACCCAAAATCAATTGTATAATTCGTAATGAAAAATGTCATGTAAAAACCGAAAAATATATAAAAAAATTATATAATTGATTTTGGGTTTGTAATAGTTGAGATATTATATTTTATTTAGTTTATAATTATATTATATTTTGATACTTAGAGTTTATATTTTTTTAAAAATATAACCGGAACCGAATCGTTATTTCCGGTTTCTTAAAAAAAATGATAACCGGAACCAAAACATTAATGCAATGAATCAAATTAATTTTTCGGTTCAGTTTTGGTTCTTAAAAAAAACTGATATATAATATATATATTTTTGGTTTGATTCCAATTCTTAAAAAAAACTGATATATAAAAAATTTAAACTATAATTTCATTTTTGGGAATATATACGCACTTATACATATAAATATAATATGGTACATATATTTATATTATTGTAT
Organism: Cornus suecica; assembly: GCA_963922005.1. Taxonomy (NCBI): domain Eukaryota; kingdom Viridiplantae; phylum Streptophyta; class Magnoliopsida; order Cornales; family Cornaceae; genus Cornus; species Cornus suecica. The sequence goes on from OY998248.1 coordinate 31,406,514, forward strand.
AATTATACATTACCTAAACAATTTAAATAAAGTTTATTAAATTATTTTGTGTGGGACTAAATCTTAGTCATTGAATTAATAAAGAATGTGTGTTAAATCTTAGCCATTGAATTGATGTGGTCGCTCACTTTACCTATACCAGGTGAGAGGGTGAATAGATGATTTTTTTCCCAATATGGGTGACACTTCCTTCCCTTGATAGTTATACCAATCAATGAAGGATTTTGAACAGCAACAAAGTTGTTTCTTATCTTATCTTATTTAATTTGGGTTTTTTTTATTTGTTATTGACGATGATACCCTAACGAACAAAAAGAGAGGCGAGCTTGTTATGTAAACCGCAACCCCTACATTTCTAGTAATTTTTTTGGATAAACCACATATAATCTTTTTGTTTTCTATGGGATTATTTTCTTAATTTTTAAAATTTTACTCTCAATAGTCTCAAACCAGTCTTTTTGCCATCCTTATACTCTATTTACTTAAAAAAAACTAGGGGGTTGTGTGATAAATTGAACATTAGGTACTAAACTATTAAAATTTTGAATTTTAAGTAATGGAGATTAAGTGGTACTTGATAAATAGAAAAAAAAAATTATATCTTTTTAATGTTCAGACTTTAGTGATAAGCAATGATTATGTTATTAATTATACTGCATTTTAAGTGACGCTTATCATTTTTAAGTGGTTCAAATTGACTTAATTGAATAAGTAGTAATTTATTCATGATTAAGTACTAAATTGAATATTTTTCAAATAAGTCCATTGATTAGAACAGTAATAAAGATTGATTGAGGATTATATAGGCAAATCATGTTATAAATTATAATTCTTTCCTCCGTTAACTTGGAAAGTCATGGTGTTGCAAACCACAAAACATACTTGAATTTCAAGTTCCATGTCCTGAAGTCCAGTCCAACAGTCAAACTTTAAACATTGTTGGGCCATGAAAAATAGGCCCATAAATAAATGATCCATGAAAAATAGGCCCATAAATGTAAACTTCAAAATATCAACCAAGAAACCTTCTTATCTTCAACACAAAGCATCAGATGTACGTACAATCAAATATTAAAAACCTATGGAGCACAATTATAAAATGACACAAGTTTATTTTAAGAATCTATAAAAGCAAAAAGAATAAACTTTTGCTTTAGGTTTTTTTAAACCTTCTTTACATTTAAAATGAACACTTGTCATGAAATTATTATGTGTGTTTTTCACATTAAAAATGTACAAATGTGATCGGTCAAGACAATTATTGTTTAATGAATAATATTTGGGTACTACCGATCGATAAAGTTCATCCTCCCTTTTATATAGTCAAATATATTGTGGACACATGTTTAGCAATTTTGCTAAAAGATAAATATCTTCATGAAATTCATAAAAAAAAAAATGACTTAAATTTCATTAATTTTTTTTTTTCTAGCCATGGATTCACACTATATTGCACCAAATAATTAGAGTGGATGAACTCCATCCTCACTGCAAAAGACTTAAGTATTGTCCATGGTTAATTGAATATCTAAGTTATCTAGACCAGGGCCGGCTTTGAGGCCAAGCCGCCGCCTAGGGCTCAGGCTCCAAAATATATATTTTTGCCTTTAAATAGTATAGGCTCAAAACAAAAAATTATAATTAAAGTCCAAATAAAATTAATCCAATAGGCTAATCCAATTTTTGAGTAATAAAAGCCTAAAAGAGTAATATAGGTCCAAAAAATACAATATGTTCAAATTATATATTTATTATGGGGCCCTATTGGGTTTCATATAGCTGCATATTGTGGCATACAAGAATTGAAAATCTCCAGCCTCCAAGTTCCCAGTACCAATTGACCAAATGCCCCAATGGTATTTCCTCTCTTCCCTATTGAGAAGGTGAGGGGTTCGAGTCTCTTACGAGACAAAGTGTGTGTGTGTGTGTGAAAAAAAGCTTACCTTTCAAAAAAATCTTCCTCCACTGCTCCCTCTTCCAATTCTACCACACCGTAAAACCTAATCACAGATTCACAATAATCATTTCTCAAAATCATTACTATATACTTTGTCTACCATTTTATTGGTCTTGTATTGAATATACAAGTTTAATCAAGTCTCATACTTTGTCTACCCTTTTCTTGGTCTTGTATTGAATAAACAAGTTTAATCAAGTCTCAAATTATCAAGGTCAGTAGTGTAACCTAATTTTTGAACAATTAGTAGATTATTTTGGGGTTTAATTTGATTTTATAATTAGAAATTTCAGTTGTGTAATATTTTCTTCCTATATCAATTTATATAATTCTACAAACAAACTTGATAGATTTTGTTCAATTAGTCTTTCAATTTTGATGTGAGAATTATATTTTAGATGTTTAGTTGCTAGCATTAATACATTTATATGTTTGCTAATGTGTTGGAATTTATTTGAATATGAAGTATTGTACTTATGAAAATAGTTCAGGGTTTGGAATTATGATGCCCTGTCAAATTCGAGAAAGTGGCTGGCTTGAATTTTGTTCTTTAAATTCGAGGAAGTCTTTCCCTATAATATAGAATTTTTAAATAGATTCACAATACCATTAGGTTGCTTTCTGGTAAGGGCCCCAATGTTTTTTTGAAGATTTTAAAAATACCATTAAGTTGCTTTCTGATAAGGGTCCCAAAAAAATTTTAGATTTTAATCTTGCTTAGGGCCCCAAAATATTTTTGAACTCTCCGGATCGGCCTTGCTAGTGACGGAGCTATTGTGGGAGCCAATGCCTTTACATATGTATTTTTCCTTTGGATTATTTGTCTATAAACTTTCATATCTATGCGAAAGTCACCACTGAAATTACAAAAAAATCACATGGAACCCCCCTCATATAATTTTATAGATCCGTCACTGAAACCACATGAACTCTATTGGCCAATTTGGTCAGTATTTTTGAAAATAGTTCTTTGTTTTTCAAAAAAATGAAAATAAAAAAATTGTATAAAAATTCTGCTTTGAGTTTTCAAAAAATTATTTTCTGAAAATTTAATTATAGAAATATTTGTTTTTAGATAATTCTCTTTTTATGTTATCATAAAACAGCTTTTTACTCTCAGAGTTGGCCAAATGGTTTCAAAGATAAATACCAAGCTGGGCTTAAGCTTCTCCAAATGAACCCTTAATTCAATGAATTGCTTCACCCATAAAAAAAATAGGGTTTTAAAATAATGATCAATCTGATTTTCCTCTGTAGCTCCCACTTTGGTGATGCTGTTTTGTTACCTTCTATTCTACCCCAAAAAAAGATGTCTTTTAGGTTACATGAAAAGAGAAAGAAAGTTACCATACAAACAGTTCTCTGAAGAGCATTGTCATGCATCAAATGCCTTGTCATGTCGCTTTTAGCCATCTATTTGATAAGAGCATAATAGGTCAATTTATGTACAATCTAGTTTTCAGATGTTGTGAAAGTGAAATGGCTTATTGCTCAATTTACTTACAGGTGCCTTTATTCCATCATTGGAATATGATGATTCATTATTGAGATTCTTAATGCCAATGCATAGTGGGGGAGGATTAAGGATTAATTGCTTGTAATTAGGGGTGATGCAATACATACATAATACTATATATTTATATACATACACCCATATATTGTAAGGAGTAATTCACTCATATTTTAATTTTAATATATATATATTATGAAGGACGAAGTCGGTATCTTCAATCACTTTTAATGAAGGGTCTGTTTGACAGAATTTTTATTTTTTATTTTACACAAAAGAAAAAGAGAAACATAAAATATATTGAAAATTTTGTATCTTTACCTTCTTCAAAACGTTCTTTCAAGATGTATAAATTATTTTAAAATTTTGTCAAACACTATTTTAAACAACTTTTTGTTCCAAAAAATAAAAACAAGTTTTGAAAAATCAATCCAAATAACACTTCTATCATTTATCAAGTAAACTCTCATTATCATACATAAAGTGATTATACATTTGCAATTTTAAAATATTTATTAATCTTTGCCTTTGAGGTCTCTAAAGTATAATAAGCTCAAGAAAAAATTTCAGAACTCTATAGATAAATTAAAAGTAGCTTGAGTGAAAATAAGCAAACTTTTCTTTTCTTCTTTTTCTTCTAAAGCCGGAAGAAACATAGAGAAATAGAATTACTCATCTAATACTATCTATTATGCAAAGTGATCTAACACCCTACTTGCTATGTGTTACCCGGTGAAATCTTGAAGTAGGCCGTAGCATGCTAGTGTGATATGGGAGAATGACACAATGACAGTTTTGGTAAATAAGTCCAACTTTGAAAGTCGGGCTTAGGAGTGTTAGAAAATTATGGAGATTTAATTGGAGATGCTCTATATCATAAGAAGATGACCTGTAAAAGAAAATCCGGATTTGGAATTCGGGAACTTCTAAAAAGGCCATTATGACTCCTCAAACAGGATTAATATTTGTTCTGGTCAAAACTGTATTTATGAATTCTGCATATATAGGAAGGGGTGGGTCTCTGACCCAAGTGGGCATTCAACCACTTAGCAAGGCCATGGGCAAGCCTTGGCTAAGGCATGTATAAGAAAGCTTGTTTGCATGTTTAGACATGGTTCGGTGGCACGGTGGACTGAGTTGGAGCACGCATGGCTTGACAAGCTATGTGTGCATGTGCACGAATGTGCCAACTTGCATTTGACAAGATGATGCCTTAGCTTGGCATACATTGGTGTGTATGCAATGCACTTGGCTAGGCAAGCCATGTGCACACCAAGCTTTGGCTAAACCAACTTACCCTTGGGGCAAGGCTGTGACACTAAGACAAGCAATGGTTGGTGCAAGATGGTTCAAGACATAGGCATGACACGACATGACCTATGTTCCAAGACATTGACTAAACCAAGACATGAGCGTGGCTAGGTGCAGGCTTAATGGTGAAGGCATTGGTTCAGACTTGACAATACTCTCAAGTGCGCGTAGGCTTGAAAGAAGTTGAGACATTGCCATTGGCTCAACAAATGCAAGCATTGTGCATTGATGTCACATGTTTGACATAGAGTTGACTCGTGATGGTACTGCATATCTCAGACTTGGGCAAGGCAAGGCAAGGTTGGTCAAGGTCAAGGTGACTCAGACAAGCAGTTGGGTAGTTTGGTGACACTCAACTGACTCAAACCATCAAAAGACAAGGTGGCATTGCAGGAGCATGCGACAACATCCTGACAGTTGAGAGTGCAATGTGTGATAAGTGTTGGTAGCCTCTGAATGGTGTCAGCACTTAACCTAGGTGGATGGGGATGTCATCCACATAGATATGCAGTTTTGTGTATTTTCCTATATAGACACATATGTATAACATTTGTATAGGTAGCGAGTTTCAGATAGAAATAGTGTTTGTGTGAATGTTGTAGTGTGGCTTGAGAGAGAATCTTTTGTATTATTTGAGTTTTAGTAAAAAGGTTGGAAAACCATTATTGTGGTTTTCTGTAAATTATAAGTGTTTCTATATTTAATCTGCATATATACATTGTGTGTGTGTTATCTTGGTGTATTCTCAAGGGCATCAAGTGTGAGTGGCTGACTTGATGTGCAACCAATGCCATCATAGGGCAATGTTTTTGGTGTTAAAAATTGACCCATGTGACACTATGTATCATGATTTAACGTTACACGAGTTATAAGGTCGGTTTGTAAAATACCCTCAAAATAATCTTCTTAAAATTTAGATTCCAAGGCCCAAGGCTCAAGAAAATGGTCCATGGGAGTTAGATTTTTTTATTTTATTTTTGTATTATGCAAAGCCATCCAACATTTTGTCTTTCAAATTATTATTATAAAATATATTTCCTCCGTCCCAAAATAAATGTCCACATTCATAACTTTATCCGTCCCAAAATAAGTGTTCAGTTTTGAATTCCAATACAATATAATCTTAGGTCTTGTTTGGTAGGCTGTCTGGTTCCACTTGGCCTGATCTGGTCTTTGCTTTCAGGGACCAGACCATGTTTGTTTGGACTTGGTCTCAAAATTTGGAACCAGACCAAATTGAACCAAAATGGGTGGTTTTGGAACCAGATTTTTTGATGGTTCAACCTGGTCCGGTCTGGTCTTATTAATAAAATATATTTATAAAATAATGAAAAATGAATAATTATTAATAATAATAACAAATTAAATAAAACATATTTTAAAAATAAATAATAAACAAAATGAATTAAATAATACCTAATAATAATAAAAAATAAATATAATAATAATAAATAAATGAATAAATAAATAATAAAATATATTTATAAATAATTAAAAATGAATAATTAATAATATAAATAATAAATTAAATAAAACATATTTAATAAATAATAAAAAAATAGAATTAAATAATACATAATAAAAAATTTAATACAATAATAAAAAATAAATATAATAATAAAAAATGGAATAAATAATAAATTAATAAAATATAATTGAAAATAATTAAAAATGAATAAATAATAATAATAAATTAATAAAATAAATAATAAAATACATAAAACATGTTTTAAAATATAATAAAAATAATAAATAATAAACAAAATGAAATAAATAATAATAAATAAATAAATATAATAATAAATAATAAATAAATAATACATAATAAATAAATATAATAATAAATAAATACTTCATAATAATAACAAAAAATGAGTATAATAATAAAAAATAAATATTAAATTAATAAAATATATTTTTAAATAATTAAAAATGAATAAATAATTTATAAATAAAATGAATTAAATAATAAAATAATAATAAATAAATAGAATATATTTATAAATTAATATATAAATAATAATTTAATAATATAAATAATAAATTAATAAAATATATTATATAGTGAAGAAATAATAAATAAAGAAATAAATAATACATAAGTAAATATTATAATAAATAGTTAGAACATACCGCTTACCAAACAAATTTTTAAGTTCATGATCTAGATCATATTAGACTAAATCAGACAACACCGGACCAGACCAAACCAAACCAGACCAGACTAGACCAGACCAGACAAACCGCCTACCAAACATAGCCTTATACTTTCTCAATTTATCTTTCTTCATTAACTTCAAAAAATAATGGACCCTACTAAAAATTAAAACTAGAGCCAAAATTGGAAATATAAATATCTCAAAAAAAATTGAAAAGTCAAATATGAATTTTGTTTGATTAAACTATATACATATATATATTTTGTTTTTTCAATTAATAATTTCTGTCCATGAGTGTGGGATAAAGAATTTGTTTGCATGATTGATGAAGAGTGGGGGCCCCTTGAAAACCACAAAACTTGAGATAATTGAGAATCAGAATCCAATTCTAGTTCAGCTTTTAAGTTGTGAGTCTTGACCTTTGAGCCAAATATTATTCTGTTTGGTTTGGACTTTTAGGACCCCCACTACCCCTACACGTGACTGCTGCATCCAATGTACCTAATCACTATGTGCATCACCCACTGTAGCCATCAAACATAAATTATTTTTAGTTAAAGGCGAAGAAACCCCCAAATTATACTCTCTCTCCCAACTAACCCCCTAATCTTTCAAATTGCACAACCCCCATCTATCACAACCCCCCATCTATCCTATAGAGCAGAATTTAAAAAAGCAATTTTATTAAGTACACTTCCACCCCTTCTATTTTATTAATTACACTTCCACCCCTTATTACAAAATATATATATATATATATATATATATATATATATTACGAAAATTACAATTTGATTTCTTTTTTTATAAAATTCTAAATAAACATATAAAATTCAAATATATATATAATTCGTAAAAAATATATAAAATTTGAAACAATATATAAAATTCGAAAGAAACATATAAAATTCGAAAAAAACATATAAAATTTATAAACAATATATAAAATTCGAAAAAACATATAAAATTCTAAAAATATAAATATATAATTCAAATATATATATAAAAAGTATGACTGAAGTTTAAGTGAACAAACCCCATAGTCATTAGTCACGGTAACGGATCCTCTCCAACTCTATTTCTCTTTCTACCATCTTCCTCTCTCCATCACTATCACTTTTCCTCTCGATAAATAAATATAAAATAAAAATAAAAATTATATAAATAATATTTTAATCAAAATTATATATATAAAAAAATTAATCGATTAACTATATCGATTAAAGGGTCCCTTGGTACCCAAATCTAGGGGTGCACACGCTCCGGTTCGCTTTCGATTCCTACCGAAAATCGGAATTAAACAGATACTTTCGGTTCCTTAAAAATGAGAACCAGAACCGAACCGTTAATTTTGGTTCAAATATTAATATATTCACGGTGCGGTTCGCTTTCGATTCCGACCGAAACAGGAATCTAACCGATACTTTCAGTTCTTTAAAAATGAGAACCGGAACCGAACCATTAATTTTGATTCAAATATTAATATATTCACGGTGCGGTTCGCTTTCGATTCCGACCGAAACAGGAATCTAACCGATACTTTCAATTCTTTAAAAATGAGAACCGGAACCGAACCGTTAATTTTGATTCAAATATTAATATATTTAATTTCAATTAAAATATTTTAATAAAGTATCGGTTCGATTCCGATTTTGGTCATCATCGTGGGGCATGTGTCGCCATCGTGACCCTTGAAATAGCTCTGTAGAGAGCTGGAGAGGATCTGTTACCTTGACTAATGACTCTAAGGTTTGTCCACTTAAACTTCAGTCACACTTTATATATATATATATATATATATATATATATCTGAATTTTATATATTTTTTAGAATTTATATGTTTTTCGAATTTTATATATTGTTTACGAAATTTATATATTTGTTTCGAATTTATATGTTTTTTTTGAATTTTATATGTTTCTTTCGAATTTTATATATTGTTTCAAATTTTATATATTTTTTCGAATTTTATATGTATTTTTCAAATTTTATATATTTTTTACGAATTATATATATATTTTTGAATTTTATATGTTTTTTTTAATTTTATAAAAAAATCAAATTGTAATTTTCATAATATATATTTTGTAATAAAGGGTGGAAGTGTATTTTTATATTATAGCTAAGGGGTAAAGTGCATGTTTTAAATAGTTTGGGGGGGGGGGGTGATTTTTAGATTAGAGGGGTTTCTTGCAAAAGCTCAATAATTTAGGGGTTTCTTGTCCTTTACCCTTATTTTTATTTGTTTGTTAATGAAAAGTGAAAAAAACTCTAACAAAATTTGTTTAATATTTCTAAGAAAATCAGTTACAACAAAAGGATATTCAATAGAAGTATCCTCTATAAGTTTTCTCTAAATTCAATTTTTTAAAATTAATTAATAAGTAATAATATTGTATTTCGAGAAATTATTATATGAACTTAGAGTCCGTTTGTGTGCGCAGATTTGGAATTGAATTGGAATTGGAATGTCATGGTATCTCAATTACACAAATACAATTTCAAAATGCATTGTTTGGATGCGTTTTGAAATTCAATCTCAAAACCAATCCAATTTAAATGTAAAATATCATAACTTTAAAATTAAAATAGATATAAGTATACAAGTATAGGTATTCATATATATTTTTATATATATACATGTGTATGTATATGTGTATATACATGTATGTATTTGAATATTTATATATACGTGAATTTATATGTATGTGTTTATGTGTGTGACTATATATTTTTGTATAGTTGTATTTATATTTGTATATATATATGCGACTATGAGTTCATATATATATATAAATGTGTATATATGTTTCTATATATAAGCGTGTTTATATATATTTGTATATATGTAGGTGCATAGTGTTCTCTTGCTCCCAGGAAAGCAAGATAAGTTGTACTCACTTTTAATATTAACCATTATATTTAATCCAATGGTCATATTATGAAACCACTAAATCTTTTCAAAACCACTCTATCAATATTTAATTTCTTTATTTAAATCTCTTAATATCATTCATATAAATTAAAAGCATAGTATTCTCTTGCTCCTAGGGGAGCAAGATAAGGTGTACTCACTTTTAATATTAAATATTAGATTTAATCCAAGGGTCATATTATGAAACCACTAAATCTTTTCAAAACCACTATATCAATATTTAAATCTCTTAATATCATCCATATAAATTAAAAAAAGGTAATTCCTTCAACAGAAATGACAACCCATATTTAATCCCATACATGGGTATACATAAATATATGTCCGTGTGGCAAAGAAAAAATTGGCGTTACAGTGGAATACATCATGCATTTGAAATTGAGTGATTTTATAGGTGAAGAAAAAAATTAACTTTCCATAAATTTTTTTCATGTATTTATGGATATAGACACATAAATCTAATATTTTATTAATAATTTTGCATAATTCTAAAGTCAATAGAAGTCTAAATATAAAATATATCTTTATTAATTAAAATATAAATTCAAAATTTGTAATAAGAAATAAATAAAATATATATATGCATAACCTATATACTCATGATTTCGGAATGTCATTTATTTTGTCTATATCTATGCATACATGGAAAAAAAATTTATGCGAAGTTAATTATTTATACACCTATAAAATTACCCTATTACACATCAAACCCAATTACGCCAATTTTTAAATTCATGTGTATTCCAGTGTAACACCAATTTGTTTCTTTGCCACATACACAGATATTTATGTATATACCATGTATGAGATTAAATATAGGTTGTCATTTGTGTTGAAAGAATTACCGTTTTTAAATTTATATGGAAGATATTAAGATATTTAAATAAGAAAAATAACTATTGATAGAGTGGTTTTGAAAAGATTTACTCGTAGTTGTTTCATAATATGACCATTGGATTAAATATAAGAGTTAATATTAAAAGTGAGTATATCTTATCTTGCTCTTCTGGGAGCAAAAGAACACGGTTGTATATAAGTGTGTGTGACTGTGTGTATATATATATATATAGGCGTATGTATATATATAGAATTTGATGTATATGTATGTATTCTGGTGGTTGTGAAAAATTTGTTGTTAGAGAGAGAATATTTAGTGTGTCAAGGTTTGGAGAAGATGTGGAATTGGAAATCACAACTTCTTCTTGTGGAATTCAAGTTATGGAATTAGTGTTTTTGGAATTACATTTTAATTTCAATTCCAAACTATTTTGTTACATCAAAACAATAAATTTGAATTTGGCGCATTTGAATTGGGGTTCCAATTCCATGATCCCAAACGGACCTTACAATAAATAATTATAGTAATGACTAATTACAAATTGATACAGGATAAAAAGTATGAGGCAATGACCTGTCTCTCAATCAATTCAGTCAAATATGATGATACGCTTTTGCAATATATGCTATGTCTTTTTATTATTATTATTATTAAATTGTGATCATTTAAAATTACATAATTATTTTTACACGCTAATTTTTGTGTGTAATTTTATTGAGTTATTGTTCTCAATCAATTCAGTCAAATATAATTAGTTGCATGATTGTCCACCAGTACAGAGACGTCCATCTTCAGTTATGGTATGAATAAGAGGGTTCTCAAAAAATTGTGTTAGAAGGTTAATTTATTTCGAGCTTATGAATACATTGTAACTATGTTTTTCTCTCCTAAGTTTTAAAACGTGTCCATTCACTTGAAGTTTTATTTAATGCAAATCATTTTAGAATTACGACTATGGACATAATTCGCATGTTACTCAATTCACTCGAGACTCTCTACAAGTTCTTTAGATTAATAAGAGCAAAATCATTGAAACTCCGGTTAGGGAAAAAAAATTGGATCCGATCCGATATGAATTTAAAAAAAATATATATAATTCATTTATTTGAACCGATCCAACATGGATAGAACTGTAAAGTTCATTTTTCCTGTCAGCAAAATCAAACGTCGATGATTATTGAGGGAGAAAATTGTAAATATCCAAAACATGGAGGGGTCAAACTATAACAAGTCCAAACAAGAGAGGTAAAACTGTAATTTACCAAAACAAAAAATACAGTGTCGTTTAGAGGTTCGAATTTTCAAACTAGGTTTGAAAGATGAAAATTATATCATCTAAACACACATTCGTGAATAAGAAGTGCATAATTTGACTGTTAAAATTTGTCAAGTCCCTTTCAATTTACACACTGTCATTTTGGTGCTCACTTGAATGTACGGAACACTAATGTTTGGTCACTTCTGCAACTAATGGATTTTGGAGTAATGCAAGTATGCAGTCATAAACTCTGTTATCAGGTAGTCAGATGATGGCCATAGATCATCAACATTTCCCATCTCCAAAATTTTCATACCTGATGACAGTTTTTGTTTCTTCTTTTAACTATTATATGTGTGTGTGTATATATATACACACATTTATAAGATACACATATCCTTTCCCTCCTCTCACATTATGATGATACTCTTCATCTCTTCTTATCTTTTCGACCTACCTAGGGTGGGGCCAGGAATTCTATATAGAAGGGGTCATATGTAAATTTTATAAAAAAAATTATAAAATATATATTTTTGTGGGCTACTAAAGAAAATTTTGAAATTTTTAATGGGCTTAAATGTAAAATATATATTTTTAGGGGTAATTAAAATAATTTTAAATTTTTTTGGGAGGGGCCATGCCCCCCTCTAGCTTCAATACAGCTCCGCCCCGGACCTACCTGTAATTTACAAATACCGAATGATATAACAACGGTTAAATTACAGTTACATACACTACACAACGATTTAAGAGTCCGTTTGGGACCTGTTTTGTTTTTATCCAAAATAAAATCACGATCATGTTTGGTAACGTAATTTGAATATGTTCTAATTTTGGCCCAAATATATTTTAACTACAATGTTGAATAAAAAAGTAAAAAAACAACAAAAACATCCAATTGTTATTTTCAATTTTTTTTTTGAAATATTTTAACTATTCACGTTACTGTGCAAAATAAAATAGACCACGCTAAACATGCTTCAGCCCAAAAACAAAAACACATTGATTTTTAACCGAAAACAACATCACCAAAAACAAAGTCCATGCGAAAGAGGGCCTAAATGAGTCATTTTCATTCTATTTTAAGCACTTGTAACTTACTCAATTTTCAGAAGGAGTTGATGTATATACTATTTATTACAAATATTTGTTCAAAAGATTGGATGGCTTTTGAGTAAAACTATACTTTCCTTCCCTTGGATATATATAACTAGGGATGCACAAAAAATTGTGGAATCGTAGAATCGGTCCAAACCAAACCGATGTTTTGATTTCGGTTTTGGATTGGTTTAGCTTGGTTCCGGTTTTTCAAAAACAGAATTATTCTAATTTGGTTCGGTTCCGGTTTCAAGTTGGTCGGAACCAAACCGAACCGATATACATATATATGTATAACTCACTTATACAATTACATTATATTTAAACTAATTGGTGTATTAAATAAATTACAAGTTTACACTAATAGTTTTTTACCATCCAAACAAATATTACATGCATATACATAAAAATTCTATAATTTATAACCTCTCTCATCTCTCACATTCACTCTCACCGCCGGTCACCATAACTCTTCTGTTAGGGTTTTTACACCCGCCCAAAAACACTATTAGAAGCTGATGTGTTTTAAAATATTACTCGTAAGTGCACGAATCAATTGTAGTTTATGTTATGCAAGAACGAGGTTGAACCCAAGTGAATGCTTTAAAGAGAACTTAATTAAACTCAAATTAATCTAAAACTAACCTAGTTTCTCAAAGTTTGTTTGTTGAAGTGATTTTTATACTAAACATGCAATATCGAAATACAAATAATTAAAGCGAGAATAATAGGGAGAAAATATTAAGGTATCGGAATCCACCACCACTAATCCATAAACTTCTAATTATTCTTTTATCAATTCCAATTTTAGAGTAGTAATTTAGAAATCAATCTTATTACTTTCTCAAGATTTAACAATAACGCACTAATGAAATATATTTTCAAGAAATAGATTTTCTTTCGCTTTAAAGTGTAAAATTCTAAGCATCATATGTATGCAATTTAATGGATCACATAAGATCAAATATTTTTACTTATAAACTCATCAAATCCAAGCTTGATTAATTGTGATAAGAATTCTTAACTACTATAAATACATGATATTTATAATGAAAGGAATTTAAAACATTTAATACTATGAAGCGAAAATCATAAGCATTTAAACCATACACATGGAAATTGATTAAAGACTAAAAGGAATTTATTTCATAAATGGTGGTTTCATCCTCAACCTTAGTTGAGGATTTAGTTACACATGCTTAAAAAGAAAACAACAAAGTAAGAATAATAAAACCCGGAATTGAAGATAAATTCTTCTCCTCTTTGGTGTCCTTCTTGCTCTCTTCCTTCTTCTTCTTCTTTTCTTTCTTTCTTTCCTTCTCCTTCAAGATGTATCCATATTTATAGAGAAATATTGGAATCAAATTACAACTTGTAAAGATAAATCAAATATTCTTTTCTTTTCTTTTTCATAACTTTCCATCACATTTTGTTCTTTTTCCATGTGCATTTGAATCTTCCAACTTTCATCCATGTGCATTTGATTCATCCAACTTTTATCCATGTGCATTTGAATCTTCTCTCACTTTACACCTATAAATGAAAGACAAAAATGTAGATGTAATTTAATGACATTGAAAATGATTTATTCAACAATTGTATTATAAAAATTAAGTTTTGTGCACTTATCATTATTATACTTCTAAATTAATTAAAATAAATAGTTTTACCTACTAACAAATATACATTTGAGGATAAAATATGTATGTAAAATGGACTTATCAAATACCCCCAAACCTATATTTTGCTAGTCCTCAAGCAAAACAAAAAGAAATAAAATTATAACTACACCATTTTCGCTGGTTGTCTCGATTACATTTAGCATATGCAATAAGCCTTTGAACCCCTAGGTTTTCCCTAGTGGACGAGTTATAGTCTCGTGAGGGTTTCCATTGATGATACCCACAAACATCGATTCTCGTGAGGGTTGGATATACTACCCACAACTTCTCAATTTTTTATAATCACGCATTCATGCATTCACATACTCATCAACCAAGTCATGATATAATGCACAAGATATTATGGATGCAAATACTCCCATTCACTACCGAACAATAACTAATCTCGAGATTCGTGTCATGAATGGTTCCCACAAAAGTAAAAGATTTCGTTACTCTCTACTCCCAATCCAGACAACCCTCCGTGTTTTTGTGAACATTCTACTATGGTATTTCAATCTTTCTTTTTCTACTTCATTGATCAAATTTTGCCAAAAAATTATTACTTTCATCATTCCACTTTTCATCCATTTTTATCTTTCTAAGCTCCGGACTTTCCAGCGAGGATTTTTAATCCCAACCAACTGGGCCCTAACTTATTTATTGGGATTTATGCTCATTAGTTTTCTCCCCTTTTTACGCGAACAATGATATTGGTGATACCAAAGTCCGGTTACTCAGATTGAAGAACTACTTTTTTGCATTTTATTTTTCAAAATAAATTTTCAAAATTTTCTCCATTTCAACTATATCAACTCCCCATCTCTCATTTATTGTGGCAAAATTAATTTTTCAACTACATAGTCAAACTTCAATTATTTTTCCTATAGTGAATGTGTGCTTGTGCTTATAGGTCAAAGTCGTCCTTTTCGGTTTCAATTTTACTAATCTATTCACCCATGTAAAACCATATCACTTCACTTAGCTCGATCTAATCATTACTCTCATGAACAGGAATATCGCATCACATACTACTCACACATCATAAACACAAACTCAATCAACTTGTAATGCAAAACATTCATGCGTGAAAATAAATTTTTTATTTTTTTATTTTTTTCTGAAAAATTTCCATTTTTTTTTTCAAAATTAATGAATTAAAAAACAACAAATTAGACACCATACCCCCAAACCTAAACTCAACATTGTCCCTAATGTTGGACAAACTCACACTTGGTAAACAAAAAGACAAGAGTGAAAAGGTATCACCTGACTCATGGTAGGTTGATCTGGTCAAACTTGCTATCAAACAACAATGAGTTGTTAGAATTCAAAACAAAAATTAAAAATAAAGTAAAAAAAATCCTAAAATAGATATGTACAACAAGACCACATAGGTCAATCCTGATAAACAGGATCACTCAGAAAGATCTCCTCATTTTCTTGAGAAAGTAACTCTAAAAATGGTTTCAAACGCTGACCGTTAACTTTGAACACATCACCATTTTTTTTATTTTCAATCTCAATGACTCCATATGGATGAACAATTCGAACAATGAACGGACCAGACCATCGAGATCTCAACTTTCCTGGAAACAAATGCAATCGAGAATTATAAAGCAAGACTTTTTGACCAGGTGTGAAAGTTTTCCTAAGAATACTTTTGTCATGCCTTATTTTCATTTGCTCTTTATAGATTTTTGTACTCTGGTAAGCATCATTTCTAATTTCCTCCAACTCATTCAACTGAATCTTCCTATGGACTCCTGCTTTGTCAAGGTTAAAGTTGAATTGTTTAATAGCCCAAAAGGCTCTATGCTCTAACTCAACTGGGAGATGACAAGCTTTACCATACACCATTCGGTAAGGAGACATTCCAATGGGGTTCTTAAATGTAGTACGGTATGCCCACAGTGCATCACTAAGTCTCAAGGACCAGTCTTTCCTATTTGGGTTAACAGTTTTCTCCAAAATGTGTTTAATCTCTCTATTGGATAACTCAACTTGACCGCTAGTCTGGGGATGATAAGCGAGTGCAATTTTATGGGTTACACAATATTTTCTCATTAATGCTTCGAAAACCCTATTGCAAAAATGTTTCCCCCTATCACTAATAATAGCACGGGGTGTACCAAAAGTGAAAAGATATTATCTTTCAAAAACTTGACTACCACCTTGTGATCATTAGTTTTACATGCAATTGCCTCAATTCATTTAGACACATAATCAACTGGGACAAGGATGTACAAATTTCCAAATGAATTAGGAAATGGTCCCATGAAATCAATGCCCCAAACATCGAAAACTTCAATAATCAGAATTGGGTTTAAAGGCATCATATTTCGACGTGAAATACTCCATAACTTTTGGCATCGCTCACATGCTAAGCAATATGAATGACAATCTTTAAAGATTGAGGGCCAGTAAAATCCAGATTGCAATATCTTTGCAGCGGTTCTCTTTGAACTAAAATGACCTCCACATGCATGATCATGACAAAAGGAGATTACACTAGTTTGGTCACAATTGGGGACACATCTTCGAATAATCTGATCAGGACAATACTTGAATAAGTACGGATCATCCCAAAAGAAATGACGGACCTCAGATAAGAATTTGGATTTATCTTGCTTAGTCCAATGTGAAGACATTTGACCTGTGACAAGATAGTTCACAATGTCGGCAAACCAAGGTGACTCAGATACAACAAAGAGTTGTTCATCAGGGAAAGACTCAAGAATAGGCATGGAGTCTGAGGATGTCTCAAGAATGATCCTAGACAAATGATCAGCTACTACATTTTCAGACCCCTTCTTATCTCGAATTTCTATATCAAACTCTTGTAGCAATAGGATCCATCGAATTAAACGCGGCTTAGCATCTTTTTTAGAAAAGAGATACCTAAGTGCAGCATGATCTGAGAAAATGAGGACTTTAGACCCTAACAGATAGGACCTAAACTTGTCTAATGCAAACACAACTGCTAACAATTCTTTTTCAGTGATAGAGTAATTCAGTTGTGCCTCATTCAATGTCTTACTTGCATAATAGATCACATGGGATAACCTACTCACACGTTGCCTTAACACAGCTCCAACTGCATAATCAGATGCATCACACATAATCTCAAAAGGCGCATCCCAATTCGGTGGCTTCATGATAGGTGTTGTGGTCAACAATGTTTTGAGTTTCTCAAAGGCTTTCAGGCATTCGTCATCAAAGACAAAAGCAACATCTTTAGCAAGTAAATTGCAAAGTGGTCTGGAAATACTGCTAAAGTTTTTAATGAATCGACGATAAAATCCCGCATGACCTAAGAATGACCTAATCTCTTTAACCGTATGTGGCGGTGGAAGATTAGAAATCAGATCAACCTTAGCTTTGTCAACCTCTATACCATTCTTTGAAATAATATGCCCCAAGACAATTCCCTTTTTCACCATAAAATGACATTTCTCCCAATTTAAGACCAAATGTTTCTCCTCACAACATGTAAGCACGAGTTTCAAATGAATAAGACATTCATCAAAGGATGAGCCAAACACGGAGACGTCATCCATAAACACCTCAAGAAAACGTTCTATCATATCAGAAAATATGTTGAGCATATACCGCTGAAAAGTAGCAGGTGCATTGCATAATCCAAATGGCATACGTCTATAGGCAAATGTTCCAAAAGGACAAGTGAATGTGGTTTTCTTCTGATCCTCAGGTGCAATAGGAATTTGGTTATATCCAGAATAACCATCTAGGAAACAGTAGTACTCATGACCGGCTAATCTCTCAAGCATCTGATCGATAAAAGGAAGTGGAAAATGATCTTTCCTAGTGACAAAGTTCAACTTCCTATAATCAATGCACACTCGCCATCCAATGGTCATTCGGGTCGGTACTAACTCATTGGCATCATTTGTGACTACCGTAATACCTGATTTCTTAGGCACGACCTGAACAGGACTTACCCAAGAACTATCTGAAATAGGATATATGATCCCCACATCTAACAACTTCAAGACTTCTGCCCTAACGACCTCTTTCATGTTAGGGTTAAGCCGTCTTTGCATTTCTCGCGAATTTTTAGCATTTTCCTCAAGATGGATACGATGCATGCACACAGATGGAGATATACCCTTAATGTCTGCTATAGTCCACCCAATAGCCGATTTATGCTCCCTAAGGACATTTAAGAGTTTTTCCTCATGTTCTTTATTTAACTCAGAAGCAATGATGACAGAAAGACTCTCATTTGGACCTAAGTAGGCATACTTCAGTTCAGAAGGTAAAACTTTCAGATCCAATTTTGGAGGTCACTCAACAGATGAGACATGTTTAGATTCAATTGATGAAAGGGGATCTACCTTGGCTTTCTAATTCTCAATGTCCATAAAAGGGACAAAATCTAACAAGGTATTCACTTCTTCACAAGCACTAACCAGATCAAAATCACACCCAAAGTGAGTTAGACATGCCTCTAAAGGATCATCAAAACTTGAATGTTCAAAAGTCTCTTGTACTAGACTCTCTATTAGATTCACATCACTCATATCCTCAGATTCTGATGGTTGTCGGCTCACATTAAAAACATTAAGCTCAACAGACATGTTTCCAAATGAAAGTTTTAGAACACCATTCCTACAATTGATTAAAGCATTTGAAGTGGCTAGGAATGGTCGACCAAGGATAACAGGAATTTGGCTATTGGGATTAGCCACAGGTTGAGTGTCTAAGACTATGAAGTCTACTGGAAAGAAGAATTTGTCAACCTGAATTAACACATCCTCAATGATACCGCGAGGTACCTTGACTGAACGATTTGCCAACTCTAGCACTACCTTTGTGGGTTTCAAATCACTAAGACCGAGTTGCTCATACACAAAGTATGGCAACAGATTTACACTCGCACCCAAATCAAGCAAAGCTTGCTCAATTATCTGGTTACCTATTGTACATGGGATTGTAGGACAACCGGGATCCTTGAATTTAGGTGGTGTGTGGTGCTGGATAATTGAGCTTACTTGCTCTGTAAGGAAGACGTTTTTATACACATTCAATCCACGCTTAACCATACACAAATCTTTCAAAAACTTAGCATAAGAGGGGACCTGTTGAATTGCATCGAGAAATGGAATATTGATTTTGACTAGTTTGAATATTTCCATAATCTCTTTGTAATGATGCCCCTTATTAGGCTTTTGGAGTCTTTGAGGAAATGGTGCAGTAGGAACAAAGTTCCTAACTGAAGGTTCTACTAGAGAATTGCAGACAAGATCGGGAATTTGGACTTCTGGGTCAACTTGGGATTCTATTTTGTTTTCCTTTTCTGGTTCATGGTTACCTTTCACAGTTTCCCTTCTTGGAATTTTGACTTGATTATCAACTTGTTTGCCTGACCTTAGGGTTATGATTGACTGGACTTGATCAGTTGGACCAGAGGTTGACTGTTCACTCACATGATATTGACCCTTTGGGTTGGGAATGGGCTGACTAGGAAAATTTCCTTTTTCCCCCTCTCCTACAACAGTAGCTAACTGACCAATCTGTGTTTCTAATTTTGAAATCGATTGACTAGTTTGCTGCATGAATTGTTGTAAGGTATCTTCCAGTGTTGGTTTCCTTGGTTGTTGTGGGACATATGGATGAGAATTTTGGGACATAGGAGGATATGATGTCTGTGGTTGCCCTTGGGATTGCATATGTTGTATACCCGAGTTGTTCCGAGGCTGATTTTGACTCCATGAGAAATTAGGATGATTTCTCCAATTAGGGTTGTATGTGTCAGAATAGGGACTACCAAATGGTTTCTTATAACCGTTTAGTGCATTAGCTTCTTCAGTTATACACTCATGGAATGATGCTATAGAGGGACACGTCTGAGCAGTATGAGATGGACTCTCACAAAGTTGACATGTCTCACTAATAACATGGACTGAAGAACTTTTTCCATTTTTCATCTCTATAACCTCCACTTTTCTGGTGAGACTAGCTATCCTTGCACTCAAATCAATTCCCTCACTAACCTCATAGACTCCTCCCTTTTTGGTATCCATAGACATTGGTAAACTTCTTCTCTCAACCCTCCCCGAGTATTCCCAATGTTGGGAACTCTCAGCTAACGCATCTAGAAATTTCAAAGCCTCATTCTCATTCTTAGACATGAAATCTACCCCACCTCGTGACTCAATTAGTTGATGATTTTGAGCTGATAATCCATCATAAAAGAATTCAACTAAGCGCCATTTTTCAAAACCATGATGGGGACACTTAAGTACCAAATCATTGAATGTTTCCCAACACATGTAAAATTGTTCACCTTCTTTTTGAGCAAATTCCATGATATTTCGGCGAAGGGAATTAGTTCTATGTCTAGGGAAGAATTTCGTGAGGAATTTTTTACAGAGTTCATCCCAAGATTTGATTGATTCTGGTTCCAATGGATATAACCAAGACTTGACTTTCTCTTTCAAAGAGAACGGGAATAACCTCATCTTAATTGACTCTTCGGGAATATTCTGAAAATTCAAAGTGGAACAAATCTCTAAAAATTCCTTAACATGAAGGAATGGGTCTTCAAAGTTCGAACCTCTAAAAGTCGGCAGTAAATTGATTACTGCTGCCCGTATCTCCAAATGGGCATGCTGTGTAGCAGACAAGACAATACAAGAAGGATTTGTGATATGTGCGAGAGTATAATAATCCTTAAGGGCTTTCACTTCATTATGTTCTCCCTCCATCTTGACTTCAATGATCTTTCCAACACTAGAATTCCTTACACCTTCTCTAAAAGTTCTCTCAATTTCTAGATCTAAAGGTGCCAACTTTGATTTCAGAGATCGCCGACCTAACATGCACTAGGAAGATTCCATGACTCAACAAATACACTACCAAAACAAGTATTTTCTTTATCTGAAATTTAATTCAAGGGTAGTAATTTTTATTTTTTTATTTTTAATTTCCTATATGAGAGATTATTAGGACTAATTCCAAAATAATCTTCACCTAGTTAGACAGCTCCTACTCCCTTTCAGAGAAAACTAGTGGATGACCAGTTAAGGACCATCAAACTAACAACGAAGTAGTTCCCAGGAAAGTGTGGCGAGGCACTAGGCCTGCTTAATGCCGCGTCAGCCACACTCCTAGACAGAATTGTCCTACCGTTTATCAATTTGATAGTGACTCACTGGAGTTACCAAAAGTTTAACAATGTCCAAGAGGATCCTATGAGCTATATGAAAACCTATTGCCCAACGTCTACTTGATTTTAAATTAAACTAAATTTAGCCAAGGTTATACAAATGCAATGAGATTTTTAACCTAATGGGCAAGGAATTGGTGATGAAATCCAATCCTTATCTTGTTAAAGGGTTAATGCCCTTACTAAAAGATTTATGCAAAATGCAAGATTAAAAATGCACATACAAGCAAGTCAACAAAAATAAAAGTAAAAGGGAGTGAGTGCGTGAACTTTCTTTTTTTTTTTTTTTTTTTTTACCAATAAATAAAGAAAGAAATAAACGAGATAAAATAAAATAAGTAACAAAAATAAATTTGAAGAAAGTGTGTACCTAAAGGTTATTTCTAGTGTTATTCTATCCTAAAGGTAACATGCAAAATTTCACCTATAGAAAAACTATTTTCACCTAATCTAAAAAAAATAATAATATTATTATTTACTAAAGATAGGGGTACTTACCTGGATTCCGCAGTAATGCTATTGAAGATGACACAAAGAAATCCCGAGATAAGCTTACTCAAGGCGATCTCCAAAGAAAATGAAATACTACCTACAAAATTAAAAAGTATCAATTACTTAATTAAAATAAAACAAATAATAAAACAAACAAAAAAACAAAAACAATAAACAAGCACTAATTCTAAACTTAAGCTAAGAATAAAGAAAATAACTAAAATAAAAAATAAAAAATCTACTACAGTAGCCGAGTTGCTACAGTAATTTTCAAATTGTTTTTTTTTTTTTTTAATTTGTTATCACTAAAAAAAAAAAAAAAATCTCTAAATTCAAAAGTGAAGAAACACTACCTTACTACAGTACTATCATAATTATAAAGAGAAAATTAAATTTTTTTTTTTATCTAAACAAAACAGTAGCTTAAAAAAAAAAAAAAAAAAAAATTTATACAGTTTTTATTTTTTATTTTTGCTACAGTAGCCGAAATGCTACAGTAGTTTTTGATTTTTTTTTTTTGAAAATTGTTGTTCGAAAGAGTAAATTGAAGCAAATAGTAGCTTCTAAAATCTGTTTTTTTTTTTCTAAACAACTAGTAGAAGAATTAAATCAACTTCAATTTAATTAGTTTCTTGTTGCGATTCCCCGGCAACGGTGCCAAAAATTTGATGTGTTTTAAAATATTACTCGCAAGTGCACGAATCAATTGTAGTTTAGGTTATGCAAGAACGAGGTCGAACCCAAGGGAATGCTTTAAAAAGAACTTAATTAAACTCAAATTAATCTAAAACTAACCTAGTTTCTCAAAGTTTGTTTGTTGAAGTGATTTTTATACAAAACATGCAATATCGAAATACAAATAATTAAAGCGAGAATAATAGGGAGAAAATACTAAGGTATCGGAATCCACCACCACTAATCCATAAACTTCTAATTATTCTTTTATCAATTCCAATTTTAGAGTAGTAATTTAGAAATCAATCTTAATACTTTCTCAAGATTTAACAATAATGCACTAATGAAATAGATTTTCCTTCGCTTTAAAGTGTAAAATTCTAAGCATCATATGTATGCAATTTAATGGATCACATAAGATCAAATATTTTTACTTATAAACTCATCAAATCCAAACTTGATTAATTGTGATAAGAATTCTTAACTACTATAAATACATGATATTTATAGTGAAAGGAATTTTAAACAATTAATACTATGAAGCGAAAATCATAAGCATTTAAACCATACACATGGAAATTGATAAAAGACTAAAAGGAATTTATTTCATAAATGGTGGTTTCATCCTCAACCTTAGTTGATGATTTAGTTACACATGCTTAAAAAGAAAACAACAAAGTAAGAATAATAAAACCCGGAATTGAAGATAAATTCTTCTCCTCTTTGGTGTCCTTCTTGCTCTCTTCCTTCTTCTTCTTCTTTTCTTTCTTTCTTCCCTTCTCCTTCAAGATGTATACATATTTATAGAGAAATATTGGAATCAAATTACAACTTGTAAAGATAAATCAAATATTCTTTTCTTTTCTTTTTCATAACTTTCCATCACATTTTGTTCTTTTTCCATGTGCATTTGAATCTTCCAACTTTTATCCATGTGCATTTGAATCTTCTCTCACTTTACACCTATAAATGAAAGACAAAAATGTAGATGTAATTTAATGACATTGAAAATGATTTATTCAACAATTTTATTATAAAAATTAAGTTTTGTGCACTTATCATTATTATACTTCTAAATTAATTAAAATAAATAGTTTTACTTACTAACAAATATACATTTGGGGATAAAATATGTATGTAAAATGGACTTATCAGAAGCCGTGTGTACCTACAAATCAGAAAACACACACAAACACACACCAAATAATAGACACAAAGATTTATAGTGGTTGGGCCAAAATAAGCATACGTCCACTAAGAACACCATTTCACTAACGATCAAAGAGAGGATTACAAGGGGTTAATCAGTAAATCAAACACACGCATACACATAGTGTATATTCACGCCTGTATCACCGGAATAATATAAGTTTATACTATTCCTAACTCTCACCAAGAAGAATACTAGCATGTATCTCTTCTATTCTCTCTCTCTATTTGTGCACACAATATAATAGGAGAGACCCTATATTTATAGGGAAGGATATAGACGTGGTTTTATCTTTTAGTCGATGTGAACAAATTTAAATACAAAGGAGTCACCCTTATATATCTAACAATCTCCCACTTAACGACTTTGACACCATAAATCAACTCCATCAATGATCAGTGCAATACGGTACCCTCATTTCTGTCTTCAAGCTTGAAGACCCACTGAAGTTGCGCACAACTTCAGTTTCTCTATTGTCACCACTTTGGTCAACATGTCGGTCGGATTTTTGCTTCCTTGAATCTTCTCAAGAGTCAACACTTCATCCTCTAGTAGAGATCTGATAAAGTGATAACAAAGTTCTATATGCTTGGTCCTTGAATGAAATGTTGAATTATTTGCCAGATGTATAGCACTCTGACTATCACTTTGCAAAACACTCTTCTCTTGCTTAAATCCCAACTCTGCCAACAATCCCTGTAACCAAATCATTTCTTTGCTAGCCTCTGTCACGGCTACATACTCAACCTCTGTAGTAGATAACGCTACGATTTTCTGTAACTGCGAAACCCAACTGACTGTTGTAGTACCTACTGTAAAGACATAACCAGTAGTGCTTCTTCTGTGGTCTATCTCACCAGCAAAATCTGAATCCACATAGCCATATAAATTCACCTCGCCTTTACCAAAACAAAGACATCTGTTTGTAGTACCTCGTAGATATCGCAATATCCACTTCACTACTTCCTAGTGAGTCTTCCCTAGATTGGACATGAACCTGTTGACTGCTCCCACTGCATATGCAATATCTGGTCTCGTAAAAAACATTGCATACATCAAACTACCAATGGCTGAAGCATATGGAACATTGGCCATATTGTTCCTCTCTGCTTCTGACTTGGGAGACTGCTCTTTGGATAATCGGAAGTGACTAGCCAAAGGTGTACTAACCGGCTTACCATCACTCATGTTAACCTCTTCAGAACCCGTTCAACGTAGTCAGCCTGAGACAACTGTAAAGTACCCTTATGCTTGTCTCTGTTGATTCTCATACCAAGAATCTACTTCATTGCGTCTAAGTCCTTTATCTCGAACTCATTTGCCAACTGTTTCTTCAACTTGTTGATTTCCTCAAAATGTGTCATCAATATAAAGTACCCAACTACTAATATGTCATCAATATAAAGTAGGAGGATGATGTAACTAGGGCTGCAAATGAACTGAGTCATTCGTGAGCGGGCTCGGGTTCGGCTCGTTAAGAGCTCGGCTCGTGCTCGTTCGTTTAATAACGAACCGAGCTTGAGCACAATTTTTAGGCTCGTTTAGTAAACGAGCCGAGCTTGAACATTACTAAGCTCGACTCGCCAAGCTCGTGAACAGACTCGTCTAAGTTAAATAGTAAAATTATATTATATTTGACAAAAGAAACTGTTCAAATTGAATAAATTATGAAGATTATTGTGAAAAGATTATAGAAATTAGGCAACCATAACATAAAATTAATTCATAAAAAATTATACTAGTGGAAATATGTTAAAACAGACATGCAACAACTCAATCCAGACAACTATTAGGAAGAGTAATATATGTTGCACTGAAACGAGTCGTTCGTGAGCAAACTCGGGCTTGACTCGTTAAATCTGGCGTTCGGCTCGGGCTCGTTTGTTAAGCAAATGAGCCGAGCTTGAACACATTTTCTAGGCTCATTTAGTAAATGAACCGAGCTTGAACATTCCAAAGCTCGGCTTGGCTCGATTCGTTTGCAGCCCTAGATGTAACTCATGTCAAACCTCTTAAAGTAGCAACAATGGTCAGCGTTGCACTTGTTGTAACCATGTCTCTGCATAAATCCATCGAACTTAGTGTACCACTGTCTTGGAGCTTATTTCAAACCATACAAACTATTTTCCAACTTACACACAAGTTTCTCTTTACCTTTCATTGAGAAACCTTCTGGCTGCTCCATATAAATCTCCTCATTTAGGTCACCATGGAGGAAAGCAGTTTTGACATCTAACTGCTCTTGGTGCAAATCCTCTGCTGCAACAATGCTAAGAACTGAACGAATGGTATTTAGTTTCACAACCGGAGAAAAAATGTCAGTGTAGTCGATTCATGCTTTCTGCTGAAAGCCTTTTACTATGAGTCTCGTCTTGTACCTCTTAGAACCATCATGTTCTTCTTTGACCCTATAGACCCATTTGTTATGGAGAGCTTTATTTTCTATCGGCAACTTGGTTAGCTTTCATGTATTGTTGGAGATAAGAGACTTCATCTCATTTTCCATCGCAAGCTCCCACTGGCTCGCATATGTTGCACTGCATGATTCATCGTAGTATTCTGGTTCAACTCCATCCCTGAGCAACAAATAATTCATATATCTTATGTTCAACACATGCGGCCATGAAGTCCTCATAGGTAAAGGAATAGGAGTCGGAGACTGCGGTGTATCATCCTGTTGAGTAGTGCCATCTTCAATCTATTCTTCTGACTTAGTACTTTCACTATCTTGAACATCATCTAACTCAACACACGCATGATCCTTGTACATCACTTTTTCATTGAACACTACATCTCTGCTTCGGATCACCTTTAGGTTCTGATCGTCCCACATGCGGTAACCATACCCATTACCGCCGTAGCCAATGAAGTACACTTTTGTGACTTGGGATCAAGTTTATCCCTCACATTATCACTAACATGTACATATGCAACACAACCAAAAACTTTTAAATGTGAAAAGTGTTACCTCTTTACCGCTCCAAACCTCTTTTGGTATTCTGTGTTCTAATGGTATTGATGGACCTCTGTTGATTAGATACGCTGTTGTATTGACTACTTCTGCCCAGAACTGTTTTGGCAACCCTGCCTGAATGCGCATGCTTCTGGCTCTCTCAGTTAATGTCCGGTTCATATGTTCTGTTACGCCATTCTGCTGTGGTGTACATGGAACAGTCTTCTCCAATCTAATACTGTTCTCATAGCAAAAGTTTTTGAATCCGGTGTCCTGATATTCTCCACCATTATCGGATCTTAACCTATTTATCTTCAAACATGTCTCATTCTCTATCATAGCCTTCCATTTCTTTAACACATCGTACACCTCAGATTTATGTTTCAAGAAGTAAACCCATACCTCCCTGGAATGGTCATCGATGAAGGTGACAAAATAGGACTTTTCGCCAATAGATGAGACATTTGCTGGCCCTCAGACATCAGTGTGAACTAGCTCAAGCTTTTTATTTCTGAGATCTCTGTCGCTTTTCTGAAAACTAACTCTTTTCTGCTTACCGAATACGCAATCCTCACAGAAGTCGATATCAATCGAATTTAGGCTTGGTAGCTTTCCCTTTGAGATCATAAATTTGAGCCCCTTTTCACTCATGTGACCTAGCCTCTGGAGCTACAAATTGTGATCCTCCTTGCTTTCTGCAACTGCTATCAACGTGCTAGCTTTGGTGATAGTGTACAGCGTACCACTCTTCTTTCCTTGTGCTATAGTCATAGCCCCTCTAGAAACTTTCCACTCTCCTGCATTGAAAGTGGTCACATAACCTTCACTCGCCAACTAGCCTATTGAGATTAGGTTCTTCCTCAAGTCTGGAATATGTCTGACATCCTTCAACTTCCATATCGATCTGTTGAGTCTAATATGTACTTCACCCTTGACAACTACACTGCAAGGCTAATCATCACCTAAATAAACCTTGTCAAGGTTTTCAGGTGTATAGCTCTCGAAGAGCTCTCGACTTGAGGTGACATGGAATAATGCTCCAGAGTTCAAGACCCAAAACTCTGTTTTGCTCTCCAAAGAGCATATCAACGCATCATCAACTTCTTCTAATACAATGTTTGCCTCAGTCTTGTTCTTCGTTACCTTCTGCGGGGATCTGCACTGGTTTTTGAGGTGACCAGTTTTTCCACAATTCTAACACTCAATCTCTTTGGAATTTCTGGGACCTCGAGACTATGATCTTCCATGTGGTCTTCCCTATCTCGACTTGGAACGACCACGCCTTTGGTTTCCACCTTTCTTCCTGTTCGAACCTCTGCCTCTACTGTTGACATTCAATGTTGAGCCACTGTTAGAAGAGTCGGACTGTCTTCTGATCTCTTCTGTGAGTATAATACTCACTACGGAATCATACTGTAACGGTTCTACCCCTGAACAATTACTGATTGCATCCTTTGTGGCGCTCCAACTCTCTGGTAATTGGCTTATAAGAAAAGTCACTTTCATTTTGCTAGTGATTGGCATCTCAACTGATTCCAATTGCTCAACAATTTCATTAAGAACACTGATGTGTTCACTGACCTTCCCATTCTCGGACACCTTCAGATTTGTCAATTTGGTGATAAGATGTACCATATTTGCTCTAGACGGCTGTTCGTACTTTTTCGAAAGAGTATCCATGAGAGACTTTGTTGTCTTCTCATTCTTGATGTTGAAGGCAACGGACTTTGACAACGTCAATCTGATCGTACCAAGAGCCTTTCGATCTAGGATTGATCAATCATCGTCTTTCATCGATTCTGGCTTCTTTTCTTCTAATGGCAAGAACAAATTTGTCTAGAATAACACATCCTCAACTTGCATTTTCCAATAGGCAAAGTTTGTATCGTCAAACTTGTTGATCATTGTTGCATTTTCTTCTCCCATAGCTCCCACTGAGCCTATTCAAGGTGTTCGGAGTCAAATTATGAAAAATTGATCTTACAGTTGCGTCCAGAGCGGTCCAAAACCTTAAGAACACCGCTGACTGCATAAAAAATGGGTAAAACATGACTCCAAATGAGCCAAAATAAATTTATGCACTAAAAGACAAAATAGTGCTGACATGGCAGGGGTGCTGACGTGACAGATGATGTGGTCTGATGACGTCAACGTCGTCTTCTCTAAAAAATCAGTGACCGGACTGGTTCGCCGACGACGACTAGTTTGCCTGAGAAGATGACTAGCGTCGGAGATGTTCGCCGGAATCAGGAGTTCGTCAGCCGTCAGTGGTCTGTGCCGGAGAAGGTGACCGGCAACTGGAAGCTCGCCGGAGATGGTGACCGACGACGGGAAGCTTGCCGGAGAAGATGATCGGCGCCAGACTGGTTCGCTGGTGAGGTTCGCTGAAGATGGTGCGTCTGCGCGTGGGGGCGCGTGAGATCTGGGCAACTCCTTCCGGTGGTGTGTGGGAGCTCCGATCGACCTCCTTTTTATATCATCGGCTTCGTCTCTTCAATCCGGTCTTCCTGATATGGTTGGTTTATGATTTCGGGCACTTTTGAAATACGATTTTGGACCAGAATGTACGGACTTCTTTTTTGCTTCAACCTGAAGCTCTGATACCACTTGTTAATGTTTTTACACCCGCCCAAGAAACTGTTAGCAGCCGTGTGTACCTGTAAATTTGAAAATGCACACAAACACACACCAAACAATGGACACAAAGTTTTATAGTGGTTCGGCCAAAATAACTCTTCGTCTACTGAGAGTACCGTTTTAATAATGATCAAAGAGATGATTACAAGGGGTTGTTTAACAGATCAAACACACGCACATACACAGTGTATACTCACGCCTGTATCACCGGAATAATATAGACTCATATTATTCCTAACTCTCACCAAGAAGAATACTAGCATGTATCTCTTCTATTCTCTCTCTCTTTATTTGTGTACACAATATAATAGGAGACACTCTATATTTATAGGGAAGGATATAGATGTGGTTTTGCCTTTTAGTCGATGTGGGGCAACTTTCAATACAAAGGAGTCACCCTTATATATCTAACATATTCTCTTCATTATCACTGATTTCTAAGCTTTCTACAAAATGTTAGTTTCTCTCTCCCCTCTATAGATCTCTTAATATGTGTTGGTTCATACACAAACAAGGACTCATAACTTTTCTGTTTCAACTGGTGGATATTTAACAATTCTATTGACTGAAGCTATGTCTGAAATAAAAAAAATGCAATAAAAAAATCAGGAAAACTCCATAAACAATCTCTAAAACTCTCTCTCTCTCTCTTAGTGCGTGTGCGAGATTTTGGAGGTGTGTTTGTGTGTAGTTTTTGGTTTAAGAGTCATGTTCTTAGTTTTGAAATTGACAATATTGTTTTTTATAATTTATGTTTATGTATGTTATATATATTTTGAAAGAACATGCTTACGGAACCATGGTTCGGAACCGAACCGAATCGTTATTTTATGGTTTGGTTCCTTAACTAGTGGTTCCGGTTCTGGTTCTTGTTTTAAAGGAACCGTTGATAATGGTTTGATTTCAAATTTTTTAAAAATCATACCAAACCAAATAGTGTGCAGCTCTATATATAATTATTCTGCCTTGTGGAGCCGGTCCCTGTCATATCCCTTTTATTCATAACCCTTTCTGCCCTAGGAATGCTATGTACCATTGTCATCAGAACAACCAGAAAATATGTCTAGTAATATCTGTGAAATCTTTCTTGTACTTTAACCTTTTGAGCAAATGCATAATGATGAGTAAATGCATACAGTGTGAATTTATGAATTGAGCAATACTATAGCTATTATATCAACCAAAAAATTAAAATGTAAATAAAAGGCAACAAATATCTTCTTATTGCTTTGTTATATGTGCATGAAACTCAAAATGATTTTTAAAATTAGCACATTTTACTTCTCAATACTCTTGTTTGTGTTTTTATTGTATTTGTCTCGTAATCCTAACACAATAAATTTACAGGCCAATGTAAGTTTATGCCGCTTATGCAACAATGACGTACATTACAAATAATTATTTTATTGAATACTTTATAACACGATTCTAGTTCACCTTTGTGGTCTGGATTTCTGTTGTGATCGTAATTGGCCTGGTGTTGCGCAAGGGTATCAATACGTTAATAAAATATTTTGAACCTTCAAGGGGCAACTGTCCCCCATAAGATTATTATTATTATTTTTAATACAAAAATTAATTTTTTAAGGGAGTGATAAAAAAAATAAAAATTGAGATTTATCATCCATTAATTTTACACACGTAATCTCAAAAAGTTCTTTCAACACTCTACCTAATTTGATTAATTGATCAACCAAAAAGAGAAAGGAAAAGAAAATCTTCACTCTTTCTCTGTCTCTGTCTCTCTCTTTTTTTTTTCAATTTTCAGTTTAAATTATAAATAATATTCTAAGTTCTCAACATATAAAATAATAGTGATTAGCTCATCTGTGACATTATATATTTTTCAAAAGACTGAAATATTAGTTGTTCAAAAAATTTATTGGCATTTGAGTCTCAAACTTGAGATCCATGACAGAGAGATTTGGTTGCAGAGAAGGAAATCAACAACCCTGAAGGCTGAAGCATGATCACAATGCTTGTACCACTAATTTTAACAACTTCCTGAATCTATATCTCTCAGACACTACCAGTTTTCAAGGCAGTATGGGATGGGGCACTTGGATTTCTTCAAGTCAGGGAAGCGAAGTAAAGTAGTAGGTAACCAAATATTAAAGGCCATATAGGCTATATATATATATATATATATATATGGCCTACAATTGAGTAATACTATTTGTTTCATTTTTTTATATTCTGAAAAGACTCTAGTTGTGAATTGTGATGACATAACGGTGCCTGTTATTTAGTCAGAGACCAGTATAGTATATATGCAAGCCAATTCCCCTCCGGATACTGCAGATTTGAAGTATATATATATATATATATATATATATATATACATTGGTTGGTACTTGGTTAATAATAGAGACTTAAACCTTTGACTTTTACTTTAGAATGAGTTTTACTTCATAAGTTTCTTAAGATAGAAATAGTGTTTTGTGGAGTATTACACTATTTTGATAATCTCCTAATTAATTGTTTTTCTTACTTCATAATGCATGAATGGGTCGGTTATATATATAATTTTTTCCCTTCACTATAAATAAATTACTATATAATAATAGTACCAATCTTTTTGTCTCTTATTCTATGATATAGTATGTCAGTTTTTTTTAAGCTCTTGATATGGTACAATGATTATTATGTATTGATTTTGAAACTTTGCAAAAGGAAGAGAAAATTAACATTTACATATTTTTTCACATGTTAATATGTGTTCCAAGATCATCAATCCATTTATACATGTTAATTACTTAACCAATATTTTGATTCTTCTCCAAATTGTACTGCAAAAAAATGCATATATATATAGATCTTTATGCATACAAATACAAGGATAGGAATTGACTTGGTGTATGGAGTGTAAGGGAGAATAGAATCTCTGAGCCAATATCACAAAAGCAAACAAACAAATCTCATGTACTACACATATACACACACACACTAATGTAATGATATATATTATCATTAGTGCATGACTTGTTCTCTTCCCCAAATGCAAAATTACTTTCATTCATGTACAAGATTGAAATGAGTATATATATATATATATAATTTATAATTAGCAAGAAATTAGTAATACATTTCTGAATTATGGGTTGAAAATAGAATTGCCACACTTGCATTTCCAACTCATGGGCTTGTAATTGGAGTTGTCATCACCTCTTGAGTAGTCAATGTTGGATACTGTTGATGATGAGTTTCTGCTTCCACCTTTTATTTGGGGATTTGTAGGCACTTGAATGGCCTCACAATGCCCACATGAACTGCATCTCCTTTCGCACCTTGGTGGTCTTGACCCAATCTGTGCTCTCAACACCACCTCCTCTTCCTTCACAACCTATACACACACACACACACACACACACACACACACATACAAATTAATTCAAAATTAAATTCTATAAAAAAACCCAAAAGTTGTTGGCTAATTTGAAAATCACTAAAAGAAAGTCATGTAGAAAGTAGAATATATTTTCGGACTAAGTAAAATAATTCTCTCCATTTAATATCTCAATTGAATAATATATATGAAATGCAATGGACTATGTGAACTGTCCATTATTATTTGTGTTTGAAAAAAAAAAAAATGTCGTGTGTTCGTATTAATCACTGAAATAATTCTAGTGAGATGCTACATGGAAAAAATTATGTCTATAATTATCTACAACTTACTATAAATTAGAAAGCAAGAGTCAAATTATTACCTGTGATTGGTCAACTGGTTTGAAAATTGTTCTACCTGCAAAAAAGGGGGGGGGGGGGGGGAAAATCAATAAAAACTCATTTTAATTCAAAAAATACATGTATGGGTAAAATTTTCAAAATCCAAGTGTTACCCATTTACCTGCAGATATAAATCTAAATTGGGTTGAGATTGAAATCAAGAGTAATAGAGAAGAAATGGTTAGATATAAAACTCTATGACTACCAATAAAATTGTGCCCACAACCCATTTGATAGAAAGCAAGAGAGAGAGAGAGAGAGAGAGGGGTTAAATAAGTGTGTGAATTCAGAATTGTGAGGGTGTGTGTGAGAAGTAGAGAGAAACTAACTAAATAGTGGTGAAGTGTGTGGTGAATCTGGGTGATTGAGATGTGAAGTAAAATGTGCAAAGAGTTATGGAAGAGCAAAGTGGTCAGTGATGAATGACACTATATTATATAACATCTCTATCTATATATGTGCGTGTGTGTATATATATACACATAGATGTGTGTGTTTGTTCTGTTTCTAGAGAGTTGAGATGATGGAACGTGGAAGGACAAAAGAGTGTAGCAGAAAGGTTTAAAGTAAAGAGAGAACCAAATGAGTCCCCAAAAGGGTATGACCTCAACCTCGTTTCATGAGCCATTTAACAATACTGGCAATAGAAATAGAGATAGCAACAATATGTATATAATATGCATGTATATGAATGTGTAGAGAGCGGAGGGATAGTAGATACGAACATCATACAAGACAAGGAGTTGGAACAGCAAGAGAAAAAAGAGAGACACTAACGGACATGGGATTACAGCTGTTTGATATTTGGTTGCCTCTTTTTTTGTAATTTGGCTTCGTATTTGTTGCCCCTCATTTTGGGTTTCCTGTAGTGGGGGGTGTCTGCAGTCCCACCCCATCACGCCATATCCACTCCTCACAATCTCAATGTATGATATATCATATACATACATTATATATATATATATATATATATGTCATAGAATATGTGTACAAATGTGTTTAAGTTGTACAATGCGGCTAATTTTATGCAAGTGCGTATTCACTGTATTGGGACAATGAATTCCTCCGGCCTTCACATTGTCTTCCAAATTGATTCCCGGAGTTGTGGTTGGAGTAGTGTTTATTTTTTCACTTTATAATGGGGGTTGAATTTTTAGGAATTTATTGGTTCTCCCGCGGGGTTAACTTTATTTTCGATTTTGAGCTGTATTTTAGCTCGAGTCTAGGCAGAAATGCGCCTAACTTATATATATATTAGATAAATGAGAAAATTTAAGGTGACTTCTTCTAAAGTTTGAGCAAATTACACAAGCAAAGCATTTAATTTTTACATTTCAACGTTGATAATTTTTATTTTGAGAATTTTTATTTATACCCCTTAATTTTTCAAACCCATATCATTTACATCCCTTATACTGAAACTACCCTCAATATTGATATATGTGGTGTTTGAAAACAAAATTTGTTGAAATAAGTGGTGTTTGGAAATAAGGTTTACTAACCTCAAATTTTATTATCCAAATAAGGCATTAATTTTTTATTTTAGCATAAATCACAAATAAATTAATTTATAGTAAAATATATAAAGAATATTTAAAAACAAAAAAATCTAATTGGTTCGAAATATTTTTTTACATTTCAGACTTAATCTTTTTTATATTTTACAATAATTGATAGTTTGGAAAAATATTTTGACATTAATTTTTTATTTTGGCATAAATGTAAAAAACTTAATGCCAAAATATATTTTTTGAACTACCAATTAGGGTAATATATATATATATATATAAATTAAGTTCAAAATATATAAAAAATAAATTTAAACTACCAATTAGATTTTGTTTTGTTTTTAAATTTTTTTTATATTGTAAATAGTAGAAATTTAATAGGCCCAAGCCCGTTTGAAGAGTCATATGTGTGTAGGCCCATGTATATGTAAATGGTTGTCTGACCCATGATTTCAAGCCCATGTAAAATGAATGACCCATCATTGCCTTGGATAATAAGAAGTAACGATCCACTACCAAAAGATAGTGGGTAGTTATCAATCAAGTAGATTATGACCCCATATAATGGGGGCATGATCCTATTAAATAGGAAAGGCATTATGGGATTGAGGGATATAAATTTGGCCATTAGTGCCTGAATAAAGCATGATTTTGATGTAAGTAAATTTTCTACACTTACATTTGGCGCCGTCTGTGGGAAACGATGTTATTTTTCACTTTTAGAGCACTTTCATTCTTATTCGGCAAACATGGTATCTACTCGGTCCATGAACAATGAAGTCAGGTTCGAAGAAGTCATGAGGTGATTGGAAGCGGTAGAGCAGAGAAATGCCGCCCTTGAACAGCAGAATGCTGAGCTAATCCATCGAGTGGCTCAATGCCATTTTCTGCTCCGAAGTTCCAATCCAGCAGATGGTACAGATCATCCAAGGAATAATGAGCCAGAACCCTTTAATTCCCATCACGGGCGGAGCGTATCTGCCACTCGAGCAGACAAAGTGTCGAGGGAAGAAAAAGAGTCTTCCCATCCCATAATAAGGGAGGTCCCAACGATGCATGTCTCGACCCTAAATGACCTGCACGAAATGGCTGCCAAGATTCAAAGAGACGTGATGAAGGATTTAAAGATGCAGACCCCTGATGAACTGGCCATCCATGCAACAACAGATATGACCCAATCCCCATTTACAGAAAAGATTGAGGCAACTGACTTCCTGAAGAAGTTTGTGCTCCCATTTTTTACACTATATGATGGTACGAAGGATCCACTCGACCACATCTATCAAGTGCAGACTAAAATAGCCATTTATGGGAGAAACCAATCACTTCTGTGCAAGGTATTCTCAACTAGTTTAACAGAAGCACCACTTCTATGGTTCAGGAAACATCCCCCCAGGTCCATCAGCAGCTGGAATGACCTCTGCAGGCGTTTCATCGGTCACTACTTCAGTAACCGAAGGCAGAGAAAGACGATATCAAGCCTTTTCACTATGACACAAGAGAAAGGAGAAAGCCTCAAGAGCTTTTTATCCAGATTCAACGTGGAGATGTCCTCTATTAATGACTGCGACCAGCTGTCAGCAGTAGAGGCATTCGGTATGGCGGTCATCCCTGGCACAAAATTCCATTCTTCACTAGTGAAACGGCCTCCTATCAACATCGGCGAGCTCAATTCCAGAGCGCAAGGGTATCTCAGAATAGAAGAAGAAGAAGGAGTCAGGCAGAGAAGAGCCTCACTGGTAACAGTGGAGGCAAAATCCAAAGAAAGGATGAAGGATCAGAGGCCTCAACGACCCAGACCATCCCAACAAACCTTATCATCCAGACTACCGGACAAGCGTCAAAGGACAGAAGAGAGAACAACTCCGCTCAAGACCAGCCTTGGAAAACTCTTCCAAGAAAACAAAAGCAAAGGGATTTTCAGACAACCGATGGAGTTGAGGGACATGACCAAGCACTGCGCCTTTCACAGCGAGTATGGTCATCATATAAATGACTGCAGGAATCTACGAAGGCAGGTCGAAGCAATGATCGCCAAAGGGGAACTAACAGACTACATAATGAAGGATCAGCTAAGGCCGAACAAGTCAAATCGGACACAATAAAATAACTCTACACAAGGACAACCAGTGAGGGTCATCCACATGGTCCAAGGGGGTGAAGAGGACATTGCGTCCGAAGGAAGCAGAAGGTCAAAGCTGAGAAAGGCACATAAACTCAGACGAATCGGCGAAATTTTTCAAACAACCCTCATCCAAGGAGAGTCAAGAATTACATTTTCAAAGGCCGATATGCAGAATGTTCAGACACCCCATGAAGATCCTCTGGTAATTACTCTTCTGGTAGCTAATTGTCTGATCAAACGTGTGATGATTGATCCAAGAAGCAGCACCAATATCATGACCAAGCGGGCTTTCGACAAAATCGGAATTGATGTGTCACAGTTATGCCCAGCTCGGACACCTCTGGCCGGTTTTGACGGACGACGCGTTAAGCCAATAGGAGTAGTCCAGTTGTCAGTATCGGCTGCACGTCGAACCTTGAAAGAAAGCTTTGTGGTGGTGGACGTCAAGCCACCATACAATCTACTGATGGGATGAGGATGGATCCATCGGATGCAAGGAGTTCCTTTGACTCTCCATCAGGTTATGTGGTGTCTTGATCCGAATAGAGTGGACGTCACAGATATCCTTGGAGACCAGATAACAGCAAATGAATGTTATTCAGTAACTCTGAAGGATCTGAATCCAAAGAACAAACAAGTCATGGAAGCATTAGAGAAGCCCCTGTACAACGAGAAATAACAATTACAATCAGACCCTTCCATTGAGGGTCAGGAGACTCAGGTAACCACGGAGCCCCTAGAAGAGGTGAATGTTAGTTAGACGGACCACACCAAAGTCACATTTATCTGCTCACACCTCCAGAAAGATGAAAAGAACAAGCTGATCCACTTCTTCCAGCTAAACTCAGACGTATTCGCCTGGTCTCATCTTGATATGCCAGGTATAGATCCCTCGGTCGCTCAGCATAACTTAAACGTTGATTCAGAGGTCAGACCGGTGAGGCAGAAGTAGAGGAGGTTCGGTGTAGAGGAACCAAATCATATCCCAAGAGGTGGGAAAGCTGTTAGAAGCTGGATTCATAAAGGAAGTGAAGTACCCATCATGGCTATCAAATGTGGTGGTAGTCAGAAAGAAGAATGGGAAATGGAGGGTCTGCATGGACTTCACCAATTTAAACAAGGCCTACCTAAAAGATTGTTTTCCTTTGCCAAAAATTGATCAGATGGTGGATGCCACATCAGGGTATGAGAGACTCTCGTTTCTTGACGCATACTTCGGCTATAACCAAATCCCGATGAATCAGGCCGACGAGGAGAAAACATCATTTATTACCGAAAAAGGTACGTACTGCTATAAAGTAATGCCTTTTGGACTTAAAAATGCAGGTGCCACTTATCAAAGGCTTGTCAGAGGATATTCAAAAGTTAGATGGGGACAATAGTTGAAACCTACATAGATGACACAGTGGTAAAAAGCAGAAGGAAATACGACCACCTCAGGCACCTTGAAGAAGTGTTCGATGCACTCCGAAAGTATGGGATGAAGCTCAACCCCGACAAATACTCGTTCGGAGTCTCATCCGGATAATTCCTCGGTCATATCGTCAACCGAACATGAATTGAAGCCAACCCATCACAAGTCAAGGCTCTGATAAGCTGTGAAGAGCCAAAAACGCAAAAGGAGGTCCAGATTCTGACAAGAGGAGTAGCTGCACTGAACATATTCGTATCCCGATTAACAGATCGATGCAGACCATTTTTTCAGGCAATTAGAGGCAGAAAAAGAAACATATGGGGACCAGAACAAGCCGATGCCCTTAAAAAACTGTAGCAGTATCTCCAGAATCCGCCAATCCTCACCTCACCAAGTCCTGGAGAGCCATTGCATCTCTACCTTGCAGTATCAACAACCTCGACCGGTGCAGCATTAGTGAAGGATGATAAAAAATGCCAGAAGCCAGTCTTCTTCAGCAGTAAATCTCTATCTGATGCTGAAACCAGATATACAATGGCAGAGCGAGTCGTTCTTTCGCTAATCAATGCAAAGAGACGTTTGATGCACTATTTTAAGACTCACTCCATTGTGGTACCAACCACCATGCCTATAAGAACCATTATGATGAAGCCAGATCTAACTAGAAGAATCACCAGATGGGCTCTAGAACTCGGAACATTCGACATCACATATGTGCCAAGAACAACCATTAAAGGTCAAACATTAGCTGATTTTCTCCTCGAAGCAGAAGCATAGTCAATTCTGAATGAGCCAGATGAACCCGAATGGACACTTTATGTAGATGGCTCTGTTGGATTAGCGGGTTCAGGAATTAGGCTCGAAATTATAACACCAGACGGAACCCGAATCCAACAGTCAATCCGTCTGGAGTTCTCTGCTACCAACAATGAAGTCGAATACGAAACACTCCTAGCAGGACTACGACTGGCCCAGAGCCTCAGCGTCAGAAGACTCCATATATTTAGTGACTCGCAACTAGTAGTCAAGCAAGTTCAAGGCGAGTATGACACAGGGGAGAAGCTGCAACCCTATAAGAAGCTGGCTCAGATGGAGTTAGATAGATTGAAGCAGTATACCCTCAGTCAGATCCCCATGGAGGAAAATGAAAATGCAGACCGACTGGCTAATATGGCATCCGTCAATGATCATGATTTTACCAGAGTCACCCCGATCGACTACCTTGATGTCCCGAGCATCCATCAACCAGATGTCGTATGCGCAATACCTTGGGAGCCAAGTTGGATGGACCCCATAACAGAGTATCTCAAGAATGACATCCTTCCTGACGATAAAACAGAGGCTCGAAAAGTTCGCATGAAATCAGCCAGATACGCCTTGTTGCACGGTCAACTTTATAGAAGATCCTTTAGTGGTCCTCACCTTCGATGCCTCATACCTTCAGAGTCATCGGCCATTATGAAGGAAATCCATGATGGGTCATGCGGAAATCACTCCGGAGGACGAGCGTTAGCCCATAAAGTCCTAAGTCAGGGATATTTTTAGCCTTATCTCTCCCAAGATACTGAAACCTATGTCAGAAGATGCAAGAAGTGTCAGTTCCATGGAGACTTCATCCATCCACCACCAGAGTTACTGAATCCCATTTTCAGTCCACACCCATTTGCGCAATAGGGGATTGATGGAGTAGGGCCACTCCCAATGGCCCTCAGATCAATAAATCAAGCGCTAATAGTGACTGATTACTTCACCAAATGGGTCGAAGCAGAATCCTATTCCACCATCACTCACAGACATGTAATCAAGTTCATATGGACCAACATCATCTGCGAGTTCGGGGTGTTAAGGGTGATAATGATTGATAATGGAACGAATCTGGATAATCAGTGGACCAGACAATTCTACAAAGAACACGGGATTTAGCTAAAAACATCGTCAATCGCATACCCTCAAGGGAATGGTCAAGCCGAAAGGTCCAACAGAACAATACTGAATACTCTGAAGAAAAAGTTGGAAGATCTTAAAGGAACGTGGCCAGATAAACTTCCAGAAGTACTCTGGTCCTACAGGACGACATCCAGACTCCCTACAGGAGAAACACCTTTCTCAATGGCCTATGGAACAGATGCAGTCATCCCAACAGAGCATGTAGTGCCAACTACCAGAACAGAGCTGTACCAAGAAGAACTGAACAACCAACAACTTGTTGAGGGGCTGGACTTGCTAGAGGAAAAATGAGATCAGGCCGCTATCAGACTAGCAACCTATCATCAGAGGGTCAGAAACGCCTTCAACAAGAAAGTCAGAAGGCGTGAATTCCAGGTGGGCGATATGGTTCTAAGAAAGAAGATCAGGTTAATCGGCAAACTTAGGGAAAATTGAGAAGGACCATACACAGTCGTTGAAGTCATTAGACGAGGCGCTTATCGCCTCAGGCATAATGATGGCTATATGGAACCCAATTCACAAAATGCATCACGGCTGAAGAGGTACTATCCTTGACAAGTTCATTTCATCTTTTATGAATAGAATAAATAGGCAAAGGTGGTCGAGCCTAGCCCTATTCGCGTGTTTTTAATTTTCCAAGTCTGTTAGTCTGGCTGAGTCAGATGTTGTTATTTCTGTAATTCCCTTATTATAATAAAAGATGGTCATGCTTTCATTTTACAAATAAGTCTAAATAGCCAGATCCAAAGTTAAAAATATTCCTAAAGTGTTGAAATGACAGAGGCTCATAATCCTACTCACACTTTCAGAGGATATGAATTAAAATATTCCTAAAGTGTTGAAATGACAGAGACTCATAAGCCTGACTCACACTTTTAGAGGATATGAATTAAAATATTCCTAAAGTGTTGAAATGACAGAGGCTCATAAGTCTGACTCACACTTTCAGAGAATATGAATTAAAATATTCCTAAAGTGTTGAAATGACAGAGGCTAATAACCCTGACTCACACTTTCAGAGGATATGAATTAAAATATTCCTTAAGTGTTGAAATGACAGAGGCTTATAAGCTTGACTCACACTTTCAGATGATCAAAGTTAAAAATATTCCTAAAGTATTGAAATGACAGAGGCTCGTAAGCCTGACTCACACTTTCAGAGGATATAAAGTTCTCCTTGAGTATTGAAATGATAGAGGCTAATGAGCCTGACTCACATTCTCAGAGGAACAAAGCATGAAATATTTTTCTAAGTGTTGAAACAACAGAAGCTAATAAGCCTAACTCATGCAATCAGAGGAAGTAAATATATTTAAGTGACAAAAACAAATAAAGAGAAGACAAAAGTACATATTAAATTCATAAAACAAAAATTACCTTCCTTTGATCATTACAAAAATTGCCCGAAGGGCACAAGAAAAGTACAGCACTACAAAAAAACTAAGTATTTGTAGATGTCAAAAAATGCATAACACACGAATCCCCTTTTTTATTTAGGTTTTGTCTCTTTTATACAGATACCCTTAATGGGCTTTGAGCCCATTAGGGCAATCTTATTGTCATTACATCATTATTACATCATCATCTTTATTTACAAAGAATGATAAGCTGAAATGGGCCTGACGCCTTATAGCTTTGTTGGGTTGTTAGTTCGATGAGCCTGATGTCTGATGGGCCTCTGTGGGCTTGGAAATTCACACACTTACACAAGTCCTCTTATTGGTTGTGAGCTTTCAGTCAGGCAAGCCCATTACCGAGAAGATAAAGTGTGGGAGGAAGGAAATATATAAATATATACCACCCTGTCGGGGTGACATGGCAGGTTCATTAAATAGGACGGTTGTGCCATCATTAATATTTTGGATTCATGGCTTAGGTGCCCTTGATTCGCGCGATGGGGACTTGAGTTTCTGGGAGCACCCGACCGCTTTAAAACTTCAACTTACATTACATCCCGGTTTGATCTCCTTAAATCTAAAATTTGGGGACAGCCCTTGAGGATGTGTAATAATCACCTGACGGGTTCTAATTTGCAGGCATTATCAATAGAATGACATAATACCATGCTGAGGATCCCGACGCATGTCCTTAAGAGGAAGGCCAAGCGAGCAACGGGCCCTCAAGCGAAGTTTCTGGAGGAGAAGGCTGAAGCTGAGAATCTCCAGGCAATGGAAAGGTCAATGGTGGAGATGTGTCATCGGGGTGGCAATCAGATGTATAAGCGCCTCTGCAACACCGCCCAGTATAGGATTGGGTTTGGCTGGAGCTCATGCTTCAAGGACATCCAGAAACCTGTTAAGGAGAGGGATTTCGCCTCAGTGGGGGAACTGGATGAGTCTTTGGGCATTGCTCCGCCGTATGATGATCCGGTTATAGGTCCCGATGACATTCGCTTCAGTGAATTCCACACCAAGCCTCTTCCGGGGCCCAAATCCGATTTTGATCCTTCCGTTCCCGATGGTACTATTGTTCTTGTGAGCTCAAATGTAGGGGGCACTGATAATGGTACTTAGGATTCTTTATTTGTAAAGCATTTTGTAAGCCTTGGCCATCGGGGCCCATTTTTTAATGAAAAATCATGGTTCATGTCCAGTTGACTTTTTTCAATACTTAGATTATTTTATTCAAAAATACTGTGTATTTCGGGCACTTCAGGCCATAGGAGAGGCATCACCATAGTTGGGTTTATTTTCTTGTGAAATTTTGCTCTTTTCAGGATTTTCTTGTGAAACTTTGCTCTTTTCAGGATCAATGTTGTGTCTTTCGGGCACTTCAGGCCATGCTAGAGACAAAGCAACAGGTGATTTATCTTTTACAAAAATATTGATCCCTTCAGGATCGGTGTTGTGTCTTTCGGGCACTTCAGGCCATGCGAGAGACAAAACAACACTTGATTTATTTTTTACAAAAATATTGATCCCTTCAGGATCGGTGTTGTGTCTTTCGGGCACTTCAGGCCATGCGAGAGACAAAACAACACTTGATTTATTTTTTACAAAAATATGGATCCCTTCAGGATCGGTGTTCCCTTCAGGATCGGTGATCCCTTCAAGATCGGTGTTCCCTTCAGGATCGGTGTTCCCTTCAGGATCGGTAATCCCTTCAAGATCGGTGTTCCCTTAAGGATCGGTGTTGTGTATTTCAGGCACTTCAGGCTATGAGAGAGACAAAACAACACTTGATTTATTTTTTACAAAAATATTGATCCCTTTAGGATCGGTGTTGTGTCTTTCGGGCACTTCAGGCCATGCGAGAGACAAAACAACACTTGATTTATTTTTTACAAAAATATTGATCCCTTCAGGATCGGTGTTCCCTTCAGGATCGGTGTTGTGTCTTTCGGGCACTTCAGGCCATGCGAGAGACAATGCATCACTTAGTTTGTTTTTGGAACTTTGATCTCTTCAGGATCAGTGTTCTGTCTTTCGGGCACTTCAGGCCATGCGAGAGACAATGCAACACTTGATTTATTTTTTACAAAAATATTGATCCCTTCAGGATCGGTGATCCCTTCAGGATCGGTGTTATGTCTTTCGGGCACTTTAGGCCATGCGAGAGACAAAACAACACTTGATTTATTTTTTACAAAAATATTGATCCCTTCAGGATCGGTGATCCCTTCAGGATCGGTGTTGTGTCTTTTGGGCACTTCAGGCCATGCGAGAGACAAAACAACACTTGATTTATTTTTTACAAAAATATTGATCCCTTCATGATCGGTGTTCCCTTCAGGATCGGTGTTGTGTCTTTCGGGCACTTCAGGCCATGCGAGAGACAATGCAACACTTAGTTTGTTTTTGGAACTTTGATCTCTTCAGGATCAGTGTTGTGTCTTTCGGGCACTTCAGGCCATGCGAGAGACAATGCAACACTTGATTTATTT
The DNA here is from genome assembly GCA_963922005.1 of Cornus suecica. Classification (NCBI taxonomy): domain Eukaryota; kingdom Viridiplantae; phylum Streptophyta; class Magnoliopsida; order Cornales; family Cornaceae; genus Cornus; species Cornus suecica. The sequence goes on from OY998248.1 coordinate 31,451,007, forward strand.
TTTATAAAAATATTGATCCCTTCAGGATCGGTGATCCCTTCAAGATCGGTGTAATGTCTTTCGGGCACTTCAGGCCATGCGAGAGATAAAACAACACTTGATTTATTTTTTACAAAAATATTGATCCCTTCAGGATCGGTGTTGTGTCTTTCGGGCACTTCAGGCCATGCGAGAAACAAAACAACACTTTATTTATTTTTTACAAAAATATTGATCCCTTCAGGATCGGTGTTCCCTTCAGGATCGATGTTGTGTCTTTCGGGCACTTCAGGTCATGCGAGAGACAAAACAACACTTGATTTATTTTTTACAAAACTATTGATCCCTTCAGGATCGGTGTTGTGTCTTTCGGGCACTTCAGGCCATGCGAGAGACAAAACAACACTTGATTTATTTTTTACAAAAATATTGATCCCTTCAGGATCGGTGTTGTAGCATTTTTACAAAAAGATGAAAGTATGAGTAAAACTTGGCTCTTTACGGGTAGTACCTCTTCAGGAGAGAGGTGATGATCCCGAAGGGGCTGACGACCCTGATGGAGTCGGACGTTTTTTATCAGACGCCTGATCCTTTGATTGGGCTTCAATGCTCTCCAAGACTGTCCTTTTTCGCCTGACGGTTTCCTCTTCTTCGATCCTCAGGTATCCTTGGGCTCTGGAGTTTAACTCCCCAATGCCCGATGGCGGGCGCTTCACCAGGGACTGATGGAACTTCGTCCCTGAAATAAGGGTCATCCGGACGGCCTCAACAGCAGAGTGTTGGTCACAGTTACCGACAAAAGAAGACTCAATGTTGAAGCGGGATAGAAAGCTCTTCAGCGACTCTTCTTTCTCCTGGATCATGGTGAAGATGCAGGATATGGTTTTCTTCTGTCTCTTGTTCCCATAGTATCGGGCAATGAAGAGCCTGGTCAACTGTTGCCAACTACCGATAAATCGAGGCGGCTGCTTCCTGAACCATAATAGAGTTGCATCGACGAGACTCATGGAAAACACCTTGCATAGAAAGGACTCGTTCTCGGCGTACATGATCATCTTTTGATGGACCTGGTAAATGTGCTCCTCGGGGTCCTTGGTACCATCGTAGGGGGTGAATTGAGGCATGACGAACTTCCTTGGGAAAGGTTCCCGGGTTATCTCGGGGACGAATGGTGATTGTACCAGCTTAGTAGACGCCTGGGCGGCCAGGTCGTCGATGGATTGTGCTCTTAGATCCCCGAGGATTCTCCTCTGGAATTCGTCCATCATTGCCTGAATCTTTTGTGGGGTAATGGATTCGTCGGTTGCGGGGGCCTTTCTTGAACGCTGGGAAGATTTGGCGTGCTCTTCCGGTCCGTCGCTACCTTGCTGGTTCAGAGAATGGTCAAGCACCGCTGCTGAAGGGTCGGGTGCTACTACCGAATGAGCAGTTGGTGGTGGAGCCAACCTCGCCATGAGCTCTGCATTTTGTTTCTCCAGAGCCAGGCTGCGTTCCTCAGCTGCCATCAAGCGTTGAAGGATTTGCTCCATAGATTGGGGAACTCCCGCATGACTGTCCGTAGTGGTTGGAACGTCTGCTTGCCAACGAGTAACTGGCATCTTTGCCCAATAAGTAGTGAGTGGAGATTTCAGGAGGCAGTGAAGAATAATAGGAGGTTGAACCATAAATCTCAGTTTTAAGAGATGGGAAGAAGGAGACGCTTCCCACAGACGGCGCCAATGTGTAGATGTCAAAAAATGCATAACACACGAATCCCCTTTTTTATTTAGGTTTTGTCTCTTTTATACAGATACCCTTAATGGGCTTTGAGCCCATTAGGGCAATCTTATTGTCATTACATAATTATTACATCATCATCTTTATTTACAAAGAATGATAAGTTGAAATGGGCCTGACGCCTGATAACTTTGTTGGGTTGTTAGTTCGATGAGCCTGATGCCTGATGGGCCTCTGTAGGCTTGGAAATTCACACACTTATAGTATTGCTCGGGCCACTAAGGTCTTTCCCTAGGGAATCAACGTGTTTGGTTGGAGGAAAGAATTCAATTAAAGGATCGAGAGGGTCAGCAGGAAGATACCCTTTGATAAATTCAGTAAAAAGGTTCTGAGCATGACGAAGTTCGGGGCTGGCGTAAGGCTGCTTCACCCCTAAGAAATCATTCATGCCGTCAGGGTCTTTGATATTCCTCTTTGTTGGATCTCTCATGGCAGCATTAAAACCTTTTCGCCAGAACTCCCCAGCCACTATCCGGTTAATCTTTGAATAGTGTGCATGCATGTCAGTTCCCCCCTTTTTACACATCTCTGATAAATGCATGATTCATACATAATTAACCTCCAAAAATATATTTTTTAGTCATTTATTTTAAATTATTTTAATTAATATTTGTGTTTTTATATTTTTATAGGTTATTGGTGATTTCTGGTACAAATGGGTTAAATTCATCTAAACAAGTCCAAAATCTGTTTAGACCACGTCTTAGTATTTGGGCCATATATTTCAGCCCATTTTTCGAATTTGTGTGAGCCCAGTGTTCCTAGAAACCTGATTCAATTTAAAGAATATTGGTATTTCACATAGAAACCCTAATTCTGAAGTTTAGAGGGCGAAAAAGACAATTTAAATCTGGCATACTATTTTGTGCGAAAATCAGCATCAACTTGGTAATATAATCACAGATTTTGAAGGAACGATCAGAATGGAGTGAAATCAAGGGATGTGGAAAGAAGACTCGATTAACAAGAAAAGAGTATCTCACCAATATCTTCCAAATTTACTCTCCAAATTGGTCAAAAGTGGACTGCAAGATATCACCAATTAGGAAAAGAAATATGGGAATATTGTATTCTCTTATTTACTTTCCTAGATGAAACCTTGAGGACCCCTATAAATAGGGCATATGTGAATGCACAAAGGATCATCAAGAGCCAAAGGAACAGAAGAGAAGACTGGTACAATTCACGGAGAAAACAAAGACGTTCTTCCATCTTCAATTTCAGTTTGGTTGTTGTTTTATTATTTTATCCTTTATGTCTAGCTAATTCTCTCAGTCAAGGCTGAGAGGAAACCATTTTCATGTACAATTCCATGATTTTTAATTGAATAATTGAATATTTCATTTAATAAATTCTTCTTCTAGTATTTTGATCTTTTCCTATACTTTCGATTTTATGTGTTTTAATCAAGACCCTAATCGAATGTATTAGAATTCTAGCATATAGGTTACTTGTGTCTGACCATGAACTAGTAATCTTATTTGGCAATTTAAGAGGAAGAAAGTAATGAATAACTGTTTATGCCTGACCACGGATATATAGTTATGATTTGCACTTTCTTTCAATTAGGTGTTTATTATTCATGAACAAAATAATAAATATTTGATTGAATCTATGCCTTAACACGGATTGACCATCCATATATTTGATTCTACCTATTTTTATTGGATGTGTGAATATTATTTGGATATTTAAGAATTTCAATTGAAAATCGGAATTGTCTTGATTGGTGGTGAAATCGAAGCTTTGGTATTTTCTTTATGGGTTAATTTCAGTAAACCCCCCTATACTATCCAAATTAATCAACTAACCCCTTGTGTGTCCACTTTGCCCCCTATACTATTCAATTTCATCAAATTGCCCCCTCATTTCTCAAAATTCCTAAACTACCCTCAATAGTATAAGGGGGTTTAGTAAAATTAATAGTATAAGGGGGTTTAGTGAATTATTTCGGAAAAAATAATATATACCTTTTGTAAAAAAAAAACATTTCGAAAAAAAATATATTTTGTTCCAAAATATGAATTGTTTTTTCGAAAAATATTTTTTTTGCGAAAAAGTATATATTATGTTCCAAAATAAGATTTTTTTTTTCGATAAATATTTTTTTTTGCAAAAAAGTATATATTATGTTCCAAAATATGAATTTTTTTTTCGAAAAATAATTTTTTTGCAAAAAATATATATTATGTTCCAAAATATGATTTTTTTCTGAAAAATAATTTTTTTGCAAAAAATATATATTATGTTCCAAAATATGATTTTTTTCTGAAAAATAATTTTTTTGCAAAAAATATATATTATGTTCCAAAATGTGATTTTTTTCTCAAAAATAATTTTTTGCGAAAAATATATATTATGTTCCAAAATATGATTTTTTTTGCGAAAAAGTATATATTATGTTCCAAAATATGAAATTTTTTTTCGAAAAATATTTTTTTTGCGAAAAAGTATATATTATGTTCCAAAATATGAATTTTGTTTTCGAAAAATAATATTTTGGAACAAAAATGAATATATTATGTTCCAAAATATGAATTTTTTTTTCGAAAAATATTTTTCGGAAAACAAATAATATTTTGGAACATAATATATATTTTTCGCAAAAAATATTTTTCGAAAAAAAAATTCATATTTTGGAACTTAATATATACTTTTTCGCAAAAAAAATATTTTTCGGAAAAAAAATCATATTTTGGAACATAATATATATTTTTCGCAAAAAATTATTTTTTTCAGAAAAAATCATATTTTGGAACATAATATATATTTTTTGCAAAAAAATTATTTTTCGAAATTTGTTTTCATATTTTGGAACATAATATATACTTTTTTGCAAAAAAAATATTTGTCGAAAAAAAAATTCATATTTTGGAACATAATATATACTTTTTTGCAAAAAAAAATATTTTTCGAAAACAAAATTCATATTTTGGAACATAATATATACTTTTTCGCAAAAAAAATATTTTTCGAAAAAAACAATCATATTTTGGAACAAAATATGATTTTTTTCGATTTTGTTTTTTGCAAAAAGTATATATTATTTTTTCCGAAATAATTCACTAAACCCCCTTATACTATTGAGGGTAGTTTAGGCATTTTGAGAAGTGAGGGGGCAATTTGATGAAATTGAATAGTATATGGGCCAAAGTGGACACACAAGGGATTAGTTGATTAATTTGGATAGTATAGGGGGGTTTACTGAAATTAACCCTTTCTTTATCATTGTTCTTTCATCTCTTTTGCAATTATTCTTTTTTTTTTTCACAATCATCAATAGTTTGTTGAATTGGTTAGATAGTAGTTTTTAGATTTAATTTGTCTTAATCAATCCTTGTGGGAATGACCTCGCAATACTTGTACTTTTTACTACTATGATTCGTATATTTGCGAGTAAAATTTGGTTTGGGTTACTCTAAATTTCACATCAAATTTTTGGCGCCGCTGCCGGGGATTATATTTGATACAATTAAATTTGAAGATTATTATTTATCATAATTCTTAGTTTAGGTTTTTTTACTTTATTTTTATTTTTTTTTTCATTCCAAATTTTTGTGATTCCTTTAATTCCAAGCAACATCGAAGTCATTGTCATCCTTTTACAGGTTTGATATTGCTGTTTTCTCAACTGCAGGACGCTTGGTACAGAAAAGGGGCGTAAAGTAAAAAAAAAAAAAAAAAGAGAAAAGAAAAAAAAAATCGCACTATTGCATAATTTTGCAATTTAGGTAAGTGACTCTAGCCTTATTTTTTATTTTATTATTTTATTTTTAGGTTAGAATAACATAGGATTTTTTTTTTCTTGGAGGACACTTTCTTCATTCATATTTATTTTTAATTTTGTTTTTCTCTTCTTTTCTTTTATTATTGTTAGTACACTTATTTTTGAAAAAAAAAATAAAAGTTCACACACTCACTCCTTTGTATTTATTCTTTTGTATTTTTTTTCTCTCCTTTATTTCTTACTTGTTTTATTTGTGCATTTTAATTTAGCATTTTGCATAAAATTTTAGTAAGGGCACTAACCCCTAACAAGATAAGGATTGGATTTCATCACCAATTCCTTGCCCACCTAGGTTAAAAATCTCCTTGCATTTGTCAAACCGAAGCCTAAATTTTTTAATCTAAAATTAAGTAGACGTTGGCCCTAGGATTTTCATATAGCTCATAAGACCCTCTTGGAAAAAGATAATCTTTGGTAACTCTAGTGAGCACCTTCCAACTTAACAATGTCTAGAAAGGTTCTGTCAAACGGCGACTCTGTTGCTTAAGGTTGTGTGGACGTACCGTCATTAAGCAGACCTAGTGCCTCTCCACCTACCTGGGAACCCATCTGGTTGTTTAGTTGGCGGGCCTTAACTGGTCATCCTTTGATTTACTTTGGAAGAGAGTAGGAGCTCTAATTAGGAAAGAATTATTGTAGCTATTCCTGATAATTCTCTACAAGATTAGAAAATAAACATTAACATTGCCCTTGAATTAATTCTCACAAAGAAAATTAAAAAAAAAAAAATACTTGTTTGGCTTGTTTGGTTGTTAGGTATATCCTTGTTAACTTTCTTGAGTGTGTGTCTAATATATGCAAGGTTGTCGATCTCAAAATCCAAAATTAGTATCCTTTGATCCAGAAATTGAAAGAACATTTAGGAAAAGATCTAAAGGTAAAAATAAATTGGATAAACCTTTAATTGAGATGGGAGAAGAGGTTGCGCTTAAAACACTTAGGGAATACTCTGCCCCTGTCTAATGTAGTACACCTTCATGTATAGTGTTGCCAGCCACAACGGCCACACACTTTGAGCTTAAACCAAGTGTCATCCAACTCCTGCCCACATTCCATGGTCTAAATAGTGAGGATCCATATTATCATGTCAAGGATTTTCAAGACATTTGTTCCACATTCAAGTTCCAAAACTTCTCTGATGAGTCCATTCATCTACGTCTCTTTCCCTTTTCTTTAAAAAATAAGGCGAAGGCATGGTTGAATTCTTTAGAATCAAGATCTATCTCTACTTGGGATGTTTTGTCAAAAAAATTCTTGAACAAGTTCTTCCCTGTTCATAAAACCAATTCCCTTCGGAGAGAAATTTCAAATTTTACACAAAAAGAGGTTGCACAATTTTATGAATGTTGGGAGAGATGGAAAGATTTACTTCTTAAGTGTCCCCACCATAGATATAAGAAGTGGCGACTAGTTCAATATTTCTATGATGGTTCAACACCCCAAAACCGTCGCATGGTTGATGCCACTAGTGGAGGAACATTTATGGATAAAAGTGACATCGAAGCTTGGGACTTCTTTGAAACATTGTGTGAAAATTCCCAACAATGGGATTATTCAACTAGGGTGGAAAGGAATACTCATCTTCAATAGAAGGGTGGCATATATGAGATAGGAAGTAATGTAGACCTTAATGCAAAAATTGATTCCTTGGCTCGAAAAGTCGATGCTTTGATGTTAGCTAGTGGGCCCCCATTGACACCTAAATCTGAGGTGTGTTCCATCTGTTCATGCCCAACCCACCTCACAATGTCTTGTCCATCTAATATGACATTTTCTGAACATGCATCTGAGCAAGCCCATGCCTTGAATGCTTTTAGGAAACCAGACAATGATCCTTATTCACAGACTTATAATTCTGGTTGGGCTAAACATCCAAATTTATCATGGTCCAAAGGGTCAAATCAAGGAGTTCTATATAGGAATTCCAACACTCATTCTTATCCTCAAGCTTCCGGTCAGTCATCAACTCAACAGTTTTCACCATATCCTACACAAACTAGGAAGCCATCTATTGAGGACACTCTCCATCTTTTCATGCAAAGTTCACTTAAATTCCAAAAAGATACCCAACAAAGCTTGCATTCTAATTCTCAATCCAATGTTAAATTGGAAGTTCAAATGGGTCAAATTGCCTATACCTTAACTGAGAGAGAGAAGGGAAGGTTTCCTAGTCAACCCATAACTAATCCAAAAGGTCAACATGAGGTGAGCTCTAGTTCTAAGCATGAACAATACGAGGAAGTGAAGTCCATCACTACCCTTAGAAGTGGCAAATCAATTGATAACAAGGTAGAAATACCTAGGCATGAACCAAAAGTTGTGTCCAAAGAGTGTGATGTAGAAGAAGGGAACAATAAGCAATTTAAAGAAAATGATGCTTCACCAGAGTGTAAAAAATCATCCACCTCTTCTGAGTCCAATCCTATGGAAGTTTATATACCGAAGGTCCCTTTTCCTCAACGTTTGACCCCAGTCAAAAAAGGGACGAATTATAGTAAAATGATGGAATTGTTTAGGCGAGTCCAAGTAAACATTCCCGTACTCACTCTTGTTGATCAAGTTCCCCCATATGCCAAAATTTTGAAAGATCTTTGCATTCAGAAACGAAAGTTAAATGTGCACAAGAAAGTCTTCCTCACAGAGCAAGTAAACTCAATCCTCCTTCACAACACCCCACCTAAGTTTAAAGATCCTGGATGACCTACCATTTCTTGTGTCATTGGTGATCATATGATTGAGAAGGCATTACTCGACTTAGGGTCTAGTGTGAATCTATTGCCATATTCTGTGTATGTGCAATTAGGTCTTGGTGAGTTAAAATCGACCCCTATAACACTGCAATTGGCTGATAGATCTATGAAAATTCCTTGTGGTGTTATTGTAGATGTTCTAATCAAGGTTGACAAGTTTATTTTTCCAGTGGACTTTGTCGTCTTAGATACCCAACCTGTCCAAAATCCCAGTAACCACATTCCGGTCATCTTAGGTCACCCATTTTTAGCCACATCCAATGCTGTCATAAATTGTAGAAATGGGGTTATGCAACTATATTTTGGCAACATGAATGTTAAACTCAATGTGTTTAATGTGGAAAAACAACCTCCAGATTTAGAGGATACTTTTGAGATTAACATGATTGAAAGCCTTGTTCATGACTCATTTCCACAATTATCTTCTCATGACCCCCTCGAGACTTGTCTAGCCCATTTTGGCTTAGATATTGACATAGATAGCTCCATCGCTGAAGTCAATTCATTGCTTGATTCTACCCCTGTTATGGACACAACTAAATGGAAAGCCATGGTAGAACTCTTTTACCATCCAAGTCTAAACTTGTCCCATATGTTGAAGAGTCACCCGAACTTGATCTTAAACCTTTTTCCCGAGCATCTCAAGTATGCATTCTTAGGTCCTTCTAATAAGTTACCTGTCATCATTGCCTCTAATCTTGATAGTGCACAAGAGCAAAAGTTGCTTAATGTTCTCAGAGAACATAAAACAGCTTTAGGGTGGACAATAGCAGATATCAAGGGTATAAGCCCCACTAGGTGTATGCATCGTATTCATCTTGAGGAAAACTCAAAGGCAACTCGTGAAATGCAACGTAGGCTTAACCCTAACATGAGAGAAGTTGTCCGAGTCGAAGTGCTCAAATTGTTAGATGCGGGAATCATCTATCCTATTTCTGATAGTACTTGGGTTAGTCCTGTCCAAGTAGTGCCTAAAAAGTCTGGGATTACGGTTGTCAAAAATACTAATGATGAGTTAATATCTACGAGAATGACGACTGGGTGGCGTGTGTGCATTGATTATCGTAAACTGAATCTAGTCACAAGGAAGGACCATTTTCCTCTCCCTTTCATAGATCAAATGCTTGAAAGACTAGCCGGACATAGCCATTATTGCTTTTTGGATGGTTATTCTGGTTACAACTAGATTCCTATTGCTCCTAAAGATCAAGAAAAAACCACATTTACCTGTCCCTTCGATACCTATGCTTATAGACGCTTGCCTTTTGGGCTATGCAATGCACCTGCTACCTTTCAGCGGTGTATGTTGAGCATCTTTTCTGATATGGTTGAGCGTTTTCTTGAGGTATTCATGGATGATTTCTCAATATTTGGGTCTTCTTTCGATGAGTGTTTACACCACCTATCCCTTGTGTTGGAAAGATGTCAAGAAACAAATCTCGTGTTAAATTGGGAGAAGTGTCATTTTATGGTACAACAAGGCATTGTACTTGGGCACCTCATTTCTCATAGGGGAATAGAAGTCGATAAGGCTAAAATTGATCTGATTTCACACCTTCCTCTACCACGGACAGTGAAGGAAATTCGATCTTTCCTTGGTCATGCTGGATTTTATAGGAGATTCATTAAAGACTTTAGCAAAATCTCTCGTCCCTTATGCAACCTACTTGCTAAGGAAGCCACTTTTGTCTTTAATGATGAATGTTCACAAGCATTTGAAAAGCTCAAACTCTTATTGACTTCTGCTCCCATCATACAACCCCCCAATTGGTCTCTACCTTTTGAGCTTATGTGTGATGCATTTGACTATGCTGTTGGAGCTGTCTTAGGGCAACGAGTAGATAAGATGCCCCATGTCATCCATTATGCTAGTAGGACTCTGAATGATGCCCAACTCAATTACTCCACCACAGAAAAAGAGCTACTGGCCATTGTATTTGTTGTAGATAAGTTTATATCATACCTCTTAGGGTCCAAGGTTATTGTGTTCTCTGACCATGCTGCTTTGGGATACCTTTTCTCAAAGAAAGATACTAAACCTCATTTGATTCGTTGGGTCTTACTATTACAAGAGTTTGATATTGAGGTTCATGATAAGAAAGGTTCTGAGAATGTCATAGCTGATCACTTGTCTAGGATTGTCTCGGAATGCACTAAGGATTTATCACCCTTGAATGAATCTTTTCCTGATGAACAACTTTTAGCTGTCTCCCAGTTACCTTGGTATGCTGACATTGTCAATTATCTTGTTACTGGTCAACTCCCTGAACACTGGACAAAACAGGATAGATCTAGGTTCCTTGCTGAGGTTAAACATTTTTTCTGGGATGATCCTTATTTGTTCAAGTGCTGCCCTGATCAAATCATTAGGAGATGTGTTCCTGAAAATGAGTTTCATAGTATTATCTCCTTTTGTCATGACCATGCATGTGGTGGTCATTTTGGTTATAAGAAAACAGCTGCAAAGATTTTACAATGTGGATTCTATTGGCCAACACTCTTTCGTGATACACATGCATTTTGCTCCACTTGTGATCGGTGCCAATGTATGGGTAGTATTTCTCGTAGGAACATGATGCACCTCACTAACATCCTTATCGTAGAAATTTTTGATGTTTGGGGTATTGATTTCATGGGTCCATTTCCTCCCTCATTTGGTTACATATACATACTTGTAGCTGTTGACTATGTGTCCAAGTGGGTGGAGGTTGTACCTTGTAGGAAAAATGATCATAGGATCGTGATTCAATTCTTAAAAGATAACATATTTTCTCGTTTTGGGTCGCCTCGTGCAATTATAAGTGATGGTGGTAAACATTTTTGCAATAAACCATTTGAATTTGTCATGAAAAAGTACCTCATCACTCATAAATTTGGCACTTCTTATCACCCACAGACAAGTGGACAAGTGAAAATTTCTAATCGGGAGATCAAAACTATTTTAGAAAAAATGGTTCGACCCGATCGTAAGGACTGGTCGTAACGGTTGAACGACGCTCTTTGGGCTTATCGGACTGCATTTAAAACCCCGATTGGAATGTCCCCTTATCGACTTGTCTTTGGAAAAGCATGTCACTTGCCTGAGCATGACTAAGTTCGGGGCTGGCTTAAGGCTGCTTCACCCCTAAGAAATCATCCATGGCGTTAGGGTCTTTGATCTTCCTCTTTGCTGGATCTCTCATGGCAGCATTAAAACCTTTTCGCCAGAACTCCCCAGCCACTATCCGGTTAATCTTTGAATAGTGTGCATGCATGTCAGTTCCCCCTTTTTTACACATCTCTGATAAGTGCATAATTCATACACGATTAACCTCCAAAAATATATTTTTTAGTCATTTATTTTAAATTATTTTAATTAATATTTGTGTTTTTATATTTTTATAGGTTATTGGTGATTTCTGGTACAAATGGGTTAAATCCATCTAAACAAGCCCAAAATCTGTTTAGACCACGTCTTAGTATTTGGGGCATATATTTCAGCCCGTTTTTCGGATTTGTGTGAGCCCAGTGTTCCTAGAAAGCTGATTCAATTTAAAGAATATTGGTATTTCACATAGAAACCCTAATTCTGAAGTTTAGAGGGCGAAAAAGACATTTTAAATCTGGCATACTATTTTGTGCGAAAATCAGCATCAGCTTGGTAATATAATCATAGATTTTGAAGGAACGGTCAGAATGGAGTGAAATCAAGGGCTGTGGGAAGAGAACTTGATTAACAAGAAAAGAGTATCTCACCAATATCTTCCAAATTTACTCTCCAAATTGGTCAAAATTAGGCTGCAAGATATCACCAATTAGGAAAAGAAATATGAGAATATTGTATTCTTTTATTTACTTTCCTAGATGAAACCTTGAGGACCCCTATAAATAGGGCATATGTGGATGCAAAAAGGATCATCAAGAGTCAAAGGAACAGAAGAGAAGACTGGTACAATTCACGGAGAAAACAAAGACGTTCTTCTATCTTCAATTTCGGTTTGGTTGTTGTTTTATTATTTTATCCTTTATGTCTAGCTAATTCTCTCAGCCAAGGCTGAGAGGAAGCCCTTTTCATGTACAATTCCATGATTTTTAATTGAATAATTGAATATTTCATTTAATAAATTCTTCTTATAGTATTTTGATGTTTTCCTATACTTTCGATTTTATGTGTTTTAATCAAGACCCTAATCGAATGTATTAGAATTCTAGCATATAGGTTACTTGTGTCTGACCATGAACTAGTAATCTTATTTGACAATTTAAGAGGAAGAAAGTAATGAATAACTGTTTATGCCTGACCACGGATAGAGAGTTATGATTTGCACTTTCTTTCAATTAGATGTTTATTATTCATGAACAAAATAATAAATATTTGATTGAATCTATGCCTTAACATGGATTGGCCATCCATATATTTAATTCTACTTATTTTTATTGGATGTGTGAATATTATTTGGATATTTAAGAATTTCAATTGAAAATTGGAATTGTCTTGATTGGTGGTGGAATCGAAGATTTGGTATTTTCTTTATCATTGTTCTTTCATCTGTTTTGCAATTTTTTTTTTTTTTTTTTTTCACAATCATCAATAATTTGTTGAATTAGTTAGATAGTAGTTATTAGATTTAATTTGTCTTGATCAATCCTCGTGAGAATGACCTCGCAATACTTGTACTCTTTACTACTATGATTCGTATACTTGCGAGTAAAATTTTTTTTGGGTTAATCTATCTTTTGGGTTACTCTAAATTTCATATCAATCTCCAAGGCAGACTAGGAGATGCCGAACTGGTGCTGAAGAGCTTCATGATCAGATGCAATCTTCTCCTTCTCGCTGGATAACTTTGCATTCAGCTCCTTTACTTGTGCAAGCTCATCCACCAGCTCAGCCATCCTGGAAGGAAGCTCCCCCAGCTGAGCCCTTAGCTCCTTCTCCCTATTATCCCTCTCGGCCAATTCGGTCTTGAGGCGCTCAGCTTCCTGAGCATCAGCCTCATGAAGAAGACACAAGGCATTTACGCTGAAGAGATCCTTAAAATAAATTTTCAAGGCAAAATAGATTAGCAGTCAGAATAAAGCAGAAAAACACAACTGAAAATCAAGCAAACACATGCCCTCATTATCAGGCCAAGAGTACGACCAACAATGACGTCAAGGTCAGCCGCCCTCTGGACCTCAAGCTCTTCAGTCGTCCAAAGATCCCTTGCCCGAGCTATCATTGTAGCCATTGAAGTGAGGATGGGAGCAGATTGGTCAGAAGATGTGGAGCTCTTGTCCTTGCCCTTATGCTTCCTTCTCTTGGCAGGTCTCTCCTCGCCCACAAGTCTGGTTCGAGCAGAGGAAAAATGGAGTAATTCAGGGATAGTGGTCTGCACAAGTGTAGACCCAGAAGCATCACCCGCCACAACGACAGTAACAAATTGAAGTTTAGAATTCGGAGGCACTTGTTCATTTCCCGTTGGTGGCACAGTCATCTCTTCCACCTTATCATCATCATCATCATCTTCAATTATAGGTCTAATCAGATCCATCACGTTTCTGAAGCTGGCGTCTAACCTTGATATACCCTGTAAATTAGTAGGAGTAAGCAGGTCAGTACACGATTTACGGTCCGACCAAACCTTAGATTTCAGTAGAGCAAAACGGGCCTCTACATCCTGAGCCACTATATCACTATCATCAAAACCTAAAAATTTATATACAAAATCTGCTCTAAGCTGATCACACCCAGAGTAGAGGCACGACTCCTTATGTATGAAAGAAAATGGAAAAAGGGCCAAACGCCCAAAAACTGACGGAATCGGGCATTTCTTAAAATGAGGGTGGAACCAAGCCCCCTTCACCAGAACCATCTTTTCCTTCTAGTACTTCTCTGTTATTTCTGTTCCATTGCAGATTGACCGACCCTTGAAGGGGTAAAAGTTGTACCTCCCCTCACAGTCCTTCAAATCCATAATTTTATAAGATAAAAACATATCAACAAGACCCAATGTCAGGTTCTAGTCTTTATTTATCAGGATCAACATGGATATTATCCGAATAAAGTTTGGGTTGACCTGCAAAGGGGCAATCCCTAGGGTAAAGAAAATGAAATGGAATAGTGGATGAAGAGGGAACTGAAGTGCCTTGATCTGAAGAGCAGACATCAGTACTTCATCCGGACCTACTCCGTCTCCCATCCTAAAATCATAAGAAGGGTCATACTCCTTCAGGATCACCTCTTTAGGGATCTTGCAATCCCTCCTCAGACTCTTGATGTTCACAGACTTCCTCTTATGAGCTTCAAGAGGCTCAGCCATAAATGGGGATACCTCAGTAGAGACCCCAACAAGAATGCCTTCAGGTACATATGCCCTTACAAAATTAATAGGAACAGAAGCCCCAATGGGCAGAATAACAGGCACATCTACCCCATTATGCGTCTCAGAAGAAGAAATCCCTTCATGACGGTCTGGCACTGGAATTGCTGAGTTAGGAGGGTTCGGGCGACTGATTAAGGGCAGGGAAGGAAAATGTGAAGATGAAGAAGACGGGTTCACAGAAGGGGGGCTCGGTGCATAAGATCCACCGTACTCCCGAGGAATTGTTCCTTCGGTCGATCTTGAAGTGTTACTATCAGACATAGTGAAAAGAAAATGAAAACTTACACAGAATGTACCGGCGAGAAGGTTGAAGAAGCTCCGGCAGCCGAAATAAGAACGACGGTGAAAGCTTGAACACTACTGCTTAGAATTACACACAAGAATTGAGAAAATGAGAGTTAGAAATGAAGCCAAAATAAGGCTTATATACAGTCAAACATACCAACAACCGTCATTAAATGGCTGAGGAGGTGCACCAGTTCCCAATGCCTTAAACACAGTGA
Source organism: Cornus suecica (assembly GCA_963922005.1). Taxonomy (NCBI): domain Eukaryota; kingdom Viridiplantae; phylum Streptophyta; class Magnoliopsida; order Cornales; family Cornaceae; genus Cornus; species Cornus suecica. Next base: position 31,466,146 of record OY998248.1, read on the forward strand.
AAGAGGAACATGCAGCCGCTTTTCTGAATTCAAAAACCACACGTCTCTTCGCAATTATGACGCTGACGTCATCCTACAGCTGTAAATAATAATTTCGGTGAAATTCGGGTCAAGCCCATGAACTCATATGTCAGACCCGAATGGGGCTAGTGTAAATAGTAGAAATTTAATAGGCCCAAGCCCGTTTGAAGAGTCATATGTGTGTAGGCCCATGTATATGTAAATGGTTGTCTGGCCCATGATTTCAAGCCCATGTAAAATGAATGGCCCATCATTGCCTTGGATAATAAGAAGTAACGACCCACTACCAAAAGATAGTGGGTAGTTATCAATCAAGTAGATCATGACCTCATATAATGGGGGCATGATCCTATTAAATAGGAAAGGCATTATGGGATTGAAGGATATAAATTTGGCCATTAGTGCCTGAATAAAGCATGATTTTGATATAAGTAAATTTTCTACACTTACATATATATATTTAACTATAAACGAATTTGTTTTTGAATTTATGCCAAAATCTTTATCCGAACTACCAATTATTGTAAACAAATATATAAAAATAAGTCCGAAAATATAAAAAAATATTTCAATCTAGCAATTTAATTTTTTTTTTGGTTTTTTAAATATTTTATTATAAACGAATTTACTTTTTGATTTATGCCAAAATAAAAAATTAATGCATTGTTGGATAATAAATATGAGGGTAGCAAACATTGTTTCCAAACACTACCTATCTCAACATTGAGGGTAGTTTCGGTATAGGGATGTAAATGATGTGATTTTGAAAAAATAGAGGGTGTAACTGAAGATTTTCAAATCTGAGAGGATGTGATTGAAATAAAAATAAACTTAAGGGATGTAAATGAAGTTAATCCAATAATAAAAGTCAAATATTTCATTTGATCTATGATTTTCCTGCTATAAAAGATGTCAGTCTAGTATAACCTTAGATAAATCAAGCTATCGAATTAGTCCTTCTAGACTTGTGCATGTCGGGGTATCCCCAATCCGATTAGGATGTTTTGGAGTTGTCTTAATGGATTTGGGGTGATCAACTAATATATATAAGGCAATTATCATAAAACTCTTTGGTTTAAAAAATGTTCAAATAACTTATTGTGGTTTCAAAAAAAACTCCTAAAATTTCTAATTTTAATAAATACCTCATGTCTGTTAATTTGAATCTAATTTCGTTAACAGAAGTTAGAATTTACTAAAAGACTTTGTTAAAAGACACTGACAATTATCATAAAACTCCCATTTGGTTTTAATATTGTTCAAATAATTCCCTATGCTTTCAAAAAAAACCCTATAAATTTCAAAATCTCTGTCTGTGAAGTAGATTCCTGTAATTTCCTTCTCATCTCTTCATTCAAAACACTACTTTTAGCTAGATCCATATTGATTACACCATCTAGGGCTGAATTAGACAATAACACTTTGAATGTCTCCCAAGAGTTTGACAATGTACCTAGTAAGCACAACCCTTGTACCTCATCATCAAACTTGATACCCATTCGCTAACTGATTAATTATTCATTGGAAAGTGTTCAAGTGATTAGTAATTGGAGTCTCATTTTGGTATCTCAAAAACATCAAGTGTTTTATCAGAAACATCTTGTTATTTCCGGTCTTTCGGGCATAAAACTCCTTAAGCTTGTTCCAAAGTTTGCGTACATTTGTCTCTTCAATTATATGGTTCCAAACATTATCATCTACCCAATGTTTGGTAAATCCACACACTTGTCGATGTAGTAAAGTCCATTCTTCCTCAGTTTTGTACTCGGCTTCTCAGTAAACGTCAGTAAATAGAATTGCTTCACATAAAGACGATCTTTCATTTTTTCCTTTCAAGGCGTGGTAATTGGAGCCATTTAAAGTGATCATTCTACTTAAATTAGCCTCCATTATTCAACACAAGAAAAATTCAGCAACTATAACTGTGCTCTTATACCACTTTGGTGGGAGAAACAACCGGAATCACACTAAATTGCGGAAGTAATAAATTCTCTCTCTTTGTGTGAAAAATAGGAAGCAATTAAATAGAGTATAAAATCAGCATCAAAATCACACACAAAAAAGACATAACCAATTTTTTACGTGAAAAACCTTCCCGGTGTTGGAAGTAAAAACCACGGGACTGTAGTCCAGCAAAATCTCCACTATCAACAAATAATGGGTATATCAGAGTTCTCTCTAGTTAGAACTAGAGGTAATTAATCTCAAGAAACAATCTTTCTTAGCAACACAACAACTATTCAACAAGAATAAGGAGAGATCTTACCAAAACAGAGTTACCGTTCACGGACCCAAAAACTGCTCCATAAAATTTTTAAAATATGATTTCCACCGCTTGAAAATAAAACTATGTGTTGTGAACACGCCTGCCAAATTTCAGCTCAATTAGACAATGAATGTCTGCCGATCGAAAATCCTAGATATAATGTGGACAAACTTGAAAAAACTGGAATTTTGGGATATTTTCTCTCTTTTTGGTGGTTATTCAATTTTCTATCTACCTATTTTCACGTATTATTTGTAGATTTGAAGTAATTTGTGTAGACTTATTCATAACTTAACCATTTGTTGAGGTTCATACATAAATTTATTCTCACTCCCTACTTGCGTAAAATAAAGAGAGAGTAGAGCGGGGGTGAGAGATAAAGGAATCTAGATCCTCTCCTTTTACACTTTCATTGGATCATTTCCGATTAGAGATTTAACGAACCAATTATGATCATTTGATTGATCGAGTCTCCAATCTATATGATAAGTGTTTGTTGTCTCTCACCGGAAATAATTCTAAAAGAATGTAAAAGGAGGAGATATTTTTCCGAAATAAAGAGTATACGGGTCCCTTCAGATTTTGTGTGTTTAAAATATTTGTAATAAATGTGTCACATGTGTAATTAATCAATGGCAATTCAAAATTTATACATTTATGATCACTTTTCTTTTTAACATTGTTTGATAAACTACCTAATTAGTGTCTGGTATATATTCTTTCTCATTTTGTGCATTCATGGTTTTAAAATCTTGTTATATTTTTATTAATTTAAATATAATTATAATTCAATTAATTAAACAAGAGTGGGTTATTTTGCATAAATAATTTCATTCTATTATAAAAATAATTAGAACAAGAGACATGGCATTTGACTTGTCAATTTAGTTTTTTTCTTTTCCTTTTTTGCATAATAAAAAGATAGAGATCTAGATGAAGCAGACTTGTAAATATTTATTTTTTCTTGTATTTGTGACAAAGTATGCAATATATGTTGTTGATAATATAATTATAAATAATAAAGTGGAATATAAAGTAAGGAATTAGACACCATAGACATCCATTCACATATTCTATCGAATTAGTGTCGTCCTCAAATCAAAATAAGTTTGTACTCTTTCAGATATTACAAGAATTTGAGGATTTTCAAGGATTAATTGCGGTCAGTCCACTCTGTGTTATGTCTTTTTAAAGCTTAAATTTCACACTTGATGAGAGAACAACTTATAATATATCTTGAAATAAAAATATAATCATATTTTTTTATAACTGTGATGTCCGGGTCAGCTTACGCACACCTCGACTAATTCACGGGATCCGTGAAAGGCAACCCTCACACGAATCAAATAAAACTCTGACTATGTCCACGATCGTGAAACTTCAGTAACATTTATTTGATTAATGATAATGTTACCATATACATTAGATTTAGTTTTATAGAATCCACTAGATATGTTTTTATTTTAAATTAATTATGAATCAAATAAATATTTCAATAACACTTATTTGATTCATAATTTACTTAAAACAGAAACATATCACGTGGATTCTATAAACCTAAATCTAAGGTATATGATAACATTATTATGGCTTTGTCATCTTCACCACCACAAACACCAAAATTTATGGATGAACAAACTTTAAATGGCACAAATTTTTCAAAAAAGAGGTTGATTCTTTTAGTACAAAACATACACATAAATATGTAACCATATATATCAAGCAATCTTAGATCTTTGACACTTTGTAATTCACTTTAATTCGATTTCATTAATTTAAAAATATTGGACCTACAAGAATGTTAAATGTTCCCATTTGTGGTAAAAGAATTAATATCGACTTTAATTGAAATGGATCATAACAATTCAAATTTGTTTGATTTTGAAATCTCGCCTTATTTATAAAATAAAAATAGAATTATTTGTCACATGGTAGCCCTCATCTATTCCTATAAATACCATGTTCACAATCACCACAAGAATCATCCAAGTTCTCAATCTAGTGATATAAACTATACATACATATAGAATATATATTTCCATGGGAAGAAAAATGATGATGAGGCATGTAAGTGTGGTGTATAGCTTGGTGGTTTTGACTCTCTTGGCAACATCACCAAAGCCTTCAGAGGCTACAGAAGTCATAATAAATTGTGACCATAAATCTTGTGTCCAGAATTGTATCGACGATAACCCAGGCAAAACATTCACTGCCCATTGTCAATACATACCCAAATATAATGTAAATGTTTGCGTTTGTTGTTTGGCCGAGGGTGGACCATTCTGCCCCTAGATTTTCTCTCAAGCCTTCTCCGGAGCTGTATTATTGGTTAATAAAAAGTCACATCATTCAATCATGTTTTTTGGTAAGTGCATCCTTGTGTGTTTAATCTTGCTAAGTGATGATGTAGATGATTGTTAATCATCAAATCATACTCTGGAGAGGTCTTGAGAGAGGTAATGCTGGAATTTATATAGCCCGAAGCCTATGAATAAAGGTTATAAATTGGTCATGTGTGATTTTTTTCTCCCTTTATACTAATGAACTTGTTTCAACATAATTGGCTTGCATTTATGAAAACAAAAATTAAATATCAGATTTTGTACAAAAAGTTTGTTTGATTCAATTTTCAGAAAATTCAGTTATAAAAAATTTTGTTTTCAAAAAATTCAATTTTATTTTTTTCATAAATCTGTTTTCTATTTTTATAATTCTCAAAAAATAATTTTCAGAAATACAAACCTAACTAACTCATATACTCTCACAATTTTAAAATATTCTACACTTTAGGGATAGTTACACTTCCCTTCCCTCGAGATTTAACAAATTACGCCCATACCTCCTCTGTTTTGGATAATTATACATGACTTATTTCTCTCTCACACACATTCTTATGTGAGGTGCAATTTAGAAGTTATGTTTGGGAGATGTTGATTGAATTATATTTCACATTTAACAAGAATCCTTTTATTTGCCTTCAATGAATATTCTTGGAACAGCATGTTAACCAATAAGATGGTACTATTAGTTTGGGCTTTGACATATCAGCTAAAATGAATTTCTTTGATTTAATCATGATATGGGTTAACAGAATATTTAACCAACGGGCCTAATGTGGCCTAAGGCCCAAGGAATAGCAAAGCTTATTAGCGTACACAATAATCCAAATTTGTTAAAATCGAGAATCTAAGTATGATCGTTCGAAATCCGTATAATTGTTATCTAATTATTAATAAATAATTTTATTTAATTTTCTAACAACTGATATATTTATAATACAACAAAAATATACTCAAAACATAAAATATTATAAAAATATTAAGATTTTGGATTTTTAATTATTTTCTCATTTGTTTGGGTCATATATTAGGATATTGGATTAAATTATTAAGTTTTTAGCCCTTTATGTGGAAGACCCGACACTCAAATCATTATTTCAACCTAAAAAATTCTAAAACCCATGTGAGTAGAATTCGTATTTAAATTGTAAAATAGTACAAAATTATATAAAATCGTAAGATTTTACCAGTAAAATCAAGATTTTAACAACCATGCAATAATCTTTATTGTCTCTTTCTTTCTTTTTTTTTTTTTTTTTCTTTCTTTTTGATATTTTTTCTTTTAGAAAGTTCAACGAAGCAACTAAATAATATCAAAATAATTCCTAAGATTGTTTGAATTGGAGAATTTATTGAACTGGACTCCTTAGAAATATGATATATTATGTTCTAATTGCAATAATAAAGTTTGGACCCGCAACGACCTATAAAGGTAAAAAATTCATCCAATTTTTTTTAAAAAAATTAAAATGGTAAGAAAGAAACTGATATAGCTGATATTATTATTATGATTAGCCATTTCGGTCATAGTCACATTAACAAAGTAATAGACTCAGATAATATTATTTTTAAAAGTGAATATGAATACTATATAACGATATCAACGCATTTCAAAACAGTTACTACATAGTGTATCGAATAGGAACCATAATTATTATATCAATTTGCACGTGAAAATGTAAACAAAAGATGGTTGAAATCAAAATAGGATTAATTTCATGTAGACCACCTAAACTTTGTCTATATGTTAATTTGACCCTTTTAGGTTTGCATAATTACAACCATACCCCTTATCTTAAGAAAAAGTAACTCATTTACACCCCCTTAAATACTTTTGATACATTTTCAGACCTGAAACAATTTTGAATACCTAAACTACCATTGGCCCTATCCCTATTTTAATATAACAATTTGACCCTCTCAATTTAGAAAACGGTTGTATTGTTCAAAATTTAGGGGGTGTAAATGAAATTAATAACAAAAAATTATTTACATATTTGATCTTGAAAATTTTATTTACTTTTGATACATATTTTTTTACAAGTATTTATATTTAAAATATTTATATTTACATTTATCAAACTTGTAAACTAACACAAGTTTTCATTTTTTATTTTGATCTTTAAACATATTTGACTTTACTAATACATATTTGGGTTAATTTCATTTATACATCCCGAGGTTTATTTTTATTTCAATCATACTCCCTCAGGGTATGAAATGTCTAAAATACCCTAGAACCAAACACATCTAAATCAATTTAATCATAGAATATTATTAACCATATATCCAAACATATATTCACCCCTAAACCATATATCCCCCCTACCAAACCCTCCAGCCCCAAACCTTTATCCACAGACACCCCTTGCACAAACATATATAGGGGTGCACAAAAAAATCGTAGAACTGTAGAATCAGTCCAAACCGAACCAAACCAGTGCTTTGGTTCCGGTTTTGAATTGGTTTGGTTTTGGTTTTCAGAAAACAAAATCATTCCAATTTGGTTTGGTTTCGGTTTTCAAAAAATAAAATCGTTCTAATTTGGTTTGGTTCCGGTTTCAAACTGTCTAGAACCAAACTGAACCGAATCGATATGAATTATATATACATATATACGCCGTGATACCCCCAATTTCATCATATGAGTTGGTCAGACTCACATACGAAGATCGAAAAATACCATGCAATTGATATACATAAACACATAATACAATAGAAAATTTGCGAAATAAAAAAAAAATCATAGCGGAAGCAACACTAACGTCAAATCTTACAAAAGACTTTAAGATATAACCTGGGAATCCTGTTAAAGAATGACCCTTAAATAAAATTACATTTTTAATAACCGTGCCTAAGTTACACAGTTGTATAACCAATATACATTGTAAACCAAAAGTAGGAATGAACTAGACGATCACGAACAAAATGAGATGACTCAAAACCTTAACTTGGTGGCTGAATTGTCCCAGACCTGAAATGATAACAACAAGGTGGGTTAAACCCACGAGCAAGTCCACTACTACTATAACCCAACATAGGACCGATAAAACCAACACCTCTGAACGAAACAACATGGATAGATAAACCTTATGTAATAAGATTTATCTTTCACTTTCCATAAAACATTTAGAACTTTCTTTTCTTTTCATAATCATATAAGAGATATATAAATATATCTTTTTATAATAAATTACCAATGCACCCATGCATAAACATATTTTATAATATGTATCACATAATCGAATAAAAGATATTTACTTATACATTTAAAATAAATAACAATGCATCTCATGCACAAACATATTTTATAATATGTATCACATAATTGAATAAAAAATATATAATTATACATTTATAATAAATATCCAAGGCATCCTATGCACCATCAATAACATATAAATGAATCTATTAATATTCATTATTAATTCTTTATGCCAATAGACAACCTTTTCAAACCATATTTTTAACCACGTACCCTACAATTCAATCATGTTATGACAATTCAATCATATCACGTGGTACTCATGAGACCACGTTAATAGTCAGCCTCCCTATAGTTCCTTTAAAAACTTCATCCAAAATTATTTAATTCAATAATAAGATTTACGAATTTATCAATTCTCTTTTAACCACGTACCCGACAATTCAATCATGTCGTGACAACTCAATCATGTCCCATGGTACTCATGAGACTGCGTTTATTAGTCAACCTCCTTGTGGTTCCTCAGGAATCCTCATTCCATAATTATTTAAATTAAATATTATGATTTAAAAGTGCATCGTATGTATCACTGAACATATAATAAGTGAGTATTTTATACCTCACTTCACACATATATGCTTATTAGCATAATAAAAGTAAACATCTCATACATCCCTGCGCATCCCATGCTTCACATATGTACACAATCATAAATATTGATTTAAAACAACATAATAAATCATTATATCCAATAAACAACAAATACCAACTTCCAAAATATAATTATTGATAACCATTCTAATGAATATATTTAACACCATTATAACCTTAACATATTTTATGATAGGTTAATAATGAGATCCGAAATCACAATATTACTTATTTAAAGTTTAGGGATCCCAAATATCTTTTTAAGAAAGATTTGGGATCAAACTATAATTATAGTGCAGTATTGGGATCCTACCGTAACTTCAAAAATGTTATGGAGACTAATCTGTAAGTTCCATAAATTATAGGGGTCATACTATAATTATTATAAATCTAAGGGGTTAAACCGTAATATAATTAGGAGTCAGAATGTAATTACAATAACATTTAAGGGTAAATATGTAGTTATAGTAATATTAAGGGGTTTTAATATAATTCCAGTGAATTACATATGTTTACGGTGATCATCACTGCATGGGATAATTTCCAATTTAGATGGATGATTCTGATTGGTTAATAAAGAACTTATCGTGTACACACATGCTCCAGATTATAGCAAATAATTATAATTTAAATCAAGAGATAGGATTAAATGTTTACCTAATCCTATGATAAGGAAAATGATTACACCGTAGTAACATAGAACCATCCACACCAGATTTCAGCATACACATATAATTAAATCAAATACTAGGATTAAAGATCCACCAAATTCTATGGTTAGGAATGGTGAGTGTACCATAGTAAACTAAATCCGCCCACACTAGATTTCAGAATATATATAATTTCCAAAAATTGCCACAATAATTCTTAAAAATTCCTTGAAAATTCAAGAAGCCTATTTAAATCATTTTAAAAATTAATAAAGTTTCTAACTAGTATTTGATGACAAATTTCATGATCATATATGTATTTTATAATTAAAATACAATTTAAAAATAATATGAAATATATCATAATAATCATTAAACATTCATCTATCCATATATATATGCATTTATATACATGATAACACTTCTATATTTATTTTTATAGAAAATTAACTATGTATAAATAATATATATCTATTTATACATATTATTTCACAAAGATCTTAAATTTATAAATTCAAAAATGTATAATAAAGTTGTAACTTGCCTTAAATTATCTGGCTTTAATTATCTATCTTCAAGCTCAAATCCTCCAAAATCAACTTCCTCTTTTCATGAAGTCCTTGTATTCTCTTCATTCTCTCTCAAAACGTATAGAAAACAAGTTGTAAGAATGAAAGACTTCACCTATTAATTCTAAGTTTCTAACAATTATTCCATTAGAAAACACATGGACCCCTTTCCTTTAGCACTTATCTCCAATTTCCAACTTTTCCTTCTATTTACAGCACACCTCCCACACTTCAATTCCTATTTCTCAATTATTTCCTCTCATTTACCCTTTCTTTATACAATTCAATGCTTTCATCCGCATATATAAAAAAAATTTGCTTACATCATAAATATTAAAAATAACCCACTAACTTACACAATACAAATTATAATCCACACATACTAATCACATAATCCATACTCACTTCATTCATCATTATCCCTTTCTTCGTATTTTTTTTATATATATATACATTTATATCATCCTTTACACTAATATAATTCATTCATTATATTAATAAACACACCAATATAAATATACATTTATACCTATATTTATACACATCACAATTACCAAATTACACACCATAATTACTAAATTACACAACACAATTATAAATTGTATACATACACCTATCATAATTACCAAATTAATTGTATGCTCAAAATTAGGGTTATTACATATGTATAACTCATTTATACAATTACATTATACTTAATAAAATTATAGATTCATATAAACTTATAACACCAAATAAATATAAATTAGTGTATTAAATAAAAAATTTAGTTTACCCCAATAGTTTTTTATCATCTAAACAAGTATTACACGCATATACATAAAAATTCTATAATTTATAGCCCCTCTCATCTCTCACATCCATTCTCACCGCCGACCACCATAACTCATTTCCTCATTATCACCGACTTCTAAGCTTTCTACAAAATGTTAGTTTTTCTCTCCCCGTCTATAGATCTCTAAATATATGTTGGTTCACACACAAACACGGACTCATAACTTTTCTGTTTTAACTCGTGGACATTCCACAATTCTCTTGACTGAAGTCATGTCTGAAATTAAAAAAACAAATGCTCTAAAAAAATCATGAAAACTCCATAAACAATGTCTCTAAAAATCTCTCACTCTCTCCCTCTCTCTCTCTCATCCTCTTAGTGCGAATGTGTGAGAGTTTTTGGGGGTGCGGGTGGAGGTGGGTGCATGTATGTAATTTTTGGTTTAACAGTGTTGTTTTTAGTTTGAAATTGACAAGATTATTTTTTATAATTTATGCTGATGTATGTTATGTATAATTTGAAAAAACATGCTTACGGAACTGTGGTTAGGAACTGAACCGAACCGTTATTTTATAGTTTAGTTCCTTAATTAATAGTTCTGGTTCTTGTTTTTAAGGAACTTTTGATAATGGTTAGACATAAACCCCCCCCCCCCCCCCCCCCCCCCCCAAAAAAAATATGAGGCTTGACATAAGGTGTTTATTGAATGTAGTTGGAGATAGTGAAATGGGCACAAGATTAGGAGACAACAAGTGATTTGATGATGAATTTGGCGATAATTTGGCGAAAGAAGGGTTGTTCATCATACCCATCAAATTTTCACCACAAGACAACTGAGTCTAACCCAACACCACCACCTGAGAGTCCGCCATGGTGGTGGTGGTGGCGGCGCCGCCGCCGCAACCTCAGCCGGTGTGTATTCATTGAGGGAAGGGTCAAATTGATAAAATAAGGAATATTGGTTTCCAAACATCCCAAATTTTAACCTTAAGGGTAGTTTAGGTATAAAATTAAAATTTTAATGGATTAGGGGTGTAAATGATGTCATTTGCAAACCTGAGGGCGTGTAAATGAAGATTCTCAAACTTAAGGGGTGTGTGATTGAAATAAAAGTAAACCTCAAGGGATGTAAATGAAATTAACCCTACATATTTCCAATAATAGGGTTAAGTACTCAAAACAACCTTGTAATATATATATTGTGCGTATAACTCTCATTGGTTTCAAAATGTGTGTATTGACACTTATTCTTTGGGACAAGTGTTTAAAATACCTCAGTGATATAGATATTGTGCGTATAATACCCATTAATTTTTAAATGTGTGTTTTGCACCTACTTATTTTGGGCAAGTGCTTAAAACACTCTTGTAATATAGATATTGTACTTATAATACCTATTGGTTTAAAAATATGTATATATATATTTGTTTTGAAGAATTAAGTTTTATATATAATATCAAAGAAAACACCAAAGACATAAAAATAAAAATGTGTGTATTGACACCTAAGTTATTATGAATCACTCAAATTGTATATTTATTTATATATATATATATTAGTTTCATGAGATTCTAAATTAAAATTAATTATCCATTTTTTATATTCATATATTTTTATAAGGGGCAATCCTTGATTTTCAACATTAAAATCCAAAAATATGATGTCAACTATTATTTTGGTATTAATTAAACAAACTTAATTTTTTTATTTTTTTTATTTTTAGTAAATAAACCCACCTAGTTTCTATTTTTGATTTTTTTTTTTGGTTTTTTTATAAAATAAAAAGATAAAAGTGTGAATTGCCCCTAGAATGGTGCGAGTATTTAACCACCTATCATATTCATACAGTGCGTTTAACCCCCTATGGTTCTACTTCACCCCAAACATTTTAATATAATGCGAGTTGCCCCCAAAATGGGAGGAATTCACACAATATTAAAAGATTTTGGGTGAAGTAGAACCATACGAGATTATATGCACTGTATGCATATCATCGGGGGTTAAAAGTTCGCGACCCCAATAATATTAGACACACTTCACAAAATAAAATATATTTAAATCAAAATAAAAATACAAAAAAATTGAACTCGCTAAAAAAATACTAAATCACACACATAAATAGCAATTTTTTTTATCATAAAATATTTTTTTTTTCTAATATAAATGGAAGATTTTAACTTGTCGTTTGTAACTTTAATTTTATTATTATTGTACGAGTATGGAAATTACACACATAAATTTTTAAATAAGAATAATATTAAAGAATATTTAGTAGTGAAAATATAATAACTTTATATTCAAACATATAGATTTATATTTTTAATGTTAAAATAAAATATAAAAATAAATTATTCATATAAATTTAGTAATATTTTTTTATTTTAGTTTCTCAAAATATACACAGTAATAATCTTGTTGTACCGAGTACCTATGAAGAAGCTAATCAAGTCTCCTTTGTTTCAATTTTCCAAGGTTGATATAAAAATTCAAAAGATTCAAAATTAAAGTTAAAATATGGGAAAATTACACAAACTACCCTTGAATTATGACCTAATTACAGAGAGTACCCCTAACGTTTGAATAATATCATTTACTACCCCTTAGAACAGTCCCAGTGAGATTTGTGCGTGAATTTACTTAAAAGCCCTTGTTTTATATTATATTTTATGATTAATTTCAAGAACCCCCTATACTATCCAGTTTTATCAACTAACTCCCACGGTGTCCACTTTGTTCCAAAAATTATAAATTCAACAATTTATATATATTTTTCGCAAAAAAATTATTTTTCGGAGGGAGAATATTATTTTCCAAAATATGAATTATTTCGGAAAAAATAATAAATATTTTTTGAAAACAATTATTTTCAGAAAAAAATCATATTTTGGAATATAGTATATATTTTTAGCAAAAAAAATATTTTTTGAAAAAGATCATATTTTGGAACATAATAGTATATATTTTTTGCAAAAAAATTTTTTCCGGAAAACATCATATTTTGGAACATAATATATATTTTTCGCAAAAAAAAATATTTTTCGGAAATAAATTCATATTTTGGAACATAATAAGTACTTTTTTGCAAAAAAAAACATATTTTGGAATATAATATATATTTTTCGCAAAAAAAATATTTTTCGGAAAGAAATTCATATTTTGGAACATAATAAGTACTTTTTTTGCAAAAAAAATCATATTTTGGAATATAATATATATTTTTCGCAAAAAAAATATTTTTCGGAAATAAATTCATATTTTGGAACATAATAAATACATTTTTGCAAAAATATCATATTTTGGAACATAATATATATTTTTTGGAAAAAATTCATATTTTGGAACGTAATATATACTTTTTCGCAAAAAAAATATTTTTCGAAATAAAAATTCATATTTTGGAACATAATAAGTACTTTTTTGCAAAAAAATCTTATTTTGGAACATAATATATATTTTTCGGGAAAAAAAAATCATATTTTGGAACACAATATATACTTTTTCGCAAAAAAATTATTTTTCAAAAAACAAATTCATATTTTGGAACATAATAAGTACTTTTTTGTAAAAAAAATCATATTTTGGAACATAATATATATTTCGGAAAAAATTCATATTTTGGAACATAATATATACTTTTTCGCAAAAAAAATTATTTTTCAAAAAAAAAATTCACATTTTGGAACATTATATATAAATTCAAAAAAATTAGGGTGTTTAAGTAATTTTGTATGCAAAATTGGAACATGCAATGATATGAGGGCAAAAATGGAAGTTCACTACAAAAACAACATTTATTGACCGATACACAAAGTTTCCAGTGTTGACTTTGAACAGAAGGGGCTAAGTGTTACAACAGAGGTGGTTTTAAGAGTAGTTTATGATATTATTGAAACATAAGGAGTACCGCGTGCAATTAGGTCATAGTTCAGGGATAATTTATGTAATTTTCCCTTAAAATATACTTGAATGACATTTAATTCCAATTTTAAGGACCTGTTTTGTAACTGGTTTTGGTTCCAATTTTTTTGTTTTGGTACGAAATGGTGATACCAACTCATATTTGGTAAAATTGGTATTGTAATTACTGTAGCAAACCAATGGTACCAAAACATGACATTTTTGGAATCATCAACTTTGATGGTTTGGGTGGTGCGAACACTGTAGCAAACCAATGGTACCAACCCATGTCGCACCATCTCACCCACACCAAACCAAATCTCATTTTTCTAATATTAATATATTAATATATTAATATTAATATTAATATTAATATTAATATTAATATATTTTAATATTATAATATTAAAATTTATTAATATATTAATATTAATATTAAAATTTATAATATATTAATATTAAAATTAAAATTAATAATATTAATATATTATAATATTAATATATTAGTATATTAACATATTAATATATTTTAATATTACAAAATTTTAATATTTATAAATAAAATGTGAAACCATCCCAAGTTACGAAACATGGTTTGGTTTTAGAATTTCAACTCATACCAACTTTACCAAACATGGTTTAGTTTTTCAGTATTATTTTTTCTCACACTAAAATCATCTGCACCAAACATGATTTGGAACCAAAATAAAACAACACCAAATCAAATCCAACCCAATCCAAATCAAAACCAAAAACTAACACCGCACCGCACCGTTACCAAACGTGACCTAAGGATGCAATTGAGAAAGAAAGGGTCCGTTTGGATACCCTGTTTTTTGTTTTTGTTTTTTTTACTGTTCACAAGACTAAAAAAAAAACACGTTTGGCAAACGCGTTTACTGTTCACTGTTTTTTCCCCAAGAAAACTGTTTTCTATGAATAGTGTGTAAAAGTGGTGAAAACACCAAATACAACTTTTAGTTATTTTTTGAGTTTTTTCACTGTTTAGGTGGTGAAAACACCAAATCCATAAAATACAATTTTCACCAAATAAAAGTGGTGAAAACACCTTTATTCAAACGTTTTTTTGTTTTTAGTTTTTTCCTGAAAAAAACACATACAAATACAAAAATAATTTTTATATTTGAAGACAAAACAAATACAAAAAACAGGCTTTCCAAACGCACCCAAAATTATGACTTCTAAACAAAAAGCCACGAAATTGAGATAGAAAAGTTTGACTTTGAACAGAAGTCATAAAATTGAGAAATAAAACTTTACTCTCTCTCTATATATATTATTTTTTTCTTTTTTGAAATTAAAACCTTAAAAAACTTACATAAGACAGTGTAAGTGACTTGGTGGATTCAACTAACCGAACAAAAAGTCCAAATTCCGATCACCGGATGGAGGTGGCGAAGGGGGAGAGGGAGGCAATGGAGGTGGCGGTGGTGGAGGGAGGGTGGGTGAAATTAGGGTTAGGGGTGAAGGGGGGGTTGGGTGTTTGGGTACAAGGATGATATGATATTTGGGTATTAGGACATGCCATCCATGATTCCATGCTATCCCCATTTAAGATAATATATTACTTCGAAATATGATTGTTTGGCAAATGATATCAGAGTCATTTCATTTAGGCTATGTTTGGTAGGCATTCTTTCTGGTCTGGTTTGGTCTAGCCTGATCTGGAAAAGTCTGATTGGTAAGCAGTTTGGTCTTACTATTTATTTATTATTTATTATAATATTTATTTCTTTATTTATTATTTCTTCACTTTATAATATATTTTATTATTTATATTATTAAATTATTATTTATTAATTTATATATTAATTTATAAATATATTCTATTTATTTATTATTATTTCATTATTTAATTAATTTTATTTATAAATTATTTATTCATTTTAATTATTTAAAAATATATTTTATTAATTTAATATTAATTTATTATTATTATACTCATTTTTTATTATTATTATGAAGTATTTATTCATTATTATATTTACTTATTATTTATTATTATATCTATTTATTATTTTTTATTATATTTATTTATTATTATTATTTATTTCATTTCATTTTGTTTATTATTTATTATTTTTATTATATTTTTAAATATGTTTTATGTAATTTATTATTTATTTTATTAATTTATTATTATTATATTTATTTATTATTATGTTTTATTATTTATATTATTAATTATTTATAAATATATTTTATTATTTATTAATTTATTTATTATTATTATATTCATTTTTTATTATTATTAGGTAATATTTATTTCATTATTTATTATTTATATTTTATTTTTAAAATATGTTTTATTTTATTTATTATTATTATTATTATTAATTTTTTATTATAATTTATTAATTTTTAATTATTTATAAATATATTTTATTAATAAGACCAGACCGGACCACTGGGAATCACCTTTTTTTGGGTCTGAAATGAGGCCATTTTGGTCTGATTTGGTCTTACTTGGTCTAACCAAAAATTTGGGACCAATGCTACCAAACACGGTCTAATCCCATAAAATGCAAGACGGGACCAGATCACCTACCAAACCGGGCCTTAAAGTCAAAACCAAAAAGTGGTTTGAGAATGTAAATGAGTTGATTTTTCTAAAGTACGGGGTTTAAATGCATTTATGCAAATATGGGAGTTAGATTTACAGATAAAATTTAGTGGGCGTAAATGAAACTAATCCAACAAAATATACAATGAATGGCTAGTTTATAATTGTGGCTCTTCTTGTCATCTTGTGGTGTATTAATATATTGCTATAAAGTCCAATTAAGTTAAAACCCCGCATGAATTATTATATGGTCAGCTCAGGACCACCCCATTTTTGGTTTGATCCATGGATAAGGAAAGGTTAAGACAGCTGACCTTCTTCCAAATACCTAGAATTAATGGCATATATACCCTACACTTATCTCTGGATCAACTATTCCTATTCCATGGTACGTAAACATTTAAATCCATGCATTGTATCATCTAAATCCTTGCTCCCACTGCTACTTACATCTCACATGCTTGATGGTGACGCCATACCAGTTATGTACATATCAATAGTACACCAAACTTACATAGCTTACCGATTATGCTCTGTTTGGCACAATTTGTGCTTTCTGTTTAACGCAACAGAAAAAGATAAGCATAAGTCATTTTGAGAAGTTGAAGTTCTTCCTCAGTCCAGAAGATCTTCTAGAAATTTTGTCAAATACCGTTTAAAATATTTTTTCCATCCAGAAAGTCAAAAATAACTTTCAAAAAATCAATACAAACAATACCTCAGAGTGACTTTGGTGTCTCAAGAAACATCAGGTCTTTACTCTAATTCCATTGGGTGCAAATGATCCATTGGGCCATGACCGCGGGCATAATTTGGGTCTTATTCATTTGTATGCAGGAGTCCCATGAACATCCCGATTATGAGAAAAAGAAAAGAAAAAAAGAGTGACTTTAAGACAAGTATTTTTAATTTTATTACAACAATTTGTTTTTAAATTCTTTGATAAAATACTTTCAAGGTATAACATAGTTTAAATTTATATATGTTAGGGTTTCCATACCCTTTGTTCGAAGCAGTGTGTACCTGCAAATCAGAAAACGCACACAAACACACACCAAACAATTGACACAAAGATTTATACGTGGTTCGGCCAAATAAGCCTACGTCCACGGAGAATAGCGTTTCACTATAATCAATAAGATAATTACAAGGGGATAATCCGCAGATCATACACACGCACACACATAGTATATACTCACGCATGTATCACCGAAATAATATAAGCTTATATTATTCATGAGTCTCACCAAGAAGAATACTAATCTGTATATCTTATTTCCCTCTTTCTCTATTTGTGCACACACAATACAATAGGATTGACCCCTGTATTTATAGGAGAGGTTGTAGTGAATGATAAGTCAATTAACTTAATTAAGAGTCTACTGATTGATCTCATACCGTAACTGTGATTAGTTGGTGGCTAAGTTTAACTTTTCCTACAAGGAAAAAAGTCACATAAATATAACAATCTCCCACTTGATGACTTTCCATCCAACAATCAACTCTATCAATGATTAGTGCATTACGGTGCCCTCATTTCTGTCTTTAAGCTTGAAGACCTACTGAAGTTGCACACAACTTCAGTTCCTCTGATATCACCACTTTGGTCAACATGACCATACTAATAGCTCCCACTGCATGAGCAATATCTAGCCTTCTACAAAACCTGCGACTTCAATTGCATCTGACAACTCTGTCTTGCAACCACTGTCGCTTCTGACTTCGCTTTGCAAACTTTGTCGCGTCTGTCTTTTTTTTCCCTTTCACTAAGAAACTTTCTGGTTCCTACATATAAAACTCATCCTTTAGGTTACCTTGGATTAAAATAGATTTTCCATTTAACAACTCTAGATGCAAACCCTTTGCTTCATCAATGCTTGAATGAATGATATTCAGTTTCACAATCAAAGAATGGAGAACTTTCTTCCCTATCGACAACTCGGTTAGTTTCCATGTCTTGATGGAGATAATGGACTTTATCTCATCTTCCATCGCAAGCTCCCACTGACTCGCATATGCTGCACTGCATGCTTCATCATCACATTCTGGTTCATTTTCATCTATGAGCAACAAATAATTCAGGTATCTCTGATTCGGCACATGCGGCCGTGAAGTCCTCATAAACACAGAATTAGAAGTCTAAGTCTGCGGTGTATCATCCTGTTGAGTATTGTTGTCTGCAATATGTTCTTCTAATTGAGGACTCTCACTATCTAGAACATCTTCTATCTCAACATACACAAGATCACTTTGTGTTTTACCGTTCCATACCTCTTTTGGTATTTTGTGCTCCAATGGTACTAATGGACCACGATTCATAAGATACGTTGCTGTACTGACTACTTTTGCCTAGAACTGTTCCGGCAACCCTGCCTAAATGCACATACTTCTGGCTATCTCAGTTATTTTTTGGTTCATACATTCTGCTATGCCATTCTGCAGTAGTGTACTTGGAACAATCTTCTCTAATCTGATATTGTTCTCATAGAAAAATTTATTGAACCCGGAGTCTTCATTTTCTACACCAAAGTCGGATCTCAGTTTCTTTACCTTCAACCCTGTCTCGTTCTCTACCATGACTTTCTATTTCTTGAACACATCGTACACCTCAGATTTATGTTTCAAGAAGTAAACCCATATCCTCTTGGAATGGTCATCTATGAAAGTCACAAAGTAGGACTTTCCGCTAAGAGATGAGACAGTTGTTGACCCCCAGACACCCATGTGAACTAGCTCAAGCTTTTGCACTGTGAGACTTCTGTTGTTGCTCTGGAAACTAACCATTTTATTCTTACACTCACAGAAGTCGATGTCAATCAATTTCACTGGTTATTTTCCCTTCGAGAGCATAACCGAGAGCTCATTTTCACTAATATGACCTAGCCTCTGGTGCCATAAGTTGTGATCCTTCTTGCCTTCTGCAACTGTAATCACTGTGCTAAAATTGGTGGTTGTGTAAAGCGTACCTTATTTCTTTCCTCGTGCTATAGTCATAGCCCCCCTGGAAAGTTTCCACTTATCTTTACTCAAATTGGTCACATAACCTTCACTCGCCAACTGGCCTACTGAGATCAGGTTCTTCCTCAAGTCTGGAATGTGTCTCATATCCCTTAGCTTTCATATCAATCCGTTGAGTCTGATATGTACTTTACATTTGCCAACAACACTACAGGGTTGATCGTCACCTATATGAACCTCGTAAAGGTTACCAGGTGCATAACTCTCAAAGAGCTCTCAACTTAAGGTGGCATGAAATGATGCTCCAAAGTCCAAGACCTAAAACTCTGTCTTGCTATCCAAAGAGCATATCAATGCATCATCATCTGAGAAAAAATTCACTTCAATCTTGTCATCCGCTACACTCTGCGGGGATATGCACTGGTCTCTGTAATGACTAAGTTTGCCACAATTTCAAGACTCAATGGAATTTTGAGACTCCTGTCTCGACTTGGAATGGCCACGCCTTTGACTTTCGCCCTTCTTTTGTTCAAACCTCTGCCTCTGCTGTCGACATTCAATATTGAGCCATTGTTAGAAGAGTCTGACGTCTGTCTTCTGATCTCTTCTGTGAGTACCATACTAACTACAGAATCATACTATAATTGTTCTGCCCCTGAGTAGCTACTGATCACAACCACTGTGGTGTTCCAACTCTATGGCAATTGGCTTAAAACTAAAACTGCCTTTATTTTTCCAGTGATTGGCATATCAACTGATTCCAACTGCCAACAATGTCATTAAGAATATTGAGGTGTTCACTGACCTTTCCATTCTCGGACATCTTCAGATTGACCAATCTTTTGGTGAGATGTACTTGATTTGTTGCAGACGGCTATTCGTACATATTCGAAAGAGCATCCACAATAGACCTTGTTATCTTCTCATTCTTTATGTTGAATGCAACGGATTTTGACAACGTCAGTCTGATCGTACCGAGAGCCTTTCGATCCAGGATTTTCCAATCATCTTCTTTCATCGATTCTGGCTTCCGCCCTTCCAATGATAAATTCAAAATTTTCTAGTATAACACGTCCTCAATTTGCATCTTCCAAAAGGCAAAGTTTGTACCATCAAACTTGTCGATCATTGTTGCCTTTTCTTTTTCCATAACTCCCACTTAGCCTTTTCGAGGTGTTTGGAGGCTAATCACACAAAATCAATTGCATGGTTGCATCCAGAGCGGTCCAAAACCTTAAGAACGCCTCTGATCGCGTCAAAAACGGATAAAAAATGACTCCAAACGGGCCAAAACAAATTTTAGCACTAAAAGACAAAATAATGCTGACGTGGCAGGGCAATGCTGACGTGGCAGGTTGCTGACATGGCTACTGACATGGCGTGCTGATGTGGCATTGCTGCGTGGCGCTGACATCACTGCTGAAATGACCGAGTACTCGGTACAACTTCTACCGAGTACTCGGTACAACTTCTACCGAGTACTCGGTACAACTTCTACCGAGTACTCGATAAGACTTTCATCGAGTACTCGGTGAACTCATCTTCTCCGGCGAGGTGCATCACTGAACTGGTTTTTCCTGCGACCTGCGTGTGGGGATTCCGGCCAAAGCTTGCGGCAACGCGTATGGACGAGGGCTCTGATCGCTATGCGGTTCACGACGTTGGCTTTGTCTCTTATAGCCGATCCTCCTGGTATGGTTAGTTTTTGATTTCGTGCAAGTTGATCTTATGAATCTGGACCAGAACATACGGCTTCAGTATTTGCTCTAACCTTAGGGTTTCCACACCTTCTATTCGAAGGCGTGTGTACCTGCAAATCAAAAAATGCACACAAACACATAGCGAACAATCGACACAAAAATTTATATGTGGTTTGCCTAAATCAGCCTACGTCCACATAGAGCACATTTTCAGTATAATCAATGAGAGGATTACAAGGGGATGATCTGCAGATCATACACACGCACACACACAATGTATATTCACGCATGTATCACCGGAATAATATAAGCTTATATTATTCCTGATTCTCACCAAGAAGAATATTAATCTGTATCTTTTCTTTCTCTCTCTATTTGTGCACACAATACAATAGGGTTGACCCCTGTATTTATAGGATAAGCTAAAGTGGAGGACAAGTCAATCAAATCAATTAGGAGTCTATTGATTGATCTCCTATCATAATTATGATTGTTTGATGACTAAGTTTAATTTTCCATACAAGAAAAAGAGTCACCTAAATATAACAATATAGCTAGCAATACTGAAGATATTCTGCAAGAGAAGTGAGAAAATAAATAAATAAAAAAAGAATTATAGACTCCATAAAAGAAGAAGAATAATATATATTTGAGATGATATATGACTAGTACTTAAAATTAGACCAATAGTGAGTTTAAATTTCAAATACGTATTCAAATCTATAATCCGATCCATCAAAGTCATATTTGAAAAAATTCAAATAGTTTGCTTCAGTTACAAATTTTTTGGATGTAGTCACATGAAATGTTACGTTGTGCAAACAATTCGTTAAACTCATGAATATGAATATAATTCCAAATTTTATATGATATGTTTGGTGAGTCATTTTGTCAATTCCCGTGAATTAATCGACGTGAAGCCCTAATTATTATCGGTGTCAAGATTTTTTTTATATTCTCAATAGTTGTTATGTCCGGGTGACAATAGTCAACTAAACCTTCCAATTGCCAAAATTCATTTTCCCTCCAATATAGTCTACAAACTCATGTTGAGAGTATAACTGTTTAACACTATATATTGAACTTAAAAAAGAAAACTACGAACACTTTCAATATTGGTCTTAAAAATAAAATTAGATGATACTATAGTTCATATATTGTTTGTTGTGTTCGTCGCGATAACGGTATAACAATATTGAATAATATCAATATCAAAAGTAGAATTAGATGAGTATCGGTGCAACACAATGATATTAATATTTTTAAAACATGTTATAAACAGGCACGGAGGCACACTATGAGGTTAGGGGGCAACTGCCCCCAATGAATTTTTAAATTTTTTTTTTTTTAATGCTAATTTTAGTATTGCTGAGAGAATATAAGGGGAAAAAAAAAGAAGATTTGACCCTATTAAATTTTAAAAAAATTCAGTTTATTGCCCATAATTGTCCTTAGGGAAAATTACACAAACTATCCCTGAACTATGACATAATTGCACGCGATACCCCTTACGTTTCAATAATATCATAAACTACCCTTAAAACCACCTCCTTTGTAACACTTAGCCCCTTCCGTTAAAAGTCAACGACGGAAAATATGAATTTTGGTCAATAAAGCCTATTTTTGGAGTGAACTTCCAATTTTGCCCTTATATATGCATGTTCCAATTTAACCCTAACTTTTTTTTACCAAATTACCCTCACAATTTCATTTAAATATTTGTTTTGTGAAAAATACATATTATGTTCCAAAATATGAAATTTTTTTGCGAAAAAGTATATATTATGTTCTAAAAAATATTTTTTTTGTGAAAAATATATATTATGTTCCAAAATATGAATTTGTTTTGCAAAAAAGTATATATTATGTTCCAAAATATGAATTTTTCTGAAAAATATTTTTTTTGCAAAAATTATATATTATGTTCCAAAATATGAATTTTTTTTTCGAAAAATAATTCTTTTGCGAAAAATATATATTATGTTCCAAAATATGATTTTTTTTTCTGAAAAATAGTTTTTTGCAAAAAAATATTTATTATGTTCCAAAATATAAAAAAAAATTCCGAAAAATTCATATTTTGGAACATAATATGTATTTTTCACAAAAAAAATATTTTTATATTTTTTAAAATGAAATTGTGAGGGCAATTTGGTAAAAAAAAGTTAGGGTTAAATTGGAACATGCATATATAAGGGCAAAATTGAAAGTTCACTCAAAAAATAGGCTTTATTGACCAAAATTCATATTTTCCGTCGTTGACTTTTAACGGAAGGGGCTAAGTGTTACAATGGAGGTGGTTTTAAGGGTAGTTTATGATATTATTGAAACGTAAGGGGTATCGCGTGCAATTATATCATAGTTCAGGGGTAGCTTGTGTAATTTTCCCTTGTCCTTAATATCATAAATTGTCCCCCATTGCCCAATTTTTCTGGCTCTCTCCCTGGTTATAAACAATACGATACACAACTTTTTTAAAAAATATTTTTTATATGTATTTTTTATTTTTATAACCGTGATGTCTGAGCTAATTTACGTGTACCTCGATTAATTCATGGGACCCATGTAAGGCGACCCCATACAAATCGGGTAAAGCTTGAATTATGTACGCGATCGTGACCCTAACAAATTATTTGCACAAAGTAAAAATTGAACATACCTCATGCTTTTTGAAACACCAAATCCCAAAAAAAATTCAACTAGGTCAATCCACTAGGGCTACTATACACAACTTATATATAGAATACGGCCAACCACTGAGTACATACAAAATTTGGACTCTATTGAATGAACAAGAAGATGGAAAAGATGTAGATTATTTAGTGTGAAGGTACAAAATATATATATATATATATACTTTATGACAATCTATTCGTGATCTTATGTTTGTACGTCATTATGGCTACAAAAATCTGAAAAATGGCGGGAATCAAATGGGAGCATGTAACCACCATCTTAATTTATAACAACATAATTTAATGTTTATTCTTGGTGGTTAGTCAAATCTTAATTAGCAGTTCAAAAAATTTAAATCACATAACAACTTTAGATAAGGCTTACTATTATTGGTGGAGGGTCAAATTTGTGTTCCTTAATTAGCTTATTGAAATTAAAATCAAATAAGACTTGTCCAATTCTAGGTACCTTGAGTCTTATAAGTCTTTTCAATGGTCTAATTTCTAAGAGAGACAGCTTTAGCAATTGCTGTATGTAGTTCAGATTCCAGCTCTTTAGCTTCTGCATTTGTTGAATTATTTATATATAGGACAGATGGAATTAGTGTTGATGTATAATCTGTGTCTATTATTATAGATGATATCAACTGGGAAGACCTCACAAATATTTGTAGACTCATTTTAATTTTTCAAAATATTCAATTGACTAAGGCTCTGATTCTGCTTTTGGCTTTATACAAAAAAAAAAAAAAAGAAATATAAACTGTTTTGAGAAGCTGATACCCCATAATTTTTTTAAAATGTTTTCCCAAGACCCAAAAACTCTTCTAAAATTTTTGTTAAACACCGTTCAAATTTTTTTGTTAAACACCATTCAAAACAGTCTTGTCCTCCAGATAGCCAGAAACATCGTTTGAAAAGTCAATCCAATTATTGTCCCCCGATCTTGTGCCTAGGCTTCCTAGATAGTCATTGGTCGTCTAAGGTCTCCAATTCAGGGGATACAAAGATCTATTTTTTCCCATAATAATACTAGGCTCAAATATAAATACAAAGATATAAATCAATAAAAGTTAGAAAAGAACTAAATCAATGAATATGAAAAAAATTAATGGATAAACCTGATTTCTTGAAACAAAAATTAAATTGAAGGCATTAACAAGTTGAAGTTTGGTTAATTAGTTCAAGAATCCATAATCATATAGTCAAGTGTATAAACTTATTATCATTACAATATTGATTATAATTGTACAAAAATAAAATTAAAAGTAAAAATTAATTAAAAAAGCCATACAAGTTTGCATCTTTATCATACCGATTTCAATATATGTATATCCACATACCTTTATATTTGAAGGGGGTTCAATATATTTTATATGTATTTGATAAGTAATAGGAACCAATCCTGTTTAAATATGATGGAAACAAAACAAGATTTGAACAGGAGGAAACACAAGACTAAATGAAGAAGCAATTCATAGGAATGATGGATCGTTTGCACATCGATGGAGCTCCCTTTATATAGGACTCAGACTCGTCTTGATTGTTAAAGTGTATGACATCACATGATTTGACATGTGTCTCTAAAGTCAACAATATTAAGCGATATTGAACTGAGCATTAAATGACATGCTTCTGACTCAACCTTATCATTTGCTTTAGCTTGTTGTCATCCTTATCAACAATTTTAAGTGCTAGCTCGATTGAACCAATTGCATCTTTTATTTAGATCTTCTCGATTCTTTCTTATGCTTTATCCTCCAATCCAAAATACCTGCTCGATTCCCTGAGGCATGTATGAGAGATATTTCCTATGTCGTCATCTCTTTGGTATTGTCGATTTGATTTGCCCGAAATGGATTATATTACAACGCCTACAGTTAGCCCTCATGTACATGGGTGCATATGAAATAGGGGGACACGTGCAAATGTATATTGTGTGGCGAGTACTGAAATGTCACGTCATTAAAAGAAGAGGACTAGTTGTAGCACTAATTTCAAAAAATGCTCATAATGACATTTGAATTAGGCGGCGGATAAGAGTGGGTATGATATGTGGGAAAGTGAACCCTAGGATAAATGTAGTGTGTGTATATAAACTTCGTGACATAGTGAGAGAACATTGTTTTACAAGTATTCTCAAACACCATAAAAGAGTACAAATTTTTGAGAAAGAAATCCTAACAGGGTACAATTTGATTTGTTGTTGAAATACAGAAGGTAAGGGAGGGATAAACAATTACAACTATTGTGTAGGGTTTGTTTATCTATGATCGAAGTCATATTGTGTTTGATATGGCACCATTGAAAGAACTTTGTGGGAAAGATAAGGTGATTCCAAAAGCTCTGACACCAGAAGAATGGCAAAAGGCGCCATTCTTTGGCATTGCTGATAGGTTTTGGTATCGGGTAAGGAAATTCTGTGAAGACATTCTTGATTTGGAAAGAGAAACTTTGTTTCAGGGGGGTGAAGGGATAGTTGGACAAGCGCCTGATATTCCATCCGATAAAACCCTAAGATTTAATATCGAAAATGGGGTTTTTCCTTATTCTTTCATAGGTTGGAAAGGTAACTAATCGACGTGTGGAGGATGGGATGAATAGTCTGATTTCATTTTCTCTGATCCATAGAAAATCATACAATTGAAGAGTGCTTGTATTTATGAAGCAATAAGATGGACCAAGACAATCTCGATTCCCCAAGATACAAAAGGCCCGTTTGGGAACCAAAAAACAAGAACAATTCTTGTTCTTGTTCTTATTTTCTCACATAAAAGAACAAGAACAAAAAACATGTTTGGGGGTTGGGGTTTCTAAGGGGTGTTGGTGGTGGTGGTTGATGGTTGTGGGTGGTGCCAATTGGTGGCATGGTGGTGGGGGAGGAGGAGAACGAAGGTGTTTTTTGATGTGTGTATATATATTTATGTGTGTGTGTATATGTGTGTATTGAAGGTGGTGGTGGTGGTGTTTGTGGTAGGTGTTCATGGTTGTGGTTATGGCGGCGGCGGGGGGTGGGGGGGGGGGGGGGGGGGGGTGGGGGAGCGGGTGGTGGCATTGGTGGTGGTGGAGGAGGATAATGAAGGCGTTTTTTATTTTGCAATATATATATATATATATTTTAGGGAAATCCCAAAGTTAGAACAAGAAAACATCTTTTTCTTGTTCTCTTGTTTTCTGCACTATTCAGCAGAATTGTTTCCAAAACAAGAACAAAGTGAACAGTAAAAATCCTTTCAAACATGTTATGTTCTCATGAACGGTGTCAAAAAACAAAAACAAAAACAAAAACATGACTTCCCAAATGAAGCCAAAGGCATTAGAGGTACTTATATCTAGATGGAATCCTTCAACCCATACATTTATTGCATCGTGGGGAGAATTTGGTCAAACTCTAGAGGACGTTGTACATTTAACTAGTTTGCATTATCATGGATCGTTTAATCCATGTTCGATTGAGTTGACAGAAGCTGATAAAATCATAGAGGCCGATCTATTAGCGAGCTATGAAATTGTGAAGCATTTCGGGACGATGTTTGAAAAAAATGGGTCGCAAAGAGATATTAGAGGTACAGGTGGAAGTAAGTGTACATTTGGGAAGTGGCTCCGTTATTTCTATAAGGATATTCAGCCAGCAATGAAAGATGTAGCAAAAGTAGATCGTGAAAGGATTGATGGGCCTAGTCTGAACAACAAAGCCAATCTGGCTGCTTACATACTATGTTGGTTGTCGAGATTTATTTTTGAATCAGCGCCCGATGACATAGTGCATAGGTATTTAATTCCAATAGTTGTGGTGTTGGCTGGAGGAGGAGCCTTTCCGTTAGTTGCACCATTTTTAGGATCGGTGTATTATAAATTGGACCAACTAGTGAGGCAATGAGGTGTAGTGTGGGTCGATACATGGTTCATACACATGTATATCCAATTTGTTTATCAAAGGTTTTCTCTATATGAGTCAAAACGATGTGATATGGCATTTTTGGTAGAAAAAGAAATGGTGAGATCGTGGGGTTATATTGGTAAAGGGGTACAATGTGAATTTATTAAAGTTGTCGATGCGAGTCAACATTTTGTTTGTTGACCATATGCTCAGAAGCTGGGCTATTGAGGGTTGATATGTATTTTAATGAGGAGATTTTGATTGATCGTTATACATATAATTTAACTCCTACTATGTTGATGATGTTGATTGTGGTTATTCTTGGGTATTTACCAGTGATCAATGATGGAGATGATAGAGCCATGACATATAATCCGCGATGATTAGCCTTGCAATTTAGTTATGATCAAGGCGTGCCACAAGAATATGTATTTGTGGAACATGCAAATTATGTTCGAGTAATGAAGAGTATGTTTATACAGTAACTGATGGAGTAGGACAATTTGTATTTTGTGACATTAATCGTCAAGGGTTGAAATCATCAGATCAACACAAGTATTGGAAGAGACAACTTCAGCAATTTGAAGAATTCATCAAGGGAACTTTAGTAGTGAAAGCGAAGTGTGTGCCCATTCGACCAGGTGATCCCGATCTGAGAATGTTAGCAAAAGGGCCTATGGTGAATCGTGGGGAAGTTTGTCGAGCTGTAAGGCAACGACTCAATCGAGTGGCGATAACAAATGAAAAAGTATGTGGTACAAGTCAACCAATAGAAGGGAGTAGTAGGTCGATGCCAGTGATTGAGTCTATCAGTAAGGGCAATGAAGGAGGACCATCGACAAATGTAAGTAGGGATGAAGCTAAAGAAAACCTACGTCCTCGCAGGGCTTCCCAGAAGAGAAAGAAGAGTCAAGGGACTGGTAAAGGGACTTTAGTGAAAAAGTAAAAAGTAATAAATTTGGAACCATGTCCTGAAATAGTCACTCTAGAGTTAGCAGGTGTTAGGAAAATCGCTAAAGAAAGGTGGACAGAAGAAGAAATGGCTGGAAGAATGCAAAAACCAATCTCGCCTGATAGTGAAGAAACATAAGAGAATGTTAAAGTTCATGATAGAGGTGAGTATGTGTCGATGAGATAATCCAATGTCCATGCTCAGATTGGAGAAGAAAAGACTTCTTCGATAGGTGAGATAAGATTTTATACACTATTAAATCCTAGTTTATGGATAGGCCCAAGTCGATTTACTCGAGCTCATTTTTCAGGGCTTGATGAAGTTGATTTTTCTCATATAACTGATGGTTGTGCAGTAAGAGAAAGATAATCGAAGTTATCTGAAGAAAAGAGACAACAATCAGTAAATCAAAGGTCAGACCCAATCGATGATTTAGATACTGGTAAAGGTGTGCTTGAGATATTGAATGAAGTGTCATTGAACATTGTGGATCCAAATGTTGAGGTCATTAATTCAGAGCTTGCCTTAGTTATCGTAGTGGCTAGTGTGAATGAAGCCATTGAAGATGCAAGGAGGGAAGAAGATATAGATATGTTTGGGCCTGATGTGGAGGAACAGGTAGTAGAGTTAGAACAAAGTAGTCTGATCGAGCAACAAGAAAACATTGTTGAGGCTACTCGAATATCGAGTGAAATGTCAGAATAAAATATCGAGGCAAGGGTTGAAGAACCTGTGTTGCCTAGGGATAATGAGGATGATGAAATGGCTGATGCTGTAAGTGAAAGAGTAAGAGAAACTCAAAATGATGAAGCAGAACATGCAAGAGAAAATGAGGAAGATGTTATTGAGTCTGTTGAGCTTGGTAATGAAGTAGAAGGGGTTGAAAATAACCCAATTGGAGAAAGTGAATATGATATAGTTGAAAGGACCATACTTGTAGGAGAAATAGATATTTCAGTAACCAATGTGATCTTGTCACCTATTGAGGAAATAGGGACTGAGAGAGATATCGGTAATATGAGTACTGCAGAAGAGCATAGGATGCATACAGAACAAGTGCATGAGATAATAACCATTACTATTGAACAAAGGGATGAAGGCCCAATAGGTGAGAAGTATGATAATAGTCATACCTCTTTATGGAATGGTGTTGTGATTGCCATAAATTTTATCCCACTTTTGGAAAACGCATTGAGAGCTCGAGAAGATATAGGCCAGCTTATAACATTGAAGCATATATTCGTTAAATGGGTAATGTATGAGAGCTTGGGGTGTATCTTACAAATTTTTTGTTACGTGGCATGGGGTCACAGTAGTAGAGTTGAAGTGGAGGAAATCGAGATGTTGATAGACGCTCTAAGAGGATTAGGTCTCGATGTCGAGTGGTTAGAAGAACGATTACTAGTAGTACAAGAGTGCATGACACATCCATTGTTGGAAGGCAACTTGGTGTTGGTTGAAGAACATCTCGTAACAACGAAGAAAATTGTTCAGACTTTAGAGTTAGAGGTAGTAAAGATTACTCAAGATATTGCACAATTAGATCAGAAAGCTAATGTACTGATGCAATATGATAAGTAATTTGTATTGTTTTGAATGATATTGTAATAGAAATTTGGTTTTTATCAAGTAATGTGTGTTGTTTTGAATGATATTTATTATTGGTTGTGTAAATAGTTATTCATGAAAATAAGCCCAAGTGTGCCTCGATTGAGGGTTTGAGAGGTTATTTTAGAAAATCAACTTTAGTGTGCCTCGATGGATTAAGAGGTTATGTTAGAAAATAATCCTCAGTGTGCCTCAACGGAGGGTTTTAAAGGTTATTTTATAAAATAAACTTCAGTGTGCCTCGATGGAGGGTTTAAGAAGTTATTTTAGAAAATAATCCTCAGTGTGCTTCAATGGAGGGCTTTAAAGGTTATTTTATAAAATAAACTTCAGTGTGCCTTGATGGAGGACTTAAGAGGTTATTTTAGGAAGTAATCCTCAGTGTGCCTCGATGAAGGGCTTAAGAGGTTATTTTAGAAAATAAGCCTCAGTGTGCCTGGAGGGCTTTAGAGGTTATTTTGAGAAAATAAACCTCTGTGTGCCTCGATGGAGGGTTTAAGATATATAGATGAAATAGAGTATATATAATAATCGTAGCAAAAAGATCTATTCATTACAAAAGGGCTATCATGAGGATAACATAAGATAAGAAGTTTGTTACAGATTAAAAGTTAACAAAAGTAAGGTTTGAGCCATATTGCATTAATCGGGCCTTTTGTTTCATCATCATGTGTTAGGGTGTAGTAACCACTAGGATGACCAGAAGAAATTGCGAAAGGTCCCTTCCAATTAGGAGAAAACTTGGTGTGTGGTAATCCTTTCATGATTTGCTTAGTGTTGCGCATGACCAAATCGCTTGGTAAAAAGGAATGAGGTTTAACCTGGTGATTATGAGCACGAGTGAGAGCTAACTGATAAGAAGCCAAGTGTTGAGCAGCACGTGCACGTCGTTCAAAAAGTGATTTGATGACAGCTATGAGGTCAGAATGAAGATTGTTGTGTGTTACTAAACTTGCAGATGGTACGGCGAGTTCCACTGGGAGTATTGCTTCGATACCGTAGACCAAGAAAAATGGCGATTGGCCGATAAAACTTTTAGGAGATGCCCGATAAACCCATAAAACAATGGGTATATGGGTGGCCCAATCATAAGGATGATCTAGATGATTACGACTTAGTATTCATAACAAGTTTTTGTTAGTTTCTTCAGCTTGACCATTTCCTTATGGGTAATAGGGGGATGATCGATGATGTTTCACTGCATAATCGTGTAAAATTTGACGCACATAGCGGTTGATAAAAGGGGTGCCATTATCAGAAATAATGAAAAAAGGTATCCTGAATCGACATATGATGAACTCTTTGATGAAGCTCCCTATAGCAAGGCCTGTGGCATGCCGTAAAAGGTTGGCCTCAACCTATTTAGTAAAAAGATCTGTAGCGGTTAAGATCCAAGTATGTCCATGAGACATTGGTCGAATAGGGCTAATCAAATCGAGCCCCCAAGTGTGGAAAGGCCATGGGGGTGATTGGATAGAGAGGGTGAGTTGGTTGATGAAGTAGATGATCAAATTTTTGACAAGGAATACATTTATGAGTATGATGTTTACTGTCAGTCTCCATAGTTGGCGAGCAGTAACCACAATGTATAAGTTGTTGAAATAACTTACAACCACCTTGGTGTTCGATGGCAGAAAAAGCATGGCATTTAGTACAAATGCGTTGCAGAGACTGTGCATCCGTGACCATAGTAGGCCAGTAATAGCCTCGTCGTTACAGTAGGCGATATAGAGCAATCGGGGTAGAACACTGTATGTTATGGGTGTTTGTTAACAAAGTTTTGCCCTTTGAAAGAGATATAGCCCTTGTAAGAATACCATTAGGAAACCGATAATATAGTTGACCATGGAGGAGATGGTAATGCTGCAACTGTGTCATCGGGATAGTGCCGTAACCAGACTGTAATTGGGTCGATATAGGAGTATGCCGATCATTTGCAGAGAGAGAAACAATACCTGAGCTAACTAGTGGGGTATATTTTTGTTGAATTTGTATAGTATGAGGTTTTGAAGATGAAGATAATGTGGAACCCAGAGTGGCAAGAGCATCAGAAAATCGATTATGGGATCGAGGAACATGAGAAAAATCTAGTGAATCAAACTGTTATGATAGTCGTTGTATGATGGTTCGATAAGTAATTAGACGAGGCTCACGAATAACATAAAATCATGTGGCTTGTCGAATTACCAATTTAGAATCACCAATAACATGTAATTTAGTGATACCACGATGAAGGGAAACAAGTAAACTCAATATCAGAGCTTCATATTCAACAATATTATTGGAACAAGGGAACAATAAAGAAAGAAATCGTGGCCATTCCTCTGTAGCTGATTCTTTCTTATGCTTCATCTTCCAATCCAAAAAACCTGCTCGATTCCCCGAGGCATGTATGAGAGATATTTCCTATGTCGTCATCTCTTTGGTATCGTCGATTTGATTTGCCCGATATGGATTATACTTCATTCGTCCCTATTTAAGTGTCCACTTTTATGTTTTTGTTTGTCCCAAAATAAATGTCCAACTTTAAAAAGTCAAAGTATTTTATTTTGTCAATTTACCAATTTGACCTTCATGCATTAAAGTAATAAAAGCCTATACTACAAATTATCACATTATCATGGACCCCATTATGGGTAAGGTTGACAATTCATATACTACCCATATAATAAAAAATATTAAAAAACATTCTCTTAAAAAGTTGAATTTCCCAAAATGGACACTTAAAATGGGACAAATGGAGTATTAGTTTACAACACCTACAATATTTTTATTCATATAATGCAGTGTTATTCATAATTATGACCTATGTCTCGTAGTTAATTTTGCAAACTTGATTATTGTTATTTTTATAAAAAAAATATTTTGTTTTTTATAATTTTTTATTAGGTAAAGTAATTGTGATTCAAAATATAAAAAAATTACAAAATTTAAATAATTTTGACTATAGTTGGAGAATTTATGATCTTATTTTTTGTGTTTTCTACATTAATATATTTTATATTTGCTTTTAATAAAAATTTCTCACTTTGATATATTGAAGTATGTGAAATTTTATGTAAAACGGCATCTAGTTTGCTTATAACTTTTCAAAGTTTGTTGTAATCGCCGGATCGACACTTGTTGTGGCGGTGATAATGTAAGAAATTCAGAAAAAAATAAGTGTTAAATGCAAGTGTTGACGGCGGTAGCTGTCACAATAACAATATTATGAGTTTTTTCGTTTTAGTTGTTGTCTTGCTAAGAAAAAATGTACCATAAAATTAATCATCATCGTTAAGAGTCAAACAACGCAGACATTTATGTATAAGTTCGAGAAAAGATTTTAATTTTTCTTACAATAAAAGACAATGCTATGAATGCAAATCTTTTCATATTTCAATTTTTTTTAAAAAAATCAATTATATAAAAAATTTCAATTCTAAGAAAAATATCAAAATAGAAAATTGTTTCTAGAGTTACAAACTCTAGGATATTATTGGTATTGACACGGACACTACAGTTGTTATGTAGAAGATAAAGATCAATTGGGCCCTATGGTTGAAGAAGTACAGTCATCAGTCTAGTCCAATACCCCGTTTATAGCCTCCCATCATCCTCAATGGACCCAACCCAAGCCTTACAGAACTGACAAATAAATGGGTCCCACCAATATCCAAAAAATTTAGTGAAAAAGAAAAACACGTGGTTGGTTTTCAATTGTTGGGTACACGTGGCAGATTTTGATTGACTAGATACTTTATTGTCTTCTAAAAAGTGATTTGTTTGTCTTTAGCTATAATGACTTTTTAACATCAGTCCAATGCCTGGTTGGTCCAATTTCACTTGTTTTTCAACGTTATTAGACTTCACTAATTTCAACAATAAAATACGTGTGTATGTATTTATCTAAAACATCAAATAAATTAACTAATTTTACTCGAGTTTAGACATAAATCTTTTAATCTTCACTAATTTTAGTTATTTTTCATGAGCCGACATCAAATTTAATTCAAAGTTTATCTATAAAATCAAAAATGTCATTTCCTATATATGAAAAGTGTTAAAGGAGTTAATTGTTTGACTTCAAAATAAAAATCGTATAACTGAAATAGTTGAAATATGAGGGGTTCGGTTGTGATGTTGCCTAAACTAGAGGGGTGTCGGTGAAATTAGTTCAAAAAAAAAAGGGTTAATTTCACTTTCACCATTTGAGGTTTGCTCTAATCTCATTTTGACCCTCTTGAATTTTAAATATCTCAATTACATTCCTCGAGACAAACGAAGTTCAACTTCACTAATAATAATTTGTCCAATTATTTCTTTGTCTATAAATACTCATTCCGTCCCAAAATAAGTATATACTTTCATAACTTTATCCGTCTTAAAATAAGTGTCCAATTTTGAATCTCAATACAATATAATCATTTACTTTTTCAACTTAACTCTCTTCATTAACTTCAAAAAATAATGGATCCCACTAAAAACTAAAACTACATTATACTTTCAAAGGGTAAATTTGAAAATACAAAATATCCCAATTTTTTTAAAAAAATCAAATGATGACACTTATTTTGAAGCAGATGGAGTATTAAATTTAAAAAAGAAAAAAATACGAGGGCGAATTAGATATTTTACATAATGATAAGATGTCACACACAAAAACAAAATCTCCTGACCAAATCAACACGGAGGAGTTTAAGTGAGACAAAAATCAAATGTAAGAGTGTGTAATTCGTATATTTGAAATTCAAGGAGGATAAAATGAGATTAGGGTAAATTTCAGGGGATGTAAGTGGGTGTAGCCCAAATAAAAATTTTCAAACCAAATGTAAGAGCGTGTAATTCGTATATTTGAGATTCGAGGAGGACAAAGTGAGATTAGGACAAATTTGAGGAATGTAAGTGGGAGTAGCCTAAATAGTTTTTTTCTTACTAGCCACGTGTCGACCTCTATATTGTTCGAAACTTTTTATCCAGATACCACTAGAAACTGTAACAGCAAGGCCTACACAAAGTGCCAACCTCAAACCAGATGGACTGGGCTAGGCCCAACTTGATGGGGCCCATTTAGAGGTCATTGGCCAATATTCATTTCTAATCTCTTCATATCAACATCTTATATTGGCTGTCCACAGGTATAAGGAGATTGATTGGAGTGCATTAAAATCACACATTATGGGTATGTTTGGTTGGTGTGTTTTTGTGTTTGTTTATGTGTTTTGTGTTTATAAACTTGTTTGGTTAGTGTTTTTGGGATATGTGTGTTTAAAAACACTTTTTCACTTTAGGCAAATTTTAGGCATATGAGAATAAACATGAATTTGGTGTTTATTGGTGTATTTATCACTTACATTTTCTTCACTTTATAATATATTTTATTATTTTATTATTTATATTATTAAATTATTATTTATTAATTTATATATTAATTTATAAATATATTCTATTTATTTATTTATTATTATTTTATTATTTAATTCATTTTATTTATAAATTATTTATTCATTTTTAATTATTTAAAAATATATTTTATTAATTTATTATTATTATACTCATTTTTTATTATTATTATGATGTATTTATTTGTTATTATATTTAATTATTATTTATTATTATATTTATTTATTATTTATTATTATATTTATTATTTATTATTATTTATTTCATTTTGTTTATTATTTAATATTTTTATTATATGTTTAAATATGTTTTATGTAATTTATTATTTATTTTATTAATTTATTATTATTATTTATTATTTAGTCCATTTTTTATTATTATATTTATTTATTATTATTGTATTCATTTATTATTATTATTATATTTATTATTTATATTATTAAATTAGTATTTATTAATTTATATATTAATTTATAAATATATTTTATTTATTTATTTATTATTATTTCATTATTTAATTCATTTTATTTATAAATTATTTATTCATTTTTAATTATTTAAAAATATATTTTATTAATTTAATATTAATTTATTATTATTATACTCATTTTTTATTATTATTATGAAATATTTATTTGTTATTATATTTACTTATTATTTATTATTATATTTATTTATTATTATTTATTTATTATTTATTTCATTTTGTTTATTATTTGTTATTTTTGTTATATTTTTAAATATGTTTTATGTAATTTATTATTTATTTTATTAATTTATTATTATTATTTATTATTTATTCCATTTTTATTATTACATTTATTTATTATTATTGTATTCATTTTTTATTATTATTATATTATATTTTATTTATTATTTATATTATTAATTTTTAATTATTGATTTTTAATTTTTCAATTTCAACCCAAAAAATATCCCTACCAAACATACTTCTGTTTTTGGATGAATAAACAAAAAAACAAAAAACGTGTTTTTTGTTTATTTCAACACAAATACAAACACAAACACAGCTCTACCAAACAGGCCCTATATGACTAAGATTGTTTTATTTTATTTATTTATTTCTGATTGATAAACTTGTCTTGGGCTTATGTGTGACCAATTTTGAAGTTTCATAGGTTCATGAAAGAGATTACAAGCTTGTTTGGTTTGTATTTTTTAAAATTGTTCTCGAGAATTCTGAGAATAGAATACAGTTTTCTGATAATAATAAAAATGAGTTATCTAAAAACATACATCTTTATAGCTGAGTATTAGGAAAACTGTTTTTAGAAAACTAAATCAAGTAGACTTTTGTACAATTTTTTAATTTTCAGTTTTCAGAAAACAGAAAACTGTTCTCATAAATACAAACCAAGCAGACTCGAAATTTTTGTTCTTTTGTAAAGTTGTTAAACTTAACACAATGTAAATGCCAAAAAATGCACAACACAAGAATGAATCATTTATTTAGATTTTGCTTCCTTTATATACATTCTCTTTTTGGGCTTCGAGCTCATTAGAGCAACATTATCTTACTTACATCATCACTTCTATCTCTCTTACATCACTATCTTTATTTTCAAGTAATTCTAGCTTGAAATTGACATTTATTTTCGGGCTCTAGATGACCTTGTTGGGCTATCAGACTGATGGGTTTGGAGATTTCCACACTTACACACAATGTATATATTTTATCTTCCATCTTTTTATTCTAAATTGCAATTCAATTGGTGGCTAGTGTGAACCTAATTTTGACAAATTATCCAATTTAAGTATACCGCAAAAAAATACATGTCTTAGAATTAATATGTTTTACATTTAATTCAGGGTAAAATACGGTGACCTCCTTTGATGTTTGATTCTATTGCACACAGCGACTATGATTGATGTAAGGCTATTTTTATCAACATATTATGTCATTTTTGCCATATAATTAAGGAGTATTCCAGTTTTTACGCATAATTTTACTAAAGGGATTCAACTCTAAAAAAACAGGAGGTGTGATTGAGATAATGTGTCAAAGGTACACAATATAATAAATGACAAACATAACAGCTATGAGTAATTGAACCAAATCTCATGGGAGGTCAATTAATGTATTTTATCCTTTAATTTAATTTATTGTATCAATGTAATAAATCCTACAATTCAGTCAAAGTTATCGGCTTTTGTACCCATGGTTCGCTGTATCGTCCGATAAATAGTATTAGAGACTGTTTGTAACTCTTTAGAAAGGTGTCAGTATCAATACTTGTCCGACTTCATTGCATCGTCACCACAACAACGATTACAACCGATGCCACAATTGCAAACCATGCTAATAATATAAATGATCAAGGGGCACGTTGGAGTTCAAATTCCATACTTTACCTGATATTCATACATTATTTAAGAGACGAATTTCATGCAACTGAAGATAACATTGGTTTATCAAAATAATAGAAACCACAACATCTATATATATATATATATATATATATATATATATATATAATATGTTAAATGTTGACATCCTCAACATCAATTGAAAGGTGACTGTGTATATAATGTTAGATGTTGATAATACTGGAACCTATGTTAGGTTAAAGTAAAATCAGGATATCAAAATCACTGTACCATCACCACCAATATCAACTTTACGAAAAAAAATGTGAATGGAATAATCAGGATATCAAATTTAATACTAATATTGGTTCTCAACCCTTACAGAAGAAATTCCATCGTTTGTTAAAAATAGATTAAAGAAAGATTCCCATAAAAATTATGTGACCACATCTTTTAACATAAGAAAGATAAATTATTCTATATATATTATTTGATATTCATAAATTTTGTTGAGTTGTGCTCTTGACCTAGGTTATATTCAGCCCAATTTTGGTTCTCCCCCCCGATTGATTTTTATTTTTTTGTTTTTTTGGTGACAAATTGTAAATAGGGTGAGACAAATGAAGTGTGGGGAGGATTTTGAAAGATTTGTAATTGTGATTATCGAGAAAGATGAAGTATTTTGATTTTCATGTTTTTTTTTTCTTTTTTTATTGACTGAATATTCACAATGTCAATGGGAATAATCAGATTAGTTATTAGGCAATTACTACTGATCACCCCCTCCAAAAGTAACAATACCGACACAATTACTTTACCTACACACATGAACTATACACACACATACATATATATATATATATATACATATATGGGAGAATGGCAGTAAACACCCATGATGTTTGAAAAAGGTGCCGAAAACTCTCCTAATGGTTTAAAAACACCCCTCAAGTTTCAAAAAGGGGCGTTAAATACCCTCAAACACCTTTTCCGGTGACGGAAAAGGGAAATTACTTTTATGCCCTTATTTAAATTGTTTAAATTAAATAAGTAAATACTTGTAATTATGGAATGTCGAAAATGTCCCTATTGACAAAACGGTGTCGTTTTGTCAAGAGCCTCTCTCCCCTCAACAAAACACGACTTACACTCTGTCATTTGAGAAACCTAGGGTTCATCTCTCTCTCTCTAACAATGGCTTATCTCACTACAATTTTCGTCTGAATTCATGCAAATTCGTCTTTGTTTGAACAAAAAATTCATATTTTTGGAGGCGAAAGTCTCTCTTCCAGTTGCTGACGAAGGTCGAGGGTTGAGATTGTGCTTTCTTCATCGAGTTGGACGCACACCATCTCTGTAAGTATGTATCCATGAACAAATCAACAAATCTCTTTGCTGAAATTAGGATTTTCATTACGGTGCTGTAGATATATTAGGGTTTATATGAAAACTTCCGGATAATTATTGTATTCTTCGACTGTATTTGTAGATTTTAGGGTTTTTTGAAATATTTAATCATGTGGGCCTCTTTTTGTCGGATCTTCGTTTTTTAGTCAAATTTGTTGGTATTCATGTGGTTTAACCCAAAAAGCCCCAATTTTTATTCGTTGTGAGATAATTTCTGAGGTGATTTTGGATAAATTTGTTACCTTTCGTATGGTGGGTCCTAAATTGAATATTTTTTAGGGAATGTTAGACAAGATTAATACACATGTGGTTGAATGTTTTGATTTTAGTATGGTGGGTTATAACAGTCTTTATTTTTTATGTTTCATGTGGTCCCTATGTGTATAGTTGTCTAGGGTTTTTTTTGTTCATACTATATAAATTCATATGTGGTCCCTGCTAATTGTTATGCAAGTGTTTATAGAACATGGTGAACCTGCACATATTGAAACTCCACTATGGTGGAGTATTTGATATGGACTACAATTATAAGCATGGAAATGTAGAAGTGTATGACTTTGTGCAGTTTGATAGGCTTACATATTGTGCTTTGAAAGCTTTGATGATAATGATTAGGTTGGAAAGTAAATGTAGTCTTTGGTATAAAAACCCATATGATGCAGTGGGGAGACCTTTACCTATTAAAAATAATTCGGATGTAGCATGTCTTTGTAAACTATACAAGAAACATAAAATGTTTACAGTGTATGTGGCCCCAGATATACCTGGTGATGAAAT
This sequence comes from Cornus suecica, assembly GCA_963922005.1. Lineage (NCBI taxonomy): Eukaryota > Viridiplantae > Streptophyta > Magnoliopsida > Cornales > Cornaceae > Cornus > Cornus suecica. The sequence continues at coordinate 31,506,770 of OY998248.1, forward strand.
TGAAGTTGAGGATGATATGGGTGATGGAGGTAATGGACTTGGTGTGGATGAGGGGGATAGTGATGGAGTTCAAATTGCTCCTAGGGAGGTTGAGGATGATAGTGTGGATGAGGAAAATGAGCAAGATGTAGTAGAGCATGGGCCCTTAGAACAATTAGAAGAGTTGGATGTTGACTCTGTCTATTGCCCTAGTAATGAACTTAGGAGCTCGCATGGTTCTGATTCTGAAGGGGAAGAAGTGAGTTCTCATGAAAATATGTTTATACGTAAAAGGGATTTGGGAAAGAAGATGTTGGTAGTGGGAATGAAATTTACTTGTGCGAGTGACTTTAGAGTTGCATTAAGAAACCATGCCATACATAATAGGTTTGACTTTGAGTTGAGGAAGAATGAGAGGGTAAGAGTGACAACAATTTGTGTGAATAAGTGTGGGTGGAGAATTCATGCCTGTTTGAACACCTTTGACCAAAGCTTTGAGATTAAGACTTATAACTCAGTCCATGAAAATTGTCCTCCTGTAGATACTTGTAAGCAGTTGACTTCATCAATCCTTGCAGATAAGTATATTGAGCAGTTCAGAATTGATCCCACTTGAAAAAATGTTGGAGTTAGAGGGCAAGTGAGAACTTACTTTGATATTCAAGTATCAAGGTATCAGGTAGCTAGAGCTAAGAAGAATGCACTTACAAGAATTGAAGGCAATCATGAGGATCAATTTAGCAAGATTGAGGAATATGGGGATTTACTCAGGAGGGCAGATCCTGAGGCATTGATTAAAGTGGAGAGTGAACCAGATGGAGATGGTAAAAGAAGATTCTCAAGAATGTTCATAAGTTGGACTGTAATGTGGAAGGGGTGGAAGGAAGGATGCAGACCCTTCATAGGATTAGATGGATGTTTTGTCAAAAATCATTTAAATGGACAACTTTTGAGTGATGTTGGGAGGGATGACAACAACAAAATTTTATTACTTTGATTAACATACATTTCTTACTTTTATTACTTTGCTTAACTGCCACTGTTATGTTGATGCCACTGTTATGTTGATCCCACTATTATATTGATGTCACTGTTATATTTATGTCACTGTTATGTTAATGCCAGTGTTATTAACATGTTGATTATGTCTGTTTAATTGAAAGGATTAGTTGATGCATTGGAAAAATTGTTTGATGTGAGTGATCATAGATATTGTAGTAGGCATTTACATGAAAATTTTAGGAAAAAATGGCCATGTTTGTTGCTGAAAGTAGAGATGCTATTTGAGGTTTATAAGAATGGTTTAGGTGATGTTGTTGACTTGGAGAAAAGGACATGCACATGTAAGCAATGGGAGATAAGTGGAATTGTATGTGAACATGCAGTGGCTTGTTTGATGTACAAGAGGTTGCTAGTAGAGGACTATGTGCATCATTATTTCCATAGGTCAACCTTTTTGAAAGCATACAATTATAGCATTCAACCTATTTCATTTAGAGAGTTAGTAAAATTTGATGTTACCCATGACATGTTTCCACCAATTGGCAAGAAAAGGGATGGCAGACCCCCCATAACAAGGAAAAAGAGCAATGAAGGGGACTTGTTTGAAGTGAAGGAATGAAAGAGAGCAGTGGAATTTTTGGCATTCTGTTTTGTAACCACTAATCTTTAACTCGTTTGAAAACAATTTCAGTGAAGTGTACTGTGTCATTTCTTACTTCAATGACGTGTACTATTTTGTGAATTTGTGTATCCAAGTCTCTAAGACTTGAATTATGACTTGGTTAAGTTGGTTGTATGTGAACATGTAGTGGCGTGTACTATTTTTGTGTATCCAAGTCTCTATGTTGTATGTGAACAAATTTCCAGTGGTTGTATGTGAACAAATTTTCATTTGAAATTCACTGTGTTAAAGTTTTTGTTGTGTAATTGAAGTGTACTGTGTTAAAGTTTTTGTTGTGTAATTGAAGTGTACTGTGTTATAGTTTTTGCTTTCTACAAACTGAAATTCAATAATGAATAATTCACTACAAACTGAAATTGAAATTCAACAACAAACACAATAATGAAATCCACTACAAACTGAAATTCACTGCAACAATAATTAACCAAACACTACAATGAACAGAAAACAAGAGCAGAAGCCTAACAAAAACCAGAAAATGCAATTCCATTAATAACCTCCATCATTTTGATTTCTAAGGTTGATGACATCCCTCTCCAATTCTGCTACTTTCTCCACCAATTCAATGCCTTCATTACTCCCTTCAACAATGCCTGAAATTCTCCCTCCAACAGTATCGAAATTTCTCCCTCGAATAGTGCCGGAATTCTCCAACTCATCCACTTTGGTTAGTAGACCCCGAACAAAGCTCCTATAATACTCAAAAAGTGGTTCATCCTCCCACCTAAATAATTTGCACCTCTTATACTTTAACCTATAATTGGCGCATCCATAGAATCTTCTACCGGGATTCTCCTCGGTGAGTGAAGTGGTTAGGGGAGTTAGGCAATCACATTCGCATTTGAATCTTCTATTTGGCCAAGAATCACCATTGTTTCCAGTTCGATTCATTGAAATTGAAGAGGAAGACATGAACCCTAAAAAAAATTCAGCTTAATAAGCTTGCAAAGAGAGGATGAGAAGGAGAGATATATCTATACCTGAGACTTGCAAAGCTTCAAGATGTTGATGATGAGAGATCAGACCTGGGTTGAGAAGTTGAGGAGGAGCATTCGACCTTGGAGCTTGAAGAAAACACACCCAAATGTGCATATTACATATATATGTGGTAATATATAAGCAAATTGGAAGAGGGGTATGTTAGTCATTAGGTAAGGGCTCTTTTGGAATTTAATTTTTTTTAAGTCATGTGATCTGCATGTGACCATATTTTTTTGAAAAAATTATCGGAACAGTGTCGCAGGGGTGCAAAGTGCCCAATCGGAGGATACTTTAGGGGGTTATTTGCACAAAGTGAAGTTGAAGGGGTTTTCTGCACCTTTTTCAAACCTCAGGGGTGTTTACTGTCATTCTCCCATATATATATATATATATATATATATATATATATATATATATATATATATATATATATATACATGTTAAGTAAGACCACACCACATATAGACTTTAAAAACAAGGCGGGAAAGACACACATATGAAACAATGTTTAACAAACAATAATAAACAATAATAGGTGTTATAGGGTTGGGTAGAGAATGAGTGAGATGGATTCATGGCGGGTCCATTGAAAGCTTGCCATTAGCTGTAATGAAAAGCAAAGCTTTGATGGTACTTTCCATTTGAATCCTGTAGTCCCCATCACTTCTTAACACACACACACCATACAAACACACACACACACACACTCTATACGTATACTATATATATGAGCTTTATAACACCTAAAAATCTCACAACACACTCATACTTTCAAGTCTTGTAAGACAATCATATACGGTCACATTGACATACCCCACCATGAAGAACGTTGTTGTCTCTCTTTTTTTGCATGTGTTCCTCGCCTTTTCGCTCTCCGTTTGGGCGCGACCGGCCACTTTCTCGCAAGACTTTCGTATCACTTGGTCCGATTCCCATATCCGGCAACTCGAAGGAGGGAGGGCCATCCAACTAGTTCTGGACCAAAATTCAGGTACGACTTTTCGCGATTTCTCGTAAAATACTCATTTTATATATGTTCTGAAAAATGAAATATAATTTTTTTGGGAATTCAATTTCAAGGCGCGAATTCCATGTATATTCGGTTGCATGGAATTAGAATATGAAGATTTTTTTTTTCCCCGAATTCCATGCAACCTAACGTAAGATTACAAAATCGAGTGGATGATTATCGAAAGTATGGTAAATTATGTAGTATTAATTAATTACATTGATCGATTTCAGGATGTGGATTTGCTTCCAAGAGCCAGTACTTGTTTGGCAAAGTCAGCATGAAGATCAAGCTGGTCCCGGGTGACTCTGCGGGCACTGTCACTGCATTTTACGTGCGTTTAAAATATTTAATTACCTATATACCTATATATATATAGAGAGAGAGTTCGAAATGAGGAGGGGAGGACTCCATTCAATATTTTACAATCGAGTTTCACATCATTTTTTTTTTCTCGGAACTTCTTCTTTCACGCCATTATATTTGATGAGGGGCTTTCGTTTTTTTCATTTCGTTCAAAATTTTCGAAATGAAAATCATTATTGATATATATATGTGTGTGTGTTTGTGTGAATTGAGTTTGGATTGATTTGGTTTGAATTGAATGGTGTAGATGAATTCGGACACTGACAACGTACGAGATGAACTAGACTTCGAATTCTTGGGGAATCGAACTGGGCAGCCATACACAGTGCAGACCAATGTGTATGCCCGTGGAAAGGGTGATAGGGAGCAGAGGATCAACCTTTGGTTCGACCCTGCTGCTGAGTTCCACACTTATTCCATTCTCTGGAACCATCACCATGTTGTGTAAGTCACCTTACCATCACCATGTCACTTACATGATATGTATGTATATATATATATATATATATATATCATGAGTCGCAGATGCGTAATACCCTCAGATGATATCCGTTGAATTGCAATTATTGATGTTATATAATGATATTGATACTTTTTAAAAATATTCTATTAATATGTAATGGAGAATGGTAAAGTCTCTCTTGATATATATATATATATATATATTTCTCTTTTTATCTCTAACGAATTCTCATATTAAAAGTATTTGTCAATCAGATATTTTTTTATATATTTGTTCAAAATATAAATAATGGTTGAAATTTAATTTTTCCAAAAGAAATAAGTTGAAAAACTCGGTCCAATACTTTTCGTGGGAACCAAATGGGACATACTAGCATATATATCAGAGGCTGAGAGGGCTTTGGCTTTGGGTGTCGGTCATCAGTTTTGTGCCCTTCAACAACACAGTTGCATACTAATTATAATATATGAACATATAAATACATAAGTAATGGTTAATTAATAAAAATATAAGGAGAAATACTATTTTTAGTGCTGCTTTTTATTGTATCTCCCATCTTGTCACTGCATAAGTAGATCCCACATGTCTGAATGGAAAGACTTCCTGAGCAAACATTCCCTCCAGAAATCATTAATTAGCAAAAACAAATATATATATATATATATATGTCATGGTTCACAGTTTTCGTATGATTATGCTCGTGGTTCCGATAACAGTATAATAAACTCGGATTATATCAATTTTAATATTGAGTACGAATAAGTATTGGTGTTGCATATCGTTATAAATACTTTTTAAAAGAGTTACGAAACGGGCAATACATAACTTATCAGATGATACAATAAACAAATTATGATGTATGTATATATAAGGATTGAAACAAATTTTGGTGATGGTGGTTTTGTAGGTTCTATGTGGATGAAGTGCCAATTAGGGTTTACAAGAACAATGAAGCCAGAGGGATCCCATTTCCAAAGTTCCAACCAATGGGGGTGTACTCCACATTGTGGGAAGCTGATGATTGGGCAACAAGGGGTGGCCTTGAGAAAATAAATTGGAGCAAAGCCCCTTTCTATGCTTACTACAAGGACTTTGACATTGAGGGGTGCCCTATACCAGGTCCTACAACTTGTGCGACTAACCCTCAAAATTGGTGGGAAGGAGGTGCTTACCAACAACTCAGCAGCGTTGAAGCCCGACAATACAGGTGGGTCCGTATGAATCACATGATCTACGATTACTGCACAGATAAATCACGTTACCCAAACACGCCACCAGAATGCGTTGCAGGTTTCTGAATTCCGTCCAGAGACTATCACCGTCTATTGAAGTAATCATACGTGAAGTTGTGAAAATGTTCCTAAGTGAAAAGTCCGTTTCCACCACTTAGTGTGTTGGAAAACATGTATATGGAGGGGTATAAAGGGAATAATTTTATTTTTGTGTTGATATATAGGGCTAAGGTTGTGGGGAAGTTTGGGCTAAGGTCATTGTCAACTTTCCATACCAATATGTTGTGTGTGTACCTATGGCACAGTGTGCGAATAATGCTTCTGCATAGTTGTGAAAAATATGTGTTATACTCATAAATAGACCTGTCAATGGATCGGATTCGGATCGGATCAGTTAAATCCAAATCCAATTTGTTAAGAAATTGAATTATCGGATTCGGATCATAATCGGGTTATCGAATTTTATTTTCAATCCATATCCGGTTAATATCGGATTCGGATCATAATCGGATTATTGACAGGTCTATTGATAAGGATGACAAAAACTCTCGATCCGCGATCCGAATCCGATAATTCGACGGATTTTCACTTAGTTAATTCATATTCGAATTTCTTCATTATAAAATATATGATTCAAATATCTAATTAAAAAAATACAAAAATCAATAAATACCGAAACACTAAATTATTCACACTTTTAATAATTATATTTATGATCAATCATTATTAAAAAATAATAAAATAATTAACAACTAACATTTATATACATGTACAGTATTAAATATATACACATAAAAATATCAAATATATATTTATATATATATAAATATATTTTATATCGGATCGGATTATTATCGGATCGGATGACATAAATCCAAATCTAATTTGTTAAGAAATCGGATTCGGATCCTAATCGGGTTATCGGATTTTATTTTCAATCCATATCCGGCTAATCAGATCGGATTTGAATCGAATTCGGATCAAAATCCGATCCATTAACTGGTCTACTCATAAATGTCAATATCTCAACTTGGAGGGAAAAATTAAATGTTTCTTGCTGTGTAGCATTGATTTATAGGAGGTACTGATATGGTTCAGAAACCCATGGTGATTATTCATCCGTGCACACCAATGGACCACCTCCAATAGTACCACGTGTCTATATGTGATTACTGTAGTCAAGTAATTGACTCCGACAATATTGATTTGAAAAATAAATAACATATTGTATAATGGTATCAACGTCTTCCAAAATGTGATAAAAGACGAAGAAGAGAAGGACATGCTTGGTTTGTATTTCCAAAAATTATTTTCGAGAATTTTGATAATAAAAAAAAGTTTTCTGATAACAATAACATTTTTATAACTAAATTTTTTGAAAATTGAACCAAACAGACTTTTTGTACAATTTTCTGATTTTCAGTCTTCAGAAAACACATAAAACAAAAATTATTTTCAGAAATGCAAGCAGATCAAACCGTTATTGAGAATTCTGAAAATAGAAAACAGTTTTATGTTTTCATAAAACTTAAACAAAATAGACTTTTGTACAATTTTATAATTCTTAATTTTCAGAAAACATATCGCATAAATACAAACCAAACACCACCTAACTTTATTTGTTGTTGCTAATTCACACTTAAAATCAATGATGATGTAGAATAGCTCCACTAGTTCATTCATGAAGGGGAACTCCACCTTATGAAGTCGTCCAAAAAGTTGAGGGCATATCACTTCTTTTCAACGTCTGATTATGTAAAAAAAACGTGCGAATACTTCAAACCCTTGAATTGACTGCTTGGTTCATGCATTTGAATATCAATGTAATGTTTAACAACAATAATTGTACTTCATTGAAATGATATACTATTATGTCCAAATTTATAGTCTGATAAGCCCAACTCCAAATAATTGATCATGATTCATGAATGTTCAAAAAGTTATAGTAATTCATAATTTCCAACATATTTAGATTAAGTGATTTAATTGGATTTATGGAGACTAATTTATCGTTTTATTGGATGCCCTACGAAAAAGTTGTTCATACTTATATGTGTAAAACGCCATATATTTTTAAACTGTGTAAACGTGTTAATATAAAGTGTAAAAAATTGCATTATATCCCTGAGCCCAAGTCGGAACAGTTGGAGCAAGGATTAAGAATTTTACTCCTTGCTCTTAATTTCAAGTTGAAAGGGGAAATACAAAGCGAAGAAGGAAAAAGAAAAAGAAAATTTATTTTTGAAAGGGAATACAATTAGTTCTTGATTAAGAATAAAAATATTAATAAATTTTAAAACTTAAAAAAAAAAAAAAGATTTAGAAAGTTGGGCAATAACTATAAAATTCTATATTTTTAAGAGGGACATTATTCATACACACACACGTCGCAGTCCAGCCCAGTCCAGTCCCATCCAATTTTGGTTATATAATGCATTTTATTTTTCCGTGTATCCGAAGTTTTACCCCAACTATATAATGTATTTATGTGTGTATAGATTGAAATATATACAGTACATAAATAAGAGTTGGGATAATTTATTAAATTTTACATAAGTGGGTTTGTGGGACACACATGACAGTACAGTATTGACAATCGAGTAGAATAATTGTTCAGATGGGTTACTCTCACTCACTCCATTCACATTGGTGACCTACCCTTCAAAGAAAACCAATAAAAAATTAAAAAACATTTACAGTAAAAAAATTAAAGAATATGTATTTTTTGACTAAAGAATTTTATTCACTTGCAGTCTCGCGTACCAAAATGTTCAAAATAATTATGAAACTAAATATATAATAAGAGTCATTCAGCAAGAAGGAATAACAGTTTCCAAATTCACTAACCCCTACTCTCAGTGGCTTATCAAGGACTTATCTAGGACATATTGACAATTTCAATATCAGAATTATTAGGTATCAAACTAATTCTTGTGAGACTATTTCACAGACAAAAAGAAAGAAAGAAAGAAAGAAAAACCCATGTGTTAAGAAAATTAAAATTTTGGTTTTTATTTTTATAACTTATTGGGGAAATTTGATTAATTTAGAGGGAAATGCAGGAACTATTGTAGAATTTGAGAATATTAGTTCAATTAATCCTGGATCCTTGAAAGAAAAGAAAAATGTAGAATTTTGTTGCAATGGTGAAAAAATCCAATTTAGAAACACTATTACAACTAACAACCAAAAAAATATTTATTTTGAAACCATCTCTGCCTAAGATAAAGGAAATAAAATGAGAGGACCTAACTGGCTTCATTTCAAAAGTATTAAAAGAAAGGACCCCAATCCAACCAGCTTGATAAAGAAAGGATCCCCCCAAGCCTATAATGTCCTCTAACATTCTACAGCTAACAATAAACTTCTATTGGGAAGGGTAATTTATACGGGATGTCGATTGTGATCCTAAAATATGTGTGCGTGCACGCTCGACCGCCCTAAATTTAGGACGTGGTCTTATCTCCGCAATGACTTAACCCATCATTGTCTACTTAGTGATATCAACCATAGTTCGTCGTCAAGGTATCGATTATTGTCATGGTCGTGGTGATGGTAAATAACGGAGTCGGACAATATCGATCTTAAAAGGGAGTATCGATGTTCCCTAGAGATATCGGCACCTTCCAAAAGCGTTACAAAACCAGGTGATCCCTAACATATTGGTTTCGAAGGGAAGGGTGATAATTTCTATGGGATGTCGATTGTGATTGTTAATATGTGTGCGTATTCGCCCTCAAGCACCCCTTTTTTTTATCTCTGCAATGCCTACCTTCTGATAACAGCACAAAGCTGCTCAGAACCAAGCAAATATGCGTTGGTTCACATAAATGATTGTAGTGACCAACGAAGGACCGAAATAAGGGAATTGATATATGATTCGAAACTCTACAAGGAGTCCTAATCTACCTTTTGCAAGAAGTATCACCAAGTCAATGAGCTAAAGATAAGGCAGGACTGTCCATAGAAGATTGAAAACTACATATCATCAAAAAGTCGCACGTCCGAAAGAGATAAATCAGTAGAGCACCAAAAACTGGAGGGTGGTTGAGAGGTTGACTTACATATATAGGATGCTTGTCTAATCCTCGCATTTAATGGCACCGAAATTTATCTTTGTATAGCAGTGGCCACAAAGAAGGCTTCGGTTCTCTGCAGTGAGCGACCAGAGCACAAAGAGCGAATTTTCAACTACGACCATGTGAAGACTTGCAATATTGAATCAGGGATTCACTTCTTAGAGTTGATTTTTACAGCAACTGGCTCAGAGCAGTATGGACAATTCCCAAACATGACATTAAATGACCTGCGACACAAAAATTAATCGGGAACATTAACCAAGTAATTAAAATAAGCAGAAGGGATTATATTCTCAGATAAATAAGTTGATCAACTTTGCTGCAGTTCAAGTAATCTTGTTAACCAAATTTATTTTTTCGTTTTTCTTTTTCGATAACCAGGTATATGGGGCTTCACCCGACTAATTCCCGGACACCATGCAAAGAGCCCCCCTTCACACAGGTTGGGAACGTTTGGGCTGTCACCCGCGGATGTGGCCCACGAAATTATTTCCTATGATGTTTAATTTGGTTAAATGGTAATGGTAGTTTTGTTGGCGTATTCCGTGTATGACACGCACAACCACAAATATATGTATTGCAGTTTTCCTTCAGCATAACAGGTTAAAGAACAAGGAAAACAAATTGCTAAAAACAAAGGTGAATATCTCTGAAGTCACGTATCCTTTCTTGGCAGCAAAGCTTGCTAGAGCAGTAGCAGATCTACTATCAATTGTAAACGCACGTAGGATGCATCTATGCCCATCTGAAATGGTAAACTTGAGTGAAATGAAAAAGGAAAATGATATAAAAATAAAAAATAATTGGTTTTGTTCACCAATTGATGTGGCAATCAATGAGATAAACACCTTAACAGGAGAGGGGTCCTGTTCTTGCCCATTATTGACTAAGAGTCCTTGCTGAACCCTATTTATTGAAGTCGCATAATAAATATACTGTTGTTTTATAGTGTTGCTCAATGAAAAAATACCCACCTCATAACAGGTAAAAAAAATGGAAGAAGAACAAGGTTCAGATAATCACAACGAATTTTTAAGTCTGCACCACTTTTTCCCTATCTTTCTCCTGGTCCGAACCAATTCAGGTTGTAATATTTTATCAAGATAGGACTTGGTTCTATACGAAGCCATTAATACTATTTGGAAGATAAAGTTTTGCCCCAACATTACATAATCAAGACCTCCTAGCACTCTGAGAAGGGAGGCTGTGCCACTAAAGCAAATGAAAACTGTTATCATCCTACGAACTGGCCTTACGGCCACACAAAGTCCCTTCGGTCCTTCATACTACCAACTATACTAGAACCTTGGGAATGCTCCTAAAAAGCAAATCCAATTATCTAATATATTAACATATTAGTACTTAAAAGCAAGTTAAATGGCTATATTAAACACAATGTAACACAAATTAAGATTATTCAATAATTTGAATATTTAGCAGTGTCCTTTGTCTTTCATTTGAGAAATCGATAGGACGGACACCTAGAAACACACCCCCGCCTGATACACGTACCTGAGTTCAAGTATCAAAGGCTCTACCTTATTCAGCTTCCAATTAAAAACTAGGTAGCACAACATGTGTGCCATGTTGCTAGAGAAGAAACAAGACAGACAAATCCTACAAACAATATTAGTCATACTCGGTAATAAAATATGTAAATAGAGGCGAAAATTTGGACATACTGTCTCGTACTCGTGATGGAGCGCAACCAATCCCCAAGACAGAGACTGTGGAAAGCTCTTTTGCAACTATTATTGTCACAAGTATAATCAGTTCCACTTCCACTCCTCGCTCCAAGTTCATCATCTACATCACCACCACCAATTCAATGGTAAACGTATAGAATGCCAATTGAGGAACTTGCTAATGTAGACAATGAATTACCAATAGGAAGACATTGTGCGTAACAAATTCCACATTCAACTTGCTGATTATTTTCCTGGAGATCTGGTGGTCCTGGAAGTTGAGTCTCCATTACTATTACCAGATTTTCTGCAACCGTTTTGTTCTTATTCCTGTGCAATAAATTTGAGATCACAATAACAATGTTAATAACGAATTATTGTAGGCCAGGCTAAAAATAGTCCAATATAGCAATGTGCATATTCTGCCGGAAACAAACGCAACAGATGATGACAGCCTCACTTTAAGTCCAAGAGGATCTTATTGCACTATCAAGAATTAGGTCCTAAGGTATCTTAACATCCCAAAATATATTTATGAAACCAAGTTGACAGCTTGATAAGGCTTTTGATTAGTAAATGTAATTATGTAAGTATATATTTAGTATGTACATAAAATTGCTTCTTTTTTTTTTTTTCTCATTTTTGGCTCACTGCTGAACATGAAACAATCCCATCTAAAATTAGCAGGACATAAAATTGTTTCACTGAAGGATATCTATAATTCGATTCATTTCCTGCTAAGCAGTAAACCAAAAGTAACTACTCTGCTAAACATTTAGCAAGTAAAAATTCTATTAGCTAGTGTGACCGCAACTACATATGGCACTGGCAGGGATAGACAACACACTATTTGGCACCAAGTGGCTACTCTGAGACTCAAGCCTGCCCCTTTAACTTTTCAGCTTCACATTTTATCTTGCATCAAACAGTGACACCAACCTATATTCTTAGTAACTTGATATGATTGTGTGAATAACAAAATAAACCTCATGAAGATGTACAAATAAAAGTTTAGACATGGTAAAGTCCATCTTGCAGATAAAGACTAACTGACTCCCAACAAATAGGAATATGCTTAAAAAATAAAAATAAGTATGCTTCTAGAAGCAACTTCTTGGAAAGCCAACAAGTGTTTACATAAAAATTGTGTACTCCAATACTAGCACTATTCCTTCAGTTTCACAATAACCATCGTGACTTCATTAACTAGTCTAATTACAACAATAACCATATACCATCTAAATATGTATAATTACAATGGTGAAGTTGATGATATCTAGTGACACTTCAATTAGTCAATGCACTACCAGTGGGTTCCTCCAGCATCCTCAAGGTTTATCAATCCCTTTTGGAAACCTTTGGAATTTGGATGGCTCAATCTACCACAACAATCTCACTTCAGACACGCAAATGAAGAATAAGTTAACTAAATTTGGGTCCCTTTTGAAAGCTAAAGCTGAGTTTGCATCCATCCCCTCTATCTACACCATTATCATCCTATCATTTTCCAACATGGCCATAATCAATACATCATCTTCCATGAGGAATACTAGCGTTTTTACTCAAACCACTTAATGGAACACACCCGATCAAAACCAGGCTGCAGTTCATTCTTCACTGTCTGCTCAGGCTCGATTCGCCCACAGCCTGCACCACTACAATGGCCACCATCAGCATAAGTCAATTATCCAACCCTCTGCTAAGATACTCAAACCCCAAGAAGACTAAGCACAGGATCCATATAAAAATGAAGTCTCAAAGGATACGCCCTGCAGTCTATATACTTTTCCTACCCTCCCCATCGAAAATGTAATGTCAATGTACCTAAGTCTTGTCCTGGTCCTGTGTTTTCTTCACTAAATCACATCGAGCAAAATAACTATAATTAAACTAGAGATACTGAAGAAGAGAAGTATATGCTTTCAAAATTATGTTCTGCTAAAGGCTCTTTCTTCTTATCACGATTGACATCACAGCTTTCCAACTATTTTTCCAATTTTATTACATTTCAAAAATGGTACTTAAAGAGGACCTCTAAGATGTAACCAAACAAAACTCTTCTGAGTAAAATGACTTTTTGGAATTAGTATGACTATCAAATTTTTATTCCCTAAACATTCTATAATAATTTGAATAATGGATTTGTTCAAGCAAAGGCCTATTCAATGCTGCACAAAGAAACCCCCAAAACAGGTTTAAAGTTCAGTAGGCTCTGATTTCTGATATAACACTAATTAAAGAAACTTCATTGAAAATTACAATGCTTCTTAACCAAAAAGAATAATTAAAATCCCTCAAGATTTTGATCTGTTTATTGGACTTCAGACACATTAGGATAGCAATTAAGCAATAAGAAATAGACATTTCTTTAGATTTTGAGACCAAAAGGCATACAAGTATATCAATGCTCCATAAATGCATTAGCAGACATTACCTTTCTCAGGAAAAAAGTAGACATTTCCAAAAATAAGTTCGTGAGCATACCATTTTCTGCAATTTCTTCTCCATAATTTTCTCAATGAGTTGACCTCTGGATCTGCACCCATAAAACGATACCTGCAAGAATTTACAATCCCACTACTCGATGAGGAACAGAAGTTAACAGCAGCAGCGAAAGTAGATGATCTAAGATTAGAGATGAAATCTCACTCTGGTAATGATTTTGGATCGTTGGAGTCAATAAACAACACGAGAAAGCAGTTGTTTCCTGATATAAAATAACCAAACAGAACTCTATAAGTGACAGCAGAAAAAGAAAAAGAAAAAAAAGAGAGAGAAAATTCATATAAAGTTTGCTACTCGGTGTGCTGACCAATATTAATTTGGCGATATGATGCAGCATGATCTGGCTGTTTTGGATCAACCACCCAAAGGGATTTATCTATATCATCCATGGTAGACCAAAATTCCCGAAGATTCTCCAGATGCTGGGTATGACAGTGGAATAGGCACCCTTTAGTAATAGAGCGCATTTATAAACACAATTCAGTTTTGTCTTAAACCTCGTTCTCAAGTGACTGAAAGCAACGACCTCTCTCTGACTTCAGAAAACTAAATGAATAACAATAAATACTTGTATGTGTACCTCTTTAAACTGCTGCACAATATCTTTCAATCTTGAATTACTGGACCATTCCAGATTGAGAATATGAGGTACATCCTGCAGGAAGAATGCAAACTTTAGGTCTAAATATAGAAGCTTCAAGTATCAACAAATTATAGCCTGTATTGAACTAACCGCAGAAATTGAAGGTCGACAATTTGGATAGGTTTTATCCAATAGAATTTCCATAATATGCACTCTTCCTGTCTTGTCCCTTAGCACTCAAAAACACAAAATCTGAGTAGGCTAGTTGAAAGGGATGCTAAGCTGAAAGATCTTTTGCAAAAGATTCTACAAGAAAAATTGACTTCTCAATTGAAATCAATATGCTTTTTGTCACTACAAATTAGCAACTTCACAAGACTGATATGTAGTAACAGTTTAGAACTTTGAGTATGTTAGTGTTACCTTTTTTTTCTGATAAGTATGCTAGTGTTACCTTTTGCTGTTGACTTTTTTTTGGAAAGTAAGCTTTTGTTTCACATAAAAGACGATGCACAATAAGGTCCAAAACACATTCCCAAGCCACCAAAAAGCTTTGCAACAGAGAAAGCACTCTCACACCCCAAGAGGCTATTGAAACAATAGATGCTCTCTCTTGCATATCAGGAGAAGAAACAATAAATTCTCAAGGATATCAAGTTTATGCAACCTTAAAACGAGCGTTGGCTTTTCGATCTTATCTTCAATGGAATCACTCAGTAAAGAGAAGGAGCTAGATATAAGTCCCTTTTTGAGAACCATAAGAAGCTTGAGGCCACTCTTGGAGCTCCTTCTCAATAAACCCGGCAAAGAAACAATGAAGATACTTAGAGTTGGGAGATCAATCCAAATAAAGGTATAAATGTGCTCCTGAACAACAGAAAAGGTTATCTTCCAAATGTTTAGGACAATGAGCTATGCCCCTCTTCTTAGCAAGCTTGAAGCTAAAATGCAATTTTTTGTTTAATTTTCCTCAAAATCCTCCCACTCCCTTTAGTTTCCTCACAATCATCCTACTCACTTTAAAATGTATGCACTAATCACTTTAGAATGTATGCAGAATTTGAAGACTAGTGTTTTATACGTTTCCATCATCGTCAAGCTCATTTGGCTTTCAAGACATAACCGAGTACAACTTACACTTTCTTTGGGGGTCAACCCGCACAATAGTGGAATCTACAACTGTCTCAACTCTCAACTACCTTCTTTGACTCTTCAACAGCATTACCATCCTTCTCTATCAGGGTAGAAACCCAAAGAGAAGAAAGAAACAAAAGGACATTAGAAATAGAAAATTGAGTTTATAGCATGATTTGAAAACATGGACAAGGATGTAGTGCAACAGAGACGAGGCCGTATCAAGTGTAACATAAATTAATAGAGAGAATGACTGAAAAAAATGTAATATTTTTCATCCTCCGGACCAGACCAATAATATCAAGTCCTCACACATATTTCCTAGTAGATTTCCCATCACTCTTTAAAATTGAGGTGTCAACTGTAACAAATTCCAGACCAATAATCCGTATAGTTGACTACTAAATAAAGTAATTATCCAATAATAAAGAAATAAGACATCAAACATGATAATTAAATGATCGCCTTACCACAGATATATATATAATATAGGGCTATTAACATAAAACCCCCTATGGTTTTAAAATCTTAACAAATACCCCCCTGAGGTGCCATATTGCCCCCTCCACTTTAAAATCTTTCACAGACCCCCTTTCAGTCTCAAAACGACGTAGTTTTGGGGACAAAAAAATGAAACGGGGGTTATGTTAAAATACTGAAACCATAAGGAGTTTTATGTTAAAACGCTGAAACCATAGGGGGTTTCATGGGCTTAAAAGGGGGCTCTATGCAACCTATAAAATGTGCAGTCACCTCAGGGGTGTATTTGTTAAGATTTTAAAACCATAGGGGTTTTTATGTTAATAGCCCTATAATATATCCACATCGAATCTTCCTTCATCAAGACTTTGCCACATAGCAAAACATTGAATGATCTTAAAATGTTATCTTCTTTTTTTTGAAAATATTAAAATGTTATCTTCTTACACGTAAGGTAAAACATTAACATGTGAAGTGCCAAACACTTTTAGCCCTAATGCAAACATGAATAGTAGAATAGGGAGGAAAAGGGGAAAGGAGTTCAGGTCAATAATATGCATGTAAGACCAAAGGCCTAATGGCCAAGCGGTACCAAGCCCTTACTACCAAATGGGAGGTTAAGGGTTCGAACCTCAGTGGAGGCAGGGTGTGTGAGTTGCTTAACTTTCAAAAACAAAAATAAATAAATAATAATATACATGTAAGGACAAGAAAACCAGCATTGTTTATCCTACAAAAGTGAATACATATATAGATGTTGACAGTAAGGTAGAGCATCTTACGAAATACGAAAACTAAGAAACTTCAGATCTTCGCTCAATCTCACCAAATGCTCCCATCCAACCTCTTCTATCTGTATACAAATTAATAAGAGTTTAGTATCATCAGATTAGATCCCTAGAATAGTCAGTGTCACTTGTGAGACCAGGTAAACATGTTAATATCAAGATCTTTCATGACTGATCGAACACTAATTTCCAGGGCTTTTTAGAATGAGTGTTATCTATTTTGACGCTGAGACAAAAGTTAAGCCATTATCGACTCTACCTCACCGGCTCCTGTGCAAGTTACCATAGTAGCTCCCAAGCAATTGCCTATCACACCAAGTGCCTTTGAGTTACAGTCTCGAAGCAGACTTATTGGATGCTTAGAGTTCACTTAACTCAAGAATTGTGTATTTCCGAAACATATGAGTTTTATTTTAACTACGACTCATATATGGACTATAAAATATGGAATTCTAGTTATTTTTGGGATAATTCCATTACTATGTGAGTTTAATTGTTTAAAAAAGAGAGTTTTTTGTTTATCCTCGATCTAAAGTTTTCATATATCAACAATTTCTATTTGACTATGTAAAACAAAGCAAGGAGCAAATACTCCATCAACTTGGTAGTTTGTGAAGGTTAGCAACCCCAACCAGGTATTTTGTGAAGTTCCAGTAGCAAGCAAGCAACCAAGGAGAGCAGACATTGGTGGTGAACAACAGTGTTGATTGTCAGCAGCACTGCCAGAATAGGAACAATTGAAGTTGAGTTTGGATCAAAGTTAACTATGTTATTTTAAGGGAAAAAGTGTAAAACCTCACATTGTGATCATATCTCTACAAAAAAATTGTTAATGCATGGAGCGGAGGTCCTAAGGTTTTCCCTTTCTAGGGTTTCCCAAATAAATGATTGGTGCCTCTGCTTTATTTTAATTTACTGCTTTATGTTCTGGGGACTGTGATTTGGACATATGGGTATACTAGATTAAGCAAACTTACCTTAAGCAAAACTAAAATTTCATAAATTAGTTATTGAGTTAGTATTATAAGACCTATTCACTGCCCCTCTAGGTCTGAATTGAGCCATCTGCACTCTGACGTATAAGAATCTAAGTTGTCGGTCAGTTCCCTCAGTGGTAATAAAGCAGCAAGCCAAAACGAGATTCATGAGGAAATGCTTTATGGAGTTATGTGGGGTATTATTAGAAGTGATTACACGCAATCTAACAAAACCTTTTCTATGTATTACAATACAATAATTTTCCCTAGTAGATACTAGGATAACTCACCCCACTCCAAAGTGTTGTTGACTCAATAGGGGTTGAAACTTAGACCTGATGCTTCATGAGGCATCAGGGCCAAGCAACTTACCCCTTGGATATTGACCAAACTATCAGCAGAAGGAATTGGATAATGTATTAGTATTTGCTTTAGGGACATTGTTTCAAAGCCAAACTTCTTTTGTGATAGTTGGCACTCACAACATCAGAAGAAATAGAGTGCTTGGATTTTACAAATTATTCCAATTTTGATTCACACAGGGACCAAAAGCATCTCCTTTTTTTTTTTAAAATAAGGATCAAACAAATGGATCGCATTGCCCCAGGGCTCACGACTGTTGGAGTCTTAGCTTTGGTTTATTTGGCGTACAATGGGACCTGCCTCAATCTTCAAGAGGCTTGATCAATATTAGGAAAGAGTGTCAGTTGGAATCCCGTGCCCGTGAATTTTGGGGAGTTGCACCAATGTGTTTGGTGGTGTATTTCGATGGAACGGGATAGAAAATATTTTGACAAAGTTCTATCAGAACCCTTTAAATTTTAATTTTTAGTTCTTGTCTTTATTGGGTTATGGGAAGAACTTGTATAGCTATAAGCGAGATAGTCATATTTTTGGGTTCCTTGGGTTCTTGGGCCTTTCTAAAAATCTCCAGCTTTGAGATTCTTCGACTGCCTTCCGCTTATGAACCCCTTCTAACACAAATTAACTTATCAAAAAGATATGTTATGGGGAATGCCAGCATAAATTTTTGTGACCAAAATTGACGAGCAAATAATTGACTCAAAAAAAATATATAAATAAATAAGGACAGAAAAAGTATATCCCATACATTTGAGGTCAGCTACATGAATCATGTTTTTCCAATCTGTCAAGCCATAGCTTACTTAAACTATATAATAGCTTAATTTACAATCACAACCGTAATATTTCCCCCCCTGGCCCTATAATTACTCTCAATGTAGACGTCATTGTTCTAGAGTAATAAAGCTTCTGGTCTTCGTTGGACTTGGGGAAGTAATATAAGGATATTTTTTTGAAAATTCAGTGGGGGCGGCATCATAGGTTCGTGCATGTCTACACCATCTTAGTTAACACTTGATGAAGGGAAATGTTTCACTGAACTCCAAAGCCCAAACAGAAGGTAGTCCAATTTCATAAACTAGACAACGGTGAGCATCTTCATCAAAAACCTCAAGGTAGCTATGTGTAACATACTAACATGGTGCATTTTTCTCTCCACCAAAAAGGATCAAGTGTTGTGTTCCTTGCCAATGTTGACCTGTGCCTTAGAGACAATTTACCGAGTTCCCGCACTAATAGTAATCTATAGTGGTAGTAGGTGACAATTAACTATGACACAAAAGCAACAATATATAAGGCAGCTAGACTAGAAGCAATACACTTAAATCTGTTGGAATATGTGAAGATTCTTGTGAGAAAACATAGCAGATTTCTAATCCAATTTAGTCAAGGAAAAGGCTGCCTATACTGCAGTGTAGCTGTTATTACAGCTGCTACAGATCAGCTGCAATTACAGCTGCAGATCAGCAGCAGATCTTTGACTATAGTGTAGGTATAGACCTTTGACTTTTACTTGTATATCTGTCCTTATCTACAGCATAGAGTATTGCTGAAATTCTTGTATATATAGGCTTGTACAATCTGTAAATGAGAAGTGAACTTCTTCATCCATACAATTCTGCAATAATTCATCAATAGAATTCTGCATACTTCTTCATGGTATCAGAGCTTTAGGCTCTTCTTGGGAATCAAATTATGATAATCAGCCTTTATTGCTGTTTTTTCCCTTCTGCTTTCATAGCCAAATTCTTTGTTTTTGTGCACGATAATCAGCCTTTATTGCTGGTTTTTTCTTCTGCCTTCATAGTAAAATTCTTTGTTTTGTGCCTTCTTTACCATACTTTTTATTGGAAGGATGTCGTTGACCTCTCACTCCAATGGTAGTGTTTTTGGAGAACCCAAGAAGGAAGACATTGACAAACTCAGAATTTTTTTCAACTCCCTTGATCAAGCCTCGAGTAACCCTACCTCTTATACTCTTAGTGCCTCAGGTTCACAATTTTCCAGCTCTTGGGTTATAGAATCAGGAGCTACCGATCACATGACACATAATCCAACCAGATTTACAATTTATAACCCTTGCCTGGAAACAGAAAAATCATAGTGGCAAATGGCTCACCCGTGACTGTTGCTGGCCAAGGAACAGTAAATCTGACCCCTTCCATTCATCTAAAAAATGTGTTACATGTTCCAAAATTGTCTACTAATCTGATCTCCATTCACCAAATCACCAAAGACTTAAACTGTAAAGTAACATTTTTTCCTACACATTGTATCTTTCAGGATCAGGTTTCGGAAAGAATAATTGGACTTATTAAGGAAAGGAACGGACTCTACTACCTTGAGGACATGAGTGAAAATGTGGACAAGGACAACAGGTTATCTTTTTCTTGCTTATCCGAAAACTTGTCTCTCGATAAAGCTGAAATTTGGCTACACCATCTTCAACTTGGACATCCACCTTTTATCTTACTTAAAACCATGTTTCCTTATCTTTTTAGGAATGTTAATGTTACCGGTCTTCATTGTGATACTTGTGAACTTACTAAACACCATCGTGTTTCATTCCCATTAAGTAACTCGAGGTCTTCCAAACCTTTTTTGTTGATACATACCGATATTTGGGGACCATCGAAAATTCCTAATATTTCAGCAACAAGGTGGTTTGTGTATTTCATTGACGATTGTACTAAAACAACTTGGTTATTTCTCATGAAGGAAAAATCTAACGTGAGTAATATTTTCCAATTTCTCTTCACAATGATAAGTACTCAATTTGGGGTATCCATTAAAAGAGTTCGGTCAGACAATGCTAGAGATTATTTCAATCACATTCTCTCTCCTTTATTTCAAAAGGACGGAATTATTCATGAGTCCTCTTGTGTTGATACACCCCAACAAAATGGCGTTGCTGAACGGAAAAATGGGCATTTACTCGATGTTACACGGGCTTTGTTATTTCAAAACAATATTCCAAAATCCTTTTGGGGAGAGGCAGTTTTGACAGCAGCGTATCTAATAAACAGAATGCCATCAAGAGTTTTAGGATACCAAAGTCCCATAAGTGTGCTTTCTAAATTTTTTCCGGACTTCAATAGTTCTTGTAAACTATCTCCTAAAATTTTTGGGTGTGTTTCATTTGTGCATATTCACAATCATAATAGGGGTAAACTTGATCCAAGGGCTTTAAAATGTATATTTGTGGAATACCCAACTACTAAAAAGGACTACAAGTGTTACCATCCAGCCACTATAAAAAATTTCATTTCTATGGATGTAACATTTGTAGAAAATGAATCATTCTTTCAATATCAGAATCATTATCTTCAAGGGGAGAGAGTTCCTAAGGAAGATAACAAACTTGACATTCCTGAAACACTGCCTGAGCTCGACATTGTACCTGAATCTGTCCATAAATTTGCTGCTAATTTCGAGATTAAATCAACAACGAAACAGCCCGAATCTGCCCATAAGTTTGATGCTGATTCCGAGCCTAAATCAGCAACAAAAGAGCCCGAATCTGCCCATAACTTTGCACACGTTCCTGAGCCTAAATCAGCAACCAAATGGCCTGAATTTGCCCCTAACATTGAGCTGGAAAAAGGACAACCTGCTGGTCCGAATTTTGCTAAGCCACTTCAGGCCTATTCAAGGAAGAGAGAACCTGATTCTAAGCTTGAAACAATCCAAGAATCCAAACCAGAAACCGAACCAGATACTGCTTCTTTTCCTTCTCTTTTCTTTGTGGATAATGAGCATGATTTTCACAATTTCCTAGATTTTCCAGATTTAAATTTACCTATTACTATTAGAAAAGGAACTAGATAATGCACACAACACCTAATTTCTCACTTTGTATCCTTTCATAAATTATCCTCACAACATAAGGCCTTCACTACTTCCCTAAATTCCATTGACATTCCTCAAATGTTGCAAGAGGCACTTAGGGATAAGAACTGGGTACATGCTATGAGAGAGGAAATGAATGCACTAGAGAAAAATAAAACATGGGAAATTGTCAATTTGCCTAAAGAAAAAAAACCAGTAGGTTGTAAGTGGGTATTTACCTTAAAATACAAGGCTGATGAATCTCTAGAGAGATAGAAAGTTAGGTTTGTTGCAAAAGGATATACTCAAACTTATGGAATAGATTATCAAGGAACATTTGCCCCTGTCGCTAAAATTAATATAATGCGTGTCATATTATCATTGACTGCCAACTTTGATTGATGTTTGCAGCAATTTGATGTTAAGAATGCTTTCTTACATGGGGATTTGGAAGAGGAGTTGTACATGGCACCTCCACCTGGCTTTAATAACAGTTTTGGTGATAATAAAGTATGCAGATTGAGGAGATCATTGTATGGTTTGAAATAGTCTCCTAGAGCATGGTTTGGGAGATTCGCGAAGGCAATGCTAGCAATGGGATATAAACAGAACCAAGGGGATCACACTCTCTTTATAAAGCACTCGATCATAGGGAAACTCATAATCCTACTTGTTTATGTAGATGATATTATTGTAACAGGGGATGACTCAACCGAGAGAGAGACACTCAGGAAAAAGCTAGCAAAGGAATTTGAGATCAAGGAACTCGGGAAGTTGAAGTATTTCTTGGGGATTGAAGTAGCACATTCTAAAGAAAGCATCTTTGTTTCTCAACAAAAATACGTGTTAGATCTCCTCAAAGAAACTAGGAAACTCGGTTGAAAGGCGGCGAGCACACCTAGTGAACCAAACCTTAGGTTGGGTAAAGAAGATGATGATAGTGTGGTCGATAGAGGAAGTTATCAGAGACTAGTTGGGAGGTTGATTTACTTATCACATACTAAGCCAGATATAGCTTATGCCGTGAGCATGGATAATCAATTCATGCATGATTCTAAGGAAAAACATTTTGCAGGTTGTTTATAGGATTCTCCACTACCTTAAGGGTACACCAGGAAGATGGATCTTATTCAAGAAGAATGATGGACTTAATCTTGAAGCTTATACAGATGCGGACTATGTTGGTTCTATAGTCGATAGAGGGTCCACATCGGGCTATTGTACCTTTCTTAGAGGTAATCTAGTGACATGGAGAAGTAAGAAGCAGGCTGTAGTTGCAAGATCAAGTGCGGAGGCTGAATTTAGAGCTATGGCACATGGAATATGTGAACTCCTATGGATAAAAATAATTCTAGATGATCTTAAAATTAAGTGGCAAGGACCTATGAAACTTTATCGTGACAACAAATCTGCCATCAACATTGCACACAATCTGGTACAACATGATCGTACAAAACACATTTGAGATAGATAGACACTTTATTAAAGAAAAGATGGACAGTGGATTGATTTGTACTCCTTACATATCATCAAAAGATTAGTTAGCCGATGTTCTCACTAAATGGCTGCCTACGTCAAACTTTCAAGACATCACAAGCAAGCTGGGAATGGAAAATATCTATTCACCAGCTTGAGGGAGAGTGTTGGAATATGTGAAGATTCTTGTGAGAAAACATAGCAGATTTCTAATCCAATTTAGTCAAGGACAAGGCTGCCTATACTGCAGTGTAGTTGTTATTACAGCTGCTACAGATCAACAGCAGATCTTTGACTATAGTGTAGGTATAGACCTTTGACTTTTACTTGAATATCTGTCCTTATCTACAGCCTAGAGTATTGCTGAAATTCTTGTATATATAGGCTTGTACAATCTGTAAATGAGAAGTGAATAAGTAATAGAACACTGCTCTTATTCATCCATACAATTCTGCAGTAATTCATCCATACAATTCTGCAGTAATTCATCAATAGAATTCTGCATACTTCTTCAAAATCATTTTTGAATTGTGCGATAAAGAAGTTACACATGATACATGCTCACTGGCTTTAGGATAAAATTGAATAGAGAACTTCAGGGAAATTCAACTTACCTCAGAGTACACAGTGCAGTGGAAAGATGATGATAGGCTCGAATCTCTACGTCTCTTCTGCCCAATACATTCCTTACAAGTAAGAAAATAACAAAGATAATAAGTGGATGATCATCATCCTAAGCACTGATAGGAGAGTATTAAATTCCTCACTAGGCCTAGAGGGCGGTGAATGAGTCTGAAACCTTAATTGACAATAACTGATTTTCAAATATTGCAACTATATTTACAATAGCACAGCAATGGAGACAAAAAGAGGGGCAGAATTATATAAAACTAATCACACACAAGAAAACCAGAAACTTGTATAGAAAACCTTAAGAAGGATAAACCACAGCACCTGGATCAGAGTTATGCCAGAAAATCGTGTACAGGTTCTAAACCCCATGCAATCTCCTAGTTGCCTCATATTCAAACTTATGCTAGATGTATCTCCATAAGCTCTGCTAATGTTGACCTACAATTCTGTCCACTAACATGAATCAATCTCCATTGCTAGAAATCCAAGCTTCTTGCTTTTTGTGCGATTGACTGGTGAAACTCTTTTGCTCTTCGAGCACAAATATTCAGATTATACTCTGACTATTAACTCATCATCTAAAAGTATGGGCTAGTTGATGATATAAAAGCAAAACATTTGCTCTCAAGACATATTACCAATAAGTATTGGTCTATGATTCTAAGTTGTACCTCCACATGCCTCTCTATATCTCTCTTTATGCATGTGTATGTTGTGAGAAAATTCGGTGAGTTTATACAATGAAACATGAGGTTCGAGTGTCCTCATAATAACACACAGAACATCATATTTATCACATGGTTCAGAAACTCCCCTCTACCCACAGAAAGTTCGTAGTCATCCTTACCATCAATAGACAGCTTAAATTAAAAAAAGAGCTCTCGTCACTCCAGGGAATGATTTTAGTGTGTTGTTACCATTAATAGAACTACTGCAAATCATGTAAAACTTGCAGTGATCATGTGCTCTGCATATGTTTCAAAAACCAAACCCTACATAAGGAACACAGTTGACACAGGTGTGGGCATGGGAAAAATAAAAGTTTACTTATATGTAATAATCCTATTATATACTTGTCAATACACACATGACACATACTGGGTGGGCACAGCCAACAGAGAGAAAGAGAGACAAGAGAGGCACCAGAACACTGCATCTAAGAAATGCATTGATAAATAAATATATATATATATATATATATATATATGTACACATATATAGATAGGGAGACCATAACACTACATCTAAGAAATGCTTTCTTATGAATTTCAAACCTTACCAAGTTGATATTCATATCGGGTTAGGTGTTAGCACTCCACAATGATGTTTTCTGCATAAAAAATTCAGTAGCTTAAGAAAATCATCTGTAATATGTTACATAGGAAGGAAAAAGAAAGGGAAAGCTGACAGATTGATCAAATCGGCAAAAAAATGTTTGTTTAACTGTTTTGCATCCAATGAAGTCTTGTTATGCAGCAACCACCTTGGTTGTCCACTATTACAAACTGTTACAATGGCAAGAATAATTCTCAAATACGTGAAACAGAACATGGAAACGAATCCATTAAATACAATCGACCATTAAAGAATGCAATATATACCAATATCAATGTGATGAAAAGAAGATAAAACTTAGAAAGAGAAGAAGCTCGAATCATTTGTGACATTTGCTTTCGGAGCCACTAGATTTGCTTGTTTCATAGACTACTGCAACTAGAAGATCGCTTAGTACCATAAATCATGAATATTACCAATTAACTTTTCCCTAAAACCAAAAACTTGGTCTATGCAAGAACATGACGTTAGGATGCGTCCACATATTTTTCCCTCCTCGCCTGAGTGGTCACAGGGAAGCATATTCAGGCATGGACCTATGTAGAGACCGTGGGGCGGTGGCCCCTATGGATTTTTTTTTGAACTTTTTATACCCCCAAATCTATTATATTTATGATTATGCCCCCCACAAATTATTATTTTTATGATTATGCCCCCACTAAAAGTTAGTATATTTTTTATTTGCTCCCACTGGAAATTTTTATTTTAAAATACGCGTATAAATTTCTAGATTCTTCACTGAGCATATTATTATTCCAAATGAAAGAATAATATCACCAAGCCACAAAATCAACTCTCTTTGTACTTATAAGTCCCATTTCCTCAACCTTTTCCCATTGGACATGAAATATACAAATCCGTAAAACAAATAACGCTATAATGTCGTTAAAGCCACATATCAAACACCTTATAGGCATTGTTCTTATTTGTATTCCATCTCATCCATGAAATATAGAAAGTTAGAAACTGAAGCAAGACTTAACTATTATGTAGAAAATAAAAAAATAAAAAAACAGAATTTTCAGATTATAGCATACTTTAAAACTTGATAATAATCGAGTCCATATATCAAACACAGGCATTGTTCTTATTCGTAAAGTAAACCACAAATTTACATACCCCAATTGGGAATTCGACTAATATACTATTTCTTGAAGCTTAAATTCAACACCCAGAAATTCGAGACTACAAAATTATGGGTTTTTTTTGCAAGAGCTAATATATGACATATATATACATATGGATCCGTGTATGTATGTATATATGCATATGCACCTAATTTATTACATATTCAGAGTTGTAGAAGAAACTGAGAATAGGGTTTCAAGATTACCTGCTTGATCGACTATGAAATGCAACGGCAAAAGGGTAGGCACGTGCTATGCAGTTGAAGAAGACCCGTTAGTCTGTGACACTGAACAATGTTAGTTCGCCTTACTCTCATGAAATGTTTGGTAAGCAGAATGAGATTTCATTCTATTGTTTGGTTGAAATATTAAATATTTAGGAATAAAATGAGTTTGAATTTAATTTTCCACAAAAATCTCTTTTTAATGATAAATATATAATTTTAATAAAGTAATATTATTTTTTAATATTTTGTACAAAAAATGGTGAAAGATAACGGGAATAACGTTGATGAGCAATGTCGGTGGCAACGGTGGTGGTTTATTTATTTAAAATCTAAGAGGATTATTTTAATTATTTTACGTTTTAAAAGTATTACTAAATGAATGGAATGACCATTTCGTATGTTTAGTAATTGAATGGATTTTCATTCCCAAAAAATGATCATTTTCATTCAATATATGGTACCAAACAAAGAACGAAATAAGTGGACATTTCATTCCATTTCATTCCTGCGTACCAAACATGCAATCAATATTTTGAAACTTCATTTATGTGAAGACCACTTTTTGTTCTCATTTCATCCTTAAGCATGTTTGGTTCATCTTTTTGTTTTTATGTTTTGTGTTTTTTTTTGTATATATATATTTTTATCATTTTTCACAACAAACATGTTTGGCACTTATATTTTATTTTATTTTTAACGTTAGAAAAACAAAATGCAAATAGTATTATTTTTAGAAAGTATCAAAATAATATATTTTTTTATATTTTTTGCACGGTTCACTAAAATTTATTAAAAAAAGAGTTTTTTTGCACTTTTTACTTTTATAAATTACACGTGAAAGAATCAGTATCAAACGTCCTTCTAATTTAGACTCACATCACTCTACAACAAAAATATGTACTTCTGTTCCGTAAAATTCATAACACGAACGAAACGGGCCCTAAATATATATATATATATATATATATATTATGCTTTTTTTAAAAATAATTACCCATTTTGTAAGAACCCTTTTTTAATTATGTATTCTTTTTTAAATAAATAGACTGCCCCTGTAGATATGGTAAATTATAGGAACCACCCGTATTATAAAAAAAAAATGGCACAGACCTCTTTAGATAGTTAATTCAACAAAAGTAGTGAAATGACAAATTTAGCCGGAACTTGTTTTAATAACTAAAAGATAATAAAAGATAAACAAAAACTGAAAAGAGTTTTTTGGCTTAAAACGAGATAAAAAAATTATGTGACAGAACTATTACTTATTAGTTATATTCAAAGTCTAAACATTAAGAGCATGCTTAATTTGTATATATGGAAATTATTTTTGAGAATTCTGAAGAAATTTTTTTTTTATGAAAATAATAAAAATAAAAATGAGTTCTTTGAAAGCAGACATTTTTTTTAATTGAATTTTCTAAAAACTGTTTTCAAAATATTGAACCAAATAAATTTCTAATACAGTTTTCTGATTTTTAATTTTCAAAAATAAAAAACTATTTTAAAAAATGCCAGCCAAACATACCCTAAGTTTTGAAGTTATTTTAAAATTAAAATCCCAATGATAAAGTTTAAAAAGAGAGCTATGACAAAGTTTCAAATCATAGCTCTCTTTTGAGTGCACTTGTACTGAAATCCCAATGATATACTGTCCCTTCCCTTCCATACCAAAAAAAATTTTTATTCTGGTTTGGTCCATGATGTTGTTGGATGTAGTTGCGTAGTTAAATGCATAAATAGTCTTCAAGTTGAAGCAAATGGACTTTAAGATTGTCCTACATACAACTAGCCCATTTATATATATAGTGTTCCCACAACCAGACCATCAATAACAAATTAAGAATTGTCACACACAATATATACATCACAAATAAACAATACAAAAATATACAATGTTTGACATGAATCGAGTTTACATCTTCACGGAGATTCGGTGAAAGTTCCATTATGTAAAAATAAAAGAATACAAGGGTACGTGTACAATGTATGCAATGTCCAACAATTAGCAAATTGTTATAAATATAATTATAGTGTAGAGTCCACTGCAATTATATAAGGTTATTATTTGCATAATAATTGTAATAACATCAGTAATAGTAACCTTGTAATAGTATTCTTAGTTTTCCTATAAATAGGATGTGAGCTTAATAAAATTTCATACATTTGGATACCTTTATTTGTATTTTTAATTCTCTCTATCTACTATATTTTTTATTTGAGTTATTATTTATTAGATAGATATAGATACAAACAGGGATAGAGCCAATGAAGGACCAGTGGGGGTCGTGGCCCCCATTGAAACTTTTTTTATTTTATTTTTTTACTCTAAAATTTTAGATATTTAGTATTTATCCCTTACTAAAAAAAATTATCTTAAGTACCACAGAATTTAAATTTATTTACAAATAAACCTCACTGAAATAAATATATGTCATTTATACCTCAAAAATCCAGAAAAAAAATTTTAGCCCCTATTGACACGGATCCCTAAATTCGTCACTGGATAAACATATATAGTTTTATAAGACGTTATCAGCACGAGTCTCTGCCTATCTGAACTCGTCATATTTTTAAATAGAAAATGAAAATTATGATTTTTAATTTTACATATATGTGTACATATATATGATTTTCAATTACACATATGTGTAGAATTTTATATGTGATATGTTTTTCCATAGCAAGAGTAGAAAGAAAAAGTCTTCTCTGACTTTCAATCTCATCTTTTGCCTTATGATCCTTATATTATACGCATGCATATATATATCATCGCATATATAGTTTTTACATATATGTGTACATCTCGGAAAAATTGGAAGATCTTTGGGTGAAATCTGGTCAGATCTTGTTTTGTGGGATGTTGATTTTGGTGGGTCTTATTTCAATCCTGTTGGGTCCAAACCAAGATCAAATGCAAACACACACACACAATAGACACCAAATATGTAGTGGTTCCCCAAAAATATGGGTACGTCCACTTTGAGAGAGGTTTCACTATCTTCGGTTTGAAACGAAACCGAGAATGAGGGAGTAGGTTACAAGTGTTTCTCTCAACCTCACAACTTTCTCTCTTACAACATCACAGACTTTCTCTGTGGTTTTCCCTCGTGTATCACTCTCTGTTTTTCACTCTCTCTGGCTCTCTTCACTTATGCTTACAGTTGTATCTTTCATCTTCATACACTGCCCATATATATAGCAGGTGAATGATAGGAACAAACAAACAACTTCAACAGGCGTGGGTTGCGTCTTCACGCATAGGCGGCGCAACCATGCTTGAATTTGGTGTTGTTGATGGTGGTTGGTTTGTTTCTATACAGCTGTGGTTGTTGGTTTGCCTGAGCATGAGGCGGCTGTGGAGAGATACATGTGGGTATGGATATGGAACTAACAATTCTCCCCCTTCCATACCAATCAGAGGAGAACGTCTTCAACTGATCTCCCCCTCACTGCCAATTTGGGGCTGGTGTTAAACCAACTTCTTCTTTGCAAACTTCTAGCTTTTCTCTGGACAGGCTCTTGGTCATCATATCTGATCCATTATCATCTGTGTGAATCTTCTCTAGCTGTAGAAGTTTGTCTTCGAGCACGTCACGGATCCAGTGATACCTGACGTCGATGTGCTTGGACCTTGAGTGGAAAGTTGAATTTTTGCTAAGATGAATAGCACTTTGACTGTCACAGTATATATGACATACTTTTCCTGCTCTTGTCCCAATTCTTGAAGAAACTTCTTCATCCACAAGATCTCTTTGCATTCTTCTGCTACTGCAATGTATTCAGCTTCTGTGGTGAATAAGGCAACACACTTTTGTAATCAGGATTGCCATGAAACTGCTCCCCCTGTAAAAGTGATTATGTATCCTGATGTGGATTTTCTGGAGTCACTGTCTCCGGCCATGTCTACATCTGTGCAACCTTCCAATAAAGGTTTACCACTATCAAAGCATAAACAAATATTGGTAGTTCCTCTAAGATACCCGAGGATCCATTTCACTGCTGCCCAATGGTCCTTTCCAGGATTTGACAGATACCGACTGACAACTCCAACTACATGAGCAATATCAGGCCTCATGCATACCATGGTGTACATCAAACTGCCAACCGCTGAAGCATAAGACACTTTCTTCATTTTTGCTTTTTCCGTCTCACTTGAAAGACACTGCTTCATATTCAACTTGAAGTGGGTTGCAAGTGGAGCACTGACTAGTTTTGCTTTGGTCATGTTGAACCTTTCAAGAACTTTGTCGATATACCTTTCTTGAGATAACCAGAGCTTGTGTTTCAGTCTGTCTCGAGAGATCTGCATTCCCAATATTTGTTTTGCCGGTCCCAACTCCTTCATAGCAAATGACTTGCTCAATTCCTTCTTCAACTTGTTGATCTTGCTACTGTCATGGCCAACGATCAACATATCATCGACATATAACAAGAGGATGATAAAATCTCCGTCAGGAAATTTATTGACAAATACACAATGATCTGCAGTGGTTCTGTTGTACCCATTCTGGTCCATGAATGAATCGAACTTTTTGTACCACTGTTTTGGTGCTTGTTTGAGCCCATAAAGACTCTTCCTCAATCTTCACACAAGATTTTCTTTTCCTCTGGTTCTGAATCCTTCAGGTTGCTCCATATAGATTTCTTCATCCAGATCACCATGTAAAAATGCGGTCTTTACATCCAGTTGTTCGATCTCTAGGTTCAAGCTGGCTGCCAAGCCAAGAACAACTCGGATGGAGAATATTTTCACCACCGGTGAAAATATTTCTTCAAAATCAATGCCCTTCTTCTGACCGAATCCCTTCACAACCAGTCTTGCCTTGTACCTTGGTTGTGGATTGTTTTCTTCTGACTTCAGTTTGAATACCCATTTGTTCTTGAGAGCTTTCCTTCCCTGCGGTAACTTGACCAAGTCATATGTGTGGTTCTCATGCAGCGATTTCATCTCTTCCTGCATGGCTTTCATCCACTCCGCATTTTTACTGTCTTCAACAGCTTCCTGATAGCTTTCTGGTACTCCCCCGTCACTAAGCATCACGTGCTCTGCGGAGGAATATTTGCGATTCGGTTGTCGCTCTCTGGAAGATCTCCTTGTTTGAGGATCAACCGGATTTTCTTCTGCAACTGGTTCTGGTTCTGCACTGTCATCAGCTGGATCTCCTTGAATAACTCCCCCATCATTTTCTGATCTCGGTGAGGGAACTGGGTCTAGATTAGCTGGTAACTCTTCAGGTGAACCTGATTTCTTCTATTTTTCAAGATCTTCAATGGTCTGATCTTCGAAAAATACCACATCTCTGCTCCTGATGACCTTCTTGTTGATAGGATCCTAGAGTCTGTAACCAAACTCTTCATGGGCATATCCCAGGAAGATGCACTGTTTAGCCTTTCCGTCAAGCTTGGATCTTTCATCTCTGGGGATGTGGACAAATGCTCTGCAGCCAAACACCTTCAAGTGTTTGTAGGAAACATCTTTCCCTCTCCATACTTTCTCTGGAACATCACAGTTTAATGGAACTGAGGGAGATTGGTTGATTAAGTCAACCGATGTTCTCACTGCTTCACCCCAGAACGGAGTTGACAACTTGGCATTAGATATCATGCACCGGATCCTTTCGCAGATGGTTCTGTTCATTCTTTCTACAAGGCCGTTATGTTGAGGAGTTTTTGGCACTGTTTTTTAAAGTCTGATGCCAAATCTTATGCAATACTCCTCGAATGGTCCTCTGTACTCGCCACCATTGTCTGCACGTACGCACTTCAGCCTTTTTCCAGTTTATCTTTCAACCTTTACATGAAACTCCTTGAACACTTCCAGCACCTGGTCTTTAGTTTTCAAGGCAAAGGTCCATAATTTTCTGGAATGATCATCAATGAATGTGACAAAATAGAAGGCACCTCCATGAGTTCTGGTTTGCATGGTGCAAACATCCGTGTGTACGAGATCTAGAATGTCTGGTCTTCTAGATGGAGGGGAACTGCGGAATGCAATTCTGTGTTGCTTCCCCATGATGCAGTCGACACAGGTGTGTAATGGAGTACCTTTCATTCCAGGTAAGAGTTCTTTTCTGGCAAGGATCTTGAGTCATTTCTCACTCATATGATCGAGTCTTTTGTGCCATAACTCGGTGGATACTTCTTTCTCCATCGTATTCACCTCAACTCTGCACAGTTTTGCTTGCATTGTGTAGAGAGAGCTGGTCTTTTTTCCTCTGGCCACCACAAGATTGCATTTGGTGAGCTTCCAGTTGCCATCACCAAAATGACTGTTGTAGCCTTCATCATCGAGCTTGCCGGTGGAGATCGGGTTAAGACGAATATCTGGAACATGTCTCACATCTTTGAGGAGTAGTTTGCATCCATTATTGTTTTCCAAAAGAATATCGCCTCTGCCGGTAATTTTGGATACTCCTTGGTTCCCCATCTTCATAAGTCCGAAGTCACCACTGGTGTAGGATGTGAACATATACTTCCTTGAGGTGATGTGACAAGAAACACCTGAGTCAATAACCCAGGTAGAATCTTCAGATGTGAAGTTAACACACTCATCATCTTGAACGATGACGAGCCCTTCTCCGGCTGTTGCTGCTGCTTCTGAGGTACTTTCTTCACCTCTATTTTTGGTCTGTTGTCCAGACTGTTCGGCTTTTAGCTTCCTGCATTCTCTGATAAAATGGTCTGGCTTGCCACAGTGATGACAGGTTTTGTCTCTTCTGAAAGTAGACTTTGATCGCCCACGATGTTGTGTCTAATTGCAATGGTTTCTGCTTTTGTTTCTACCGCGCCATTCTTTTATTTCTCGTCTTTCAGTGACAAGAGTTTCTGACTCCGGATGATATCCTTCTTCCTTTCTTCTTGCTTCCTCGTTCAGCATTCTGTCTTTCACCATTTTCATGTTAATTATTCCATCTGGAGCTGAGTTGCTTACAGAGACAACTAGCGTATCCCAACTTTTCGGAAGGGAGTGTAATAGGAATACTGCTTGCATCTCATCTTCTATAGTCATTTTCATAGAGTTGAATTGATCCAACAACCCTTGGAATTCGCTCATGTGTTCTGACACACTTTTGCCGTCTTTGTATTTAAGATTCACCATACGGCTCAAAAGATTTACCTTGTTCTGAGATGTCTTCCGTGCGTACATCTTCTCCAATTTTTGCCAAAGAGCATAAGCATCATTGTCGTTGGCAAAATTTTGGTAAATGCTTTTGTCGATCCATTGTCTAATTTGGGCGGCACATTTTCGGTTGAGTACCATCCAGTCTTCGTCGGTCATGTCCTTCGGTTTGCCATCAGGTGCATCGTCGGTCCTTTTGATCAGCTTCCACATATATTTAATATACAAAAGATCTTCCATCTTTGACTTCCACAATGAATAGTTGGTTGCGGTCAATCTGATCATCGTTCTGGATCCCAAATCTTCCATCGAATCGGTTCAACTTTAAACCCTCCTGGCTTGTTTGATATATTTGGAATGGAATCACGCGAAACGGAGTGTACCGTTGTGTCCGGAATGGTCAAAAACTTTAAGATCGCCTCTGACTGAGCTCAATTCCGACTTAGGATGAGTCCGGAATGGTCAAAACAACGTCGAGGGGCAAAACTGCAATTTTGCAAAGTTGGTGATGACGTGGCAGCAACAGAGGGTGACACGTGTCAGTACACGTGGCAGATGACGTGGCTGAATGGTTGGCTGACATGTGGCAGGACACGTGGCAGTGTCTGGGGATGACACGTGGCAGCTGTGACGTCAGCAGTGACGTAGCAACATGGGTGACATCATTGCTGACGTGGCGGCGCGTGGTCCTCACGCGCGACTGACCTTGGAGGCGCGTGGTGCGCGTGGACCTCACGCGCGCTGGAGGTAGACGACGCGCGAGGCGCGTGACACCGAGGATGCTGACGTGCCGAGCGTTGGGCGGCGCGTGGAGACGCGTGCCACGGCGTTTGCGGCGGCGGTTGACGGGAAATGCTTCCTTGGTTGATGGGTCGTCCGAAAATGTGGGTGGTGTGATGATTTGGTCACTGGAATGGTTCGAAATAGAGCTTGAAGTTTCGACTCTATTGAGCTTTAATGGCTCTGATACCACTTTGTTGGGTCCAAACCAAGATCAAATGCAAACACACACACACAATAGACACCAAATATATAGTGGTTCCCCAAAAATATGGGTACGTCCACTTTGAGAGAGGTTTCACTATCTTCGGTTTGAAACGAAACCGAGAATGGGGGAGTAGGTTACAAGTGTTTCTCTCAACCTCACAACTTTCTCTCTTACAACATCACAGACTTTCTCTGTGGTTTTCCCTCGTGTATCACTCTCTGTTTTTCACTCTCTCTGGCTCTCTTCACTTATGCTTACAGTTGTATCTTTCATCTCCATACACTGCCCATATATATAGCAGGTGAAGGATAGAAACGAACAAACAACTTCAACAGGCATGGGCTGCGTCTTCACGCATGGGCGGCGCAACCATGCTTGACTTTGGTGTTATTGATGGTGGTTGGTTTGTTTCTATACGGCTGTGGTTGTTGGTTTGTCTGAGCATGAGGCGACTGTGGAGAGATACATGTGGGTATGGATATGGAACTAACAAACCCAAAGCTCATTTTCTCTTCTTAACCCATAGTATTCTCAGCACCCAAACTCACCAATCAAGAAAATTAAGCATCACCATCAAGTGATATGCTTCCTTTCTGTTTTCTAATTTTGATTTGATCTTTGATTCTGTGCTCTGGTGCAATAATGAGTTTTTCTGGCAAGGTTTTAACGAGTAATATATGATACAACATTTTCAGCTACACCAAATGACTGTACTCTTTTTCCTTCGTCATGATTTTTTTTTCACTGTATTTTCCTAACAAGGTTTTAACGAAGCAGTTTCAACTAATACAATACCATTGTCAGAAACACAAGCATAATATACTTCTTTTCCTTTAACTAGATTTTTTCCCAATGGATTTCACATTTCTTTGTGTAGACCCTAAGGGGAGTGTTATAAATATAAGGGTAATTTGCAGTCAGACCCTCTGAGGTTTTGGTCAATTGCAATCAGTGGCTGGTCAACGCAATTTCGGTCCCAAAGCCCCCTGAGGTTTCAATTTCGTTACAATGACACCCCTTGGGTTGATGAAATGACTAGCATGCCCTTTAATTGTCTCACTTATTACAGGGTAATATATGAAGTGTGAAATTACTCATATGCCCAAACACTTCACCCGCCTCTGAAATTACTAATTACACTTTCACCCCTTATTACAAAATATATATTACAAAAATTACAATTTGATTTTTTTTTTTATAAAATTCGAAATAAACACATAAAATTTGAAACAAACATATAAAATTCGAAAAAATATATATAATTTGTAAAAATTTGAAAAAACATATAAAATTTGAAAAAATATATAAAATTTAAAACAATATATAAAATTCGAAAAAAACATATAAAATTCGTAAACAATTTTTTATTCAACACTTATTTCTTTCTCTCTCTACCACTTTCCTCTCTCCATCAGTATCACTTTTCCTCTCTACAAATAAATATAAAATAAAAATTATATAAATAATATTTTAATCAAAATTATATAAAATAAAAATCGAAATTAAATATATTAATATTTTAATCAAAATTATATAAAATAAAATTCAAAATAAAAAAATTAATCGATTAACTATAACGATTAAAGGGTCCCTTGGTACCCAAATCTAGGGGTGCACGCGGTCCGGTTCGCTTCCGATTATGACCGAAACCAAAATCGAATAGATACTTTCAATTCCTTAAAAATGAGAACCGGAACCGAACCGTTAATTTTGATTCAAAAATTATTATATTCACGGTGCGGTTCGCTTTCAATTCCAACCAAAATCGGAATCAAACCGATACTTTCGCTTCTTTAAAAATGAGAACTAGAATCGAACCGTTAATTTTGATCAAAATATTAATATATTTAATTTTGACTAAAATATTGTAATAAAGCATCAGTTCGATTCCGATTTCGGTCACCATCGTGGGGCATGTGTCGTCATCGTGGCCATTGAAATAGCTCTGCAGAGAGTTGGAGAGGATCCGTTACCTTGGCTAATGACTCTGAGGCTTGTCCACTTAAACTTCAGTCACACTTTATATATATATATTTGAATTTTTTATATTTTTTAGAATTTTATATATTGTTTATGAATTTTATATATTTGTTTCGAATTTTATATGTTTTTTTCGAATTTTATATATTGTTTCAAATTTTATATATTTTTTCGAATTTTATATATTTTTTCAAATGTTATATATTTTTTACAAATTATATATATATTTTCAATTTTATATATTTGTTTCGAATTTTATGTATTTATTTAGAATTTTATAAAGAAAAAAAATCAAATTGTAATTTTTGTAATATATATATTTTGTAATAAGGGGTGGAAGTGTAATTAGTAATTTCAGAGACGGGTGAAGAGTTTGAGCATATGGGTAATTTCACACTTCATATATTACCCTAATGTAATAAATGAGACAATTAAAGGGCATGCTAGTCATTTCATCAACCCAGGGGGTGTCATTGCAAAGAAATTGAAACCTCAGGGGACTTTGGGACCGAAATTGTGTTGACCAACCACTGATTGCAATTGACCGAAACCTCAGGAGGTCTGATTGCAAATTACCCTAAATATAATTATAGTGTGGAGCCCACTATAATTATATAAGGTTACTATTTGCACACTAATTGTAATAATATCAGTAATAGTATTCCAAATTTTTCTATTTAGGGATGATAGCTTAATAAAATTTGATAACTTTCTCTGTATTCTAAATTCTCTCAATCTATTATATTTTTTATTTGGGTTATTATCCATTAGATAGATATAGATACACATATATAGTTTTATAACACAAATATATATTTACAATTTTAAGCGTTTCAATCTATATTCCACTCCAATTTAGCTAGTTCACTGACATATATTGGGTTACAAATAAATTACTATAAGGACTCAAAGTCCATAAAAAGAAGTGGATTGGGTCACAATGCGACCCCAACCCAAATTCGGGCTCACAACATCGGGTGTAAATATTTAGTGAAATAAAAAATATATATATTAAAAGCTACAGAATTTAATAATACATCTGATGGTTCTAGTATGTTTGTAAGAATTAATAGCTAGATTATGAGTTAATTATACTAAAAATTTATATTCCCTACCCATAGTAGGGACAGGGTGCATAATGCACTAAGAGATAAACGAGCCAGACATAACAAGAAAAACATATAAAAAGTCCCAATGCTGAACTAGACAATCATCCAAAAGCAACTCTTCCTCTCATGCATATGAAAAGTAATCATGCATATAAAACCTTATCTCTCAAGCACGATTATATATATATATATATATATATATATATATATATAATGTCATAACGCATGCATCTCATAAACTGTATAATATTAACCCTATATTATTCCTTAATTATAAGGTAACTCCATATTAGTCCAAAGTATGTGTAGATACTTAATTCTAACCGTTTAGAGAGAGTAGTTTTGTACTTAATCAGCCATTTTATGATTAAAAGAGAAGCCATCTCACTTATATTACTTTGTGTGTGCACGAATTTTTTATACGACAAATTCAATACACGAGACTTTCGTCATGGCAGAGTTAATAACTAGTCTACACCATTTTATTTCAAAATTATCCTTTTCATATTAATTTCAAACGTGTAACATCAAGGTCACGCGATATAGAAAGATAGTAACATTATTACTAGTATTAGAAAAGCAAAATTCATATATATTTTACTCTTGCCTCGCCCTCTCTCTCTATATATATTATATATATATACATACGCGAAATATACAACATCATAGTGTAAAAATGTTGAGTACACTATAAAAGAACTAGCTATGTATATATAGATTGTGAATTACTCGTATATATACAAACACTAGCATATTGATTGTCAGGTCAAGGTACATATCTGGTGGAACGAAGGAAGACACACTTATCATAGGCATGCAAGACCATTGGGTCATTTTTCTAAAACAAGAGACAGTAGACAACTCATGCAACCAACATTGTCAGAGAAATCTATAAAATTAAATTCCACTTGCTTTTTGTAATTTAAATAAGATAACAAATTCCATATTCACAAGGAAAACAACATTCAAACAAGAACAAAAGGAACCACACGTTAACAAGAACAAAAAGAACCACATATTCCCCACCCTTATAAAAATAAAAAATAATAATTAAATTAACAAACACCACTAGAAAAAAATAAAAAAGATTTTTTTTTTTCTAACATCGGATTCATGGGTCATCGACTCATCGCAGTAATCACTTTCGGTCGCAATCGTTGTAATAATTATGTAATGAACTCGGACAATATATCTGGGACGATATAGTATTAAGGCCGACTTTCATCCCTGTTAGTCTTGCAGTCAAGCTTCCTTCTGTCTTTACATTCGAGGGTCAATCTCTGCACAACTCAAACTCGGAAACATTTGCACTCCTCCGATACTTTCTTCTAACATAGTCATCAATCGTTCTTCTCTTCAAATCTCTCTCGATCTCTCTACTTGTTATGTAGAGGATTATCTCCGGTTGGCACACCTCTCTTGTCTTCAGAGGTAACATTTTGGGATGCAGCTTTGGCAGAAGAATTGAGGAAACCATTGTAACTAGAGACGGCCCAACTCACTCTAACAAATCCAGAGCTTCCAAGAATAAGCACAATCACTAGTACAACAAGTGCACTCGAATTCGCCATTATTTGTGGAGATGGGGAAAAAAAAATAGCCTCGGGCCAATAAAAACTAAAAAATTCGACTCGAGAAAAAAGTTCATTAAACCATTGAGCAAGAAGCGATGGGAAAGATGGAAGCTATGAAGTCCTAATCCTTCATTGGTGGGGATGACGTGAAAGTGAAAGAAAGTGAAACACAAGTGAAAATGGTGTGTTAGAAATTTACGGGGAAAGTGAATGCATGTCTTCCGCCTTTGATCTTTGATGCATTACAGCCTTCTTCAAGGCTTTGCTGTAAAGTAGTATGACATACTACAGTAAACTTTGCATAGTTTTTGCTTCCAACAGTATTAACTATCTCTGAACTTTTCTTGGAAGTTACTTTTGATACTGTAGCAAAGAAAGTACCCAGACCACTCGTATAAAGATTTTTATATATATACATAATATTATGAGCATGATTGGTCCTCTGTTGTATCAGTTTCGATCGTGGTCGCGGAACGGTATAAGACTGATTATATTTATAACTTAAAAGTTTTTAAAATGAATCCTCTATTACTATTATATTTTTGACTTACATGTATTTAATACCATTCAAATTAGTATTAGGTTTCAGTGATAGAGTTTGAATATAATTAGGCGTATTACAATTGAATTGTATTAATAAAGTTTTAAAGTAAATAAAAAACATAACATATAAAATATAAAAAATTTAAAAATAAAATAAGTTTGGAGTTATAAAATAATTATATTATAATTAAATAATTGACAAATTAGGTTAATTTTACTTCTCAAAAAAATTAGTTTAGTTTTTTTAATTTTTATTTAGTTATTATTAAGGATAAACAAGTATAAATGAGTGAAAGACAAAATGTTAAAGGGGTAAATGAATAATTACACAAACGGGTGAAGAGGCGAAGTGCTCACTTTAAAATATGAGAGGGTATCTTGCTCATTTTTAAAATTTATGGGATATTTTGCTCACTTAAAAAAAATTTAAGGAATTTTTTTGCACTTTTATTATATTTATACTTGAACCACACCCAACAATTATTTTGTGTGGTGTAAACGAATTTCCTATTCATTGTGTTCGTGTATTTTTATGTATCTGCGCACTTCAATAGTTAAAAAATTGTTTGGTTTGCCACCCATAAAGTTAATAATTCTTGGATAAAATTATTTTCAAAATTATGAAATACAATTCAAAAACAATATAATGTCTTTTCACAAATCAACCAAGCAAGTTTCTTGTGCACTTTTTCTTTTTAATTTTTAAATTCTAAGAAATTAGAAGACTTTTGTCCAAAAAAAAAATAAAATTAGTAATAACCGGAAGTTAATTATATGATTTAACGAATATATAAACAACAATTAAGCCCACATGTGACATGTTAGACATGTCCAAAAGCCTTTATATATGATGTCTGTAGGCACCTGTTTTGTGGATTATTTACACTTCAGCCCAAATAGAATAAAGAACCCTTTTATTTTGTGGTCGAACCATTACCTACCTAAGTAATATAGCATAGGAAGTGAGTCATTTAGTACTCCATTTGTCTCAATTTATAAGTTTGTTTTTAGGGAATTTAATTTTTTAAGATGTTATATTGGTAATGAATGAAATATTAATTTTACAATTGATCTCATCATAGTGATGTGATAGTTTATTGTGTAGATAATTTATAATTTCAATGCATAAATGATAAATTAGTAAAATAGTATGATAAATCGCTTTGACTTTTCGAATGAAATACTTATTTTGGGACAGAGAAAACGGTAAAAGTAGACACTTATTTTGGGACGAAGGAAATAACTTTTTTGAAGGAAAGGAAGTCAGAAACTAACTTACGGAAAAATATATACATATATATATATATAGTATACGAAATTTTCTGAAACTTATAAAAAGCTCATGAGGGAATTATACACTTTTTGCCTATTTATAATAAATCCATGTTACTATGTTGCATGAAAATTTAAGAATAACTGTAATAACTAGTTGTTGATGGTATTAAACACATTCATATGGCTTTCGTTGATGAAATATCTGCTCTCTGTTGACTTAAAAGATTTAGAGGCAATGACGGATTTAATGTGCTTGTCAGGACAATACAAAAGAGTTTTTATAATTTTATGGGGCAATTTCACTATTTCCTTCATAAATTATAGTTTTTTAAGAAATCTATATTAAAATTACATTAAAGAATAAAAATTAAAAAATTATATGGGGCAACTGCCCCATAAGCATAGAGTGGCTAGAGGTTGTAATAAATTGTCTTTTTCCAATTAGAGATTCAATTCCTCTTAAATCTTTGTTTGGACAGTACAATCTAGAAGGTCTAACACATTTAAATGACTCCGACATTTTAAAAAATATATATATAAAAGACGGTTTTTAACACTAATAAATCTTCAAGAAAAACCTATAAAATTTCTTAATTAGTAATATCACTACACCTGGAATGATATAGAATATTTTACCACAAAACATGAATATTATTATTATATATATATGAAAATAAGAACCATCTATCCTAACTTCCAAACTACTAAACTTTCATTTCTGTACCAAAATATTTTATCTAAACTTCATGAATTTAAAAGATCATTTTCATGTATTTTTTACACTTCTATAGATAAATAAATCATTTATAAATTAGTAGTAAAAATTACTTTTGGATAGGTATTCATTATTAATATTAATAGTTTTGTTAGAATATATAAGGGTCAAGGCTCATTTAGATAGTTAGGCCCAACCCATTTTATATTGTTTTGTTCTCCACTCTTCTACCTAAATTAGATTTATTTGTCTTCCATATCAAGTTTACTTGTTCACCACACATTCTCCTCTATAGATAGGGGTCATCTCTATTGTAATAGATATACTTCTACACTTCAATACAGTTTCATATACGTTATTCATCTTTATTGTCTTTGTTATATTTTCTCCATTATTATATTATCAAAACATCTTTTCTTCTAACATGATATCAGAGCCTACCGATTCTTGGTAGTTCTTTCCGCTTTTCGTCGTCTCTGCCGGGGATGGCACTCCATCTTCCATCCCCGGCGGTGATCCTCAATTAAAATCATAATCTCTCAATCAACTCGCATCACTGGACTCTCAATCTCTCTTTATCTAAAGTCATATCTCACCACTTCGGCCTTTCATGCCTTTATCAATCACATCACAGAAACTTTCTGCAACAGTCTCTCCCTTATCACCCCATCATCAATCGATCACCATCTAATCCTCGATCGATCGCTATCTTTTCTCATCGCCGATTCTCCCTTCTGGTGATGACCGCCTCTCGTACCGATTGATCACTGCCTCATCTTCGATCGTTCGTCGATCAATCAACACCTCTTACTGATCGATCATCACCTCTTACCGATCGATCGCCTCATATTCGATCAGTCACCTCATCCTCGATCGATCTCCACTATCGAAGCCTACAGTCTCCTCCCTCTTTCCTGCCAATTCGTGCCTTAGGTCGCGCCGCCACCTTGTCGAGGACCAGAGCAGTCCAACCGACCAACGCCGCTCCATCTCAACCTCAACCTCCTCTCACACATCTCCGTCTTTGCCTCTCTATCTCTCAACAAAGGCACCGCAACCATAGGGTGCATCACTCCACCAACGAATTCTCTCCACTTCGCCTCCAACCTGACCCAACCTCTTGGAGCATCGTTCTGCACCATCACTCCCATCAAGTCACTCATCACAACTGCAACCCATCTGCACCCACTCCAACATCAACACCACCACCGACATAAATACCACCAACACCACGGGGAATTCAACCCGAACACAACCAACTCCATCACCATTGAATCCACCATCACCAATCACAAACATCTGAGATCCAACAAGCCCAACTCGCGATGATTCTCAACTCCAACCTAGCCTCTTTCGAAACCTTAATACCTCACCTCATGTTCTCCACCGACAACCTCCTCTCTTGGTTATGGTCTCTCTCTCCCCCTCCCTCGTGATCTCTCTCATCAAACCCCACAAAGTTCACGCCCACTCCTTCTTCATCTCAAACTCTCACAAACCCTAACCCTCTCAACTTCTCCATCCTCATATGATTCATATATATATATAGTATATATGCATCCATATAACTCTCTCATCTCACACTCTATTCAATTTCAATATTCAAACACTCGTCAAGGAAATAATGAAAGCCATATCATTATTTTCTCATCTTTTTCTTCTTGATTGTTCGAGCCTAAATCTCGCGGACACAACTTCCCCGATAAGATCTCGTTACCCATTTTGGGTACTCTCTACCCGTTTTAGGTACTTGCTTTCTACTCGTTTTGGGTACTCTCTATGCTGATTTTCGTAGTCAGTATCATATTTTCTCGTTTAACGAGAAAATCTCAATCTAACCCTTTTA
Organism: Cornus suecica; assembly: GCA_963922005.1. Taxonomy (NCBI): domain Eukaryota; kingdom Viridiplantae; phylum Streptophyta; class Magnoliopsida; order Cornales; family Cornaceae; genus Cornus; species Cornus suecica. Next base: position 31,550,854 of record OY998248.1, read on the forward strand.
GGGTATCTGACCCATTTTTGGGTACTCTCAATTTTCTCGTCTCACAAGAAAATCTCAATCTGATTCGTTTAGGGTTCCTAACCCATTTTTAGGTACTCTCAATTTTTTCGTCTCACGAGAAAATCTCAATCTGACCCGTTTAAGGTTCCTGACCCATTTTTGGGTACTCTCAAATTTCTCGTCTCATGAGAAAATCTCAATCTGGCCTGTTTAGGATTTATGACCCGTTTTAGGTTCTCTTTATCTTATTTTTCGTCTTATGAGAAAATCTATTTTGACCCATTTGGGTACTCTCAATCTTGAGAACAACCACTTAACTGGTTCAATTCTCTTTATCTTATTTTCTCGTCTCGCGGGAAAATCTGATCTCAGCAATGCTTAAAATCGCCGCTCTTTCTTCAATTAATCATAGCATCTTCTTTCAATTGATTGTCGCCTCTTTTCAATCAATCATTGCATCTTCTCTAGATTGACCGTCGCCTCTTTCGATCAATCATCGCATCTTCTCTCGATTGATCGCCGCCTCTTTTTTGATCGATCTCCATCTCTTATTTGATTGATCGACCCTTCAATTCTATATCACATTCTCTGTTATATTTTGGTGATTTAGAAACTTTCATTCAAAACCAACTCAGATCAAGTTCATTTTTCAATTTCTATGGAACGTTCTGAAGTCTCTTATTCTCAATGGCCCTAATTACACTTTTGGGTTCAAGTTCATGCCAGTTTTTCTTAAAGGTCGCAAACTTTACCGACTAATTACTAGAGATGTTACCACACCATGCCGAGAAGCTACCGAAACTAATCGCAAGATGAACCTGCTGATATTCACCAAAGTTCATCTGCTGGGACGATTTCAATAATTGGTTTCCAAACTCAAGTTGCTCTATCATTTGTCAACTTGATTTTTTTTCTTTTTTTTGGGGGGGGGGGGGGGGGGGGGGGGGGGGTAGAATATATAAGGGTCAAGGCTCATCTAGATAGTTAGGCCCAACCCATTTTATATTATTTTTATTCTCCACTCTCCTACCTAAATTACATTGACTTGTCCCACATACCAAGTTTATTTGTTCGCCACACATTCTCCTTTATATATATGGGTCATCTCTATTATAATAAATATAATACAATTTCATTTACGTTCTTCATCTTTATTTTTTTTTATTATATTTTCTCTATTATCAGAATATCTTTTCTTCTAACGAGTTTTATGTATTTTTTTAAATTAACGAATATCCCGTAGATTTTTATATGTTACAATTGATCATTATAATATCTTTTAGTTTAATAAATGCGAAAGAGCCCCCAACAACCATTTACCCTCGTTTTGCAAATTAGTTAAATTTGATGTTAACCGCACACCATATTCGTACCTTTGTTTATAAAATATTCATTTTTTTTATTTCACCAGAATTTTACTATATTATTTCACAAAAAATCTAATGAGAAATAATTTCCTCAACGAAGTATATACCTCTTTGAAAAATTATAACAAAAAAAGGAACCGTTTCCCACAACCATAAGCCACCTCAAACGAGTCTACAAAAGTTGGACTGGTACAGTTCTCCTAACACTCAAATCTTTGATTAACGAAGTGACAATTGGAGATAGTTAAGAAAAAATACAAAGAGCGAAAACAAAAAAATAAATAGAAGGAATGAAAAATTATGTATAAAATAATTTCAGGCTTAAGAAGGTAAAAGACGACATTGGGCCCAAAGATATATGAAACTAATGGTGCAATTGAAATTGGTGAATAATTAGTTCAAATTTAAGTTTAATTTTTCGCTTACGTTTCAACTTTCATGTTAATAATTTTTTTTTTAAAAACCTTGAGCTTCAAATATTATTTGACGATGATAAGTTAATATTTGATTATTTAAGATTTAAGATTGTGGTTGGAACATCTACCTGATTGAAGGGTGATTACAAAAAGATAAAGGTTATATTATTCATAAAGTCATTAATATATTAACACCAAAAAACAATGATGACTTTTGTATATCTTTGTCGGAGGGTCCCTTCGCCTGACATTACGCGGGTGCCTTTAGAGTGACATTAATCTCTGATTTAAAGGAAGTGACGTGGGCACTACGCCGGTGCCTTTAGAGTGACATCAATCTCTGATTTAAAGGAAGTGATGTGGTTTCAATCTTTCATCTACTTTATTGATTATCTGTTATGGTTGGATAGGCCATCAAAGGCATGCAATGGGAAAATGGATCTAAATAATGGATCCCTTTTGTATATGGTCGGTTGGTATATGTTGGTTTAACTTGTAGTTGGAATAAATAGATCTTTCAGGCAGGAGTCTTGTAACTCGACTTGTTCATGCAATTCGATCTCCATTATTGCATTTTGTTAGGTTATGGTTCATGATTCGGGAAGAAAGGTTTTGGGATTCGATGAGGTTTTCTGTTTCGGGTCCGATGGGCTTAACTGAGGCATCAATAAATTTGTTGTATGTTAAAGGATAATTTTTGTATTTTACTAATACATATGAATTAAGTCTATATATATATCATTATAACCTAATTCATTGATAATCACAATAAATCTTGTGTGTTCTTGATTTTTTACCAGACCAAACTACTTCCTAAACAGACCCTAAGTGCATGTATATATGTGTGTAATTTCACCAATGTCATTGCAACCATACACATTTCTGGCTATAGGCAGTGACGGATCTAGGGATCCATGTCAGCGAGAGCTAAATTTTTTTATTTTTTTTTATTTTTTGGGTATAAATGATATATATTTATTTTTTTAGAATTTAAAACAAATTTTCAGTGGGGGTTTAGTTGTAAAGAAATCTAAATTCTGTGGTATCTAAGATAAAAAAAATTCATTGGAGGCTAAATACAAAATATCCAAAATTTTAAGATAAAAAATATTTTTTAAAAAAATTTGAGTAGGGGTCATGGCCTCCACTGGGCCTTAACTAAATCCGTCCCTGGTTGTAGGTAGACCTGTCAATGGATTGGATTTTGACCCGAATCCGATCCGATTAGCCGGATTTGGATTGGAAAAAAAATCCGATAACCCGAATACGATCCGAATCCGATAATCCGATTCCTTAACAAATTGGATTTGGATTTGCCTAATCCGATCCGATAATAACCCGATCCGATATATATATATATATATCAATATAAATATTATATTTTATGTGTATATAATTGGTACTATATCTAATTATCTATATATAAATATTATTTATTATTAATAATTGATCATCTATATGACTACTAAAGGTGAATAATTTTAGTATTTTGGTATTTATACTTTCAATTTATACAATATTTTTAAAGTTATAAAATAGATTTTAGTATAAATTCAATTCTAATTACAATTCAATAGCAATCCGATCCGATATAAAATATATTTATATATATATATATAAATATATATTTGATATTTTTATGTGTATATATTTAATACTGTACATGTATATAAATGTTAGTTGTTAATTATTTTATTATTTATTAATAATGATTGATCATAAATACAATTATTAAAAGTGTGAATAATTTTTGTGTTTCAGTATTTATTAATTTTTGTATTTTTTTAATTAAATATTCGGATCAGATATTCTATAATGAAGAAATTCGAATATGAATTAACTAAGTGAAAATTCGTCGAATTATCGGATTCGAATCGCGGATTGGGAGTTTTTGTCATCTTTATTAATAGACCTGTCAATAATCCGATTATAATCCGAATCCGATATTAACCGGATATGGATTGAAAATAAAATCCGATAATCCGATTTCTTAACAAATTGGATTTGGATTTAACTAATTATATCCGAATCCGATCCATTGACAGGTCTAGCTGTAGGTTTTCTTTAGTGGACGCGGATTCTAATTATGAGATTCAAATGTACAAAAGGAATAAGTATCAGGTATCACGTGGATTCCAAATTAATAATAAGATGAGTGTAATATACGCAATAATGAATATAAAATATAATGAGATTTTATTATTTGCCCGTTATATGTGTAAAATATTTTAATTAATTTAAGATATCACCTCATAGTATTCATGTAATAACTAATAATTTTCTGTACAAGAAATATGTCGCTTTACATGTTTATATGATCTGAATCTAAACATATATATCTCATGTCATTAAAAATCAAATTGTGTTGCTTTCAACCATGAATGGAGGGGACAATATTAATAGGAGTATGAGCCAAGCAAAGCTGATTTCACAGTACCATGTACATGAATGATTGCCGACAATTTAGCCAGCTCAAGGCATGTGTCGTCGATCAAATTCATTTTAATATGGAGTATATTACTTGTGTGAAAAAAGAATACGCAATATTACATTACTAAAAGAGTTGATGAAAAGGTTGTTGAGAGTCAGGGGCGGAGCCATTCATTGGCTAAGGCCCCTCCACAAAAATTTTCAAAAATTATTTTTTACCCCCAAAAAATATATATATTATAAATATATTTATAAAAATTGGATATGGCCTGACAACTGGTCGGGTTTGGCTAAATCCATTACTACTCCATTTAAAAATTACTAATATCAAATCCACCCCAAATCGGAGATGAATTTTAATCGATAATATCATTATTATCCCGTCTGATTAAACGACTTTCATCGGATTACCATCGATTTTACTAAATTATAAACTTAATTTTTTTAGATGAAACAACATAACAAAGAAATACCTACTAAAACACTTTTTTTCACTTAATAACGAAATAGAATGCTCAAAGCAATTAATTAAAGTGTAGTATGTTAACTTGTGAATGAGCACGGTTTTGACATGTAATTCATCTTTGTAACACTAGCATCTGGTAACCTTATAAAATTAGTGACTAATCTTGTAATATTGGTCTCCATGCAATTTGTATTGTATAATGTGTTCATATCAATTATACAATTAAAATAATTAATTGATTGATTATATATGAGTATGTATTTTGTTTTTTTCTGAGAAGGGTTAAAATAAAACTAGAATTCATTATCAGTAATTGAAGTTCAATATTTAAATTATTTTGTTGTTTTTATTATTAAAAAATGTATTATATAATATTTTTTGTGAACATTTACTTTTATGAAATGTTTTTAAAATAATTTTTTGAAAACTTAAAGAAATTCATTGATGTATTTCATATTATCTCACACTTTGAATTTATATATAAAAAACATGATTATTTTAAAAAGATATAATAAAAATAAAATATTAAATTTTAACATAAACGAGTTTGGGTCAGGTTCGATTTGGGTTTTACACAAAACCCAATCCCAAACCCGCTTCGGGTTTAGATTTTGTGTACCAAACCCGCCCCAAATCCGCTTGAAAGCTTACCAAAATGCCATTAGGGGTAGAGCAGGTCGGAATCTAGTCGGGTCGGGCTAAATTGCCATCCCTATATGGCCCCCTCATTTTTTTAAAAAAAAATTCTTTGGTAGCTTAACAAATATAAGTTTTACTAATAAATTTATAAAAAGTGAAAAAAACTTGGGTAACCCAAAAATATATAAATTTATAAAAAAAATGCATTGGCCCCCTAGATAATTTCCCTGATTCTGTCAGCATCAGCACCTTCCAAAAACATTACAAAGTAAATAAGATATAACGTGTGATTCAGCCCACCAGATTATAACCTAAGCAGCTCCTACTTCTAATTATAAATATGTATATATGTGGTTTGCACATGCAACTTAGATTTTTTCTCCTCTCTTAACTATTTGGTTAAAATTGCAAGGAAAGAGAGATTGTGGGTTAGTATATTTGATTTAGTGATGGCTTGATGGTCCAATAATGAGATTGTAAGGGCATGTCACATGCCCATGCCCTCCAGTCCATAATTCTAATTTGTATTGTATTAATTAGTAGGAGGCTAGGAGTCCTGTTTGGTAGATGGTCTGGTCCAGGTGATTTGGTCTGGTCTTGTGTTTTATGGGATCAGACCATGTTTGATAATATTGGTCCCAAATTTTTGGTTAGACCAAGTAAGACCAAATCAGACCAAAATGGCATCATTTCAGACAAAAAAAAAAAGTGGTTCCTGGTGGTCCGGTTTGGTCTTATTAATAAAATATATTTATAAATAATTAAAAATTAATAAATAATAATAATAATAATAATAAAAATTAAATAAAACATATTTTAAAAATAAAATATAAATAATAATAAAAAATGAAATAAATAATACCTAATAATAATAAAAATGAATATAATAATAATAAATAAATATAATAATGAATAAATAATAAAATATATTTATAAATAATTAAAAATTAAAAATTAATAATATAAATAATAAATTAAATAAAACATAATAATAATAATAAAAACTGAATACAATAATAATAAATAAATATAATAATAAAAAATGGACTAAATAATAAATAATAATAATAAATTAATAAAATAAATAATAAATTACATAAAACATATTTAAAAATATAATCAAAAAAATAAATAATAAACAAAATGAAATAAATAATAATAATAAATAAATATATAATAAATAATAAATAGATATAATAATAAATAAATATAATAATAAATAATAAGTAAATATAATAATGAATAAATACTTCATAATAAAAAAAAATGAGTATAATAATAATAAATTAATATTAAATTAATCAAATATATTTTTAAATAATTAAAAATGAATAAATAATTTATAAATAAAATGAATTAAATAATGAAATAATAATAAATAAATAGAATATATTTATAAATTAATATATAAATTAATAAATAATAATATAAATAATAATTTAATAATATAAATAATAAAATATATTATAAAGTGAAGAAATTATAAATAAAGAAAGAAATAATACATAAATAAATATTATAATAAATAATAAATAAATAGTAAGATCAGACCGCTTACCAAACAGACTTTTCCAAATCAAATCAGACCGAACCGGACCAGATCAGACCAAATCAAACCAAAAAAACCGTCTACAAAATATGGCCTTAGTCTTTCGACTCTTTCCCCACACGCCTCTCACCAGTCCACCAGCACTCCATCTCATCTTTTTTCTCACTCAAAAACATAAACAGAACTACAGACACATACACGTGACCCAACCCCTCATTTATATATATATATATATACACATATATGTTTATATGTATATATAATGTATACCTCTATCTGTATAGACGTTATATTCACATCGCTACAACCTCCAACTGACTTATCATTATCCTTCAAGTGTCCCAATCCTCTGCATTAAATACAGCCAACATACATATGGAATAGATGTAACGCGACATATGGTGGTGGTTATACTATGATGGTTCTTAATTACAAATTCGAAAATTTGAATAATTATTGTAAAAATAATTATGCTCTAACAAGTTTTGACTCGAGTAAATAGTGGGACGATCGAGTTCTGTCCGCTTTATTAAATAAATATGTTACTGCCTTATTTGATATGAGAAACATGTCTAAATATTATTACTCATATTTTGATGTTCAAAATAATCATTTTGATTCATGTTTTAATACATGTTCATTCGTCCATCACATTAAAATTAATTTAATGTGATGTAATTAATTAACAACATACAATTCGAGCTCATCATTGAAAGCATAAAACCAAATATATATGACACCCCTCATATATATATAAAATAGTCATTAAACCATTTAGAACAAAAAAATTATCTGATCAAGGGAAACAAAATTGCTAATAAACAATAGACATAATCTTAACAATATTTAAAGGATAGTACAAATGGTAAAACCAGTGTATGCGTGTTTACTTGAACTTTCAAAATATTGACAACATAAAAACACAAAGAAAACAAAAAATAATACTATTAAACTACATGTTGAAGTGGAGCAATATAACATTACAATAATCCCTTTCATGGGTATACACGTACACATGTATAACTTATTTAATGATATACAAACATATTTAGAAAGAAAGGAGATCAGAACATTGATTAAGACTAACTTAACTATAATTTCTACAAATTAACTTACACTAATCTTTCATTACATACCCTTAACCAAATAAAAAAGGTGGGGTTGTGGGAAAATATATATGTATATATACTTCAACTAATTAATAACTGAACAAGTACTCAACAAGCTGCTGATGAAGAATTGGTGAAGGGGTTATAGAAGTGAGGCTTTGGAGCCATTGTCAATGGGTTCTTGGAGGTTTTGTCGCCAGCGTTGACGGTGGCGCCAATTTTCTCGCAGGAGGGGCACATGGTGAGAGTGGCCGCCGGCAGCTGCATGTAGAAGGATTGCGCCAATTTTAGGGCTTTGAGTTCTTGAAGCTCCTTTTGTAGCCTCCTGTTCTCATCTGTTAGTGTCTCGCAACATTTCTTTAGGAACTCACAGTCCACTTCTGTTTGCTTAAGCTTTGTCCTATAATGAATAATTAACATGATTGATTCAGATTCACATATAATGCACATACAGAAAAAAGAAAAAGAAATCGATACGTATATATGTAAATTGTTAGATAGTGAAGTGATTATACGATGAAGAGTTGTCTCTAATTGACATGAAATGTTTTGAAAAGAAAAGTGCAACAACAAAACCGTAAACGTTGGTCCAAATCGGACTAGATCTTTCGATATAGCACATATTTATATGTGTAACCTTTCATAATAATTTAATGGGATAATTACACAAACCTCTTCTGAACTATGTCATAATTGTACTTGATTTTTTTTAATATTTTAGTAATATCAGAACCTCCCTTAATTACATCTCTGTTATAACATTAATCCCTTTTTGTTCAAAGTCAATGCCGAAAATTTATTTTATTGTTCAATAAAGGCATATTATGGACCAAACTCTCAATTTTATCCTGCTATCCCATTTGAACACTTACTTTTGCATTCAAAATTACTGTAATATTCCAACTTCTTTTACCAAATTACCCTCATATGTATTATATATAAACCCATTTGAACAATTGCTTATACCTACTCTCTCTCTCTAAAAAAATCACTCACTCTCTCTCTACAAGGGCATATATGAAATGACAATTCCCGGTACACATAATTCCTTGCCAATATATTTGAGGGCAAGATAGTAAATTCACAATCCTCTAGGAGATTCTCTAAATATCTCTAAAGATTGAGGGTATATGCGTCATTTCACTATCCCGACGATACTAAGGGAGATTTTTGATATTATTAAAATATTAGGGGAACCGCATGTAATTATACTTTAGTTCAGAGGAAATTTGTGTAATTAGCCCTAATTTAATTTAGTATGTTGCACTTTTTTACTTGGACTGAAAATTGTGTACCATCACGTATTTATATAATAGTACACATATATATGCCCACAATGCAATTTAGTAGAATTATTTATTTTTTAGTTTTTTAAAAAATAACAAGAATGTGAAAGATTCAAGTCTGGATAGGGACATGACGTGTGTGGGAGTGTGGTTCTTGTGAATGAAAATTAAATAAATCTATATATATATATATCCTCATAATCTAAAAAGATAACAACTTCACCAACAGACCTCCAGTCTTTATGATATGCTCTTTTCGTCCCAAGGGAGGATGATTTGAAGGCCATTGGAAATGTGTGAATAATAAATTTGTAGTTGCTTTAACTTTTGAAATCAATAATACTACTAATGGACTATGATCAATTAAAAATAGAATTTATTCATTTTAAAACTAATCAACCCAGTTATAGTCCCATTTAACCAATTTATTAAAATATTCCATATTTTATAATCTGTTGAATTTTCATTAATTTAATTTTCCAAGAAAACTGAACATGAAGTTTTTCCGACAATCAATAAACGATAACTAATTTTGTAAATAAAATTAATTAGCAAAAGAATCATCTTAATCACTACAATACTTAAAAAAAATATCCTCCAGTGTATATCTATATATTTACTTATACATGTATTAATACGCACATTTATATGCTTTTTGAATTTTTTTTTCCATCATTAATTAAAAGGGTGAAAATTTTAAATTCCTATTCAATATATATATATATATATATATGTACCTTGCTCTTCTATTCTGGAACCAAACTTCAACTTGTCGAGGCCTTAGATTCAACTCCCTCGCTAAATCTTGCTTTTGCTTCTGAAAATTCAAGAACAATCAATTAAAAAAACTTCTAAAAGAAAAATCAAATATCACTCGAATATCGAGAGAGAGAGAGAGAGAGAGTATTTACGGGATTGAGAGTGCTATGTAGCTTGAAACTTTCTTCTAACATGGCAGACTGATCTTTGGTGAGTCTAAGCTTCTTCCTCGGATTCATTCCATCATCGTCCTCGTCCGTACTCACTCTCGATGACACCCTCTCCATCGCCGCCTCTTCGCCACCACCGGCACCACCACCACCAATCTCTCTCTCCCTCTTTACACTAGCATTCGAGAGAGAAGACGCGGTAGTACTATCTTGTCGGTACAAATCTCCCGCAAACTCATAATTACTATAATTTTTTTTAACTATTACTTCAAAATCACCACCCTTAGAAAGTCCCAACGTCAGTGAAGGCTCAAAACTCAATTTCTTCACCCTATGATCATCATCGGTTTTTGTTGGACTAGTGTCAACCGTAGATTCAATACCTAACCCTAGAACAAGCCCTGTGTTACAAATATCATTAAAACCCATTTCTTTGATTGAAGAGATGAGAAGAAAATGGATGTGTGTGTATAGTGAGAGACTTTGGAGGAAAATGGGAGAATAAAAAGAGGAGACTTGTTGCGCGTTGGGTGGGTGGGTGGGTGACTATTTGAGTACTAATAATCAAAGGTATGAATGATGAGTAGAAAGAAGAATATATGTTGGTTGTGGATGAATTATGAAGACTCTTTCAATATCTCTCTATCTATATACGTGGGTTGACCAGTTGAACCCCACCATAATACTATTTTCTCCATTATATACAAGATATGTAACAAACAAAGATGACTCTCTCTCTCTTTTTCTTCTTTTTTTAATTGTCTCTAGAATCAATTATGGGGAACACATTGAGAGAATGATAATTCGTCCGCTTCTTTCGCCACCTTAGCTTTACCAAATTCAACTATTTATCACTATCTTTTCACTTTATCATGATTCTTTGGGCATTTGGGTTTTACTATGTGTGCGTATATGTCTCAATTATTAGCCAACTTTCTTATCTAATGACATCATCATAATTCGAATTCGAAATAATGGTATTGATATAACGGATTCGAACAATATTGAATTTAACATTACGAACCGAATTATACGGGTCTAACGGACTGTTACAGTGACATATTATATATATATAACACACATTTTTCTTATCTTTAAAATTAAATATTTCTTTAATTATCCTATGTTTCATATAGATTCGTGAATAAAAGTAGTTTCACATTTTTTTAAATTAATAACGGATTAAGTTTACAACGATATATATAACAATTATAAATGTTTAAAACTCACAATTTGATGATATTAGAACATTTTAATGATGTCTAAGATGTACTCATATGCATGGATATTAACTTCCATGTAAATGCATGTGATACATAATTGTTAGAGTGTTGCATTTTGATGTGGTGTGTTCATAGTTTTTTTTTTTTTTTGAAGGATAGTGTGTTCATAGTTGCTGCAAGGAGATCTAAATTCTTATATTCAATAACTCGGAAACAGTTTCCCTAGCAATATTCGAGATGTAAGTAACTTTTTTTTCTTCTTTTATACTCCCTCCATTCCATATTAGTTATCCACTTTTTTAATTTTACTTGTACTAAAATATTTATCAATTTTAAATCCCAATACAATATAATTTTATAATTTCCCAATTTATCCCTCTTCATTAACTTCAAAAAATAATGGGTCCTACCAAAAATTACAACTATACTATATTATCAAGGCAAAAGAGCATAAAACCCCCCATGCCTTTTAAGGGTTGCAAAATATCCCTTTATGCTTTTTTTTGCCCCATTTCACTACCCTCGCATTTCTAAAACAAGTAAACTACCCATTTTACACTATTATATGCTCAAATTATCCCCAATGTTTCATTTTATCATTATTATTTGTATTAAAATTTAAACAAAATATATAAAATTAAAAAATATATATATTAAATTTTGAAAAAACATTTAAAATTCGTAAAACTTATATAAAAGTCTAAAAATATATAAAATTTGAAAAAATATATATTAAAATTTGAATTTTTTTATAAAATTCAAAAATAAATATAAAATTCGAAATAAAAATGATGTACCTAAAAATATAAGAAACTGTATTGCTGCATGTTGTACCTAAAAATGATGTAGGTTGACATGTTGATTCAACTTTGAAGAGACGAAAAATATGAAGAACAAACCCATAAAAATCATATTTTAATATTAATTTTCTCTCTTATCTAGTGGCTCATGATTTACAGTTCCCCCAATGGTACTGAGTGAATCAACATATCCAATAAAACAATTCATTTTGATTGTCCTATTGGATCACAAAGCACCTCCAATGACGTATAAAATTCAGAATATATATATTAATTTTTGAAAAAAAATATAAAATTCGATTTTTTTTTTGATAATTATAAAAAATTTAATATATATATATATATATATATATTTCAAATATATATATATAATTCGGAAAAAAATATAAATTCAAAATTTTGTTCGCCGAATTTTATTTTATTTTTTCCAAAATTTATATATTTATTTCTAATTTTAATTATATATATATTTTTGAATTTTATATTTATTTTCAAATTTTATAATTTTTTCGAATTTTATATATTTTTAGAAATTTATATAATTTTTATGAATTTTATATATTTGTTTCGAATTTTATATGTTTTTTCAAAATATATATATTATTTTCGAAATTTAAAATATCTTTTCAAAATTTAATATATATTTTTTTGAATTTTATATATTTTGTTTAAATTTTAATACAAATGATAATGATAAAATGAAACATTGGGGGTAATTTGAGCATATGGTGGTGTAAAAGGTGTAGTTTGCTTGTTTTAAAAATGTGAGGGTAGTGAAATGGGACAAAAAAAACATAGGGGGGTATTTTGCAACCCTTAGAAAACATATGGAGTTTTATGTTCTTTTGCCTATTATCAAAGTGCAAAATTAAAAACAAAAAATAACAAAAAAAAATATTAAAATATCAGGCTCGGACAACTAATTTAGAACAAAGAGCGCATTATAGACTCAAATTGGCTCCTTCTCTCTAGACATGTCAATGGATCGGATTCAGATCGGATCAGTAAAATCCAAATCCAATTTGTTAAGAAATCGGATTATCGGATTCGGATTCTAATCGGATTATCGGATTTTATTTTCAATCCATATCCGGTTAATATCGGATTCGGATCGGATTCGGATCATAATCGGATTATTGATAAGTCTATTGATAAGGATGGCAAAAACTCCCGATCCGCGATCCGAATCCGATAATTCGACAGATTTTCACTTAATTAATTCATATTCAAATTTCTTCATTATAGAATATTTGATCCGAATATCTAATTAAAAAAATACAAAAATCAATAAATACTGAAACACTAAAATTATTCAAACTTTTAATAATTGTATTTATGATCAATCATTATTAATAAATAATAAAATAATTAACAACTAACAACTAACATTTATATACATGTACAATATTAAATATATATACATATATATAAATATATATATGTATATTTTATCGGATCGGATTATTATCGGATCGGATTAGGCTAATCCAAATCCAATTTGTTAATGAATAGGATTATCGGATTCGGATCATATTCGGATTATCGGATTTTTTTTGCAATCCAAATCCAACTAATTGGATCGGATTAGGATCGGATTCGGATCAAAATCCAATCCATTGACAGGTCTACTTCTCTCTCTATTTTGTTTTATTTTATTTCTGGAAGTTGTTTCAAATGGTTATTCAAGAATACAAATGCTGGTAATGAATATATCTAATAAGTATATATAACAAGCGCATGTGAATACTATTTCCCATTTTATTGAAGAGTTAATTTCAGTAAACCCATGTGGTTTCAGAAAAGATTACTTTGTCTCCCTCTTATATAGAAAATTCTCATATGATTACCAAAATGTATCAATTTGTTCCCTCCTTATAATTTTGAATAAAAATACACCTGAAATTTAATTTAATTAAAAAAAACATATAAAATTCAAAAAATATATATACATAATTCGTAAAAAATATATAAAAATTAAAAATCATATAAAATTCGAAAAAATATATAAAATTCGTAAAAAATATATATAAAATTTGAAAAAAATATAAAATTGATAAAAAAACATATAAAATTCGAAAAAATATATAAAATTTGTAAAAAAAATATATAAAATTTGAAACAAAATATAAAATTCGTAAAAAAATATACAAAATTCGAAAACATATATAAAATTTGTAAAAAACATATAAAATTCGTAAAAAAATATATATAAAATTCGAAAAAAATATAAAATTCAAAGAAATGTATAAAATTTGTAAACAAATATATAAAATTTGTAATAAATATATAAAATTTGAAAACATATATATATATAATTAAAACACATATAAAATTCAAAAAAATATTTAAAATTCGTAAACAAATATATAAAATTCATAAAAAAACATATAAAATTCGAAAAGACCATATTACCAATCAAATAAAATATCTCAAAAACATAAATATCATTTTAATTTTAATTAGGAATAAAATCATATAACTTTATCATTAAATTACATGAATGGGTAGATTATGTTGGACTCTCCATATTAAAAAAGAGTTAGTTCAATCCGCACTTTGTTTATTGCATGGAAATGAAAAAAAGCAATTAACTTCTAAAAACCCCCTTTTAATACCACAAATTATTTTTTTGAATTTTATATATTTTTTACGAATTTTATATATATTTTTAATTTTATATGTTTTTTTTAATTTTTATATATCTTTTTACGAATTATGTATATATATATATATTTTAATTTTATATGTTTTAATTTTATTTTATATATTTTTTACGAATTTTTTATATATTGTTTTTACGAATTTTATGTATATATTTTCGAATTTTATATGTATTTTTTAATTTTGATATATTTTTTGAATTATGTATATATATATTTGAATTTTATATGTTTTTTTTAATTTAATTAAATTGTATGAGTATTTTGGTCAAAAATTATAGGGAGAAAGCAAGTTGATACATTTTGGTAACCATAAGAGAATTTTTTATATAAAAGGGGGGCAAAGTGATTTTTTTAAAACCACACGGAATTTCCTGAAATTAACTCTTTATTGAAAACAAAATGAATTGCCTCTTAACTCCATAATTGGTTTCATTAGGTAGAGGAGGCATTATGTGGGTAGTACATATTTACATTCAATTATGAACAGGACGGATTTATTAACGATTAGGGGGCCATGGCCCCCAGAATTTTTTTTATATATATATTTTTTACTCTAAAATTTTGAATATTTTGTATTTAGTTCTCACTGAATTTTATTTTTATCTTAGATACCTCAAAATTTAGATTTCTTTACAACTAAGCCCCCACTGAAAATTTGTTTTAAACTCCAAAAAAATAAATATATGTAATTTATACCCCAAAAACCAAAAAAAAAAAATAATTAGCCCCCACTGACACGGATTCCTAGATCCGTGACTGATTATGAATGTGGGGAAGAGATATATATATATATATATATATATGTGCACAACATTATATATATGTTGGATGGTTTCTCTTTTTTCTTTGTTTGTTTTGTAGGAAGGTAAAAGAAAGTAAAATAAAAGAAAATTATAGGTAGAGACAGCATTGGAGTTTCAAATAATTATAATTGTGCCGGCCAGAATATGATTCATCAACAAGCTAGAATCAGGATATCTTTGCTTAACAAGAAAGTTGATGTTGAGTGTTTTTTATTTGGGACCTACTAATTTGTAGATTTATAGACACATTCAATAATGCATTGTCGGCTACGCTTATGAGAAGTTAGGCCACCAGTAAAGCATGACAAATCTTAATCATCATGAATATACCCTACATATAAGAAATAACAATTATTTATTTAGTACTAAAAAGTGTAAAAATCCAAGTTAACCAGAAAGTTGAAGTTGAGTTTTTTTTTTTTCTTCCTCAAATTGTGCAGCGGAAGTGTAATGGTCACTTAAAATCTCGATATTAAATTGTTTTTAGGTCATGATATCAGTAAACACTGTCTTTATATTTTTTCGGGTAGAAAGACTATAATTTGTATTATACTGACATAAAATTTTAGCTCGACACTATACTTTGGTCACTATTAACTTATTTTTTCATAT